>OX246753.1:322379323-323579323 GCA_945910035.1 Brachypalpus laphriformis
AGTGACACACATTCCAAGTGAAAATAGGGAAAGGATGATTTTTAGTTAAATTTCATATTTTTCATCACACTAACAAGGAACAGATTACAGAAAATATATATGTACATACATATACAACGTTCTGTTAGAAACTAGTTATTTTAAGGAAGCGAGTCGGTTTCTCCTTAAACTTCTGAATTATTGGACCAATCTTAGTGAAATTGATTTTGTGGACTAAAAAAGGGTATTGAGAAGAATAGTGATGTATATTTGTCAGGGTTGTTCCTTCCAACCGATTGACAAAGTATAGAGCTCAATGCAAACTCATAAAATACCATATCTTGTAAACTATTGACGATATTAAAGTCGTTGTGTGTCTGTCTGTCTGCTTGTTTACTTACTTAGGTGGCGCTACAGTCCGGGGTGAACTTGGACCTCAACCAACAAACCTCTCCAGCCAGACCGGTTACGAGCCAGCTGCCACCAGTTGGTTGAGGTCCCTCTCCACTTGTTTGCGCCACCTACCACAAGCGTCGTCCTCTACCGTGCCGTCCATCCGGGGTGGATTCGAAGACTTTCCGGGCTGGAACGTTGGGCTCCATTCGCTCTACATGACCCAGCCATCCTAGACGCTGTATGTGAACTCTTTTGGTTAATTCGATGTCATTGTATAAGCCGTATAGTTCGGCATTATACCTTCTCCGCCACTCACCGTCTATGCAGACAGGACCAAATATCACTCGAAGAACTTTTCTCTCAAAGTAACCAAGGGCATCCTAATCCAATTTTGACAAAGCACATGCCTCTCCGCCATACAGCAGGACTGGGATGATTAGTGTCTTATAAAGAGTTACCTTAGTAGTTCGAGATAGGGCTTTGTTACTCAATTGCCTTCTTAGCCTTCGGTTATGTTCTTACCGACTTTGATGGAGCAGCGAGAGTTCTCCATTGTCATTCTGCACAAACGGGTGAGCTTGGCAGGGATGCTAAGACTAGACATGGCTTTGTATAACTCTTTTCTATACACGCTATCATAGGCAACTTTAAAATTGATGAAGAGGTGGTCTGTATCGATTTTATATTCGTGGGCTTTTTCCAAGATCTGTGGTTGTTGGTTGGATGTTGGTTGGATGTTGGTTCGATGTTGGTTGGATGTTGGTTCATGTTGGTTGGATCTTGGTTGGTCGTTGGTTGGTTCGATGTTGGTTGGTTGTTGGTTGGTTGTTGGTTGGTTGGTCGTTGGTTGGTTGTTGGTTGATTGTTGGTTGGATGTTGGTTGGATGTTGGTTCGATGTTGGTTGGATGTTGGTTGGATGTTGGTTGGTCGTTGGTTGGTTGTTGGTTGGTTGGTTGTTGGTTAGTTGTTGGTTGGTTGTTGGTTGGTCGTTGGTTGGTCGTTGGTTGGTTGTTGGTTGGTTGTTGGTTGGTTGTTGGTTGGATGTTGGTTGGATGTTGGTTGGATGTTGGTTCGATGTTGGTTCGATGTTGGTTGGATGTTGGTTCGATGTTGGTTGGATGTTGGTTGGATGTTGGTTCGATGTTGGTTGGATGTTGGTTGGTCGTTGGTTGGATGTTGGTTGGATGTTGGTTGGTTGTTGGTTGGTTGGTTGTTGGTTGTTGGTTGGTTGTTTGGATGTTGGTTGGTTGTTGGTTGGTTGGTTGTTGGTCGTTGGTTGGATTTTGGTTCGAGTGAATATTTGGTCAATGGTGGACTTTCCGGGCCTGAAACCGCACTAATAAGGACTTATCAAGTTGTTGATGATCGATTTTAGGTGTTCACATAATACGGCAGACAGGATCTTATATGCGATGTTGAGGAGACTTATACCTCTGTAGTTGATGCAGTTCAGAGGGTATCCTTTCTTCAGGGTCGGGCAAATGATGCTGAAGTTCTATTCATCGGGCATACTTTGGTTCGACCAGATTTTGCAGATGAGCTGGTGCATGCTCCTTACCAACTCATCTCCTCCTGCCTTGAAAAGTTCGGCGGCAAGGCCGTCGGCTCCAGCTGCTTTGTTGGATTTAAATTTAAATATCGCTATCCTCACTTCATTCTGAGCGGGTTGACAGGAGTCTTGACTATCATCGTCACTGTTGAATGGCTCATTCTGCTTGACAGCGAAATATTGGTCATCATCGCCGTTTAGCAGTCTGCAGAAGTGTTCCTTCCATATCCTTAGCACCGATTGCGATTCTACTACTATATTGCCATTTTCGTCCCTGCAGGCTTCTGTTCTAGCTTTAAAACCCTGCATGTTCTTTTTACCTTTTGGTAACATTTTTGAACTTCATTCTTGTAATAAAGTCTTTCAATCTTCTCGATCGAGCGCTTTTCATGCTCCTTTTTCTTCTTTCTGAGAAGTCGATTTTCCCCTTTTCTTCTCCGTTGTCTGACTGCTACAAATGTTGCAATCAAAATTTCGACTAGTTCTCATTGAAACTTTGCACATGTGTATAAGTCCCGTGACAATGCAATATAGTATATCTAGTATCGTTCTAAATCCGATATGGCAGACGCCCGTCCCAACCTTCACAGCCCCCTTGACATGGGTATCAAATGAAAGGATTTGACGAGTAGAATACAAGTACGTCGCTCTAAGCCCAATATGACGGGCGCCCCAAAATGGCGTATTAGCTCTTTCGTCAAGGTTCCCTAAGCACCTGCATTTGAGGGTGAAGGCCGCCCGGTATTTCAGTCGAAGAATGTCTCATGGTGTGAAATCCTTTAGGCCACACAAGTACTGTTTAATTCGTCTCGAATTTGAATTTTAGTTCTTCATTTCAAGAAATTGAGAACAATTGTGTTGTTGTTTACACATTACATTACATTTTGTGCATGTGGGATTTTGTGCTGCTGTATTCTGTGAGGCAGAATTTTGTGATGCGGGATTCTGTGCGCTGAATTTTGTGAACGGGATTTTGTGGGCGGGATTCGTGACGAACCCGTAAAAAACACTTTTATTACAACAAGATTTTAAGACAATAAATTATATATAAATATCCTTGATATGCCTATCACTGACCCTATAATAGATACTGCATATCGTTGGCAGTCCGTTCTGCGTTCTGGTGTCAGCAATCCCAGCAGCAGCCGCCGATATCTGGTCCTTCTACAATACAATTACCCTCTCAACCTACTATCAACACTCAAATTATTTTCCCCTTCTGTGGTCTACAACGCACTATGACGTATCCTTTCTTGACTATAATTCTTTGTCTCCTTTCAGACAATAAGCCAGAATCCGCATATACGCTTCCGCCTTTGCCAGTTCGTAAATATGATTCTCAACGCGCTGGGCGTGGAGGCAGCTTTGGACGACGCTATTTGCGACAGCATACTTGAGTATATGTTGTGCCGGTTGCGCGACATCAATCCAAATGTACGAGTGCAGGCGATATTGGCGCTGCAACGATTACAATGTCCGGACAATCCGGATGACATTGTACTGCGCGTGTATCAGTTCCATCTGTGTTCAGACCCCTCTCCGAAAGTGCGACAAGCTGTGATCACGTCCATGGGACGAAATTACAACACAATTCCATATATTCTGGATCGTCTGTGGGACATCGATGAGAAGGTACGACGACATACGTATCTGCACATGAGTGGATACCCAGTGAAGGCGTATAAGGTATCGCAGCGGCTGCAGCTGCTCGAACAGGGCCTTAACGATCGATCGGAAATGGTCAAGAAAGTGAGACAAATGAGTCTTTTCATCGAAAAATTATGTTAAATAAATATAACTGCTTCCAGGTTGTAACAACAATCATGCTGCCACAGTGGCTGGAGTCCTACAATAAGAACTACATCACATTTGTGTCCGCTTTGAAGTTGGATGCCAGTGAAGCAGAGGTAGAGAGGTTTCTGAAAATCGCAAAGGTGGCCTTACGTGAGATTTTTAAGTAAGTATTGGATTGTATTTAGAGTTTCTTCGACGTCTAAATACTTTTGATTGCAGGAGACAAAGTAGAGAAGATCTCGTGAACTGTGTTCCTCTTGAAGAGGACGGGGAGTTCTTTAAATGTATACCGCACGAGAGTCTAACAGTGGAGACGACTTTGTATTGGCAGTGTCTTATTGAACATCTGCAGGCGGAAATGGCCGATGAATTGGACATGATTATACCCGAGCTGAGCACGTTTTGCGCATATGTATTGAGGTGAGTTTTTATGGTTGCAAATGATATGCTAGTAAAAGAGACTACACTGATTATATGTACATATGAGTTTGAGGCGGCGTCAGAATTCCTTCCACTTTCCATATTATTGGGGTATAAACTAAATTCACTATATCTACACCATATATCTGAAGTAATCCGCTGCTAATCTATGATCTACGTTGGTACAATCATACTTCAAAGCACACTCAGGATGTCCTTACAGTATCATGAACCATGAATCAAAAAGCATTGTGCAACCAGCGAATTTAACAAGAAGGGTGGCAATGGCGTAGTGGATAATGAGATACTTGCTTGAACGTAAGACTATGGGTTCAATGTTACGACCAGACTGCCACCCGTGAAGTATTAGAAGGAACAACTAAAGTTTGAGTTTCTCTAATCATTCATCAGCTTGAAAGCATTCCTTTATTCTAGGAAATTCTAATACTGAAACATTCCATGGCCTAAGTGTTGTGCTGTTTTCGTCTAATTGGGGAAATATGCAGGTACAACTCCCACAGAAACGATCAAAGCAATTGTAAAGTGGTGGAACAGCTTTCGAATTACTTCTCAGTTCTTGCTCTTCATTACTTCTTCTGCATGTGAATAACCAAAGAACTCCGGTAAAGAATACCGCCGTAACTTAAAGTTTCGAGATTATAAATTACTTCAACTATCTGTCATCTAGAATCTGCCAAAGCTAAAACTTGCAGACTGTAGTGGCAACCTTCTAAAGCATTACTGTCCTTACATAATTCACAGCGATTAACCATCGTCGCTCGGTACTTCTTTGGTACCATCCTATCTTGTTTTTATTATTCAAACATCAATTCCTTTACACTTTACAGATTTTGTGAATCCCAAAAGGTTGCAACGGATAAGTTTGTTAAAATGGAATTCCAATATATTCTCCTGTCGTTGTGTGAGATTCTCTATCTCTACGATTTAGGCGATGAAATCGGCCGAGACAATCTAAAGAAACTAATTTCCACAATTTTGAAATCGAACGATCTGGAAGAGAAAATCATTGAAGTCATAGTAAAGTGTACGGAGAATTTGATTACCGATCAGAACAGTCGTTTGCAGGTGAGTTGCACATAATCCTCCTTACGATGCAGTGTGTTTGAAACCTTTTTTTTTTTATAGTTCTTTGTGGAAATAATTGAAGAAATAACCCACACGAGCTCATTCAAAACTGATCTCCTGATCAACGATCGAAATCTCATTGAAGAACTTCTCGAGAAGCAGCCCGATAAGGATTTAAAGTTGAAACTCTCCTCGTTGAAAGTTAAAATCTTAGACTTAGAAGAACAAGAAATGAATTACGTTGAAATGAAGGACTACGTGCAAGCACATCGCATTACAGAGGAGAAAAATGCATGTACGGAAGAGTATACGAATTTGTTAAAACCCCTACTGGAGAAGCATTCTATGAGTACAAATAGCTCTAGTGATCAGTCGAAATCGGTATTTTAATTGACATAAAGTTGGAAAGAGTTTAAAGCTAATCATTCTGTTTTTAGCTCTCGTCATTTCAGAAAACCAATAAAATCACATCTGAGACGATACAGAAGAGTCTTCAGTTGTCATACTACATGGTCGTGTCAAAGAATGTCAAGTCTTTGACCCCAAACGTCTGCAAGTTGTATAAAGTAAGTAGATTCAAATGGAACGGGAGGAAACTAATAGAGAGATACATGAATTTGTTTCTAGGAGTTCATTGGTCGGCACATCGCTTCAAATCAAATTGCAATCAGAGATTGGGCGCTGAAATGTGGCACAGCTTACAGTATGTTGTACGAGCCTCTGGCAAAGGAAATCTACGAAGTGCTGTACGCACAGTTCTTTAAGAATCACAACATTCGCATATGGAAGACTTCTATTACTTGTATATTTGAGTTGCTCGATCGGTAAGTTGTGTTTTGTGTTGTTTTCCGATTGCGAATTTCATTCTTTGCCTTCTACACAGCTACGGCTGTTCGAGCTTTAATGTTGAAGAGCGTGGAGAGCAACAAAATAAAACTAAACGAAACGGGCGACAATTGTATAACACTCTGGAGTTTCTCGACGCTGATGACGATAGCAGTGTGTGGACATCAGGGCAAGCCGTGGATATAATATTCATGATGTCCCACTTCTTGGATACATGCGATGATGTGTGCATCATCAGCGCAATTATAAATGGCTTTTGTCGGTTGGTTCTGCATGATCACATAAAGAATGCAGAGATTCTTGAAAAGCTGCTACTGCGTTACTTTAATCCGTCTACAGGTAAACACACAGTTGATAAAGTTGAACGTGTGCCTGATTTCTTTTTCTATTGCAGATGCGGAGATAAATCAAATTCTTGGTGTATTTTTGGAGAACTTGATTCAGCGCAAGAAACAAGAATATCTTCATCCGTGCCTACTGCCAACCGTTTCACAAGTCATAAGTGCGCCTTATGAGAGTCCCTTGCATGAAATAAAACCCGAGACAGTTTTACGTTTCGTCATCGATGCTACACGACCAGAGTTCTGTGCACCTGGTGCGAATATACATAACAAGTTGGCACTTTCATTTTTGCAAGAAATGCAAAACAACATCGCTAATAAGGAGCTCTGCAAAATATTGTCGAAGGAGCTGCTGACATTAGAAATGTCAGTAAAAGATAATCTTGCACTTAAGGATGAATTCAAGGGCATTGCCGAAAAGTTAATTAAGGTAGGATTGATCAAATTAAGATACATATGTACTTCATTTTATGGCCACAAGTTTTTGATTTCTAAAGAGAATTAGAGACCTTTGTACGTCTGACCTCAGCATGTTTATAGACTACACCCTATCTCCATTAATTATCATAGGCGGCAGGCAAGTCAACAAATACAGAGTTTATCTTAAAATCCTTCTACAGTGTCAAGATGGGGATCTGATCAATGTAACTAATTTCAGCTCTGACACGAGCTTCATTGGCTTGGATTTGAAAATGGATAAGGCGTTTGATGTAGTTAAAAAAAATTGTGTTATACTATACACTTCGAAGAACAATCGACCGGTAGTTGTCAGCCTCATAGTTAGGTTTTTAAGATTGAAGCAACCCTATCAGGGAGTGTCCGCGGGTGTGTGCACATATATGAAAGCCCGTGATTGGTTCCTTTAGCGATGTTACCAACAGAATTTCTAGTCGTCTAATCAGATGGCACTGAGATTGTATTTTGTTGAGCAAACACACCATTGCCACCATAAGTATAGTACATAGACGCTCTTGTTTCAGCTCATGATGAGACCACTCTTTGTTATTTAAGTCCAATTATATGCCACAGGACCTCCAGAACGCCTACGTGCCATCGAGTTTAGTACTTTCTAGGAATTGACAAGACTACCCTTGTCGGTCCTGCTTTAAGTTTTACTGTGTTGTGTACATACATATGCCACTATGGAATTGTTCCTTTCTGATAGCACTTATCTGTTTTGTTCCCTTTTCAGTGTGAATTCGATTCGAAGATCTTGAAGAATATAATTAATTTCAAGGACATGCTGGACGGTATATTCAATCCTCCATTGAGGCATGCGAACCTGGATGGATCTGATGACGTAAGTGCTTGGCAAATACTATTATAATTTTATCGAATAAACCCCTTATGTATTATAGGAGGATAAATCAGATGATGAAACTGTAAGCGCTATCACAACGGAAAAAGAATTCGATAAGGTGTCTGCAAATGATGCCGCTTCTAATCGCCTCGAAAGAGTTGTCGAAGAAGATAAGGAGTCAGATCAAGACAAAGATTCAGAGAAGGAGCCCGAACAGGATAAGGAATTACCAAATGAAAACGAAACCGAAAAGGAAAAAGAATCAAACAAGGAGAAGGAGTCGGAGAGTTCAAACGAAGCAGAAAAGGAAAATCCCAAAGATTTGGAAAAGGAAAAAGAATCAGAAAAGGTAAAAGAACCAGAAAAGGAAAAAGAATCAGAAAAGGAAAAAGAATCGGAAAAGGAAAAAGAATCAGAAAAGGAAAAAGAATCAGAAAAGAAAAAAGAATTAGAAAAGCAATCAGAAGAGGAGAAGGAGAAGGAATCTGAGAATGCAAAAGAAACAGACAAAGAAAATGAGCTTGATCCATCTGCTGAACCTCCACCTACTCTGACGGCGGCTGTTGAACCTTCCCCATCAACTCCAGTGCAGTCTTCTCGTCAACAAACCACTCCAACAACCTATGGCCGGGAAAACTCAACCGGATTGCGGTATCTCCGTAAATCAATGAATTTTTCACGTCAAAAATCAGCGGCTGATGAAGGACCATCACCGAAAATTCGCATTGAAGCTCGCATCGATTCACTTCCCAGCCCGCCAAAAGTCCAGAAGATGAACAACGATAATGTACGGTCAACGAGAAGAAATCTTCGGGGTGCTGCAAAGACTGCAACAGCAATAGAAGAGCCTAACGAACAGCCTGCAACCAATCAGAGACAATCGGCCAGAAAGGCAAGAACGGTAGGACGTGCTCCTGCGTCTACCACTAAGGGAAGGGTGCAGCAGTCATCAAAAGATAGAGATACTTCGACAACGGAAGATGTAAGTTTTATTTTCCTTAAAATTAGTTTAAGTTACTCATTTGTTATCTTGTTCAGAGCGATGAATCTGAAGTTATACCTCCATCACCCACATCATCAGCGCCGATCGATATAGCTGTCACCAGAACGCTCCACAAACGGGTCAATCGAACGCTTCGTTATAATAATACCCAAGTGAGTACCAAGAGAAAAGGTCTTCAGTTCTGATCATGCACATATTATTGACGTAGTTCCACTGTACACTGAACATAATATTTCATTTCCACATATCATTTACTAAACACGTAAACTGAATTAAAATTGTAAATATTGTAATGTTGATGAATAGATACTTTAAATACCTAGTATTGAACTAAATTACGTAGTTGTATTTTATTTGTAACACCAGAGTAGTTAGTCGACTTAGCAGTTTGGATCTTTAGTTTTGAATCGCAATATGACCCTCTAATATTTTTCTATTTGATTTAATTCGCAAATTTAAATTTAAGTTACAATTTTGTTTAACCCTGAAGCGATTTTGCCGTGGAAGCTTACATATTTCACACGCGTAGTAAATTCTTCCATCGTAAACGAAAGGAAATCCAATTCGAAAATCATGCCCACTATTTGATCTGAAATTCTGTTTTTTAGTTCTTTATAGTATCAGCTACGCCTTGATGAAACGGTACTGAATCAAGTAGTGCATTTGTATTTTACACTGAAAACGAACAAAACAATAACAATTTTCATTTCCTCCGTACGTAATTACGTAAATATGATGACGACTCTAATATCCGTCGCTTATTTAAAAATAATGTGTCTTTGGTTTTTTTTTATTGACGTCCGCACCTCATCGCCACGTAAAAATGTATATTTACGTATCTGCGTGCTCACGAAAAGGAACAGTTACAGACATTTACGATTCTAGTCATACAGTGTGTCTATACTAATCACCCTGATTGTCGTTGGCGTTTGTCGTTTTATTCTTCAGATGTAGCACGAATCCATTTTCATAACTTTTTCGCTGTGAAAGAGTTGTAATAGTATTCTACACGACAGACAAATTGATTAGTAGTGTTTAACGGTCAGCAGGTCGTAGCTATGAATAAAACGACAATGGTCGAAAAGTGACAAACGCCAACGACAATCAGGGTGAATATGTTTCTTCACATCTTCTGTTCAGATCTGCTTTTTTTTGTAACATTCCAGACAGTTGTTTCTTAATTTCTTAATTGCATTAGTTTGCATTCAAAAATTAGCCACATGTAGTTGTCTTGCAATGTGATCAGCTATTAATTGATCTTCCGTAGCTTTAAATTTACACTTTAACCGCTCGTGACTCGAGAGCGATTTGTATTCGGCTAATTACTCCTTCTACTAAAAACACAAACCGTAATAGTCAGATAACAAATCGCCGCAGTTGGACTTGTGAATGGTAACAGGGCCTCATATATAGATGAAGGCAATAGAAACAATTCCATAAATGAAATCATACTAAATCGCTAGCTTAGCTGATATAACGGGTAATGGCCGAAAGCTGGTTGATTAAAGCCAATTGTTTTGTAAAGTTAAGACAACTTTTCGAATGTGTGAAATTGCAGTTCATGATTCGTGTAAATAATATATTTTGACTTCAACGATGCGTTCGCGAAAATAATGCAACAACCTTTAACCACATGCAATTTTCAGTTGCGCAGCAGTTTGGTTGCAAGTAATACTACTGTGGCTTTATATGGGAGCGCAACCAAAGGATTGCATTGTTCCGAAATTGAAAATTGATGTTGCTTAAACTTAAAGGGGAGCTACACAATAGAATCCGAATCATCAGTATGGTTGGCTAGTAGCTAGTAGCTAGTAGAATTTTGTTTATAAATTTAAATCGTAGTGCTTTGTATTAACAACTGCCTGGTGGCTTATTAAAATTATGTCACCGGATTCCACTTCTTCGTAATTCCACTTCCTTCACCGTGTTGAAAATAAAAATAGGAATTTATACAATTACATTACATTATACGTTACATATAATCTTGTCCTCGTTTTAGCCACCGAAAACACCATTTACCACAACAAAAACAACGAGATCCAATCAGAATAATCACTTAGCGACTGCTGTTCTCAATACAGTTGTAAGTCCTCACTACTTACCTTTTAATCCTCTTTCAAATCATCTTATATTACATTTTTTATTTTTCGAAACTGTAGGAAACAGGCCCAACATCACAGCCGCTAACTAGAAACACACGTAAAAGGCGGAGCATCTTAATAAGCACTTCTGATGAAGGTGATACCGAATTCGCGTCTCCCTTACGAAAACAATCAAAGACGAGTGTTAATCTTTCAGAAATCTCAAAAAACACCACCTTACAAAACAAATCTACAACAAGCACACCAGTTACCACGATCGCATCCAAACAACAACCGTCAACACCTATAACAAATAGACTCAGAGCGAAAAATTCGAATGTCCCAGAGAAATCAGTCCAACGACAGAAAAGCACTCGTTCAGCGGTAAATAAAACAAATAGTCCATCGAGTAAAGAAAATGAACCAAAGAGTCCATCAAAGTCGGTCGCAACATCATCCTCATCGACGGCAGGCGACGACTCATCATCGTCATCTGACGAAGACGAACAATCCTCCATGAAGACCCCAAAGAATAAAGTCCAATCGACATTTTCCGTTACGAAATCAACACAAAAGAAGTTGACAAACAGCAAAAACCCAGTGCTATTACTGCATCGCGCCCAAAACACCGCTCATTCTGCAAATCGTGTGAGTACGCGGAACTCTGCACGAAAAGATCGTCAAAATAACATGATTATGACACGGAAGCGTCTTTCGTTGGAAAGCATTCGAAGTCCATCAAAAGCGACGGCAGCGACGAATCAAAAGAAACTTACCACCACTAAGGTGGTGCCTACTAAAGCCAGTAAAATTCCGGTTAATCTAGCACTCCGCTCCAACATGAATGGAGATAAAATTAAGTCTAAACTCACCACCGCCACCACCACCACCAGTACCACCAGCAGCACCACCACGTCTAAAGAGAGCAGCACTTACTCAAGTAGCTCCAGTGACGATGAATGGGCTTCAGCGGAAAGCAACCGGAAGGTATCACCGAAATCAAAACCGACATTGCACACGCGTACTGCTCCAGCAATCGCTCACAGAATGAAGTCCACACTAACGACGGGGTCAAGAATAGCTCGAATGACTCGTAATACGGATGCGAAAAACATGCTTCGCAAGAGGAATATTTGACATCGTAGAGAAACAACCATCAAAAGAGACTTGGTTTATATTTATTATTAAATTATGTTCTCACCGCTAACATATTAGTAAATATTTCTTTGTTTCATCATTTTACTTGTTACTTTGCATGAGCTAACAACTTGTTTTTCTCTCTTTCCCTCTCATTCTCCTTCTTCTTCCATCTGTTGTGTGTAAATAAAAAAAAATTAAATTTTCAGTAAAACCATTTTACACCGTTGGAACCAAACTATTTAGAACAATTTTATACACCAGAAAAATTCTTAATATATTATAGACATATACCCCAGCGTAGGTAGTGTAATGTACTTTATTTTTATTTTTTTTCGTGGTTTCATTATTTTTTTTTTTTTTTCTGTTTTACACTGTATTTACCATTAGACATTAGATTTAGTGAAAACAATATTTGATGAATGCGGAACAAAATTAACATTAAAAAAAATACACCCTTGTACATAATAAGTATGTTGTTTAGCAATAAAGATACAAATTAGATTTGAAGAAACTGCGTTTTTTTTTGTATTGGGTTGGCCGATAAGTTCCCTCTATTTATCGTTTAGTGTTTCCGTTGACTTTGAATGACGCCGTTTGCATATGTCGCTTCGAGCTTGCAGTTCTTTTTTTCAAACACACATCAGAGTGCACACGTAAAAGAAAGTTCGTCGCATTAAACGTATTTGCTAAGAATATGGAGACAAATAAGGAGTATTTTACGCATATTCAGGGGTGTCAATGGTGTAGTGGTAACGTCGTCAATTGCCACGGTAATGGTTCATGGTTCAAATCCTGATGTCAGCAAGCATTTATTTATTTCTCATGAATTATATAAAGTCAGTCCAATCAATTGCGAAGCTTATGTGAACACTATTGCTAAGGTATAACACTGGCAGTAGCTTGTTCATATGGCTGGGAAAATTATTCGCTCTGTTGGATAATGATTTGCCTATGACGTCGGTGGTTGCGACAAAAAATACTGTGAAGCAGAAGCAAAGACAGAAAATAACAAAAAGCTCGCCAGTTATCTGGACACCACCCCCACAGTTTCGTTGAAGCATAAACAAATGAGCTTCAAACCACTACACCAAATCTTTCTCTCTCTCTATCTATCCTTTCCAACGCCCGCACTTTGTAAAAACATGTTAAGGGTATTCATAACCCCTTGAGTGCGCACAAATTATAAAAAAAAAAGTATGCTATTTTATTTTCAACAAAGAAAAACGCTGCGCAAACACATAAGAAGTTCTGCGCTGTGCACGGGGATAACTCTGTCAGCGCCTGGATTGTTAGCGAGAGATTCCGACGCTTTCGTGGTGGTAATTTCAAAATGCTCTGATTAGCCCCGTTCTGGACGACCAGTTGAGATTAATTTGGACCAAATTAAAGATCTAATAAAAAAAAATGCACGCTACACAACCAAGCACATAGCAGAAACATTGGAAAATCATTTGCGCAAACTGCAATACGTAGATGGATACATTTGGCTCCCGCTCAAATTGAGTGAACAAATTGCAGAAACGCAACGAAAGTGAACCATTCCTAAAACGTGATGATTCCGATAAGTACCTACTGCTATCAATTGGACAGACAGAAGACTGCAATCAACCAAAAACGCTCGGAACTGATTAATTGGAGGGGAGTCTGCAAACTCGGTAGAAGTTGGTGCAGTTTGGATGGGATGTGCTTTTCCACCAGTATTTACCTGATTTTGCACCCTCCGATTACTATTTATTCCGGTCTCTGTAGAACTCACTTAATAGAAAAAATTTCGTCTGTTAGAAGCTTGTAAATTCCACTTGGAGCAATTATTTGCAAAGAAAAATCAAACGTTCTACGAAAGGGGCATTATGAAATTGCCAGAAAGGTAGCAAATTTTAGAAAATAATGGCGCATACATTTAAATCAAATTAAAGTTTTTTCTAACAGTAAATATTCAATCCTTTATTGCAGCTAAAAAGACAGAGGAAACTTATTGCCCAATCCAATATTTAAATACCTTAAAGATTTTAATGTGGGCGCCGTGGCGTAAGTGGTTAATGTGTCGGACAACTGCGCGTGAGGTTCCAAGTTCGAAGCCCAGAAAACACTAAAAGTTTTTCAACGGTTCCACCTCTCGCGAACGTCTGACAAACACCGGGAAGTATTGTTGTCTCGAAAAAGGTTCTCAAACCAAATTGCCCTTCGGATATGGCACTAAACTGTAGGTCCCTTCTATTCGTGTAAAAAATATAACGCACCCAACATGAGTGGTTGCGAGAAGCTAGACCCTGGCACTTAAAGAGCTGTTGCGCCAAGTATTTTTTTTATAAAGATTAACTTAGCTTCTTTTTTTTTTACTTTTATTCAGCTTGCCAGTTTTTCCATTCACGCTCCACTGAGGCATGTAGAAATTATGGATAATCAGGATTTCAACAACCAAGTTTTCTTCCTTTCAAAAGATCTATTCAAGGCGAATACATATATCGGAGTTACTATCGAAATTACAAAAATAAAAAGATGCGGTCATATACTCTAGACCTTGTGTAGACATATCTACCTATAAATACCCCGTCACCATCATCTGAAGAACCACGCTTTGTCCACGCAGATAACTTTGATTCTATCATACCACGGATAGTCTCCCTAATCTTCATTGTAATTATTCGGAATACGATAGTTGTCTTATTAAGTGTCCATTGCTGCATTCTTTTAACGACAAAAGAAATCAAATATCTCCAGTCGACTGTGGAAGCATAATCCGAAGCACTAAAAGGGCTGCCTGAAATAAGGCAATCTTGAAATCTTACTTCATATCACTGTCGCATAATATGTTGAGAAAAGCATGGAGCGTTGAAATAAATAAGTGAGCAACGTAGAGAATATTGATAAACTTGGTACACTACAGAATTTCAACTGGAGTTCTTCTCCAACCACAGCTCATCGGCTAAGACATAACCAAAACAGGAAGTGACCTAATTTTGTTGGTCGTCAGTTTTGAGATTCACTTCTTTGCGCCACATCTCGCGAGGTTTTTTGGGCTGGAACATTTGTTTGGCTGATGTCCCCCTCTAATTTTCTTACTTTTTTTTATGTTCCACACTTAAGAATTGTGAATTCTATAATGAATTTATAAGAAAGAAGAATTATATATCATCATCATTTCTGGTTGCATCAATGAGAAAAACATGGGAAAAAAAATTAGGATGCGAAAACTATAACGACGTTATAAGAAAACTATAATGAGTCTTCTAGCACACACTGTTTTTCTGCAAAATTTAAAATTTGAGACCATCCCTTAGTCTTACTTCAATTTATTCAGATTTCAGTAACTTTGGTAGGAAGGCATTTTCGTGCTAAACCCAAATTTCATCAGGATCATTTAAGTAGTCTTTTTGATAGAAGTGTTAAAAGGGTGCTACTGCATATTTCTTAAAACTTTTCTTTATATCTTATACCCTTTTCAAGTGAATTGCTAATTGCTAAACACTAATCTGAATTTGAAACACAAAGCAACCTTCAACGAAATCAATAGAAATATAAAATTATGGAGACCACGCCTCTTATATCTTTTATTTTTTTTTTAGGGTAAAGGGGGAGGAAAGGCATAGAATAACCCCCGTAGCACTGCGAACTAAAAAGATCTTTTGTGTTATTCCCTGGTTGATTGTTTTGAGTTTGTCAACTAGCTGAAATCAAGTTCATTAATGAAGCTAAGGATAGTTCGAGCTGAGGAAGAGGTGACATCAGAATGTGACGTGACGACTTTATTAAAGTGCTTTCGCTTCAGTCTGGCTATGGCCGAGCAATCAAAGAGTATGTGATGGGCTCTTTCGGTGTCTTCAAGACAAACGGCACGTTTCCGATTGAACACGGCCCATTTTCTTGAGATAGAAGTTGAGAGAGCAGTGTCCAGTTAGGAAGTCAGTAAGGATCTTAGCATTCTGTTTGCTCATTGATAGAATGTGTTGTTAGAGTTATTTAATCTTCAAGATTTTTATTTCATTATTATATGTAGGTTAATTAAAATACAATATACAGGGTGATTTGCATAAGATGCGACAAAAGACGGACGGATAGGTTAGTCGAGACAAGAAAAAATCGTATGAGGGGGGGGGGGGCTCTATCTTCCCCCGTTTAGGCGGGTGGGCAATTTTGTAAAAAATTGACTTTAAATGAAAAAAATATACATTAAAAATCAACGGAAACACGTACAATAATATTACTTACTTTACTTAGATCCTTTAACCCCTCGGGGGGCATAGGGCGTCAACCACGCCTGCGCGCCATCGTGTTCGAAGTTCTGCAACGCGTTTGAGCTGCCTCCAACTCATTCCTAAAGAGCTCGATTCCTCCTCAACTGTTCTGCGCCACGTTTGCCTAGGGCGTCCCGCTATTCTGCCTGCCTGGGTGAGCGGATTCCACTGCATGGCGTATTTCGCAATGGAGTTGTCTTCGCGCCGTAGGGTGTGTCCAATCCATTGCCACTTTCTTCTTCGTATAGTAATGCTTATAGGTTCTTGGCCCGTTCTCAGATAAAGCTGTTCGTTAGAGATGCGGTTCGTCCAAAAAATCCTCAAGATGATTCTTAAGCATTTGTTTGCAAAGACTTGCAGCTTCCGTGTGTTAATGGTGTCCACCTTCCAAGTACTGCACCCATAAAGCAGCACTGATTCTATGTTGGAGCGGAACAGTCGCAGCTTGGTTCTTAAGCTGATAACATTGCTTCTCCAGATTTTAGATAGCATTCCGAACGCAGCTTTAGCCTTCCCGATTCTGCTGCACACATCCAGTTCGGTGCCACCACGATTAGCCGAGACCACACTTCCTAAATAAAGAAAGTTATCAACTTTCTCGACTTCCTGTCCGGCAATGTTAAGTTGAGCGCGGTTGTTAGAAGAAGTGCTCAGGGCTTTTGTTTTGGCTGTGTTTACTTTTAGCCCCACTTTGTTTGCCTCAGCTTCTAGATTTTGGGCCATCAGATGAAGATCCATTATCCGATGTGAAAGTAGACAAACATCATCAGCGTAATCTAGGTGTTTAAGGTAAGATGTCATAGTCCAACGACTTGCCTTCCGTCAATGCTGCCTTCCGTCAATGCTGCACGGAGTACATCGCTGATAACCACCAAAAACAATAGTGGTGACAGTATGCACCCTTGACGTACTCCACTTTGGACTTCAAAATCGTCCGACACCTTACCATTGTGCACGACGTGACACTTACCGCCCTCGTATGTAGCCTTGATAATAGCTATAAGTTTTTCTGGGATGCCTCTCCTGCGCAAGGCCAACCAGATAGCATCTCGATTCAATCTGTCGAAAGCTTTCTCGAAGTCGATAAACATTAAATGTAGCGGAGACCTATACTCAACGCATTGCTCGATAATGATCCGTAAGGTGTTTATGTGGTCAATGCAGGAGGATCCAGCGCGAAAGCCTGCCTGTTCGACATCGAGAGTTGAATCTAAATGTTCTTTAATTCGTTCTAGAATTATTTTAGCTATTATTTTAGCCACGGCTGGAAGAACGCATATACCTCTCCAGTTACCGCAATCCATCAAGTTTCCCTTCTTTGGAAGTTTAATGATCATCCCCCTTTTCCACTCCTGTGGAAATTGTTCACTATCCCAAGCTCTCCGTATTAGGGGATGCAGAAAATCTACCGATGTATTTGGCGCCGCTTGAAATAGCTCGGCAGGGATGCCATCAATACCCACCGCCTTGTTCTTCTTGAGGGACTTGATTGCTATTATTATCTCGGTTTTACTGGGAGGTGCGGTGCGGATTCGGGAATTTGTTGCTTCGAACTGCTCATTCGAATTCGAGATCATACCGCCATCGTCTATGTGATTTAGCACTGTAGCAAAATGTTCTCTCCATCTAGTGAGCTGATCCTCATCCGAAATCAGAAGGTTACCGTCTAGACTCTTCACTGGATGTTGTTTGGAGTTTCGACCACCGATGAGCTCCTTAGTGATGCTATACACAGTCCTACTGTCGCACCTACTCGCTGCTTCTTCAGCCCTTGAGGCCAGTGAGTTGATATATTGACGTTTGTCACGTCTCACACTACGCTGCACTTCTTTCTTCTTCGCACGGTATTGGGCTTCAAGCTCGGTTCTCTCTACTGCTGAGGCCGCTGCAATCCGAGCCTTGATTGCTGTACGCTCATCGATCCGTCTCCAGGTGTCTGTAGAAAGCCATGTGCGGTGGTGTTTCTGCTTTTTACCGACATACGTGCGTGCCCCAGTCGCAAACGCATTTTTCACAGCACTCCAGTGGTCATCCATGTTCTCTATGCTGCTGATTGCTTCTGCTTCTAAGGCAAGATGGTCCCTGAACTGTTGGCGCACTTGGGGAACCTTGAGCCTGTCGATATTAAACCTGGTGATGTTAAGTAGGTTTGAGCGGTTGCTGTTGACGGATGCAGTACGAAGGCGTAAATGAGCTACCATAAGATGGTGATCTCGTTCTAGTCCGACGTCAGCTCCACGTCTGTTTCGGACGTCCATGAAACAATTTCTAAAGCGGCGACTGATCGCAATGTGGTCGATCTGGTTGGATGTTCGTTGCCTATCAGTAGAGACCCAACTGATTTTGTGGCAGGTGTTATGCTTAAACAGCGTACCTCCGATGACTAGGCGGTTGGTATTGCAGAAGTCCACAAACCGCTCACCGTTATCATCACGGTCTCCCACGCCGTGAACTCCCATCACGTGCTTAAGCATGGTGTTGTCGCTACCCACCTTGGCATTGAAATCTCCCATCACCATTACGATGTCCCCATTAGGCGTTTGGTTGTAGGCGGCGCCTAAGTGGCTATAAAAATCATCCTTTTCGTCCTCAGTCGCGTCTAGAGTCGGAGCATAACACTGTATGATGGTAATTTTTCTAACTCTACTCTGGAACCTAGCCGTCAATATCCGGTCATTATGGGGTTTCCAGGATATGAGGCTACTACGTACTGCTGGAGTTAGCATGAGTCCTACTCCGGAACTCCGTGCACTTCCAGCTGGTTTCCCAGAGTAGAGCATGACAGTGTTTTTGGTTGGGGAGATGAATTCCCCAGCATCGAACCATCTTATCTCGCTCAGCCCTAAGATGTCTATTTTATACCTTGCGAATTCGCGTTCTAATTGGAGGAATCTGGCGTTATAAGGCCCTTCCTTGAGTGAGTCCAGGAGGGTCTTAACGTTCCAGAATCCGATCGTTGTCCGCGTCCGATAGCCAAAGGTCGTCATCAAATTATCCGTCCGTATCCGAGGCGTTGGTTTTCGTTTCGGAGCAGTAAAAGTTTTTACGGTTGCGGCTCGCTGGGCCACAGACCAACCAACACTTATCCTGTTTTTTGGCGCAGGAAGCTCGCCATTCGTCCTCTCCCGTTAGCAATTTCCGAAGAAATCCCCAGATGGCACCACGAGGAGGTGGGAGTAGGGCTTACTAACAGAGCTGCTAGGTTTTCGGCTGCAGTGGCTCTTTCTCGTTACTTAGCGGACCAACACCTATCGGGAGATGCTGCCCCTACGAGGCCTTTGTTAGTCGTTTGCCATCCGTACATACAATAATATGCTATAGCTTTTTGAAAGCTAATATTCCATTGTTTTATTTGCTTTTTAAATCAAGTTGTTTCAGTGAATAGTTTTTGAAAAATTAAATTACAAAGTCAAATTTTTTTAAATATATTTTGAATTTTTTTTTTCAAGTTGATTTTTTTCAAAATTTTGCGTTATTAAGTCCCACTGATATTTTTATTTTTCAATGCTCTTATCAATTCTTAATTAAATACCGAAAACTCGATGTAAAAATCTTAGTTTTTGAGATATAAAAGAAATGTAAAAGTATAGCACATTATTGTACTAGTACGTGTTTCCCTTGATTTTTATATTTTTTTTTTCATTTAGTCATTTTTTTACAAAATTGCCCCTCCCGCCTAAACGGGGGGAGATAGACCCCCCTCCCACACGATTTTTTCCTTGTCTTGACCCAACCTATCCGTCCTAGGCTTTTGTCGCATCTTATGCAAATCACCCAAAGGATTTTACAAAAAAAAAATAGAATTCGTTCTTCTCGAAGCGTCTTAAGTCACCGCACTCTCTGATCTCACTGATTGCCCTTTTTAGTACACTCCTCTCTTGTTTTCCCTTTTTGTTCATTTCAGCAGTGTTACCAAATTGCTAATGCCTAAAACACAATATCACCCCCACCTCGGTTTTGCTCCCATAACGTCCCATCCACCTCGAAGGCGCGTTGACTATTTGCTTACATATTTTTCCTTTGTTCCACAGCTGTTAGCCGTTAACGCACGCAAAAGTTCAGCTCATTCAACTTCTGCCTTGGGTTAGAGTGTCGTTACGTAGCATTACGTTTTTCTTTACGAATGGAAAACGTGAGGTCGAGGTGGAAGCGACATTGTGATAGGATACATTGATTTCCTATAGTCCTATAGTTGTTTCAGGCATAACAGTCTCTAGTTCTATTATTTGAGAAATTAATAAATTTCTTGGAATGTCTTAGGCCGGGTTGTGCATTCCAGTGTGAGAGCATTTGTTCGCGTTCCCAGCGAAGTAGCTATATTTTAATCTGCCTAGTGGATAAACCGCAGAAGAGTTCAGGTCCAATGTAAGGAGATTGGGCAGTTAGTCTGGCAAGCTTATCAGCCGCTTCATTACCATTACGTACGCTTTGTGTCCAGGGACCCACATTAGTGTGATTTTATTCTGTGCAGCAAGCTGCAAAACAGTCTGGAGATAATTCCTTATATCTTACCACTAGTCTGATTTTGATGAATTTCAGACGATGCACATCGGGCCAAACCTACAAACAAAATTCATTCAAATTCCATTACATTCTTCTCGAGTTTATGGGGTAATTTAAAGTTTTTAAAATCCACCGTCCTAAAATATCTACACCTACCTTCTGCATAAGTATAGCAACATTTTTTTCTGGAAACCAAAAATGTGTACACCTTCAAACAATAATTGTCACTTACATATGTACATAGTGCCACATTTTTAAGGAAAAAAAATAGCAATCTGTGTTTAGGATCTAGATCTCTGGGGCACAATTTTTTATGGATCGTATGAAGATATTCTTCTTTCAGCTTACAAGGACTTTATGTTGGGCGCCAGTTACAAAAAAAAAATTATGACATCGTCGTTTAAAAGCTTTTTTTTTAATAATTTGCGCGCACTCAGGGGGTTATGAACACCCTTAACATGTTTTTACACAGTGCGGACGTTGGAAAGGATAGATAGAGAGAGAGAAAGATTTGGTGTAGCGGTTTGAACTCTGGGGGTAGTGTCTAGATAACTGGGGAGATTTTTGTTACTTTCTGTCTTTGCTTCTGATTCACAGTACTTTTTTCACGACCACCAACGTCATAGGCAAATCATCATCCAACAAAGCGAACAATTTTTCCAGCCATATGAACAAGCTACTGCCAGTGTTATACCTTCGCAGTAGTGTTCACACAAGCTTCGCAATTGATCGGACTGACTTTATATAATTCATGAGAAATAAATAAATGCTTGCTGACATGACGTCAGTATTTGAACCATGATTATATGCAACCATTTCCGTTGTACATATGTTTTTTCCTAATTTTCCTTAGCCTAACAATTTCATTAAATAAAATATATCCAAATTTACAATCTTGCGGTCCAAGGATGCAAAAAATATTAATCCTGATTATGCCAGTTCAGGCTGGGATCGTGGTAAATGAGATATCCAATGAGATTGCTAGCCACGTTCAAAGGAAAAGCTGAACCTGCATTGGATCTTCCTTTGTCCTCGGTAAGAGTTTGCATTGACGATTTTGTCTCTCATGACTAGGCTGATAAAACCGATGCTTCCGAACGTCTGTAAGAAATCAGCGGTATTCTTGCTGTCTCTCAAGAGAAAAGACTGTATACAACTTCCTTACAGTACAGAGCACTACGCTTTTGCTAATGCATCTTAATGTATAATAGTGTACTTGTGTACTGTACAATGAGGATGGTTGTGCTTTGTATTTAGATGAGTCTTTACTTCCAATTGTTATGAAATCGCAATCAACTCTAATGATTCAATTAAATGAAAACAACCCATGGATGAAGAAATAAAGTCCTTGAAATAAATGAAATTCATTTTAGATAAAATAAAAAATGGTGGTTTGAGTCGTCCCTATTATTTTTGCCACCAATGCATATAGATTAATAAAAACTTCATCTGGCAGAACCTCAAAGTATGTCCGCTATGAATCTTAATAAAAAAAAAAAAAAACAACAAATTAAATTATGTCGATTAATATCAAAAATTTATTAAATTTTCTTGGAAAAGAGTATAAAATTTATATATTTGTAGTTTTTTTTATTTTATTTTTAAATAAGTCAGTTAGTTCTTTAAAAAAATCATACTTAACAGAATTTTAACAATAAAAAATAATTATACATATATTTTTTTTGAAAATATATGAAACAATAATATAATAGAGAGTAAAAAATAATTTTTGTTCGTGTTTGTAACTAAAAATCTATTAAAATGTCCCCTCTTGCAACATTATATTTTTTAACATCCGTAAATATTTTTTAGAACTAAATAAGTACTTAATCGAGATTCAGACTTCGATAGAATAATAAAGAAGTAAACAATTTTGTATATATTTGTCATGTGGTTAATAGAGATGAGATTTAGTTAGTCCAATGTTTCGTAAAAAAAAAAGAAGAGATAGAGAGGGAGAAAAGATAAAGAGAGAATCGATTTTTGCCAAATAAAAATATAGAAAGAAATGCAATGCAAGAGCTGCGGTTAGTTTACATTAGTTTGTGACTGTATAAAAACACTGTAGTCGATGTTTTTTTTTTGTTTTTCTTCAAGTCCGGCTTAGGGCTCATTTGCGACCCTTTAGTTTCATGGCGGTTATTTGAAGATCCCAGTCGTATTTTTGTAGAGCTTCTACGGATTCTGTTAGGCTTAAGTCGATTGTGTTGAGTATGTTTTGGAGTTTGATCAGCTTGATGGCTTTGTGGACATCCCATTCGATAAATTCTAAGACATGAAGGCATCGTGTTGGTATGCTCTGTAAAAGATATTGAACATGATTAGGAAGGAAGTTAATAACTTTGTTAGGCGTAGACGGAGGGGAAACAAATCATTAAACGGTAGTTTCAACGTAAATAAAGGTGGTGCTTCTTAGTAGCCGGAAAATAAAAGATCTTACATCCGACGTTCGCCTCATATATGCGCGCACTCAAGGGGTTTTAAATGCCCTTAAACTATTCTACACAGTGCGAGCGTTGAAAAGAATAGACGGAGAGAGAGAAAGAGGAGAGTAAGATTGGTGCAGTGGTTTGAAACTCAGATATTAGGGTTCAGAAAAACTTCGGGCTGGTATCCAGATAACTGGGGAGATTTGTTTTGTTACTTTATCTTTGCTTTTGATTCAGTCTTTTTTACATACATATCTTCATCTCAAAAAATTGAGAAATGACATCACCCCAATTGCGTTGTTGTTTAGACACAAAACAACGAGAGATGAAGGGTGGGTATACGGCCATTTTCGAAAACGTCAAATCAAAGTCAATTTAACCGGCAATTGATCGTCATTTTATGACGGAAAAGTTTCAATCGTCTAATATGTAATCGTCTCGCTTGCACAAATGGTTTTTGATGAACGTCAAATTATTTTTTTTTTTTGCAAAAGCATTTGACGTTTTCGAACAAAAAGTAACACTAAACAAAATGGATCCCGTAAGGAAGTGTATCGGGAATTTTTTATTCGGGCCGGCGCGACGATAACCAAACTGTATGCCCGACTTGATAGACCCAAGGAAGTAATACAAGGGGAAGGTGTGACGCATATAATCTGTTTTACTGCACAGCTGCGCTGTAGATAATGTTTTCGAACATGTGATTTTAGCAAACTGCATTATCGAACACAATGCTAATGCAGTTAAAACTGGTACTCGTATACATATACATCTGTAGATCCAAAGTTCGTCGCATACAATAAACGTCAATTTCATACACCTGACATCTATGCTACATATTTTCGACGTCAGAATTTTGTAATGGGCGCCTTATGGAATATGGAACTTAAACACAAGCTGGAGGGAGCTGGAAGACAGTGTCAATGGCATTCTGCATAGGGTGGTTGCACCCTAAAAAGCCTAACGTATTGAAATTAAGGTTAAAAAAAGGAAGGTGTTCATAAAAAGCGGCTTTTGGTTCCTAGATCCAGATCGAGCAAAGCCTCCAGTTCATGATCTTCATTACATTATACAAATACTTAATAAAATACGTCCCTGGTTCCTAAGTGCACAAGGTACTAGGAATTCTACCGTTCAATGTTTGTTCCAACCTAAAACAAAACAGTTAACTTAGTCAAAAAAAAAACTTACATCTTTTCCCAGAACTTTCATCATGATTCTCACTTCGTCCGAGTCGACACCACGTTCGCATCCTTTAGGCTTCTTATCGGAGAACTCAAGTAGATCCTCACAGCTGACGGAATTAGAATCCTTCACTAGAGCACCTGGAGGTGATGCTTCTTCGTCTTTTTCCAACTCAGACTGACTTTCAACAACACCTTCCTGTTTGCTACTTGGGCGACTGCTGTGACGACTGCTATCACTGGTTTGGGATCTACTCATCGCCATGTCGACACTCTCTCGAATTTTGTTAAACAGCGCATGACCTGCTAGCTCGTTATTACTTCCAGTCGTCGTTGTCGTCGCCGTAGTTATAGTTGTGGCTGGCTTAGCTACAGCAGGAGCAGTTGCTGTCGAACTCACTGAAGTGCTGGTGGATTTCGGTGGTACAAACGGAACCTTCTTTTTTTCGATATCTAAATTGCGCAGTTCATCCTCGTTAACATAGAGCCCTGATATTTTGGTACTATCAAAGTCAACCTCCTTGGACTTGTTATACTGCTCTTTCTGAATGGAGAAGTTGTAGAAACCATCTGTGACATCAGGCGATGCCAAGATATCCACTTTGTTGAAGTCATCTTCAAGAATTGATTCGAACTGCAGAGATGCGGAATCGGTGTTGGTTTCATTCATGTCCCTATGGATTTCTTGCAGATTCTGGTAGGTTCTTGGTTCAGGGGTCTTCTCAAACGTACCCGAATGCCTACTCGTTGGACGAACAACTGCACTTACAGCTTCGTGGGTAAACTTTCGCAAGTTAACGCCTGTGCTCCTTTGTGCGTCACTAAGCGATGGCATATGTCTAAGATTCCTATCGGCAGATGTGCCAGGGAAGGGAACCTTAGGTTCATCATCGGGTGTGACTTCTGTGACTTTATTCAGCGTCCGCTGTACACCATAAGCTGGGATTATAAGAGGATGCTTCCGTACATGACGTTTCGGAGTCGTCTTGATCACTTTATTTCTATTTCTCGGCGGTAGGGGTATGGGATTTGAGTTGGTACTATCGGCTTGAACTGCGCACGATGCACTATCTCCATTGCTCTTCTCAACATTTTTCTCAGGGAAGGTGTAAAAAGTATTTGTGAGATAACTCGGGCTTTCACACTCCCTATCGCTTCCCATCGCCTGACCGCAGCTATTACTGTTCGCCGGTGAGTTCTCATCATTTTCTCCAGCTAACGTGCGAGGTCTCTGCTTCAATGGGAAAAACTTGGGATTCGTGATGAGCTCACTTTTCCTCAACTTCCCGTTGAATCCTCGGTTGGGTAGCGTCATTGGCCGTGGAGCCTCCTGTAGTGGAACTGTAAGCTGACCTTGTTGATTCCTTAGACTTGTCTCCATGGCCAGCACATCAATCTCATTTCTTAAGTGTACCGATCGTCGGGGCAGAGTCTTAGCTGTGGTCAGCTCAAATTCATTCGTGTCCAGCTTACTGATGAACGTCATTGAGGACTTGCGCTCAATTAGGCTATTGTAAGCTTCACGTCCCTCCTCAGTGATGGTATTCTGTGAATGAGAATTTATGTGTGTGGAGCGGAGGGATTTTTTTTTTTTGTTCAGGATTTGGTGTTTTTGTACGAGAGAGAGGGTAGGGCAGGAATGGCGTTAGTGAGAAAAACAAAGCGTTAAGGTAGTTTTCGTTTAGGATTAGGAGTATCGTGGGTTAAAATGAAAAATCAAATAAAAAAAAAAAATTATTTAAAAAAAAAAACGAAAAACAATAGAAAATAATAACAAAATAATATTAATTAAAGATTTTTCTAAACAAGAGTTAAACAAAAGTGATGTTAGACACGAATACCAGAGAGGTGAGAGGCCACAGACAGGCGTGAGGGTTAGTTTTATATAGTTCCCCTTGTTACCATAGTTAGTAATTTGTTAATACAATTTATACTGTCGATCATATATTGAGTCTGGGATGCGTTTGGCCAAAGTCAGACACTTACAGCGTGTTTTGATAGAACGTGGAGACTAGGGCGTCACTCACAGAGATAAAGACGTTGATTAAAAAGGTAAAAGTTCTTAACCATGAAAGTTGTATATATTGTTAGAGATAACGCATAAAGTTAGGGAAGGGACAGGCTAGGTTGCAGCGGCTACCAGCTAAAGCCAACACACTAAGATTAATGGTAGATCTACTGTGATACCACACGGATCTTGCAAAAATTATGGGCAAGAGAAATTGAAATATAGTCTTATGTAAAGAGGTTTTTTTTTTATTGCAGACGAGTCTTGCAGTTTTCTGGTAATCCATTCAACGACTTTAAGACAAGAGGTTACGAAAGATTTTATATAAAATCCAGGTCATGTACGAACCTGAGAATCTTATTGGCAGATGAGGGTATTATTTGAAGATATATGACTCAAGAGCTAGATACAGTACCCTACCGACCTTAAGGTAGTATCAAGGAATATGATTGGAGAAATTTGATACACTCCACAAGCTTCCCAATACTTACACATGAGTGGGTCAGATCAAAAGTGAACCAAGTCCAGTCCAACATATTTCGAGAAATCGAAAGGTTTGCGTTAAGCGCTGTAAACGTTCATAACCTTACTATTTAATGAAGCAGTTAAAGTCTTTATAGCTTATATAGCTAGATCCTACTCCTACCATCTACACATGAGGACTTGGCTGAGAATAGCACTGACAAGAGGTTTGCCTATTGTTTTCAAAATACGTTTTATCTCGATTTAAAAAAATGGAATTGGTTCACTTTTGCTCTGACCCACTGATATAAACAGCAGACTTGAGATAAGTCGAATTTGATTTTGGAATGAGCACTAACCGCGCTTCATGCTACATATTATAGACTACCTAAACTGCCAATTCCATTTGCGTAAACGCTTGGCCAGATTTTATAAAGTGAGGAGTCTAGTAAGAAAGTTTGTCAGGAGCATTGGCACAACGTTTGCCCAAGTTCCCGGTTTTAATTGTCATCTAAGAAATCGATAAATTGATTGCCTTGACAAACATTTCATAACCTTTATATATGTACATGTCTAGTGGGTAAGCTACAGAAGAACTAAATGACTTTCATGAATCATAGTACGAGTAACTCATCCCATATTTTGTTTCCGCTAATGCCTTTATGCGTTCTTATTATCAACACCTATCTGCTATATGACTTTCAAATTATTCCAGAAACGTTTTGACTTAAAACGTAGAATATCCAAAAATGTTTGTATATTTCAAAGTAGCGGTATAATATTTTGGATCTGCAGATGCCCGATTTGAAGTCAGAAAACGGCCTTCGACATTGTTTGGTGCAAATAATTTGTTTGTAGAATGACTTATATCGTTAATGTGTAAGAAATAAGCATATGATAGAGTTCCACGAGGCAAACTCTGGAGTGTTCTGCAGGAGTATGGGATTGATGGTTCCCTGTTGAGGGCGATTCAGTCTTTATATACAAACTATAGAAGCTGTGTTCGGATAAACGGCGTTAAATCAATACCTTTCACTGTGAACGTTGGACTCCGCCAAGGGTGTGTTACTCTGCATGTTAGTGAAGTCCCACTGAAGCAGGTGGATAAGTTTAAGTACCTCGGCGTCTTATTCACGAGTAATGGAAAGAGCAATGCCGAGTTATCCTGTAGAATTGATCAAACTGGATCAATTTTGGAGAGCTTGGTCAATTTGTTATAAGGAAGGCCGAACTTAGTGTTCAAGCTAAGCTATCGGTTTTTAACTCGGTGTATGTTCCAACTCTTACCTATGGTCATGAAATCTGGGTAGTAACCGAAAGAATAAGATCCCGGATACAACCTGCCGAAATGAGGTTTCCTCGCAGTGTTTCTGGAATAACTCGTAGGAATCGAGTGCGAAACACGAGAACGCGAGGCGCTCAATGTTGAGCAGCTACTTCTTCGGTGGTTTGGTAACGTAGTGCGTATGCAGCCAGACCGGTTTTCAAGGTAGACGACCCCTCGGTAGGCCTAGAAATAGATTGCTGGATCAAGTCCGACATATCTCCTGTAGCCGTCTAGGGATTCCTCCTGATGAGTTGGTGTCAATGACGGAGGATCGAGAAGGATGGACAGCCCACCTGAGCATCCTACCCCCGCGACCGTCATGATGGACCATTGAAAATGTATGTATGTATGTACGAGTATAAGAGAGAGAAAGCTTCGTATGGTTTTAAAATACTTGACATACATACCACCTTGATCAAAAAGTTCCCGGAATAAAAACCGTGTGGCGCTCCCATCGTTCCGATTTGAGTTCTGTTTTCTTTGTTAAGCTGGTACATCTGTTGTTGATATTCCCTCTAAATCTTAGCGTCATAGCTTGACATTTGCAAAAGTTACGTAACCACACATCTCTGTGTGTGTTGGCGATTTTTTACAATTTTAGAAATGGATTTAAATTTGCAACAACGAACTTGTATTAAATTTTGCGTAAAAAACGGATTTAATGGTGCGCGAACGTTGGAAATGTTGAAAAGATGTTTCGGCAACGATTCTCGAAAGAAAACGGTCGTTTACCAGTGGCACGAGCGGTTCAAAAGTGGCCGTGAGTCAATCGAAGATGATGAACGCAGTGGCAGACCATCGACATCGAAAACCGACGTAAATATTGATAAAGTAAAAGAAATGTTGGTCAATAACCGCAAATTAACCATCAGAGAGATAGCGGAGGACTTGAACATTGCCTATGGATCCGTCCAAGACATTTTGGTTAATGATTTGGGTTACCGTCGTGTAGCAGCAAAGTTGGTGCCAAAAGACCTCAATTTCATGCAAAAAAGAAACCGTGTTGACGTCGCAAAAGACATGATTTTTTGACGAGAAATGCAACAAATACCATCCAACAGCCACCGAATTCACCTGATTTGGCTCCCTGTGACTTCTTTCTGCTCAATCGAGTTAAAAAACCATTACGGGGAACGCGTTTCAGCAGCCGAGAGGAAGTAATGGAAAAATCGCAGGAAGCACTGATGGACATACCGAAAACCGAATATAAAAAATGTTTCGAAGATCGGATCAAGCGCTGGCATAAGTGTGTTACAGTCGATGGGGATTACTTTGAAGAGGACAATATAGATTTGTATTTTTAATTTTCTGAATAAATTCCGGGAACTTTTTGATCAAGGTGGTAATGTACCTCAAAATCGGAAATTTTAATCCCCTAGATGTATGTTCTGGTAAACTGTACAATAAGTGTTTTATATCAAAAAAACAAGAGATCTATTCTAATTTTAACAAGCTAATATTTACATGGAAGCATTTAGTATACTACAACCAAACCAAACAAAACCAAAACCTTAGACCCAATCGTGTCAAAAAGAGCAAACAAAAAATATTCATACCAACTTCAAGTAGTGAAAGTTAATTTAGCGCAGTAAAGTTTTTCCTGTAGTTTACTTATATTTCTGCCTTTACAAAGGTTTAAAATCGCAGACACTTCAAGGACATGCTACGAAGAAAATGGTTGTGATAAAAAATGTAGAAAAACTACAAATTTTGTACATTTGATGCATGTAATTCGAATGGAAAAGGAGTGCATTTTTGAAAACACTGTAAAAAAAAAAAAACCTGTAGGACGCAACTTACGGAAACGGATTTTGACTAATCGACACGGAGTGAGATATCACTGCGGGAAAACCACGTTTTCCGTTTTACGTTTTACGCATACGTTTTACTCATACACACATGAATAACATTCCCCTCTGTGTATAAAATGTTGAATGCTTTTAGATTCTTATGCACGCATACAATCATATTATGCGGGATTTTGTGCGTGTGGGATTCTGTGCGGCAGGACTTTGTAATGTGGCATTCTGTATTGCGGGATTTTGTGAAGCGGGATATCGTAACCAACCCATCACTGTAGCTAGCATTCCATTCTTACACCTCGAGATTGATAATGGGACCTGGATATCTCTGGTCAACAACATGCCAATTATATTGGTCGCATTGCGATCGATGTAGCATACTTCTGGAATATTTTAAGTATACGCACCTTTCGGACTACTACCATGTTTCTGCCAAGGTACGCATCTTCATTTTCAAAGAAGTAATTTAATATTCAGCAGCTACAGTTGTCTGAGCGTTTGCCGATCGAGTGTTCCTTAACTGCTTTAAAAGTCCGAAGCTACCAAAGTTAAGCGCAGAAAACAATTCCATCACTGTCAACCAGTCATCAAAGACACGGTTGTGCTGAGTTTCTCGCCATATCATACAAACACCCAGGTTTGATCAATAGTATCAGTGCACAAGACGAATATAAAATGACGCGACGCTGTCGACTTATAAAAGAAAAGAGAAGAGAAGGGAAGAACATTTACTCCTCCACAAGAAAATGATCCTAAGAAGCACTCGATCAAGGAAATAGAGAAATGTTGTTTAATTTAAAAACAATAACCTAAAACTATAAAGCCGGAAGCCTGTACTAACATGTACTTTAGTAGAAGAATCGTATTCGGTGCTAGCGATATGGAAATAATAGTTCTGCAGACCAATATTTCACGGTCAAGCAGAATAAACCATTTCCGTCCTCCCGATCACGATAATAAAGATAGCGGTATTAAAACTTTGGTAAAGCTGACGGCCTAGTCATTGAGAACTTTTACTTTATATAAAGCAACAATTTTTAATCCTGAAAAGGTATAGAAAATAAATAAAAAAAAAATATTTGACGCAACAGCTCTTCAAGTGCCTGGGCCTAGCTTCTCGCAACCACTCGTGTTGTGTGCAGAGAACTTCAGCAAGTAGCTCGTATTATTAGCCACTCCAAATATTCACTGCCTTCACATACATTCACATTTATTCCACTGCAGCAAGTAGCTCGGTCTTATGAGCCACTCGAAACATTCACTGCCTTCTAAATATTTAGATCATTCACATTCATTCAAAGAAATGATTAGTCATTGCAATCATCAGGACAGCCAGCCTCTCATAGAATAAAATCAAGACGGAGCATTTGTGGAGAATATTGTCTACTGCCGTTCGTGTATGTACAGTGGTGGCCATACAATTAGAAATAAGAAGTCTATACGATATACACAAATCAGAATTTTTTTTCAAGCGCCACTGTATTTGGCAAGTACCGTTTTTCATTGGCGGCTGGTATGTGTATTTCCTGCACGTGTTTACATACACCCCTATTATGGTTAGCGAATCGAACGTTCGACTCAAGTCGAACTGCCAGACGAATTGCTTCTGTCGTGGTATTACTGTTAGCGAACATTTTCATTCGAGTAAAGAATCAGTGCTGACAAAAGAAAAAAAAATGAAATGCCATCTGTGAAGTGTCAAAAGCGACAGGAGTAATTCACCTGGCAGTTCGACTCGCTAACCATAATAGGGGTGACAAGCTCGATTAGTTGTAAAAACGTCGTTATTTAAGGAAATTCATTCGTAGTTGAAATTTCTGCTGGACAGAGATTAGAAACGACAAGAAAATTTATAAATTTATTTATAATTGATCTTGTTAGCTGTGTGAGTTGATTCTTTTCATTATATTTTCATTGTTTTGACAATATTTATTACTATACAGTGATAAATGGGGAAAAATAAGTCTTGCACTCCAGAACTCCGAAGGCTCATCGTGCAGTGCTACCAAAATGAAAAGAAGTCGATGGATTCCATAGCAGAATGATTTGGCTGTTCGAAGAAGATGGTTTTTGGTGCAATACATGTGTACAAATATACGGGCAGCTTTAAAAACCCCAAAAGAAAGCCAATAGGCCGAAAAACGACCCCAATAAGCAAAGCCGATCCTTTCTAGACATCTATCAAAATAAGGGAGATTGCTGCGCCTCAATTCGGTCAAGAAATATCAGCTAGAACCATAAGGCGTCCGACTTCTTGAACATGGTCTACGTGGATGCATTGCCCGAAAAAAACGACATGTGTCAAAAAAGAATCTGAAGAGGCAATTGAGTTTTGCTAAGCTGCGCAAAGACAACAAATTCGGATTTTGGAAAAAGATTCTTTGGAGTGAAATTCAACTTGTTTGGTTCAGATGGTAAAGTTTATGTAAAATGTCCTCAGAACAAAGAATTGGGCCCAAAATACACACTAATGTCGTTTTCCATTGGTTTCACTCCCGATTTCACTCCTTTTTGATTCCAATGGAACATGTAAAATCGTCCTCTGCTTACTTTTGCGTGTGTTGGTGAATCTCATTTTTTGTTTACATTTTTTACAGACAAACACAGCGAAAAATGGCTTCTTTTTGCCCAAAGGAAAAGAATATTAGCAATCTCATCATGTTTTTATTAACATATTATCAATTTGTTAATTATATCTATGTAAAATTTGTTTCTATTAACTTGCCCCAACTGAGAAAATAAAATAAACAAAGGAATGCGTCTTGTGCCATATGACTTTGACAAGTAGTCCGATGTAAGGGTTTATATGCATGTGTGAGTGCATTTTGAAAGCATCCCAAATAAAATCCGGAACAGAAAAACACACCCGGAACAGTAATCCAAATAGCCAATGGAACATGATTTGGAGTGTTTTTTCTGTGCAGAACACAAAAGAGTACTCCTTTTGGCCCAATGGAAAACGACATAAAGATCGATAAGCATGGAGGTGGACACATAATGGTTTGGGGTGCATTTTCCTGGCGTGGTGTTGGTCCATTAGTGCGAATAAATGTCCGAATGGATCAACACGTCTATAAGGGCATCATGGAAAATGTCATGGAACCTTATTCCTTTACACACATGCCCATCAGTTATGTATTCCAGCATGATAACAATCCAAAGTATACATCACGGATTGTAAAGCAGTGGTTTGCGGATACAAAAACTGATGTTTTATACGGCCCAAAGTCCGGATCTGAATCCTATAGAAAACTTATGGGCTGACGTCGAAAGAGGATTAAGAAACAATAAATCAAAAAATTCGGATGAGCTCTTCCAAAACATTAAGGAAGTCTGGGAGGGCATACCACCATCAAGATGTAGAGCCTTGGTCGAGAGTCTCCAAGAAAGATTGGTTGCCGTCATAGAAAAGGATGGCTTTCCTACAAAATATTAATATTAACTTTATCTTATGTCGAACAGTTTTAATGAAATATAAACTATTCTTTTTTGTTTCTAATTGTATGGTCAGGTAAAATTTGAGTGAAATAAATGTTTAGTTTTTCCTGCCTATATTGCCATGTTTTTATTCTGCCTAAATTATTAAAAATGTACTATATTTCATGAACTTTTAATAAAACGACTTATCCTTCTCAACAGATTTGCTAAACAAAAGTTATGCATTTTAAAATGGTTGTAAAGTTGTTGTTTCTAATTCTGTGGCCACCACTGTATACTGAAAATTCTACACTTAATCCATACCAACTACTTGAAACCAATCGAAAGCTCGTTGCATTTGTATTCTGAATCAGTGAATACTTTGAGCGCGAGCCTATTCCGCATTCACATATTCGTTGTTTTCTTTGATCGTGAGGCTGTGGAGGGTTCGAATTTTAGCAAATGATTCCCAACGGCAAATGAGTGGCTTGATGCAATTCTCTGGCTGTTTGTGTTCTATTTCTTTTTTTTCACACGAATGAAAGGGACCTACAGTTTAGTGCCGTATCCGAAGGGCAATTTGTTTTGAGAAGCTTTTTCGTGACAACAATACTTCGAATGTTTGTCAGACGTTCGCGACAGGTGGGACGGTGAAACAACTTATTGGTGTTTTCTGGGATTCGAACCTCACGCGCAGTGATCCGACACACTTACTTATGCCACGACGCTTAAAATATACCAATACACCAAGTTTCCAATTCCTACAACATACTCATAGACATTTTGCTCTAAGTACATTGCGTTGGGAGACAAAGTTAGTGCTACCAATAAAATTCCTTCGTTTTGGAATAATATTTCATTTTTTATTTTTCGAAAAATGCAACAGACTATTTCAAGTTTTTATGTTTCCTTCTCCTGTTTTTAAATTTTAGTTTAACACTTCTTCTTACGGGTTATTTTGGGATTAGTTCTGTAGTATATAATAAATATAATATCTTACGTATAAAGAAAATAGAATTTATTCTCTTCACTTTTTTTTTTTTTTTAAATATATTCACTTGTGTAATTATCAAATAATTACATTCCTTTATAGTTAATTTGGATTATAAATATGATTTTTTTTTGTTTTTTTAATTCTTCAAACTTTTTTCTTTAATTAAATATATAATGCATGTAAATATTATAGCAATTAAGATTATATTCACATTTATGTTTATGTATATAATTCCAATTTCTTATCATTCCTTTTAACATTATTGCTTTCAATTCTTGTTTTGTGTAAATTTTAATTTTATTTAAATACTTCTTTTTATTTAATACTTTTAATTTTTTTTTTTTTATTTTTGAGAATTTAACAATTTATCGCTGCTGTCAAAAGATACGTTTTTGTTTTTCGGTAATATAGAATATTTCTATTTGAATATAGTTTTATTTATTAGAAAAATGTTTTTGAGTAGCACAGATTGTCGTGTAGTAAAGATAGTATAAAAAAATTATGAATAGTGTATTTGACCGAATATATAATAGGTCAACCCTTGTAATAGATCTGTGTGTGCTTAAAATTTTAAGAATTGATTACATTTTTGAAAGCGAATCAAAGAGGGTATTGTGCGATTATACTGATTTTTGTATCAATGTGATAATGCCAATTGAGGCTAAAATGTCATTATAGTATAATGGTTGAAATACTTTTTGTTTTTTTCCTTTCTAGGAATGAAAGCAAGTGTTTCTCTCTTGGTTTGATAATACTTTTCGCTAAAAATAGATAGGTAATCAGGGAGCTAGTGGAAAGGGTGTTTAAAAAAATAAAATACTATTTATATAAACAACATTAGCTTATACTTGTTGGCAGTAATCATAACTAGCAATTCGGTCAATACTTTATCTGTTTTCTAAACGCAGTCATTTGCTTAAAAAATCTACTTTGGAATAAGAAAAGTGAGTATATAAGTATATTCAGAGAAGCACAGCAGGTGGTTGATATTTCAAGACTAACAAACTGAGACAAATGAACACTTTCGGTTTTAAAATTCTGTACCGTTTAGGGCAGTACTCGGTGAAAAAAGAACGGTACTATAGAAAGTTTTGAAATAGCAGGGAAAATGCAATAAAGCTACAATAGTAGCAATAGACAGAATAGACAAAATCTCGAAAATCGATTTTCAAAATCCAGAAAACTTAATCTTGAAGGTCTCAAGATTAAGTGAGCTTTTAATTTTTTAAACATCCCTAAGAACAAAGTCCTAATGGAGATAACTCCCAACACTAATGTTCGCAGCGTTTTTGGAGCCTTTTTTCTCAGGGTTTTGTGTTCTTCTAGATCTGTTTTGAAATATTGCAACATACAAGATAATGGACAAAAACGAGGTAAACTTTCAAATCGAGTCAAGGAAGAAATTTAGAAAAAGTTTTACGTTGGTTGAACCTAATCAACCTTCAATCATACAATAGAAAAATGTTATAATTTGACGTTTAAATTGAGTTGCTTGTTGATATAGAATGATATGTTAACTTGACGACTAATTATGAATGAGAAATACTGCTGGAAAATCGTAGAAATATCCTGCCGTAGTTATGGTTTTAGCAACCAACTCACTACTAACTTAGTTGTCTCTGACATCACAGTTCACTTGAATTGTTAGTTTTTTGCTACAACTTATGTTTGTCTCCTGACTTTTTAAAAATAAGTTGAAAAAGTTGACGGCATAAAGATGAGATGCCCTTCAAGATGATAGATAGTATTTATTATTTTAGTTGCAGCAAGGGAGACACTCAAAAATGTGCAACGACTGGCGTACCTCTGCATTACTTGCCCAACCGCAGCCATGGAGGTACTCCTGGAACCTCACTCCGTTGTACCTTTTGGTTAAGGATTGTGCAAACAGAACAATCTTAAGGATCGTGAAAGAAATCAAAATAAAAGAAGTGCAGGCGAGACCCACAGGCGGATCAATAGAAATTCGGTGAAGTGGGAGGGTTATGATCCCTTGTTTTTGGGTCATAACCTCACCGCAATAGGAAGAAGAAGAAGAAGAAAATAAAAGAAGTGCATCGGATCAAGAGAATTTGATTTGCTTCGTAAAAAAAAAATTCCTCTTCTAGCAGTTCCTAGGGAGGACAGCATTGGAAAATTCAACTTTGAAAATAATTTCCTATCGAAGCTCAGCAATAAAAAGAACTGGAGCAATGTATCCATAGTCTACATGTCGAGCCACACGATAAAGTGGTATACAGTTGGATCAAGAACTGAGGAAGAAACTGGTGCAGGAGTATTTGTGCCAAGCACAAAGTACTCCGAACCCATGGGTAAGAGCACTGTCTGTGCGAAATATATACCATAAAAAGATGCGTCCAAATCAGAAAAAAACTACCGGAATTGCGATATAGAAATAATGCCAGACAGTCAAGCAGCCATTAGGGCACTTGAAGCCCATGTTGTCCAAACTGGTGTGAGAATGCCTACACAAGCTTAACGGTTTGAGCAGAAGAAATGATGTAACCTTGTATTGGATACCGGATCATGTCGCAATAGAAGGTAATGAAGTAGTGGCCTTTAGCAAGACAAGGTGCACCTTATAGATACTAAAGCATTCTGCGGAATAGGGGACCATACTTTAAGAGGAAAGTAGAGAGAGCAAACAGGGCAGGTGTACCTGGATTTAACACTCAAGATATGAGGCAAACAAAAAAAAAAAAAAAAAACTATTAGGGAACATTAACCGTAAAAGGTTCGAAGCAGGTATCAACCTAAATAAGATGAACCTACCAGGTTTCCTAACGGTGCACTGTAAACTCAAGAAACATCTAAGGAAACTAGGTCTATCAGAAGAAGGACTCTGTAGATTCTGCAGCGAGTTCAGTGAAATTCCGCAGCACATTCTGGAATCTTGTGGGGCATTGACCCAAAAACAATTGAAATATCTGCCCGCTTCTCACTTTTAAATTCCTCAAAGAAACTGAACTGAGGAAGGTGCTCTAAGGGTAGTCTATTGTCACCGAAACTAAGTAAAAGTACACGACTCTCAAACCTAATTCTGGAAAGAATTTTAAAGCGAGGGGAAATCTAATGACAAAATAAACAGTTAGACTTATTTTCCCAAATACTGGAGAGTTACAAGAACTAAGTCTACTAGTAAGTAACGGTCAATTTCAGGAAGGGTTCAGAAGGGTAGCGTCTTCTACCTCATATCTTCGAAACTGGATGGTTTCTATCCAGTAGTCCTTCAAAACGATATAAGTGTAATATTTGCACTGTTCACTACCGCAGAATCTACAAAACCAACATTTATATAGGTAATATCCCACTCTTTAGACACGGCATCGAAAAGCATCGATCCATTTAATCTATTCGCAGCTGAGGCGGTAAGTGCTTGAATAGATACAAATCCAATAGAACCACTGTTCCTATCAGCGAACCTAGTCTAGCAAATAAGATTAGTTGAATGTTTGTTCTGCATATGATTGAAATCAATAGACGTCTTGAACACAGAGGTAGCCTTTGACAGGAATCAATCTGATCTACATAAGCATCTTCATTCTATGGATATTTTCTGTACCTTGCCTCATCTCAGTGTATCGCATATCCACGGGACCATTGAATAGACGACAAGTGTTATGAAAAGGATGCCCATTTGCCTCGGATTTATATTTGAGCATTCGTTCCATGAACGTAAGTTTCAGTGTCTGATCAGTGATCGCTTGGAATGGGGCAGCAACCAACGTCTGGAGTGGATCGTCAGGGACTTTACCCATGAAATTAAAGGGTCTAAAGATTGTGAGTCTTAGAATAATGGAACCTTTTGAGTTCAAAAAAACTCATTTCCTTCAGAATTCAGAATCAGAATTAATAAAAATCACTAAATGCTCGTTAACACGTGCTTTTACACAGATACACCACCCGGAAGGTAACTAATACTATAAAATTGTTGTCTCTGAAACATAAACCCGAATCACACTATTGTGTTCTGTTCTGCTCAGGCCAGGGATTGATGTAGATTGGACATACTCTGCGATCATCATAGATACGGCATGGTTAAATTGAATTTGCATTAGAGCCAACTGCGACCGTAAAATATGACGCATTGCGGTGAAAGGGAAATAGATAGATACTCGAAAGCCTTCAGTACACTGGGCCTAAGCTACAACGATATTTGCAGTCTCTGCCAAAGAAGATTTAATACAGAGCAGTTAAGCTCTGTACAATGAGATGGTACAATCGCCTTTCGTTGGAGATACAATTTAAACAATTGCACGTTACCAGTGTGAAGGCAATAATCATATAAGTGCCTCATTTTTTGTTACTTGAGCTCAAAAATGCTACGTCTCGTTGAACAATAAAAGAAAAAAGCTTCACATTGAACAATAAATAGGATTCATTGACTATAATATTCTAAGAGAAATCTTGAGGAAAAGGTTTGCATTGAATTTGGACGGGCTAAGTTAACTTTAGTAATCGAGAGGAGATATTTAATTTTCTTGTTAACTTTTCTATTGACATCGAAGGCGTTTCTGTTTGGATTAAACTTGTACGCCGGAAGATACACCAGATAACTTCGATCCGGGCGTCCTACTTTACCACAAAGCTAGCCATATGCTTTCTCTGAATTCCACACATCACACTCACGCACCTGTACCTACTCCTTGTGAATAATCTCTCCACACAAAAACTCACTCTAAAATCGATAAAAAAAAAAGAAAAATCAAACTACGTTGTGCATTTAAAATACAACCAGGGCGGCAATACCTCTCCATCAATCATTTTTATTCAAACTCTCGGATGAATCATAAGTCTACACTCAAATCGCTCTACACAACAGCCAACACACTCTTTATTAAATTTTTTTTTTCTAGGGGAGGAATGCTTTCCAAACAATTTTAAGGCACTCCCAGAGAAAGAAAGTCCGCACACTGCTTGAAAGATTTAATTAATTTACGCAGAAGCGAAATGCCTCGTGTCCTTCATCCTCTTCCCATACGTAATTGTGTATATCAAGCAATGTGGCCAACACTATAAGACAACCAGCAACATGCTTAATTTCTCAAAATTTTCATTTTAAACTTGATTGCGCCGACCTTTTAATCGGTGACGCTGACGCTGGCATAACGCTTCCAAACAGTAAATTGATTAAATATTTAAGCATTTTCCTTAGTTATGGTGCCGGGCTGGGCGGGATATGAGGCAAGAAATCCTTTCGAAACTCAAACTCCTCGGTATCCGTTGAAGAGCTGTCGCTCGAGAATGCTGGCTTCACTTTGAGACTGCTGAATGTACTGTTGGCACGTTGCTGTCGCCACATTAAATCGTTCTGCTTCACGGTTGATGCGTGAATTTTTTCTGGCCAGTGGAAGCTTGCCCCGGGTGGCAGTTGCATAGAATGTTGCTTCTGCAGCAGTGCTGGTGGTGGCGGTGGCGGCGGCTGTTGTTGTTGCTGGTGTGGGTGTTGATGCTGTGGTGGTGGCGGTGGGGTCTTCTGTGGCTTGACAATCACCTTTTTGCCCTCCTGACCAGCGTTGTAGTAGGTTGTCGAGGTTGGGCTCTTGCCAGTCAGCTTGGTGACATCGAATTCATGGAACATTGAGTTGCGGCTGGCGGCAAAACTTGATCCATTCACTGCGAAAGCTCGTGGTGGCTTGATGACGTGGTTGATGTTGATAGCGTAATTGTTGCCCGGTCCACGCCCTCCAAAGTCATAGATCTTCTCATCGTACACATGCTGTGGCGGCTGTTGCTGATGGATATCGTAGGCAAAGTTCTGGTTGCCACCGCCACCACGATATCGACGTTGAGTCATCTCGTTGCCATAGTTGTAGTGAGGAGCGGATTTTATGCTCGCATTCGAACCGTAGAGTTTGTCTTGAACCGATTCATCATTGCTCGCTGAGAAGGTCTTCCGATTGAGATACTGCCGCCGCCGCTTGGATGACACCCGCGTACGGATATCGCACTCTGAGTGTGCAATGCTTCGGTCAAAGTCGCTCTCCTCATCGCTTGAAGTAGAGCTAGAGTCAAGTACAATTGGATTATAGCTCAAACGCCGTAAGGTGCGCGCTTTGATGCTACGCGGTTTATATTGCATTACCTTGTTGCCACCGGGCTTGTTGCGAAATGAACCCGTACTGCGATGGGAAAAGCTTGTCTGTCGCGTCTGTCCGACACTGCGATGTTGGGGTTCCGACAGAACCGGCGATTTCAAATTATAATTGTCCGTGAACGACATTGAACGTTGTCGACTGCTCGAGTAATCGCCCAGTGGAGAGTTTTGCATTTGCGAATGTGAGTAGATGGATGTATTGCTGGTGTTCACATTATTTTTCACTGGCGACGAGGACGTATTGATTTTTGTGCAGTTATTTGTGGCCAATTCGTTCTTCACGCTCATGTATCCACGGGCTTCCATGGAACTTCCACTGAAACTAATGTCCTTCGGGCTGAAGTAGCTATCTTGTGGAGAGTAGCTGCTTTTCTGACTACTTCTTCGGGACAGTGAAAGATTGGTCTCTCGCGAAGCAAACCCCGTGTCTGGGGTGCTCGATCGCTTGTCTTCAATCTTGTCGATGATATCACTGTAGTGCTGCAAGTGCTTATCCAAATGACTGGTGGCCGAGTTAAAGTCGAATTTCGTGTGTACTCCACCGCCAAAATCATACACACCCGATGACTTGAGACTCCCAGCAGCAGTACTAGCGCTACTGATCTCACCCTCAAGAGAAGACACTATGTTAGCAAACTTCTCATTCAGCAGTGTCTCGGCTGAATCTGTCTTATCCAGCTCGCTGTAGGTCTGGATAAAGTCCAGATTCAATGCCTTCAGAGTGTTCTCTATATCGAGAAGGTTCTCCCCGATAACATCGCGTGGCGTTCGACCTTCGTTCAGCTCTATATCCTCCCGGAAGTCTATATTAATCGGGCGACTAAGAATCTCCCGAGATTTTTCAAAGAAAAAATCAGAAGCCTCTTTGTCAAAGATCGGTATTCGAATGTCTGTGATGGGGAATGTTTCGATTTCGCTTAACGAGCGAAAACGCTATTCGTATGCAAAACAAGGACAAACAAAAGACAAAAAAAGGACGTGGGGAAGATGATGTTTGTTTCGAAAGGGGGCAGTAAAGTAAAAAAGAAAATTGTTAATTGTTAGTTAAATATGTATTTATTTTGTTTAGCTACAAATCGATAGTGGAATGATTAATGTAATCGTCAAACTAGGATTAAAAATAGAAAATTAATGGAAGAATGTGAATGGGTTATTTACAGATACGATAGATAAAAACCAACAACAACACAGCAGTGAAAAAACCAAACATTATACAAAAAGGTGGTATAGACCAATATTTAGGTTTTTTTTTGAAAAATTGTTTGTTAGTAAGAAAATAACGCGGGATAGGTAAGACAAGAAAAAAAGTGAAATAAAAAGGTAAATATGCAATTCTGATACTTAAATTAAAAATAAATTATTAAAAACAATTAAGAAGTGAAAGGTCATTGCTTTGCTAAGTTTTCTAAAGTGCGTAACTTTATTGCTATACGAATTCAAATAGAAATCTTTTCAATGTATCTTCAATTTCAAATTAAGAATATCCGAAAAGTTTACCCTATTTACGCCATGCATGATGAGAGATTTGCTGAGAGCTAGAGATTTTCTTGTTTTGAAACTGAGATGCTGTTAAGTTTTGCTACTTCGTGGGTGGTGTTCGAACTAATGGGGGAGAATTGCTGCGAGTTTTTAAATTCGGTTTTTGATTTCTAGTTTTTGTGTGATGTGCGGTCGCATCATATAATGTATGATATATAAATTTAATGGGGGTACAGTTGGGACACTAAATATACTCCCCGGTTGCTGATGCAAACCAGGCTATCCAGGAGCTGCGACGACACAATATGAACAGGAGTGCAAACACATTTAAAATAGCCGCCCAAAGAAGGAGGAATGGAGGAGATTCGTTTGCTAAAGTTCATTAACAGTGTTCATGGGCAGCTTCTTGTGGATGGCGACAAAGTTCTGCAGAGGTGGCGGCAGTATTGTGAACGACTTTTGAATGAACAGTTTACCCGGCCATACTTTCCAAAAGCCACTCATAACTGTGAAGAAAAACAGCGAAGAAGTTAGTGGGACGGTCAAATACTCCAAAAAAACGAAAAGCGGTTGGGCCAGACGAGATGCCCTCTGAGTTGTGGAAAAAGATGGGAGTTCGGGTTCAAATGGTTCAGAATTGTCATCTCCAAATTCATGAGAGGTGATCCTATGCTGAATCAATGGAGGGAAAGTTACCTTCTCCCTGTATACAAAGGGAAGGGTGATACGCGAAACTGTGATAACTACCGTTCGATCAAACTGATGTCACACACCATGAAGATCGTTGAGCGGGTATTAGGTGGCCGATTGCGAAAAATAATACGGTTATCTAATGATCATTGCGGGTTTGTCGCGGATAAATCAACCACAAATTGCAATCCAAAGTACAAAGATCATAATGGAAAAACGTACAGATGATCATGGACATGTACGAAGGAGCAAAGACAAGAGTAAGATGCCCCACTGGAGTAATCGAAGAGTTCCCAAATCAAAGTCGGGGTGCACCAGGGAAGCGTCTTAAATCCTTTGCTCTTTATTACAGTCCTTGACTATCTGCTTGAAGGTTAAGTGACGGACCCCAAAGTACATCAATTTTTCTTTGCTGACGATGGAGCCATCATAAGTGAGGATCCTACATCCTTGCAATCAGCACTTGATGTGTGGGTGGACGTTTTGGAGGGAAATGGGTATCGCATTAGTTCAAAAAAGACCGAGTACTTGTTCTGCCCGTTCTCTGATCTACTCAGGCCTATTCCAGACATTTATTTGAATGGAACATGGCTTCCCAAGTGCGAAAAGTTCAAATATCTGGGATCTATGATCAATAGTAAAGCAACCTGTGATGACGACATCAATCATCGCGTAAACGTAGGGTGGATGAAGTGGCGGGAAAACTCCGCTATCTTCTGTGACCCAAAAATGTCCCCTAAGTTGAAAGGAAGGCTCCACACCGCAGTTGTGCATCCAGCGCTCACATACGGTTCACAATGTTGGACGATGTACAAAAAGTATGAAAGTAAATTAACGGCAGCTGAGATGAAGATGCTTCGCATGACAGCAGGAGTGATAAAGCTTGATCGAATAAGAAGTACGAAGATCCATGGAAGTCTTCACGTCAAGGAAACCATCTTAAGAAAAATAGACCGCGACCGGCTCAGCTGGTATTACCACGTTCAAAGAAGAGATCATTTAAACCATGTTAAAAAGCTAATATCGATGAACGTTCCAAAGACATCGCGAGGCAGGAGCGGCAGGACTATGAACGCCTGGATCTCACAAATGCGACGACATCGGCATTTCATTGGCCTTAGTAACCGAGTGATCCAGCACCGGGAGGCCTGGCGATACTTTCTGAGGTCAAATAGGCGAACCCCACAGGCGTATCAGTAGAGATGCGGTGAAGTGGAAGGGTTGTTGTCCCTTATTTTCGGATCATAGCCTCGCCGCAATAGGAAGAAGAGGACAGTTGGGACACTAAATTGTGGCCACCCACTAATTCCTCACTAAATAACAGATATGCATGCTGTATAGGCAAGTGTGACAAGTGATACAAACCAATCAAATGATGGTATGTCACGTATTGGTAATCAACTGCGAGCATCTTATATCACAGCTGAAATAGCAAGGGATTCAGCAAGAGCTAGAGATGAATATATAAGACTGCTCGATGTGCAAACGCCAGCAGTGCAATTGGCACAGGAACAACACATGCCAAGGATAATTGCTGCACAATTTCTCAGAAAAAAGTCCGAGCTTTTTGAACCAATAACCATCGAGAGCACAGCAATAAAGATGAAATGTACCACAAGAATGCATTACTGCTTCGAGACAAAAGGGTTTGTTCATTAAACAACCATCAAGATCGGTATCAAGAGGATTAAGAAATAATCCCTGGTGAAATAAGGCCTGAGGTGAGTTCATTTAGCGCGTGTATTATATTCAATTCATAAATAAGGCTGCTTTTATTGAATACCTTCCAACAAATAGCGCTCGATAAGATATGTATTAAACAGCAACCTTTCTCGGCTGCAGTGTGCACTCAAGGCAGAGGATTTAAAGCCGATGGGATTTTGTAGCTGCTTTCTTTATTCGAATGATCTGATTAGAACACTTAAGGCTGAACGGTTGTTGTTGATGCTGAGGAATGCACTCTATGTCTGTCATTCCATTATGAGTGCTGCGGAACTGATGGATCACACTAACTGGCCTTCAGCCTCATCGATGCTTACATAGTTGAATAATCAGTCCGTATGGCATGCAAATGAGTACGCTGTTAGAATTTAGATACTGAATTGCTAAAATATCAGAAGCAGCAAGAATAGTGGAGGCATTGGAATGCCATTCTGAGCTTGTTCTCTCAAATGAAAATTCTTGGATTGTAAAAAATTCAAAGAAAGAACAGCAGAAATTGGATTTTAAAACACTTTATTCGAGCTGCGAAGGTACAATTTACTTTGATGTTAGTCGGCGCATTCAAGGTGCGTGAAGATAAGTTGAATGAACCAATCACGAGCAATGCTCGACTGCATTGGCTTGTTTGCGGAGTGACTAGAATACTCAGGCCAGAATGAAAGGCAAATAAACGTCTTTGCCAATGACTACTGGAGCTCAAAGCGCCAATGCTGGATGTATGATTAGCTGAAACTATATCAAATAGTCATAAGCTGAGTATTCTGAGGAAAGTATCCTGCGATATGTTCAAATAAGTAGCAAAAACTGCTTGTCATAATCAAGATTAGTGAAGTATTAGAGAACAGTAAGCTCATCGAATGGAGGTGGATCTCAACGAAGCAAATCACAGCACAGGAAACTAACTGAGCAAGAACGCCAACCGGACACTATCGCACTCTTGTGTAAGTAACATTGCTAACAATATCAGATTAATGATTACTACTTCACACATGCATAAATAAAATTTGGCAATGGCATGGATCCCGACTCGAACTGCCACGTTAAAGCAATTCAAAAGCACAGTCCCAGAAATACACCGACATACGGGATCTGCTACTTCGTACATTAAGTGCCAACGTCTATTGGACAAGTTTCGAATGCATAGTAACATGGTACGAGCTGATGAATCGTCGACAACTACAATAGCTGCCAAGAATGCCTGGCCAATATGAAACTTATTAACACTGTAAGACGAAAGACGGTCGGGTTGCGAAAAAAACAGTTCAACGCTTAATGTCTATAAAGTGTGAATGTGTTATGGCCAAATATTATTGTATTCCACTCTCAAACCAATGACCTTTTCCCTCAATATACTACTCATACTCTTTTAAATAAAATACATCGACAAACACAAATCCAACATACCTGTAAATCGGGTATGCTCTTCAATTCCTCTGTGAAATTTTTCTTCTCCTTGGAGTATGATAATGTACCAGCATTACCATTGTACCCAGCGGAGGAGGGTCCGGCATTGTGCTTATCATTTACCCCGTGATGTGACAAATGCGGAAAACGGAAGCTAAACTTTCGTTTAGGACTCTGAACATTTGTCGGTTGATCCGACACCAAATCAGTCATTGATCTAAAAGGAAACAAAAATTTAAGTACAGATCAAGATTATTAGAATTCCATCTCCTACCTCGCACTAATCTCATTCGCAATCTCAATCGCATGATTGAGAATCTTCTCGTCCTTCACCGATATCGGCTTCATTGTTCCCGTCGTCGAGGATTTCTTCTTCGACTTGTTCCCATTCGAATCGCCACTATTCTTGCGATTCAACTTGGAAGACAATTCAGCAAGTTCGTGCTTCTTATGTACATGATCGAAGTCCGGCGACTTGGACATTGTCAAGCTATCTGTTGTCCCGGTCGCCGCCGCTGCCGTTATCGTGCCAAACATTGAATTTATCTCATCTAACAGCGACGGGCCCATATCGAAGACTTTGTCTGCTGTAATCTCATCATCGGATATCTCATGATACTCATGCTGATCCTCTATATTGGAACCACTGGATGCCTGTAGAGAGTCATCTTCTAGATTGGCATTGGTAAAGGCGCTCGCCTCCAGGCCATAGTTATTATTTTGCAAAGCAAATGTACTATTACTACTACTGTTACTACTGGAAGCAGTTGCTCTAGCGTGTTGCGACACTTGCGCTGATTCTAAAGCAAAAGGATTTGTGGATGAATGAAATATCTGTTTCGGTGCATTGTTTGTCATTGCCGACTGGGTCGACGTTGATGAGAAATCAAATGATGGAGCGCCAAACGTGTTATGATGATTGGGTGTGTTTTCATTGGAACTGATAAACGTCGGATTGGTTGACGATGATGTGCGTATCTCTTCAGGGAAGTAACCACTGGCTGTTTGTAAAGAGTCTGGACTGGTTGGTGTTGGTGGAAGTAGTAGAGGCGTTTGTTCAATGTCTTCAGATGGTTTGTATGGCGTGACTACTTGGCGCGGCAAATGATTGTACTTGAAATGCCAAAGAAGGAGAGGATTGCGCTCAGTATAATGGATTTTCTAGCTAAAATGTGGGCAACCAACTTACACTTTGTGAATTTCCCAGAAACGCAACATCACCGAACGACTCGCCATCGATGCCAATGTGTCCGGTGTGCTTAAAATCGCCTTGTGGCCTGGAAATCATCTCTGTTCGTAGTTTGCGTTTACTGCAGCGTTCATTGTTGCGGTAGAATGATTCGCTGAAAGAGAAAAGTAGAATTAGAAGAGTAATTTTGTGTTGTAAGACAAACAGAAGGTAAGGGTCAATAACGAAAAAGTGTGTTTTCTTGTGGATGTACATGTCTTTTAAGTTTTTTTTTTAGGTAACGGCACTGTAAAAAAATTGTTTCGGGTTCATGAAGACATGATTCCACGTTGGGCGCCATTCATGCTACTAAGGAAAACTCGTGCTTATATGAAGACAACGATGAGAAAGGCATATCTTTGAGACGATATAGAAGGCGTATATCCTGTTATTGTGATATGTCGAGGAGTTATTCCCCATAAATTCAGGCCAGGAACACGGCACATAGTTTTCGTTACAAGACCCTTACATGCTTTAGCTTAATTTTGGACACCTAGGTTATATTTCCCTGTCTCTTTGTTATAGTTCGTTGAATCCTTGGGTGCGTTGGTATGTAAAGGTTTCGATAATCCTCTTCCTCGACTCTTTGTTTCTGAGCAGCTCCATTCAACAGTCTATACATTAAAGCCACCAGGAATAACGTTACTTTCAAGCATGAGTTACTAGTTGGCGCAGAAGTTCTTCAATTCTTCGATTGTTAAGGTTAGCGATACATAGAAACTATATACAGGCATACTTGTACATAGGTATATACCATATAAAACGAGTATAGGACTCTGTCATTTTCTCTCGAAACCGAGTTTCAGTGACGAAAGCGCTTGCAAAAAGCTATATATATACTTTGTGCAGCTACATATGTAGGTAAAGCAGGCCGTATGTGCCATGCGAGAATGATGTATTAGTATGTCGTGCTAGATCCTTCTTATGTGAAGTTCATTTCGTAGTATTTTGCAGTGGCCCCATGTTGGGCGCCATTAGGTTGAACTAGGAAAAGTCAGTCTTAGGTATATGATATAACAGAGACAGTAGCTTCTCTACAGGATGAGACCTAAGGTGCCATATCGGCTCTTGAGTACACAAGTTACACTCTCACACTAGAGTATACTTATGCCGCTCACTCTTACATAGTCTGCGATAACAGATTAGGAAACTTACTATCACTTCTTTTCTGAAATAAACTTACCGATTTGAGTTAGGAGGAGTCTCCAAATAGGCAATTGTGTTGGCCGGGTTAAACAATCCCGTTTTCCCTGAGTTCAGAACTCCTCTCCAGAACGGTGTGTTCGTATTCCGTTCGAGTACTGTGATTACCTCACCCTGCCTATAGATCAAATGATCTTTCTTAGGCTCACAGGAATTGACAATAGTTTTCAGTTGTTCGGGCTTCAGTTCCGGCAACACGTCATAGATTTCAGTGAATTTTGGCCTCTTACAGGGATCATGTTGCCAGCATTTCATCATCAGGTTATAGTAATCCCGAGGGCAGCAGTCTGGTTGTTCAAGACGCTGAAAAAGTAATAAGTTCATCATGTACAGAAAAATTAATAGAAAAACGAAGGAAAACTTTACTTGATAATTTGGCTCATCTATGGCTTCAAGGATTTGTAGTCCAGTAAGTGCGGCCCACGGTTGGAAGCCATACGAGAACATCTCCCACAAGCACACCCCATATGCCCACACATCAGAAGCGTTCGTGAAGCGTAGGTAATTGATACATTCCGGGGCACACCTAATTTTCAATAAAGAATCTAATTAGATTACTTTTCGTGTACATAAGGGGAATATAAACCCACCATGCAATTGGCAGCTTTAGATTGACATTGAAATTGGTCTTGTAGTAGTCCTTGCCAACGCCTAGCGCTCGAGACAGACCAAAATCAGAGATTTTCACTTTGTTCTTGCTAAAAACTAAAATATTTCTGGCAGCTAGATCTCTACAAAAATAAGTGGAGAGTAAACAAAAAATTTTATATTAGAACAGGGTTACACTTACCGATGGATCAGTCGTTTGTTCTCCAAATATTTCATTCCATTACAAATTTGCATGGCAAATTCACACAGTGTCGGTATGGTGAGGAAGCTCACACGCAAGCCTGAATCCTTAAGGCACTCCAATAGCGAACGCAAATGTGCCAGCTCAGTGACCAACATCAAAGAGTCTGTGGCAAGCACAACCCCATACAATCGAACTATGTTTTCATGTTCGATTGAGTGCATAATCGCAGCTTCTTTGAGAAACTCCATGGGATTTGATTGCATTCGTTCGCGGCACAAACATTTTATCGCCACTTGAATCTGGATAGAGGATGAATGTGTATGTGTGTGAGAAGAGATCCTTTATTGAACGATTGATGCAATCACTTACCCTTTCTGTGCCATTTGTCCATACTCCTTGTTGCACGATACCAAACTCTCCGGTGCCCAATTGTTTATTCACACAAATTGAATCGGCCGGGATAATGTGTTTATTGTTTGGTGCTTTACTTGGGGAGTTACCCGATTTGGCACCGCTACCATCGGTCGACGAGTTATTGTATGCTATGGAGCCATCATCTCGTTTCACTATGGTGGGTGTCTGAAGCAGACGCTTGATTTTGCTAAGATATCCATGTGGATAGTATTTCTCGTAGTATTTGCGTAGTCTTCGTATTTCTGGACGAGACAGTCCCAGTTGTTTGAGGTCCTCATCGGTTGCGTACTTGAATTGGGAAGCGCTTTTTATTTTAAGCTCGTTTCTAGAAATGGGACAGGAAAGAGTAAATAGATTGGGCGTACAATTTTGAATTGTTTAATGAACTCACTTGAACGAATTGTAGTAGTGTTGCAGTTCAGATTCAGTCAGGAATTCATACAGGTCAATTTGTCCTGGTTCTGAAAAAGGAAATATATTTCTTTTTATTTTTTTTACGCCTTCACTGCTTAGATATATTTGGTATGGGATCAATAGTTTCTGATTTTTAAGAGAAGGAACCATCGACCTATTTTAGAACGAATAGAGAAACCTCAAGGCCAATACCCCACTGACATCACATTTTTCGGGCAGTTTCACATCTGAAGAGGTTAGCAATGCTCTTTCGGCAGTAAAAACAAGAAAGGCAGCGTGCTTCGTCGGCACCTACCCGGAATTTCTTGTACATAGCGGAAAGAATACAAGGCGATGGCTAGCGAAATTCTACAGCAACATACTTCATTCAGGCATAATCCCATCGGCGTTTAGGCGAACGAAAATCTTAGCCATTCTCAAGCCCGGTAAACCTAGCGATGCACTAGGAAGTTATCGTCCTAAAGCTCTCTTGAATAAACCCTACGATCAACGAGCTTATACCTGTCGAACAAGCTGGATTTCGTGCGGGTAGAAATTGTACAGACCAGGTACTATCATTGACGACACACATGGAGGCAGGATTTGAGGATATGCTTAAAACATCCGTTGCGTTCATCGACTTAACCGCATTATCAATAACCTAATTTCAAACCGCCTATTTCAAGTTTTCATCAATGAGGACAAAAGTAAAATAAGAAAGCTGAACAACGGCTTGCCTCAAGGCTCTGCCCTTGCTCTTTAACCTCAACATAAGCGACATACCTGCAACCGCATCAAGAAAAAACATCATAAAATTCACGACAACACAATGGCTTCCTGTACTGTGCAGCATTGCCCCACCTCATCTGCGCCGTTTAACCATGCTATTGAGGGAACACACAAAAGTATTGGCGAACACTGAACTGCCCATCCACCACGATATTACTATGCTCCTGTCACGCCAGCAGAGACTAACGTCCCGGCACCCAACTGCCAAGCTTGCTCAAGAGCTTGCGCGTGATGCTTTCGACCTGAACTCTATATGGTCAGAAGATTGGACAGCATCAATGCAAGCTGATAGTATCACCATCTCGAACCCATTATGCCGACCCTTCGGGTTTGAATTATCGCGAAACGTCTGGTCGACACTTAACAGGATCCGATCCAACCACGGAAGATGCGCAGATTCACTGTTCCGCTGGGGAATTGCTGATTCTCCCGCCTGCGATTGCGGAGCCCAACGACAGACTATCGATCACATTGTTGCAGAATGTAACAAGCGATCCTACCCTGGCGACATCCAAGACTTTGCGAATAGTAGAAACAACTGAGCTGTGATAGACCGGCTACAAAACTTAGATGTTGTTATTTAGTTATACTTATCTTGTATTTGTATTTAATAATGTGATCACTAAGTGCTAGTTATTTAGAATAATTATATTTGTTGTTTAACTTGTAAGTGCAAGCATTAAATCCATACGCTAAATAAAATAAAATGTTGATACAAGGACGAATGCTTCTTTTGTGTAATTCTATAGAAAATAAAAGACCTTAATTAGTTTTATTCTATTTATGAATATCTTCTACTGAGCAAAATTGTAGAAATGGGATAAAGTCGTTTTGTATCCTCGGCACATCACTTTTGAGAGAAATGAATCTATTCACACCCGAGGTTTTGGTCTTCCCTCTTGTACCGGGTGTCCGCCGGGAAGGTATACTACTTTGTTTGGTTATAATTTTTGATTAAATGAAAGAGAATGGATCTTATATTGATAAATGTTTTATTTAATGTCGGCAATTATGTATGGAATACAATATCAGGTAAATGTCCGCCTCTGCTAGTCTCACAAGTGCGAGCCCTTTTGAGCACATTTTTCATTACATTCTCACACATTTCACGCGGTATTTCATTAATTTCATCACGAATATTTTGTTTGAGTTGCTCAAGCGTTTCTGGTTTGTTTGCATAAACCTTGCTTTTCAGATATCCCCACAAAAAGAAGTCAGGAGCAGTCAAATCAGGCGACCGTGGAGGCCAATCAACATCACCATTTTTTGAAATAACTTGTTGTGGAAAGAGGTCTCACAGTAATTCCATTGTAATCCTGGCTGTATGCGATGTGGCACCGTCTTGTTGATACCACATGTTAATCAAGCCCAAAGCATGCAGTTGTGGCGTTAAAAAGTTTTCAATCATATCACGATATCGCTCCCCATTCAGAGTTACCGTTACGCCGTTTTCATTTTCAAAGAAGTAAGGTCCAATGATTCCTCCTGACCAAATTGCACACCAGACTGTTACTTTTATTGGATGCAAAGGTGACTGATGAATCATTCACTACACGATAAATAGTGCGTTTTGTTGGCACGTTGTTTCTCCCAAAAATTTCACGTAACTTTCTCATCGTCACAGTAATCGATGATTGATTTTGATAAAATGTTTTAACGATTAAAACACGTTGGTTTATCGAATATTTTTCCATAATAAATTTGCCACGTGTCTACTTCACGACTGCCAAATATGAACTGTCAAGACTAATGTTTACCAAAATGGCGGCAAAACAAAGTAGTATACGTTCCCGGCGGACACCCTGTATCTACTTTTTCCTGATGCGCAATTTTTTTTCTCAAAAGGCATGATTCTTGTTTTATCAGAGGACCACATATGTGAATACCATATACCATACACTTATAAACTAAACTAGGCTGTCTAGTTCTCGTCATCGATGAGTCGATATTCATAGTTTGAAAGCCGCAATAACGAGTTCTGTGCTTTAAAGTTCATAAAGTAGAAGTAGTAGTCGCGGTGATAATCCGCGCCTGAGGAGATACGAGTGTATGCGACTGTTCGACGAGGAAGGGATATTCCTTTGTGTTATATGTGCTCATCAAGAGAGCTTTTTATAGACAACCAATCCTTCTACAAAGACACCATGTCTAGATTGCAAGTTATCAAAAAGATATGCATCCCAATATGCAGGGACCTCATTGGAGCTATGGCTCTGCAAATAAAGTCAGAGATTGGTACATAGCAGAGGAGTGTAGAATTTGAAGAAAGTTCCCATTTTAGAAGTACACCTTCCTCGAATTACACGGTAGATACGTTCCACACAAAATCGTGTAAATCGAAACCGTATAAAAAGAGACAGAGCTTGCATATGAAAATGAAGGATTGGAATTAAATTTTAAGCGGAGTAAATTGAATCAAGGAATATAAAGAAAATTCGTAGACACATTCATAATAACCGTGTAAAATGGGACAAGGGTTGAATGGAAAAACTGGCATTGGTTCCACTGAATGCCAAGTCAGGAAGCCGATGCTCTAGTACATTCATAGCATATTCAAAGATGTAACATTTTTATGTTTTCAACTCATTTCTTTATTTACAAGAAGGAAAAACACATAAACGTAAAAAACGTTTCCTTAACAAAAATAATGTAAAAATAAAAAGTTGAAAAAATAAACAGTCTTCAGTTGAAACGGGTGCGTCCGTAAATACATAAAAAAGTGCATAATCGAAATAAACTTTTTATTTTATTTTTTAAAATGAAAACCGTGTTAAAGCGAAACCGTGTAATTCGAGTACCGTGTAATTCGAAGGACAGGTGTATCTGTGAGTAGAGTAAGCGGGGCAAAGTCACCTGCATGAGCGCCACTCTTTGAGTGGGCCACTTAAATATATGTGTTCTAAGATTGAGTGAACACTATGATGAATGCGAAGTTTTGTTACATCATCCAAAAGAAGGACGCAAAATGTTCACCGTTGTTTGTCATAAAATTTAATAACTTTTTCCGTTAACGCAAGAAAGAATTCCACAAAATTTAATATCATAATGTTAAATGTTAAATTAGAAAGCTTTCAAGTCAGTCTTCAGGAAAAAAAAGTCAGGAAAGCGCTACACGATTCCTGTTGCACTGTAGTTGATATTTCACTATACAACAGAAAATCAAATGACTAATTTGTCCTTGGTCATATATAATTTGCATCAAAGTATCACTGGGTTTACTAATGCCTCAAGATCACCATTACCTTGCTCTCGAAAATGTTACAGTTTGCAAGGATTCACATCAAAGAGATCTTTAACAAACAATACAAAGAAATATAAAATGCAGTTCTGTGTAGGACTCAGGGTCTATAAAACAACATTATGTTGGATGCCAATCCGATTGAGGCTAAGCAAACAAAAAGTTTAATCCATCAATCTGGATTTCTCGAACAGTTGTAGTTAAATGAGGATAAGATTAGATAGGAAACTACTAGAGACGGAAAATGTTGCTGCAGGTGCTAGGAATTTGTTTGATATTTCCCTGTTAAATGCAGATATTAAAAATTAAAAATAGAACAAGCCCTGCACAAACTGACCGACGTTCACTGTCTCCCAAAGTACCTGACTAGAAAATTAGGGATCAACCATACTTTTCGGTTTCTGAGAACAACAGAAAACAATTTCTTTTCAATACATTCTAAGAAAGCGCATTCTTATATTTAAGCTGCTGACATAATGCAATTAATTATAATATAATACATTATTAGTTAATGACAATTGGAGCTATTTCGAGGGGTCCATCGGAACTAACTACACAGGTACTGGGATGCGAATTAACAACCAAAAGGAATCCTTGGTATTTTGTAATAAAAGCAGCACAAAATTAAGTATAGTTGGGCTATTCAAAGGTGTTATGCCTGAAATCACAGAGAATCTATGATGAGTTTGAGACGGTATAAATGTCGGTTCTTGCTAGTTATTTACAAAATCAACGGGGAAGGTCCATCCACTAGCCATTAAACACTATAACCTTCATACTTTCCGATCAACAGATGCCGATGTTTAAATGGCTTTTTAGTAACAAGGCAAGAAATAAGCATACAGAATGGTTGCAACCCGTTTGAAACGGATCGTATACCTTATCCTTTGATTTAAGGTATTAAAGTAGGCGTGGAGTTCTGAAATGAAAACTATATACTCATACAGATGTACTATGGATGGATTATAGAAAAGTGAGTAATGCCTACATATTTTATTAGCACGACTTTTTTGATTTCTAATAAAAATGTGCAAAAATGTAATATTTTTTTAATTTCACATTGTCACGAGTATTGCTTTGAACTTAGTGGATGGATTTGAAACCTGTCTTTTAACAATTTTACACAAACCTACCACAATTAGGGGATGGGGTCAACCCATGATTTGTGAGATACTTGACTACCAAGGACTTTAAGAAGCAATATGTCATTTGCAATATATTTACACACATATATTTTTTGATGGGATCTATTTCCATTATTTCTGCGTTACGAACTATATATCAAAATGAATATACACTATGAGATAGGGTCAACGAATTTGGATCATTTGGCCCACTAACAGAGCTATTTAAGATTAAAAACACTTCTTCTTCTTCCTATTTCGGCGAGGTTATAATCCGAAAACTTCACTGCATTTCTACTGATCCGCCTGTGGGGTTCCCTTATTTGACTTCAGAAAATGTCAGCAGGCCTCCCGATTTTGGATCACAGGGTTACTGAGGCTAATCAAGTGCTGATGTCGTAACATTTGTGTGATCCAAAGATTAAAAACACTATCTGGGTTAAACCCTTGCAGCAACTTAAGTGAAAGCAGACGATGATATGTGTAGGAGTATCATATGATCTATTTTCAAAATAAGTGCACCCACTGTTCTACATAACTATTATTTTTTTAGCAACATTTGTGGACATTTGTCAACAACCTAATAACTAATTATTACTATCTCCGTGACCACAAGGAATAACAGCATAAACCTCTCTTTATCATTTTTTAGAAAACGCGTTCAAAGTTGAAATTTTGCAAAAAAAACAAAAGAAACAATGGTATGCGCTGCAGATAATGAACTAGAAAATTGGTTGGAAATACGCTATACAACTGGGAAGGTTGTTGTATTGTTAACTAAATTTTGACATACGTTGCGATTATCTAAGCAAGGTCCAGCGTACAGCTTGTCTATGCATAACCGGAGCACTACGTACAACTCCCTCTGCGGCACTCGACATTCAGGGTTATCGTGAATAAATTTTCCGTCGAAATTTTTCCCTCGAACAAAAATTAGGTATCTTAAAAAAAAAGAAAAATCAACTCCGCGGTATAAATAGGTATCATGAATGACAATTCAGGAGCATTTTTAACGCAATCGCGATAATTAGTTTTTCCCCGATGAATTTTTTCCCTATTTTCAAAGATACCTAATTTTTGATCGGGGGAAAAATTCCGAGGGAAAATTTATTCGCGATAACCCTGAATATGATTCATCTGTTACCTCTCGATATATTCAGCAAGCAAATGGCAGCGAATGCAGCAGTTCGCCTTGAAGCTATCCAACAGTGGTCAAGAAAAGAATTTAGCCATCCCATTATGAATAAATTCAAAATCCCTCCCGAAAACACGGACTACACCATCCCACGTCTAAATTTTGATAAGAACTTCCTAGTCACCATCCCTTCCAGATCAGTTTGGGAGGACGATGCATTTTTAGAAGATGAGTCGATTCACTTCTACACTGATGGGTCAAAAACGAAAGACGGAGTTGGTGGAGGTGTTTTCTTTAATAGGCTTAACCTTAGGCTTAAGGCGAACCTCACAGGCGGATCAGTAGAAATGTGGTGAAGTGGGAGGGTTATGATCCCTTATTTTCGGATCATAACCTCACTGATAAAAGGAAGAAGAAGAAGGCTTAAACTTAAACTCTCCTTCCGTCTTCCAAATCATTGTAGCGTATTCCAGGCGAAAATAATGACGATTAAAGAAGTCTTATCTTGGCTTAAGAAAAACGTAATATCTTCCAAAGATATCCACATCTTTTCAGCCAAGCAGCAATCAAATCCCTTCAAACGACCTCTTTAAATTCCTTAGTGGCTAGACTGCCGATCGTCTCTCGCGGAGAAACCTGAGCAGTTCAATATTCACCTATCTTGGGTGCCGGGGCATAGGGATATTCCAGGGAATTGTAAGGCCGATGAATTCGCCAGAATAGTAACAACTATATCCATCCTGCCGGATAAAGGCACCTTAGGTATACCAATCGCAATTCGCAAACTTAAATTTAAGCTCGATGCTGTCGAGAGTAAAAACTTTAGGTGGACAAGTGGATCAATATGTCTAGCGACACAACCGATTTGGCCGAAGCTGGATCTAAAACGTTCTAAGAATTTGATTTCTCTCAACAGATTGCTTATCGATGCTACAATAGGTGTCATCACTGGACACTGTCTAATAGGCAAGCATACACAAGGCTAGGCCTTCTTGCGAACGACTTTTGTAGAAGCTGCATGGATGAAGAAGAGGAAGAAACTATTCCTCATTTTCTTTGTTTTTGCCCAGCTCTCTCCCGTAGAAGGAAGCTTCACTTAGGAGCCCCCCTTCTTCTTCTTCTTCCTTTTACCAGCGAGGCTATGATCCGAAAACAAGGGATCACAACCCTCCCACTTCACCGCATTTCTACTGATCCGCCTGTGGGGTTCGCCTATTTGATCTCAGAAAATATCGGCAGGCCTGCCGATTTTGGATCACTCGGTTACTGAGGCTAATGAAATGCCGATGTCGTCGCATTTGTCTGATCCAGGCGTTTATAGGCCTGCGTTTCCTACATCGCGATGTCTTTGGAACGTGCATTGATATTGCCTTTTTAACAGGGTTCAAATGATCTCTTCTTTGAACGTGGTAATACCAACTGAGCCGGTGGCACTCTATTTTTTGTATGATGATTTCCTTGATGTGAAAGCTTCCACGGATCTTCGAACTTCTTATTCGATCAAGCTTTGTCACTCTTGCTGTCATGCGAAGCATCTTCATCTCAGCTGCCGTTAATTTACTCTCATACTTTTTGTACATCGTCCAACATTGTGAACCGTATGTGAGCGCTGGACGCACAACTGCGGTGTAGAGCCTTCCTTTCAACTTAGGGGACATTTTTCGGTCACAGAAGATAGCGGAATTTTCTCGCCACTACATCCACCTTACGCTTACACGATGATTGATGTCATCATCACAAGTTGCTTTGCTATTGATCATAGATCCCAGATATTTGAACTTTTCGCACTTGGGAAGCCATGTTCCATTCAAATAAATGTCTGGAATAGGCCTGAGTGGATCAGAGAACGGGCAGCACAAGTACTCTGTCTTTTTTGAGCTAATTCGATACCCATTTCCCTCCAAAACGTCCACCCACACATCAAGTGTTCGGTGCAGGGATGTAGGATCCTCACTTATGATGGCTCCATCGTCAGCAAAGAATAACTGATGTACCTTGGGGTCCATCACTTTACCTTCAAGCAGATAATCAAGGACCGTAATAAAAAGCAAAGGACTTAAAACGCTTCCCTGGTGCACCCCGACTTTGATTGGGAACTCTCGGTTACTCCAGCGGGGCATCTTACTTTTGTCTTTGCTCCTTCGCACATGTCCATAATCATCTGTACATAGGTTTCTGGAACCCCTCGATGTCTTAGCGCCACCCATATCAGATCTCGTGGTTGTCTGTCGAATGCCTTTTCAAAGTCAACCAATACAATATGCAAATCCCTTAAGGAATCACGATGTTTTCCCATTATGATCCTTATACTTTGGATTGCATCTGTGGTTGATTTACCCGAGACAAACCCGCACTGATCATCAGATAATCGTATTATTTTTCGCAGTCGGCCACCTAATACCCGCTCAACGATCTTCATGGTGTGTGACATCAGCTTAATCGAACGGTAGTTATCACAGTTTCGCGTATCACCCTTCCCTTTGTATACAGGGAGAAGGCAACTTTCCCTCCATTGATTCGGCATTGGATCACCTCTCACGAATTTGGAGATGAGAATTCTGAGCCATCTGAACCCGATGTCTCCCATCTTTTTCCAGAACTCAGAGGGTATCTCGTCTGGCCCAACCGCTTTTCGTTTTTTGGAGTATTTGACCGCCTCACTAACTTCTTCGACTGTAATGTCGGGTATTTCTTCACAGTTAGGGGTGGCTCTTGGAAAGTATAGCCGGGGAAACTGTTCATTTAAAAGCTCTTCACAATACTGCCGCCACCTCTGCAGAATTTTGTCGTCATCCACAAGAAGCTGGCCATGAGCATTGCTAATGAACTTTGGCGAACGAATCTCCTGAGCATTCTTCCTTCTTTGGGCGGCTTTTTTGAAGATAGTGGCGCTCTTGTTCATATTGTGTCTTCGCAGCTCCTGGATAGCCTGGTTTGCATCAGCAACTGGGGAAAATATTTTCTCCAGCTCCCGATACAGGCCCTCCGTACTTTCTGCTTGAAGCTGGGCGCACTTCTTCTTCGCTTTTTTCTTGCATCATCTGTATTCCATTTCGAGGCGAGCTTTTTCGTCACTATTATTAGAGGGGCACTTTGACCAAGCTTGGAAAGCCGCTTTCTTCTCATTTATCACTTTCTTAGCTTCATCACTCCACCACCATGTTTCTTTGGCGTGTTGATGGTGGCCTTTTGAAGCTTAGGAGCCCCCCATTACAATGATTTAGGCGACCTGATAGATATCGATATCAAGAGCCTCCTACGCTTGATAAGGTCAAAATGGTTTTAGCGAGTAGGTAGAGAGATTTTCTCCCATAGATCCACGTGGTATCACAATAGACCTACTATTGGTGTAAGCGTGTTGGCGATTCTCAGCTGGCAGTCACTTCAACCTAAACTAATATACGTTGACTTATGATGTTATGCATACCTGCGAGTAGATTATATGTTTGTAGCTTTAGAATTAGAATAAAGTTCAAGACTGGATATATAGATATATATATGCTCTACGGGAGACCTAGTAAACTCAAAATCCCCAAACTACAAACCTTTGACATATCCAGTGAATGTTTTTAACAATAACGTAGATTTTTAACGTTTACCACTTTATATAAAGCTTTAAAGTCAATGCTACATACATATTCGTGAATTTTTGGTAATAAAGTTAGATTATGTCTAATATTATTGTACTATGAAAAAAAAGTGCGTGTTTGTAGCTCCTTCACTCAAAAAATATTTATCCGATTGCGATGAAACTTTTACTGAAAAACCAGGCGTTGTATACGGAATAACATGGGCGTATGTTACATATTCTGTATCATCAAATTGTGACGATAAAAGCGAAGTAAGTTAAAAGAAATAGCCGTTCGGATAGCTTTTATTGCTTATTTTAGCTTATCCGTTAAACATATATCCAAATGAAGGGCTGAAGAATTGTTGGCAATAAAAAGATAAACAATTTTTAGCAAGTAAGAGGAAAGAAAAGTTATTTGCCAGAAAGATTAATCTACACAGAAATTGTCTCTTCATGCACGTCCTCATCTCAAATTTCAATAAATGCTGGACCTATAGTAAGAGACATATACCTATGTAACTGATTCTTTTGTTGCACAAAATCCCAAGAGTAAATCACGGCAATCTATTATTTATCCATAACCCTTACCACGTAGTTCAAATATACCTTAAGGTGCATCTAGACCGAACGAACGAAAAACAAAAAACATTTCTGAAACATTTCACCTTAAGAAATTATGCTTATTTGGTGTTTGACGATTATTTTGGGCATTTTATGGCTAAGCCAACCTACATAAATGTTCTACCTTGCATTGTTGCTGCTTGGTATACCATTCAAACTTATTTGTCTATCCAAAACGCTAGTGTAAGGGTCTGAAAGCCCTTACCACTGAGAAGTGTTTCGGCAGCAATATTTTCAGTGCTGTGATGAGACTGAACTGTGATGAGTAACTGGCGACACAGTCAGTTCCGACTGAAATTGAACATTACTCACTCACATACAAGACTGAGCAGTCACAGTGTAATCAAGCATTTAGACAAGAATGAAAGAGCATTCATCAGAAATAAACGACTTGAGTGCTTTTTAGCAGAGGACATTCAAGTTGTGATTCACAAAACTAGTGTTGTTGTGCAACAAGATATTGCATAGATATCAGCCTAGTTACCAACTAACAAGGTTTGCAACGTATTGGATTCCTTGCTGACATGAATATTGTATAACCCCAAGGAAACGTATGTATGAACATACATAGGTACATATGCATCTATTTATGCACCTCTACCAGAAAGAAAAACGCATATCTTCAAGTATCGGTAACAAAAACTAAAACAGCATTCTCTAGTCAAAGCAGGTCAACAGCTAAACACGACTCATTGGTGGCGAACAGGATTAGGTGAACGAATGGGTCAGCAGCGATGCCAATGGAACTGAAGTGGAACGTGAAGGGTTGAATAGGCGCGGCACATTACAAAGACAAGAGCAATATACTCGCGTACAAGAAGTAGACAATTTGTAAAAAAAAAAATAAAACAGAAAAATTGACTTGAGGCTTTTATTGATGATGAAGCTAAAGGGTGAATTTTGTTTTTTTGCTTAGATAGAAATAGGGATTACTGTCAAACCAACCTGCCATTCTGCTCGCTCCTTTTGACATTTACCTTTATTCAGTGTAATGTAGCAAAAGAATGAAACATTCAACAAAGACGAGATAGACAAAATTTCAGTCCACCTGATCAAAGCGAACTAAAATCAATCAAGGCTACTGGAGCTGTCCGCTTACCGGTCGGATTCTTCAAGACAGCTGGTGATGAATAGGTAGAGAGTGTATGCCTGATGAATGGAATATCAGCATCGTTTGCCCGATCCACAAGCAACAAGATCTCCTAAACTGCGCCTATTGTATTATATAAAGGCATCAGTCTCCTCAACATTGCATACAAGATCTTTTCTGTGATATTGTGTGAACGTCTGAAACCTTTCATCAACAGCCTGATGGCACTTATTAGTGCGGCTTCAGACCAGGAAATTCCACCATCGATCAAATCTTCGCACTTCGACAGATCCTGGAGAAAAACCAAGAAGTCCAAATCGATACTCACCATCTCTTTATCAATGTCAAAGCCGCTTATGACAACATCTATAGAGAGGAGCCATATACATCCCAGTCTAGTTTTGATATCACTGTAGAGCGAATGGGCACCAATGCTCTGGCCCGCAGTCTTCGAATCTAAACCAGAAGGACGACGCGCAAAAGTTCAATGGGACCTCAACCAACTTGGAGTGCGCAACTGGAGGGAATTAGTTAAAGATCGAGCCAAATGATGTGCCTTGTTGGTTGAGGCCCAGATTCACCCCGAATAGTAGCGCCAGCTAAGTAAGTAAGTCTGGCAAATCATTTTGAATAGACTCACGGTTGAATAGCGCTACCAAATTAGCGAAATTGAACTTGAAAATCGGTCGTCGATTCATGGAACTTGTAGAAAATTTTGCAATTTTCATGGCGCACATAATCGTCCATCTGAGCAAGCCATTCGTCAAACTGTGGGTAGATTTCGTACCACATACTCTGGAAATGATGCAATAGCACCAACACGGCATTATTTTTAGCTTAAATTGTCGCATATTTTTTATTTATTTTTTATAATTTGCGCGTACTCAAGGGGTTATGAATATCCTTAACTTATTTACACACAGCGTTGGAAAGGATAGATAGAGAGAGAGAGAGAAAGATTTGGTGTAATGGTTTGAAGCTCAGTTGTTTATGCTTTAGAGAAACTCCGCGGGTGGCGTCCAAATAATAGGGGAGATTTTTCGTCTTCTGCTTCTGATTCACAGTATTTTTTTTTCCGATAACCGATGTCATAGGCAAATCATCATCAACAGAGCGAATAATTTTTCCAGCGTTTGCGTTACATGCAATGGATATCGTTACTGACCCATGATCAATGAATATTTCTTTATTATAGATGACATTGATCCGGATGAGATGTATAGTAGTTTCAACATGATGGCGCTGCTTGCTATACGGTGACTGAAGCCATCAACTTATTGAAATCACAAGTTGGCGATACAATTGACCTCCAAAATTGTGCTTTATGACACTCCTCGATTATTTCGTATGGGGCTACGTGAATTCACTAGTTTATACTGATAAACCAGTAACAGCTTACGCATTGGAAGCCAACATTGTTCGTGTTATTCGTGATATATTGCTCGAAAAAATGACCCAAAATTGAACGAACAAAATGAGCTTCATCAAGAACGGCCGCGGTAGACAAAGAAGAAGAGTCTAGTGACATCCATCCAAATGAATCGATTAGCTAAGCCTTTCTCATTCTCTTGACAATAACGTACCTACCTTTACTTAAAAAAAAAAAAAAAAAAAACGGTTCCGCAGATGCACAACCCTAAACCTACAGAGCGACTAAAGCAACATAATACCCTAATGTCAACTCGACATGGTAATAAGATGTAAAAATACATTTTCCAGAACCCCTCCGCCTGTATTTCACATAATTGATTGATTTAAAATAGGCACTCTCAGGGGGAAGAGGACACTTTCACTTTCATCGATTTCAAAACATAAACACGGCTGTCAAACGAAACGGAACACATCCCCCGTCACAGAGACCACCCAACCCAGCAGCAACAGCAGTACTCACTCTCTGTATTGATATTTCCTTCCGACACTAAACTTCTTAACAAAGCAGTCAGCCGTTGTCGGCATGTGATTTGTTTAGATTTGTTAAGGATTTTCAATCTCAGATTAGTTGCCGTAGCAAATCCAAATACGAAATCCAATTTTCAAGTGCCAGCCAACGTCTCTGTACGCATAGTCGAGGAAACATACTTGACAATCATTTGAATCTCTCTCCAAATGAAAGTGTCATTCCCCTCGTGACTCAGTCAGTAGTTGATGACAATTGGCCCAAGAGCATTGTACTACTTCTTCAGAATGGAAAACGGAAGAGAAAAGCGAAATCTTCAAGATTTTTCTTTTTCAATGGAAATTTAAATGAGAGAGTTAGTCACTCATTTTCTACCTTCATGGACTCCTCCATCTCCCACTCCTCCGGCTGCGGCGGCATCTGAAGAGTTTTCAATTGGCAGTAGTTTTGTCTGCATGCTCCTTCTTTCTACTCAAGCCAGACAGTACAAAGATATTAATTTTCCAGCATAAGTACACGCTAACCGAACAGGGCAGACTCTAGCTGCATGGCAGGAAGTCAGTACCGAGGACACAAACAAACGCGAAACTATTGTAGTAACAGATACAAAAATTTGCACAAATGAAAAACTTCAAAACCATGTACATATATACATACATAGCTCTATGGAAGTTGTATAGAGCGCGCCGCACACGGACTATTCTATGAGAAGCCCACCCACTTATTGTCAATCACTGTGTACCGCGCCGCCACTAACTGGAGAGCTTTCTACGATACTCCCCCGCACCACTGACGGTCATAACAATCACGATTTCGGGAACAATACACAAAAAAAAAAAGACAACAGGCAACAACAACTCAGGGATCTCTCGGTGTACGACGCGATGTAAACCATCTGCGGGCGATGCTGGTACTGTGGCTGGCCTGAGAGATAGTGATTGCGCTGGCACTAGCACAGAAGTGACAGGCATACTGTTGATTTAAATATGATACCTGAATGTATCTCCGATTACCCTTTTTGAGAGAAGTGTAGAATATCTACATACGAGTATACGTACATCAACGACGACTACGAAAACGCTGGATGACATCTGGGCGTTGCTGCTGCTTTTGAAATGGGAGCTCGCTCTGGCGGTCGTGGTTAGAGGACAACTACAAGACATACACACTCGTATATCCAGCTCCTACTCTAGTATATCGATATAGACAGACAGACAGACAGATAGATAGAAAAAAAGAAAAGAAAAAATATTACTATACTTGGTGGAGGAGGAAATGCGTTCTATAATAAATTTGAAAGTCTACACGTAGAACGAGCGAACAACTTTTGAAAGTTGTGGGTGAAGGTATGCCTCGAGTAAGAGCTGTAGAATTGTTGTAATTAGGTAAACTTGAAGGTGATGAAGTTGTGTGCATTTGGATGAAACTCTCTCAGAGATGCAGCGCAGAGCATAATTGGAGTACTTCAGTACTTGGAAGGATGTACTCTACTCGTACACAGATATGACGCTTCTTCTGTGAGTGAGTTGTAACATTACAAGGCATCACCATTACTCTGAGCTATGCGCGGAACAATTTTTATTTGTTTCTTTCAGGAGGGGTTGAGCAAATAAGTGTTTGTCGTTGACTTTTACAGTCAATTCGCAGTCGACGTGCTAATTAAATTCATTTGGGGAGTTTATAATGGGAGACTTGATTATGTCTTAATACGTATTTGGTTGTTACTTGGAAACTTGTGTGTAGGTTTACAAGATAGATGCCTAAGGAAGTGGTGGGTATAATCAACGTGAATCCAATAAATGTCTTAATTGGTATTTGAAAGCAATCCCTTGTAGGTAACATAGGCAACATATATAACTTATGCCATCAAATTAAAAAAAAAGGCTCAGAGATGGATAATCCAAACCTTTTCAACCTTTTTGTTGTTCAAAGTTAGAGCGTTCGGCAGGGATACGGACATCCAGACACCGAATTGAATCCATAGATGAGGCTGTGTCACTTGATAGCAGATGTAGTAGATCAAGTTAAATGTCATTTCTGCTATTTTACCCGTAATACATTAATTTCATAGGACGTGGCTAGGGTACTGAATTCCCTCGTGCATTTCTCTACCACATTTGCGTTGGTTGTCAAGTTTAGTAGCGTCTTCTAGGCCATATGACTAACAATCGTAAGCAAACTAAAGTGCTAATAATCTACAGTAGCTCAGATACGGCAACACACAGTAGAGTTTGATACAATTTTCGGAAACAGGTAAGAGTGTTTCGTGAAGATTACGCGCAGACCATCATCTGAGGTTACAATTTCTGTTTTTTTCTTACTCTGAGCATCTTTTAAGCCTCTGGAGGTCTTCAACTCGATTTCATGAAAGTATGTCGTTTTGCTAATCAAAAGGATTTTTAGTTCTCCAGTCTTCTTTTGGGTAGTGCAGGACATTCGCAAAGCAGATGATGGACAAAAGTTCGTCCATGCAGCTTCTGCAATTGTCCCTCTGGTTTGAACCGCGACACTCTGCATGTACATACATATATACATACATATAAGCAGCAGGAAGAAGGGGTAAACGATAAATATTACTGTGGGTAGCCATACAATAACAACGAAGCCCCACATAAAATATCTCCGAGTCATACTAGATACGAGGCTATCCTTTAAGGAACACCTCAAGAGTGTGCCTCACAAAGCAGCGAACGCCAGTGCTGCTCTCGCACGAATCATGCCTAATACAGGACGCCCTAGGTACAGTCGAAAATTGTAATTATCAAAGAGTAATAGCGTCTATAATCCTCTATGCCGCACCAATCTGGGCGAGAGTCATGACGACTAAAACGAACAGAAGTAAGATTGCCTCAGTGTACAGAATATGTACATTAAGAGTATGCTGCGCATACCATACCACCTCCAGCGATGCAGCCTGTATGATAGCAAAAATGCTACCAATAGACATCCTGGCACAAGAGCAGCGACGGCAATATGAACTAAGACGGTCAGAAAAAGTGCAAACTGCTCCAACCGGCGAAACACAACAGATGTCACTAAGGATACAGAGCATAGGAGAGTGACAAGAACGCTGGAACGCCACCGAAAAGGCTAGGTGGACGTATGTGCTCATAGGTTAAACCATGGATAGAAAGACGACATGGTGAAGTAGGGTTTCACTTAACCCAGTTGCAGACAGGTCATGGATGCTTCCGCTCATACCTGCATAAATACTAGCATGACGACAGCCGCTATTGTCCACGATTTGCTGACTGCATTGAAAACGCCAAACATGTGTTTTTTCGTTGCCCATGGTTTCCAGACGAGAGGGAAACATTGAGGCAGAAGTTAGGCGTGTCACTAACCTCCGAAAACATATTTGGTGAAATGCTAAGAGCCAAAAAGATTGGGATTCCTTTGACTGAAATTGCCAAAACTATCATAAGCAAATTAAGAATATTAGAGCGTGAGAGAAATGAGTCCAAGAGGAACACGAATACAAATGACAACTAAGTCGGAAACCCCCTACGATGAAATGCCAAGAAGGAGGTACCGTAGGGAGAAGGGGCTAGTGGGGAAAATTCCTACACTGTTACTGGGTACGGGCCCAGTTTCGTCTTTTGAAGATTAGCACCTCCCAACGTGAAAAAAAAACAGAGACGTTTCACGCTGTTTTAACCAGAAAGGGGAACCCCTTCTAATCGGAGACAGCGTTCTCGTAGATGTGCATGTCTGTCTTTACTTATAGTGCTGACTGCAAGGGAAATGATATAACTCCGACACATTTTAAGATAATTTGCTTCCGCATTGCCTGGAATGGTGTATACCTATCCGTATTGAGGTGAAGATGTGTACAAAATGTGATGTTTTTACAAAGTAAAAGAAAACTAACTCAACACTCCCACCCAATAAGTGTCTGTATGTTGACCCCGTTGTGGTGCAAGTACTTATTTTTATACGGGATTTAGTGCGACTAATAATAACAACACCAACAGCAGTTCCGCCCATTAGTGCAAGATCGTGTCCCACGTATGTATTATATAAACGTATTGATAAACGATTTCCTTACTACTGACTCGAAGGTTGAGTCAATACGATCTTTCAGATATGTCACGAAAAAATGTGAGTCATATGTGTATTTTCTCTGAGCTTACGATGCTTCAAAGTATATCTATATTCAGTTATTGAACAGATTTCTTAAGAATTTGGTTATCACCTTGCAAATTAACGATTACGACAGATATAAATTGAGGCATATGCATTCTTACGTCACACAGTGGCTTATTTAGGAAAAAGTACTTGCATAATTCAATTTTCGAGTGGGTCTATAATGCAGAACTTTGAAATTCACTGGACTAACAAATGTTTGGAGCTCTGGTAACCGAAAAAGTTAATTCTTTTGGATCAATAGTTTTGCCTGTACAGTCAAAGTTGAGTAATTTTTAAGGTCACCTAAAAACAGATTTTTTTTTTCTTAGGTTTGAGTGTACAAATTAGACAAAGGGTTTCAAAAAATCATTTCTTTTTCATTTTGGGGTCATTTGTTAATTTAAAACTGAAGGAATTTTTTTTTTATAATTTTTTTAAAACTGCTTAATTTAATGTTTTTTGAAATACTATTTCCGGCACGCTTTTTAGACTTAAAAAAAAAGTCCGCAAAAGTCCGACCTGAATCTAACGGGAAATTAGGTCCTGTATATTTGTAAATATCAGGTTAGTAAAAAGAAATGCATTATTTTTCCAACAGATGGCTTTAGTAATTTGTATCTTACGTTGTATACGTTCTATCGGACATACACTAAATGGCGTTAGAAAGATGACATTTCGTACAAAAAAACTTCTCTGACAGTTTTGTTTGAGCGCGCGGCAAAGATGGACGCCAGCAAAGAGAAAATACGCCGGATTTCTCAGTTTTTCTTCGATAAAGGCGAAAACACAAGCCAGCCGGCTGAAAATGTAAATAGTGTTTATGGTGCTGATACTGTAAAAGCCAATCACACGCAGTGTTGGTTTCGTCGATTCCGTTCGTATCGTAATTTCGATGTCAAAGATGCACCACGCTCTGGAAGGCCAATTGTCGAAAATGTTGATAAAATCATGGAAATTGTCGAGCTGACCGTCACGAAAGCACTGTTTCGATTGCCCAGGAGCTAAACATTGCACAAAAAACTGTTTGGAGCCACTTGAATAAGGCTAGATACAAAAAGAAGCTCGACGCATGGGTGCCACATGAGTTAACGCAAAAAAACCTCATGGACCGATTTTCCATCTGAGAATCGCTGTTGAATCGCAACAAAATCGACCCATTTCTGAAGCGGATGGTGACTGGTGATGGAAAGTGAATCACTTACGACAACTTAAAGCGAAAACGGTCGTGGTCGAATCGCGCTGAGCCGACGCAAACGGTGGCAAAGCCAAGATTGACGGCCAAAAAGGTTTTGCTGTGTGTTTAGTGAGATTGGCAGGGAATCATCTACTATGAGCTGCTCCCCTACGGCAAAACTTTTAATTCGGACCTGTACTGTCAAGAATTGGACCGTCTGAAGGAAGCAATCGCCCAGAAGCGGCCAGCTTTGACCAATAGGAGAGAAATTGTGTTCCATCAGGACAACGGCAGACCACACACATCGATAGCGATTCGCCAGAAGTTCTGGGAGCTTGGTTGGGAGGTTCTTATGCATCCACCGTATAGTCCGGACCTGGTACCAAGTGATTACCACCTGTTCCTGTCCATGGCAAACGATTTTGCTAGTGAAAAATTCGCCTCAAGAGAGGCTTGTGAAAATCGACTGTCGAATGCTTCTATGAGAGAGGCATAATGGAATTACCTTCAAAATGGCAACAAGTTGTCGAACAAAACGGCGCATATCATATCGGATCATTCTAACTATGCTAAATAAAACCTTCAATTTCATGCAAAAATAATGGATTTCTTTTTACTACACCTGATATATGTATACTGTAAAACTTGCGGGAACTTTGTGCTAGAGAGATTTTATTTGAGGTGGTCAGCCAAATTTAATTTCTTTTTTTCTTCCTCTCTCATTGGTGAAGTGCAGCGCTGTGAAAAATTATACTCAAATCCAAATTTTTATTTTTATTAAAATGAGTAATAAACATTTATTATTGGCTTCGTTCCAAATTATTGTCATATAATAACAATTTACGGATTACGATTACTGAACTGAATAAAAATAATTATTTTAAAATTCATTAACAAGCTAATTATCTGGTAGATGCATGCAATAAACGATTTACAATCAAATGCTCAAGTGACCCGATGGCCTGCATGCGTCAGTCAACGATATCAAAAATCAAATTGCTAATCTTCAACCTACTGAAAATCAAGTTAATGACGAAATAAGGATAGTTATCAACCACGAGTTTTTTTTAACTATGATTGACGGAAAAGTTCTGAATGAAATAACAGATACACAGTCAACGCGGTCATCTTAAATACTATAAAAGCAAAGCCGATTTTCCTTGTGAACACCGTTTCTCGATAACTACTAGACGTAGGTACTTGAAATTTTGCACAGTTATTCCTTATTTTGCCTAGATGCGAGATAAGGGATTTTCCAAAATTCAAGGTCTAAGTGCCATAAACGGGGTTGAGATCGAATTTTCCATCTGTAAATATTGATTCCACATTCCCACGGAAGAAGTTATAATTGAGTTTACACATTTTCGGTATTGTATTCAGTTGGCACTTATATTTCAACAAGTAAAGAACCGTCAACTAAAATGCGGGCGAAGCAAGGCGAGCACTGGTCAACTAGTGTCCCATATGGAAGAGAACACAAAAAAAACTTCAACAATCAAGATGTATCAAATAATGATGAACATAACTACGAATATGGAATCTCTCCATTACATGCAAGAATCAGGTGCATGGACTTTATTTTGAAACGTGCGCATACACTTCGACAAGAGGGATAGGATATTGATGAATCTATTGGAATCAAGGAGGCAGAAAAAATAAGAAAACAAGAGATCCAAAAGCATTTCCGCGATGAGATTGAGCTCGATGTGGACAGACCAAAACAAGGATTTGGAAATACGAATGAATACCAATACTTCAAGGAGATTTTTTCAAGAATCAGAGGCAACAGCTCGTATAACTGGGGTCAATGGAGAGGCAATAACGAGGCTTGAAGTCATACTTAATGTTTTGAATTGCAGGGAAAAGGTTAATACTGTTAAGTTTGGGGAGTATGCCAAGAATCCAGCAGAGTTATTAAAGCAAAAATACCATATCCCGAAAAATAACTCGCATCTATTTTTCATAAAATGTTGGTTCATAGTCAAAATATAATCGTATCAAACGTCATCGTATCAAATGTCAGAAGCTCAGGAATCGAAAAAAAAGGATAACAGGAAGTATAGATATCAAAATACGTACAAGGTCTCAAGGGTACGGCAGAATGAAGACCTTTTCAACATGCTTGCAGCCTCATCGAACTCACGCATTTCTTCGTTACGGCATGTCAGAACCGAAAAAGATCTCAAAGCACAATACTCTCCAGAAATGATAAATTTATTAGACATTACCCAAGATGTTGATAAAAGTTTTCAAGAAATATGATTTCTTTTTTGGTCCGTTCACTATTTTCTCCACTGTTTGACTTGAAATGAATGACTGAAATATTTTATTATGCAATCTTTTGTGCCACAAAATAAAAAAATTCTCTTTTGATACACATAAAAAAAAAAAACATGTAAAAAAATGGTTCGTTTACTTTTTTTCGCCACTGTCTTGTTCGGATTAGCTTTCAGACACCCTGTTACTACAATACTTTAATTATGAACTTTTGAACATTTTAAAAGTAAAATATTATGTTTATCCCCTGTGGTGAGAAAGTCTTATTTCAACAGAATTCTTGAACACCCTGTAAAACATTTTTCTCAAAATTCATGAATTTGCATAGCCCTACTAATTTCCTTTAAGCAAAAAAAAAAAAAAAAAATGATATATGTATTCGTTTAGGAGTTATGATTTTTGCAAGCAAAAAAGTCAAAAGGAGCCACTGTGTATCATTTATCCATTTAATTTTGCAGATGTCGCCAGTATTTATTGTTGTTAAGCCTAAGTAGAAAGGAAGGAAGAAGACGAACCACACACGCGGAACAGTAGAAAGGAAGGAGGAAGACGAACCACACACGCGGATCAGTAGAAATGCAGTGAAGTCGGAGTGCTATGATCCCTTCTTTTCAGATCATAACCTCGCCGAAATTTCTTATATTTAATAAAATCCTATCAAACCTATCCTCATACAACTTCAGCAGTGTTATTATAAACATCAAATATCTTTCAGTAACTTTAAAGAGATTAGCGGGTTGGATGGTGTCTTACCCGTCTAAATACAGAATGCTTTAGATTTTATACTCCCTTGGCTGAAAGTTATTTTACAGGACTGCCTAGACCTGGATGATATTGTTAACATGTTACAGAATCGCTCGTCGTTTTGTTTTTTTACTTAAGGCTTAAAAGTTAAACAACGCATGTCAACAGCAAAGTTAAGCAGTTCCGGCGATTAATGAAGGATCGTGCCATAACGATAAACGACTTTCTTACTACGTATTCGAACGTGAGATTAAGCTTATCGGCAAGGCATCTTGGGTGGAAGTGTAAAACGAAATATAGTGATTCATTTATTGCTTAAAGTGTATCTGAACATCCGGTCAAAATGTTTCGGTTCGTACCTGGCGATAACATTGCAAATTAAATTTTTCTCAGAAACATTGGTTTTGGTTTCGATCAGTTTTGTCAATAACAAAAATAAAATCAAAAAAATGGAAAATAAACTAGAGTTGACGCATCCGGTGTCATCGTGCAATAATTATTTTGGTGCTCAAATAAAAAGTGGAAGAATCTCACAGCATTTACAAGTGACTATGTTGAAGAGGCCGTTTCAGAAAAGCACCTGACTATGCTGAAGAACGTATGCATATGTATCTCGCTCTGTTATTCATTCAAAAGAAATTTCTTGGTTTTTTGTTTTTTTTTTTCTTTTTAAAAGGGAACCCAAATCCCCGAGCAAGTATTCGAATCTAACCCGCAGGGACGACGCAGTAGAGGACCTACTCGGCCTATGTGGGGCGCTCAAGTTAAAGGGGACCTCGACCAACTTGGAGTGCGCAACTGGAGGCAATTAGTTAAAGACCGAGCTAGGTGAGGTATGTGGACTGGAAGGGAGAGACACTCTCTGCCACACTCAGATCAGTGTTGACCCATTGTGAAACCCATAGGGGAAAAAGGAATCCCTTACCCATTGAAGCTCAACGAAACTGATAAAAAACTATTCAACTCAATCACTTACTTCGTTTCTGCATACCACCCTGATGGGGTATAGTACAAATTGCTGTTTTTTTCACGCAGTTTGTTATTTCGCAATATGTTGTTTTGCTTTCTAATTATTTCGCATTTCATTTATTCGCAATTTTTGTTCAGCAAGTTCTTATTTCACTATGTTATCGTATCGCAAGAATATCATTTCGCAATAGTCATCTCGCAATTTTCATCTTGCGTTATGATTTATTCGCATTTTGCTATTTTGCATTATATTCATGCCGATTATTGAATCCACCGGATTGATTGCGGAGGGATCTCATTCGATCCGCACCTAATCCCCATCATTGAAAACGTCGGCTAGCAAGTGAACGAATGTCGGTAAGGAAGCGACAGAAAGTAAGCATTATTGAAACCGCAATCGATTCGCGCTCCATACAAAGTCAGACGTTTTCAATACGCATCACAATAGCTGCGGATTACGGTAACAGTTGGTCATTTTTCTCTTGGAAATGATAAAAAGCAATACATGAGTATGTTTTAATATACAAATGAAGATAGAAAAATAGATACGTATCTGAATTAAGGTTTGGGCGGACTACAAGTCATCCTTACGTAAGAAATTGGCCCATAATAAACGTGAGTGAAAGCTACAGGTGCTAGGAAAAACAATGAAGTTCATTTCACTCCTTTGGAGGATGATGTAATTAAACTCATTTGCTTGAAAGACTGCATGGAAGGTTTACTTGAGTCAAAGAGTTATGCTACACCAATAAAGACCATTGCCTCTACCTGTTGTATGCCACAAGATTAGGATATGTCTTTTGAAAGTGAAATGAACTTGCTAACTGAAACATCGGATGACAAAAGCAATACGTCCATAGGCTTGGGAACCGTCGAGAAAAAAAACAAATGTACGAAAAAAAATCCGAACTGCTTTTAACTGTTAGAGAACAATCTGGAGAAACAAATTCTTGTTTGAAAAAAGTCTACCGGTCAATAGATCGACTGAGTGACTACCAAAGAAAAGAGAATGCAATCCATCAGTCACTGCTTGAAGAAATAAAAAGTCACAATGAACGCATGGAACAACTCGCAGTAGAAAAAAATTAATTAAAAAGAGATATCCTTCAACTTGTGTTAATGATTTCCATTATTTTCAAAATATTTCGCTTGTTTTAAATTATTTGTTGAGGAATATTTTCATTTGACAGAAAAAGTGATGAATTCGAAATGGTTAATAACGTGCTTTTGCGGACCGATAATGTAGTTCATCCGGCGGTTTCTATAATGGGACCACACAGAGAAAGTGATTATGTGCGGATCGGATGAGATCCCTCCACAATCAATCCGCCGGATTCAATAATCGGCATGATTATTTCGCTTTTTATTATTTTGCATAGTATAATTAAGCTTTTAAATTGTTTTGCCTTGCAATCTGTTACATGTTTATAAATTTCGCTTAATAATACTATGCAAAGTAATAAGAAGGGACCATGTAGATATATACATATTTTTGGGAATTCAATTCATATTTAGTAACAAAATTCTACTATTATATGGTATGCACTCCATTATCTTAGGTAGTAACCGAGCGGCCTTTGCACTTATATTAAGTATTTTTTTCTAAGTTCACAGCACCAAATGTAGTTTTTTCTTTGTTTAAGTATTCAAAGTCGTATGAAAAACCGTCGGCAATAAGCTTATCTTTATTTCTTGTAGATTTTAATAAGAAACCAACGTTTCCCGGACTATCCATTTCGCGAAATAGTGATACCTTACTTTTAACCACGGCTGGCGTTTGGAAATCGAATGAATGCCAAGTGTCATTTGTCAATTTCATAAACTGCGACTTAGCAAAACGGGAACTAACAGTTAGCGAAATAAATACTTTCAAAGAAACGAATTGCTGCCTAATCATGAACGAAATGGAAAAGCGCAGGAAAAGCATTCCAAAATGATCACATTGCAAGATAAATGAAAGACCGAATGAAAATTTGCGAAACAACTATTGCGAGACAAACAAAATGCATTTTAATAAATGCGAAGTAAGAATTGCGAAATAAATTTTGACGAATAGGCAGGCACCCCACCCTGATGATTTGATGAAGCATCTTCATCGGAAAGCTCCTTGAGATCCTGGAAGAAATAGTTATCCAGGAACTTATTCATGGAGTGTTGAAGACCCGGATAGTGGCACAGGAAGTGGGTAGTGTCCTCAAAAGCTCCCCCGTCACCTCTACAGAGTTCCTCTTCCGTCAGGCGCAGTTTGAATAAAACAGAAAATTGAATGACTAATTTGTCCTTGGGCATACATAATTTGTATCAAAGATCACTGAGTTTACTAATGCCTCAAGATCACCATCACCCTGCTCTCGAAAATGCCGTTCTGTGTAGGCCTCAGGGCCTATAAAACAACATTATGTTGGATGCCAATCCAAATGAGGCTAAGCAAACAAAAAGTTGAATCCATCAATCTGGATTTCTCGAACAGTTGTAGTTAAATGAGGATAAGATTAGATAGGAAACTACCAGAGACGGAAAATGTTGCTACAGGTGCCAGGAATTTGTTTGATACTTCTCTGTTAAATGTAGATATAAAAAATAGAACAAGCCCTGCACAAACTGACCGACTTTCACTGTCTCCCAAAGTACCTGACTAAAAAATTAGGGATCAATCATACTTTTCGGTTTCTGGGACCAACAGAAAACAATTTCTTTCAATACATTTTAAGAAAGTGCACCGAAAACATTCTTATAGTTTAGCTGCTGACATAATGCAATTAAGTACATTATTAGATAATGACAATTGGAACTATTTCGAGGGGTTCCATCGGAACTAACTACACAGGTACTGGGCTGCGAATTATCAACCAGAAGGAATCCTTGGTATGATAAATAATATTTTGTAATAAAAGCAGCACAAAATTAAGTATATTTGGGCTATTCAAAAGTGTTATGTCTGAAATCGCAGTGAATCTATGATGAGTTTGAGACGGTAAAAATGTCGGTTCTTACTAGTTATTTACAAGATCAACGGGGAAGGTCCATCCACTAGCCATTGAACACTATAACTTTCCGATCAACAACACCAAATCTCCACCACTCGAATATAAACGATGTTGAAATGTCTTTTCTCTAACAAGGCAAGAAATAAGCATACAGAATGGTTACAACCCGTTTGAAACGGATCGTGTGATACCTCAACCCTTGATTTAACCACGCCCTATTAAAGTAGGCATGGAGTTCTGAAATGAAAACTATATACTCATACAGATGTACTATGGAAGGATAATGGAGAGTGGCTAATGCAAACATATTTTATTAGTAACTTTTTTTTTTGATTTCTAATAAAAATGTGGAAAAATGTTTTTTTTTTTTTTAAATTTCACATTGTCACGAGTATTCTTCTTCTTCTTCTTCCTTCCTTCCTAAGGGATCATAACCCTCCCACTTCACCGCATTTCTACTGATCCGCCTGTTGGGTTCGCCTATTTGACCTCAGAAAATATCGGCATGCTTGCCGATTTTGGATCACTCGGTTACTGAGACCAATGAAATGCCGATGTTGTCGCATTTGTCTGATCCAGGCGTTTATAGGCCTGCCTTTCCTACATCGCGATGTCTTTGGAACGTGCATTGATATTGCCTTTTTAATAGGGTTCACATTTTTTTTTTTTTTTTAATTTGCGCGTGCCAAAGGGATTATTAATACCCTTATACTGGTTCTCGGGGCACGGGCGGTTGCGATAAAGGGGGAAAGCGACAGAGGAGATGCCGGTTTGCGTTGGCTTTAAATGTTTGTAGGTTGTAATGATCCCTGATCATTGTAGCGTTTTTCAGGCGGAAATCATGGCGATTAAGGAAGCCCTGTCCTGGCTGAAATGTAATGTATTAACTGTCAGGGATATTAGCATTTTCACTGACAGCCAAGCGGCAATCAAGTCCCTGGAATCGTTCTCTTTCACATCAAAGGTTGCCTTAAACTGTCGTCTATATCTTATGGAGATGACAGAGCAGTTCAACATTCACCTATGCTGGGTGCCGGACCATAGAGACATTCCAGGTAACTGCAGGGCTGACGACCTCGCCAGACAGGGTACCACTCTAAGGACTTTGCCTGAAAGGCAAGCCCTGGGTATGCCCCTCGCTACATGTAAGTATCTACTAAAGCTGAATGCTATTAGCATGACCAACCTCAGATGGGGAAACGGCTCAACGTGTCACATTTCGAGACGGATCTGGCCTAAGCTGGATCAAAAACGTAGTGCCGAACTGATCAAGTTAAAGCGTACACAAATCAGCTGCGTTGTCGGTGTTCTCACTGGACACTGTCTTATAGGCCAACACGCCAAAAGACTTGGTCTCTTCTCCAACGACTTCTGCAGAAGCTGTAGGGACGAGGAGGAGGAAACCAACCTTCACCTCCTATGTACATGTCCAGCCCTGTCGCATAAAAGAATGCTCCATCTAGGGTCCCCCTTCCTTGACGACCTCTGCGATCTGGCGTCCTTGGACGTCATGAGCATCCATCGCTTTGTGAAAAGCTCCGGATGGTTTTGTTAGTCCCTGAGTGGCCCAATGGTTTGATCCATGGTATCACAAAGGACCTTCACTGGTCTAAGTGTGTCTGCACTTTCGTGTGGACAGCCAACCTAACCTAACCTAATGATGAGGAAACACAGAGGCTGGTAGATCGTTCCACAAACGTGTTGTTCGGCTTATAAACGAATTCCTATATTTGACAGTGCGTCCGAAGTTGGGCTTGAGGGTGAACTGATGTGCATTCGAAGCATGACGCGTATTGCGGGTGAAGTTTTGAAGGGGAGGAATGCAGCTGGCTATTTCGCTGGAGCATTTTTTGTAAAAGAAGCGATAAAAAAATGGAATGGTCTCTTCTTTGAACGTGGTAATACCAGCTAAGCCGGACGCGCTCTATTTTTTGTACGATGGTTTCCTTGATGTGAAAGCTTCCACGGATCTTCGAACTTCTTAATCGATCAAGCTTTGTCACTCCTGCTGTCATGCGAAGCATCTTCATCTCAGCTGCCGTTAATTTACTCTCATACGTTTTGTACATCGTCCAACATTGTGAACCGTATGAGTGCTGGACGCACAACTGCGGTGTAGAGCCTTTCCTTCAACTTAGGTGGCATATTTCTGCCACAGAAGATAGCGGAATTTTCTCGCCACATTATCCACCCTACGCTTACGCGATGATTGATGTCGTCATCACAAGTTGCTTTGCTATTGATCATAGATCCCAGATATTTGAACTGTTTGCACTTGGGAAGCACTGTTCCATTCAAATAAATGTCTGGAATAGGCCTGAGTGAATCAGAGAACGGGCAGCACAAGTACTCGGTCTTTTTTGAACTAATGCGATACCCATTTCTTTCCAGAGCGTCCACCCACACATCAAATGCTCGTTGCAGGGATGTAGGAACCTCACTTATGATGGCTCCATCGTCAGCAAAGAATAACTGATGTACATACCTTGGGGTCCGTCACTTTACCTTCAAGCAGATAATCAAGGACTGTAATAAACAGCAAAGGACTTAAGACGCTTCCCTGGTGCACCCCGACTTTGATTGGGAACTCTTCGACTACTCCAGCGGGGCATCTTACTCTTGTCTTTGCTTCTTCGTTGATGTCCATGATCATCTGTACATATGTTTCTGGAACCCCTCGATGTCCTAGCGCCATATCAGATCTCGTGGTTGTCTGTCGAATGCCTTTTCAAAGTCAACCAATAAAATATGCAAATCCTTTAAGGAATCACGATGTTTTTCCATTATGATCCTTATACTTTGGATTGCATCTGTGGTTGATTTACCCCTCGACAAACCCGCACTGATCATCAGATAGCCGTATTATTTTTCGCAGTCGGCCACCTAATACCCGCTCAAGGATCTTCATGGTGTGTGACATCAGCTTGATCGAACGGTAGTTATCACAGTTTCGCGTATCACCCTTCCCTTTGTATACAGGGAGAAGGTAACTTTCCCTCCATTGATTCGGCATTGGATCACCTCTCATGAATTTGGAGATGAGAATTCTGAACCATCTGAACCCGATGTCTGCCAGAACACAGAGCGCATCTCGTCTGGCCCAACCGCTTTTCGTTTTTTGGAGTAATTGACCGCCTCACTAACTTCTTCGACTGTAATGCCGGATATTTCTTCACAGTTAGGGGTGGCTCTTGGAAAGTATAGCCGGGGAAGTCACGAGTATTGCTTCGGATTTTTAGAAGCATATTTGTGACATACGGACGGAATCATTTACAGTATATATCTGTGGCAATACGACATAATAGCTTAAGTCGACTTAAGTCAAAATTGATTTAATTATAGCAAAATGTTCCTAATTACATAAAGTATTTTCCCTCAATTTTTTAGTTCAATACCTGTAAAGACGGCTGAATTATGGATGTTAGAGTAGAGGTGCTATTCAAAAATTTCATACGATTTTTGCGTAAGCCACAACTTTAAACCCTTCTCCTGAAAAATCATACAAATCGACATAAGCTATTATGTCGTATTGCCGCAGATATACATATCTTGTTTTATGGAATCTATTTCCATTATTTCTGCGTTACAAACTACGGAGGGACTAACAAAAGTTCGCTTAGTTGGTGTCAATTTAGTAGTTTTTGAAAAAAAAAAAAAAATTAAAAAAAGATACATTTCTGTAGCATATAATCCAACAATATTTATTTCCAAATTTCAGAACAATAGGTAAAAATGGAGACGAGAAAGAGACAAATTAGTGACGCAAGCTCGGTTGAAGTTCCACCGCCAACACAAGAAGAAATTCGTTTTGCCATTCTCTTCGGATTTCGACGTCAACTCACGCCAGTCAAAATTCTGCACGAATGCCAAAATGCATACGGAATAAATGCACCATATCTTGTTACTATTTCAAAGTTTCGACGATTCCATACTGGCCATTTTACTGTGGAGGACGAATCTCGTGAAGGTTGGCCCAAATCCTCGACCGACGATACAAATGTGGCCCTGGTGAAGGCTAAAATTGACGAAGATGCCAGGATGACACAGGAGATGATAGCGAATGAACTGTGCTTGAATGCCATGGCTGTGTCATAAATTTTAAATTATCACCTGAAATATTTGATGAAGTCAGCTCGATGGGTTCCAAAAATTTTGAATGGAGAGCAAAAAGAGGCTCGTGTTCATTTTGCTCAATATTTCCTGGATAAGAGAAGATCGTTACATGTGATGAATCTTGGTTTTACAAGTACGACCCGGAAACTGAACAGCAGTCCATGGTATGGACCCCAGAAGGTGCAAATCTTCCAGTAAAGGCCAAACAACAAAAGTCAGCGACAAAAGTTATGATGTCGATGTACTTCACCAGGGCGAAAATGGTCGCCTTCATCCCGCTTAAAACTGGCCAGACAGTGACTGCTAATTTTACTAGGACATCGACAAAAAGAGGAGCTGCGCCGCTACTTTTTGCAGCACGACAATGCGCCAGTGCACACTGCTGAAAAAACCAACAACTTTCTTGCGCTCTCAAGCATCAATGAAATTCGCCAGCACCTTATTCTCCGGATCTAGCGCCGTGTGACTTTTGGCTGTTTCCGAAAATAAAAAAAGATTTGAGGGGAAAAATCTTCGCATCAAATGAGGAGATTATTAATGCAGTCAATGTCGAAATCGAACAGTTCCAAAAAGAGGATTTTGAAAGATGGATCTATCGGCTGAAGAAATGTATTGAAATAAAGGGGAATTATGTGGAGAAATTAAAAAAAGATAAAGTTTAAATATCTAAAGTGAAAATTACTTTTGTGTTTTATTGTATTATTCAATCAACTAAGCGAACTTTTGTTAATCCCTAAGTATAAATAGGGTATCGAAGCTATTGAACATCGCTGAGAAAAGTATATCGAGCTAAAAGGAGACTATGTAGAGAAATAAAGATATTCCTTCCAAAATTTGTTGCGTTTTCTTTGTTAGGTCGGGTACTTCTGGGACTATACTCGTATTACGTTACAACCTGATATAATGGATTGCAACGAGTCTTAGTGCTATGGGATTTGAGTTTCCTTCCTAAAAAAATTTAATAAAATTGGGAGGGGTTTATCTATGTTTAAAATATAAAAATTTAGCTAACGTTTATCTCTCTAGTTCTCAGCTTCAGGATAATGTACGCAAATAATCTAAAGCTTTAGATCTTTGGCGACGAACAATCAAAGCAAAAAAACTACGTAATTTCATCGAAATCGATGAAGCCGTTCTACAGTTAGGGGTGTATAATAAATGAGATTGGTTATTTTGGTTAGTAACTAACTTCCCGACTGTCTTCCTGATACTTATCGAGACAATGCACACTTAATATTACTTCTTCTTCTTCCTTTTTCCAGCGAGGTTATGATCCGAAAATAAGGGATCACAACCCTCCCACTTCACCGCATTTCTACTGATCCGCCTGTGGGGTTCGCCTATTTGACCTCAGAACATTTTGGGCTGACCTGTGCCTCAACCAACATAACCAAAAGGCCTACAACTCTATTATATGTTTAATAGATGTAACAGGGAATCCGTACTGTTTTATACCAACGGATCTGAAACATATCAAAGATTTCTACAACTTAAACCTTGAAACTAAGCCAAATCTTATATCTGAACGAAATATTTGTTTTTTAAATAATTTGCACGGATTCAGAGAGTTATGGATGTTTTCAAATTAGAACTTTGATACCCAGTTCTAGCAGCTTCGTTATAGAAGTTTGGCCTAGTTTTGAACGATTTCAGTGACCCGTTTATCATTCATGACGATCGCGGAGGTAGAATGCTTGCTTTCCATTTCTCGATTCTGTGCCATAGACTCCAACTCGTCAGGAGGAATCCCCCAGATAAGTTGAAGACAGGTGTCGGACTTGATCTATTCCTAAGCTTAACATCATTTCTGATTTAATTTCACGTTTACCGTCATTTCAACATCATCTCAAACGGCCAGAAGCCTTTCGTGTACGCGGCGAAGTTTGGTTTGGGACGACCTAATTCATCCGCGTAGAGCAGAGAACTAATAGTTTCTCAATTTTAAAACGTGGCCACTGTAACATCTAGAAGACGAGGGGAGGTGATAAAACGCAACCCTGGCGAAGATCAACGTCCACAGTGAAATTTATTAAATTAACGCAGTTTTTCTTTTATAGTTTGTGTATAAAGACCGAATGTCCCTTAATGGAGAATCATCAATCTCATACTCAGAGTCTGCTTCGAAGAATCCAATCTTAAGCCTTTTCCAAACACTCCACTCAACAGCTGTGTGTAGATATGTTTGGCATACTTCCAGGTTTTTTTAAACATAATTATGATAGTGAATAACTGGTGGCGTGCATTGCTCAGCCTCTTACCTAGACTCAACTACAGTTCTGAAAGGCGTTTCTAACACCTTAACAGTCCATAGAGACTTAAAAGAGACGATGTTTGGGGTATATATTTTTGTGCAATCTTTTTTTGTCCTGTTTTTTCAAAATTTAGGGACAATCAACAACATTTTGGCACTTTAATGTAGTGATGTGTCAACTCGAGTTCATAAACCGGTTCAAACCAAGTTAAGCCGAGTTACATTAATATCAAACCGAGTTAGCAAAACCGATGGAACGAACCGAATAATTAAATGCCAAGACAGCATTAAACCGAGTTGAACACACGGTTCGGTTTAAGTTGGTTAGGATAAGTAAACACAATGCACTAACACATGAATGTACCCGTATATTAAGTCGAGTTGGAAAGCAGTCTATTGTAGTGATATGTCAACTCGAGTTCATAAACCGGTTCAAACCAAGTCAAGCCGAGTTACATCAATATCAAACCGAGTTAGCAAAACCGATGGAACGAACCGAATAATTAAATGCCAAGACAGCATTAAACCGAGTTGAACACACGGTTCGGTTTAAGTTGGTTAGGATAAGTAAACACAATGCACTAACACATGAATGTACCCGTATATTAAGTCGAGTTGGAAAGCAGTCTATTGTAGTGATGTGCCAACTCGAGTTCATAAACCGGTTCAAACCGAGTTACAATAATATCAAACCGAGTTTGCAAAACCGATGGAACGAATCGAATAATTAAATGCCAAGACAGCATTAAACCGAGTTGAACACACGATTGGGTTTGAGTTGGTTAGGATAAGTGTACAAAATGCACTAAACATGAGGTACCCGTATATTAAATCGAGTTGGAAAGCAGTCTATTGTTTTTATACACACCGAGTTGCACTACCCGATTCCACACCTATTTGGAATTCGGTTTCGGTTCGGTTTCTTATGAGACGGTGGCTTCTGTTTTCTCACATAGTTGTTTTAGCTTTTTTTGTGTATACGCTGTTTTGGTGTGTTACAACGAACCAAGTCAGTTGAGCGTATACACACCGAGTTAAACCGAGTTGCAAACTGATTCAATATCTATTTTGAATTCGTATTCGGTTCAGTTTTAGTATCTTATGTGACGGTGGCATAATTTTATTCCAAACAGAGTTAGCCAACCCGGTTTGCAACTCTGTTTGCTTAAATTTTAACTCGGTTTGGTACATCACTAGTCTATTGTTTAAATACAAACCGTCTATTGTTTAAACACTACCCGATTCCATACCTATTTGGAATTCGGTTTCGGTTCGGTTTCTCTGAGACGGTGGATCCTGTTTTCTCTCATTGTTGACTTTTTTTCACATAGTTGTGTTAGTTTTTTTTGTGTATGCACTGTTTTGGTGTGTGTTCCAACGAACCAAGTCAATTAAGCGTATACAAACTCAGTTAAACCGAGTTCTAAACTGATTCAATATCTACTTTGAATTTGTATTCGGTTCGGTTTCTTATGTGACGGTGGCATAATTTTGTTACAAACCGAGCTAGCCAACCCGGTTTGCAACTCAGTCTGCTTAAATTCCAACACGGGTAAACTCGGTTTGGTACATCACTACTTTAATGACACACAAGAGCCATTGCACTCCCTCTTAAGTCTTGAGCATTTCTGGCCGGAATTCATCCACACCAGCCGATATTTACAGATTTTCAAATAAGTCAGACTGATTGAAACCCTCAGAGGTATCTATAAGTGTGGGATCAATAATTTATAACTTTTGAAGCTGTTCCTAATGAGTATAACTATGGGTTTACAGACACTTTTCTTCTTCATTAAACCACGTATACCTAACCTAACCCATTGTATCTAAGATCGCGAACTATGCGCATATGCGGTATATGTTACTCGAACGGATGTAGAACGAAGACGTAACTATGATATCTGTCGTTATATGGCGATCACGTTCCATTCGCATAATGTTCCCTGAATATTAATTGACCATTCGGTAGATGACATGTTCTTTGCAACTCACTGCCTGCTACCATACTGTCATTAGCGTAACTTACAAATGTAAAGTAATAATCGACAGAACACCAAAATATTGCACAATGATTTATTAAAATAATATATTCACAATTTCCGACGTAATAAGACGACGCAATGTGTTCATGAAATATTAGGAAGCATTACAAAAACAAAAAAAAACCGCTGATAGTAAGCTTATCTACCCCATATGTAAGAAAAGGGCCCCTCCCCCCATCGAATTATTTCTGCGGATGTGAAATGGTTACATAGGCACCCTAGAAAACAAACAAAATGTCTTCATAAGAATACGATACACTCTAAAAAAAAAAAAAAAAAAAAACCAATAACATTGTTCCCTTGCATACTCTCGCACATATAAAATTGTTTTCATTTTCAGCTTGTGTAACGCCAGTGAGAAGATGACCTTGTGCCCATTACTTTGTAATAGCTTCTGAATGTCAAACAAAAACCCTAGATAGTGTATTTTTTTTGGGAATTTTTTTTCCTGGAGTTGAAATGTTTATTTATCGCCCTTGAAGGGGATACATTCACAGCCCTAATCGTAGCAACCGTTCTTTTTTTATCGACTAGCAACCTAGTGCCCGTGAACTTCTTTAGCTCTCACTAGGTCACTGGGAGAAATGTGTTATCGCCTGAAAGTTTATATTTTCTAGGCAAGGAAAGAAAATGTTACCATTTGCATTTGGAGGCAGGAAGTCAGCAGCAGTTGTGCCTACTCCATCATGGTTTATAGGTCAATGCATCCCCCCTGCAACATATTTTTGGTACACACAAGGTAATCATTCGTAGAATTCGCCTTAAGGCTTGCCCATTCAGTCGTACTTTGATTAATTCTATGCCACATTCAATGGGTTATTCATCTGTGAACTGAATCACAAGTACCTATACAGTTTGTCCTCCTTGTGGTACAGAGGGGTGGCAACACAGAAATCTCTCTCGTTACTTCGATGCTGATTAATTATCTGCAATCAAATGCTTTCGAGTGTAATTAGTGTGGGGATGATGCATTTCTATTGAATTCAACTTCCAGATGAGCACAACAATTAAATGTATCTGCTGGAGTTGCTACTGCGCACCCACGACGAGAAAGTATCTCTAAAAAGAAGGGGTGTTGCTCCCTTCGAATTGAAGAAGACAAAACACAGAAGCAGAGCAACAGAAAAACCGACTGGAAATTGTTAATTCGGAAAGTGTGTGGGCTATTTTTACTGTTTAAACAGTATTCCCGCCGCCCCTTCTTGGCGCGTTGCGTTTGAAATTATAATTCTTTTTTTGGTTCCATGGGATATGCGATGCATTTCCTCCCACGCTCTGATTGAAGTGGAGGAACAGGCACAGATACAGATAAACAGTTCAAAGTGCAAAGAATAGTATCTACGTTTTAGCCAATGTTCGTGGAGGAATTTCGTTTCTTTTTGAGTCGAGAGAAACGATTATTTCTAAATTTATGATGAACCCCGAAATATTTATTGCTATTTGCTTTTTGGGCAAAAAAAAAAAAAAAAAACAATTCTTCTCTCGATAAGCACTTAATTTATTTAATTTCTTAGAACGTCGAGAGGGAATGTGTTTATATACCGCTTCCTTTCGATAGATACATGCTCAGATACTTTTGGTGAATCGCATTGATCCAGATCATTAATTTTTTCTTTTCATTGATGATCTGAAACTGAAAGTTCCTCTATTGAAGCATGCGACTGATTTATCATAAACTCATGCAAATCAACTAGAAGCGAATGATTTAATTTTTTTTTTGTTATTTTATTTATGTTTATCGATCTATATGTGGAACTTCTGGAGCCGAATATACCTTAGTATGCCAACGGAATCTCGATGAAATATTTCCATGTGCTGCATGTGCTGATTGACAATTCTTGGCACGTAAGAATTCGTCTCCCTAGTACATATTTCTGGGACTCTCTGGCAACGCACTTCATTTGTGTGTATAAAAACATTCCATGGGACATGGAATGTGTTTTATTCCCTTGCGGGATTTCTATTACTAAAAGCTACACGTGCTGACGAATGAAATGCATGAGCTGTGATAGAATGTAAGCGCCACGAGTCCGTTATAGTGGCGATGATTTTGAGGGCTTTGTCCCTGGAGAGACGAGATTTCTCGAGAGTTTTCTGCGTGCAAAGTATTTTTAGGACGACACGATCTGTTTTGATCTATAGAATTCCATCGTAAAACTTGGTATGGATATGTGCCTTCTTGTTTGAATTTGAAAGATTTATTGCCACTTACGTGGTTTTATTGGAATGTGTTAATTTTTGGGATGCTCTTTGATCTAAGTTGGTCTTTTTAGTACCGGTCTTGAATATGTGTGTCTGTATGTCAATAAAATGTCGGCTACAACTCAAACAGACCGACTTTTTTATCTACAGTAATTAGTTATCATCATTCTTTCGAAAGCACGACTATGGCAGACAGTGCTTCTAGACTATTGTCTCCGGTTGGGAAGCCCACCACATCTCCTTTATCCCAAGCCGGGTTTCAAGACGTCTGAAGATTGCTGTGCCTTTAAGTAACCGATTCTTTTTTTCTACCACCTCAACAAAATGAAAATCTCGGAGGACATCATCTGCCGCCTCTGCCTAGAAGAGGACGAAACCGCAGAGCACATACTATGTGAATGTACAGCTCTGTGTAGTATCAGAAGCCTTTTCTTTAGGGAGATCATTCATCTCCAACTGACTTAAGGAACTTCTCCGCAGCCGTAATTATCGCTTTCATTAGGAGAGTAGAAGTACTGCTGTCATAATAGGTGGCTTCTGGTACAATAGATCTCTCTGGTCGCAGTGTCTACACGCCATATAAGCGTGGTCACTAACTTATTTAAATAATAATAAAAAAAAGCGATTCTTTGATAGGTATAGGCATAGATGGTTCGATCAAGTCCGTCATTTCTCCTGGACCCAACTACGGATTTCTCCGGTGAGTTGCGAGACAATAGCGGATAATCTAGGATGGAGAGTTCACCTGAGCATATTGCCCTCGCAACCCACATGCAGGATAAGCGGGCCGTTGACAATGAGCCGCGAAATATAACTACAATTTCAGCTAAAGAAGAGTGTTGCTTTTGTTGAGTCGAAGACTTTAACACACCATTGGACCAAATAGATAGGTGCACCTTGTGATGCTTAAAATCGTGCTTTAGCTATACGTTTAAGACAGACATTGAGCTTAGTAACACAGCGCGGAAGAGCACGTCGCTACTGCTTACTGAAGACCATTGTATTAGAAAATAGCTGTCACTTGGCGAATAAAATTAATTCACCGATATTACTCATAGAAAGGAGGAAGATCTCTTGATAGTAAGGTTGGTCTTATTCCTGCGAAGAAGAAACAATGTTCTAATATGATGGCCGGGACTCTAACTTTTCAACTGAATCGCGTTTATCTTTAGTTCACGCGCAATAAGCTCAATTCTTCTGAGGGGAGGTGCATAGTAGAACACCTCAGTAAAGTATTCTTTTATCACTCGCATCTTTCATCTTTAAATTTCAGAAGATAGTTAGAGAAGACGATCATGACTAAAATCTACAACAGACAGACAAGCAATACGTCTAATGTATTGTATAATATGTATTGCTACGCTCCAAAGCACTTGGACATCATGATTGATGAAAGGATTAGCTATACTTGCAATAAAGATAAATCCCTTTCGAACTTCTCCCTTACTATCTCCCCTCTCTCTCTGTCTGCCGTAAGTTTTGCGTTCCAAATAAGAACATTTTTTGAAAAATGGTTAAAACCTAGGAGTATTCTATTGATAGCCGAGGAAGAATTTCTTCCCAATATGAATTGGGTATAATCAAGCAAAAGATTGTAAGGAATAGGAACTAGAACTATTGCCAGCATTGCTAAAAAAATTCAAGGGGGACGGTGTTATGGGTAACAAAACAAGCATTAGAGGCCTTAGAAAAACCACTTCAGCCGAGGACCGCCATGTAGATACGGTAAGCAAACGACACATAAAACTTTCAAGTTCAACCCACGAAATCGCTGCGCAGATCAACGAAGATGGTATTTTCCATCCAGTAAGCATTTCCAACCCCAAAAAGGAGAATAACTGAAGGTGATATATTTGAAGCAGCTGCAGTCGAAATCTCTACTTAAGACATCAAAATTGGACAGTGATTGGATTAGAGTTCTACTCAATGAAGTGTGCTTTCGCCAGACGTTCACCTGAAGGAAGAGCATCGGTTCATTATTTGATGCCATCAATTAAGCGGTGGACCAGAACATTTTTTTAACACAGTTCTTTAAAGCATTAGAAACCCATTGATATTAAAGGGTATAGCGAAGAATTAAAGGTTGAAATGTAAAGGAAAAAGAGTGAGGTGACGATGTGCGATAGTTTTGCATTTTTGCAGGTTATACGAGTATGATTTCGAAAATATTGAGGAAGGCAAGCTATTCCACATTCGTGTTGTGTTGCCAAAAGACGATCTTCTAAATTTAATGGTGCGACTGAAATCAATTTTCTGCTGACGCTGCTATATGCGATTGAACAGACGGATCAGCGGGACTCAACTATATATTTCATCCGAACTTTTGTTGTAGAAGTATAGATAAAGGAGCGCTAAACAAATGAATTTTGCTGCTAATAGTTGATCAGAGTGAAGCACGTAGCGGGAACCCTCAGTCAAACATGCGAGTTATATTCAAGTTTCGGACAAATGCAAGCTTTCTAGATCGTGCCAAGCCTATAAGAGTGAAAAATAGTTAAGATCGTTTGAGAAATTCGGGGCATTTAGCACCACCCTTTGCAGCAACAATAGTCCACTGAGTCCAACGAAGGTCTGGGCTAACATGCAGGTCAAGCGATGAAAATTCATCGAATTATTTTATATCGACTCCATTCATTTTTAATTGGAAACGCCATGTGTGACCGCAGCGCTGTAGAAAATCACGCGTGCACAAAGTCTCACATGGAAAAATCACAGAGTTTTAAGAATCCCATAGCAGAAAAACTCGCAAAATAGAATCTTGTAGAGTGAACGTCGAAAAATCTCGCGGCGGGATTGGTAACACACCGGAGGACGAAGGCCGTCCGGGTTAAAGCGAAGAACGTCCTATAGTGTGAAATCCTTTTAGCCCGCAAAGCGGCCCACCCAAGTACTGTTTAATTTCAATCATATTACGGGAGATTTTGTGCGGCAGAAGTTTGTGCTGCGATATTTTGTGACAAAAGCTTTTGTGACGCGGGATTCTGTGGGTGAGATCTTGTGCGCGAGATTTTGTGACGCGAGATTTCTTGGCCAACCCTTTTTAATTTGGCTGCGTTAGTATCCTATTTAAGAGACAGTATTGGGTTTTTAATGCATTGAACTGAACTTAGTTTTTAGTACCCCAATTGATGATAACATCAATGTCAGCATTGAAATCGGTTGATATTCACTGTCGTTGTGATTCCACAGCCTGCAATGCACGATGTCGGCGAAGTCAAGAGTGCTAATATTTGCGAAGGAATGGATTGGAATAAATTAAAAACTGGCTCGGAGACAGAACAGAGCCCTGTTGAAAACCAGCCTTAGTTAAGAATACAGCAGAAGTATAATATTATACATCCATCTAATACAATTTGTATTGATCGACTACCTAAGAGACTCGTAATTCATTTCGAGAATATATAACCAGCTTGGATCTATCAAAAATTTGGAGATACCAAGGGCAAATACTTTGCACTCGCCATGATGGGGAATGCGCATTTGTTTCAATTCCCGATAGCGAATTTTCATTCTAACCCCAAAATGAACGGTACTTTATTTATGACCGATTTTGGAAAAAAATCGTCTTCCTCGAAAACGGCTCAATAGCTTTGCTGAAATTTCATATTTGGGATAGTTTAGATATGGGTTATAATATGACGTACCAGGTTTTTGGAAGAAAATTTGTACGAGGTTTGCTACGTTTTGAGATATGGCAACACCAGTGTGAATATGTCAAATCTGACATTGTCAACGTAGAGTTTGACATTTTTAATAGTAATCGTACTAAGAATGTTTTGCCATACGAATGCTATTTATGCTGTGTACAGGTACTTGAAATATTCATCTTGGTTAAAAAATGGAATCAAATCGTGAACATTTTCGTGCGATGATTTTTTATGACTTTCGACGTGGATTAAACCAACAACAGTGCCGATCAACTCATTTCGACTTTTGGTAATGAAGCACCATCTCGAGCCACTGTGATTCGCTGGTTTTCCGAATTCAATCGTGGTCGCACTTCGCTACAGGACGAATTTTGCGAAGGTCGTCCAAAATCGGTTGTTGTGCCAGAAAAAATTGGTGCTGTGCGTGAACTGGAGTTGCAAGATCGTCATGTAACATATCGTGAGATGGAGGCATGCTTGCGCATTAGTTCTACTCGCATACATTCAATATTGCATGAACATTTGGCCGTCAAAAAGACTTATTCGCGTTGGATACCGCATAATTTGACAATCGCTCAAAATAAAGGCAGGTGTCGATTGGTGCCAAGAAATGTTGAAAAAATTCAATCGCGGTGCTTCAAAAGACGTCTATAAAATCGTGACAGGCGACGAATCATGGATCTATGCATATGAACCCGAAAATAAACAACAATCGACTGTATGTGTCTTTCAAGACGAGCCAAATCGCGCGCGAAGCACTTCGAAGCAAATGGTCGCCTGTTTTTTTCGGAATAATTGGACATGTCGCCACCGTGTCATTAGACTAACGTAGAACGGTCAATTCTGAATGGTATACCACCATTTGTTTGCCAATGGCAGAAGACGAAGCATTCTCACATCGGCTCAAAAAAGTTAATTTTTGAGCATTCAAAACATCGAATTGATGGGCTATCCGCCGTACAGTAGTGATGTGGCACCCAGTGATTTCATCTTCTTCCCGCAGATCAAAAATAAAATGCTAGGTCAACGTTTTTCGACGCCTGAAAAAGCGGTTGATGCGTTGAAATCACATGTTTTGGAGGTACCTCAATCGGAGTGGAAAAAGTGCTTCGAAAATTGGTTCGAACGCATGCAAAAGTGTATTCATCTTCATGGAGAATATTTTGAAAAACAATAAAGCCATTTTCGATTATAAATATTTATTTTTACTTAAGTAAAACTCAAGTAAAAGTTTCTCACCAAAACGATCCCCGTCAATCTGGATTCGAAGCTTTTTTTAATAATTGAAGATTGGTGCATCTGGTCGCTATCAGCCTGAAAAAATATATGTGCTCTGGAAAAATTCTTTTCAGCTCCCTCTGAAATTGAGTGTTACAACTATACATCCCATCCCAACTTACTTTTGACTGAAGATTAAAGCTAAAGTAGGTAGTTGCCCTTCTATTTTTTTGTTATTGTACTCCGTGGTAGATTTGACTTTACTCAGTAGCAAAAAGCGTGTTTTTGTGAGAATTATGCAAAGCAGAGTGAAAGCTTCTCAACACAACTAATCACAGTCAATCTGGTTTATAGCTTTTTTTTATTATTTGTAGATTGGTGATTGAATTGAAATTGAAGTGAAAAGTATGAAAAAGTTGTGCTTAAATTTGTGAAATACAACTGAATCATTTAACTTCAATCAAATTGAATAAAAAAGCTATTTTCAGCGCCATCTGAAATTGATTGTTCTAAACTATACATCGCAAGTCACTTTTGACTGGAGAAAAAAGCTAAAGTGGTTGACAATCATTTTTTGTTGTTGTACTCCGTGCTAAATCTTACTTCACTGAGAAGTGACGTTTCACCAAAACACGCCTATTATCTAGGTTAGGTTAGGTTAGGTAGGGTTATGAGGTTATCATAAAATAATATGCACCAAAGTGGGCCCATCGTGATCCCTAGAGAACCTTCACGGCAGAAGACCTAAACCCATTCCCCCAAGCAATTAATCTCCGTACAAGAATTTGAAGAGATCCTTGCTATGGTTCAAGGACCTCACCTCTTCTAGGTTATCGAAGAAGTATCTACCAAGGTACTTTAGCCTTGTCCTGGCAATTCCTTGACACTCACATAGTATATGAGTTATGTCCTCTGAGACATGTAGGTCATCGCAGTACCTACAAATATCCGTGTCAGATAACCCTAGTCTCATGGCATGCTTCCTTAGGAGACAGTGGCCAGAGAGTATTCCTATCGCTGTTCTTAGCCTTAATCTAATTTAACCATTTCCCCAGATTTTCTACGGTCTAATATAGGCCACAAGGCCTTAGACACCCTGTGACCATCTAAGATTAACCGTGTTAATGATTCTATCCCGAATAATTCCCTTAGCCACGCACCCTGGTGGTTTAATACTACCAATTACGTCACTACGTGGGAGCCCCGCTCCTCTTTTAAAAGTCAGCGCGACGGCTTACTCGTTGCCTTCGATATCGCAGTGTCCAGGTACCCAACATAAGCCGACTCGGTTCTGTGTACATAATATCCTAAGCATTGTGCGGCAATTCCTGATTATATCAGATTTGGTGACGTAAGACTCTAGCACATTTAGCGCAGCCTGACTGTCAATTCTTCTTCTTCTTCCTCCTTTTATCAGTGAGGTTATGATCCGAAAACAAGGGATCACAACCCTCTCACTTCACCGCATTTCTACTGATCCGCCTGTATATAGATGGCGATATTCCTATCGGATATTGATCCCATCTCAAGTAATTCCGCAGCTTCAAGTACAGCTAGAACCTCGGCTTGGAACACACTGCATGTGTCCGGAAGTTGCAGGGCCACCTGTAGGTTCGTATCTCTCGAGTAAATACCTGACCCCGTGCCCTCACTGACGCCTATTATCTAAGACAGATAAAAATACCCTAATACCTAAAGATTTTGATTTTTAAAGAAATTTTCAAAACATGATTTTCTGCATCAGATTAAAAAAAATTTTAAAGTGAGAATTAAGGGTAATTTTGATCGCAAAATTTAAAAAAATTGACCCTCATCATTGAACATGAAGTAAAATCATATGCACGTGTATGTAGATTTACTGCAATTCGAATAAAAAAGTACTGATCTTGGTGCTGACTGCAGATGTACGAGTAGATGGTTGTTTAGGTAACCGAGATGAACGAAATACATATGACCGCGCAAAAAGTAAAGGGAAGGCCATCTGTTGATTTATTTTTTAAGTTGCACGTTATTTCTAAACGGACAACACTAACGATATTGAAATATGGACAGATATGTAGTGTCAAGCTTCCGAGATAAGAAATGGATCGTTTTACGCTTCAACAAAGCTGGGAAATATTAGAAATTATTTCCAAAGTGAGTACTACATTTTAGAAATTGTTAGAAATTTGAAAATATTTTTTGGTTGAAATGAAGCCCGTTCACCGCCTGCTATTAGGTCGCGCGCATAGTGATGCGACAAAGCGGTGCAATGCGACATGCGAGATGGTGCGCACGGTGAAGCTGTTCTGTGCTATTCTGATGTTTGTTGAGAGTTATTCATCATCAGAGGTATGAATTAAAAACGTTTTCTCTAATTTATTTTTTAATAATTAGTATCAAACAACAGTTGTTTCCGTGCAATACAATGCAAATAATTAAAATACTTGTTTTTTTTTCTCCTTTGCTTTTTCCTGCAAAATAAATGAAATTGCATCAGAAGAAACAACAATCAAAGCCGATTGAATTAAAATCACGGATTCTATTTGAAAGAATCGAATACACATCATTTTCTCATTCTCATCCAACAACAACAAAGAATACTTCTCGCACAGACTCGCTTCAAAAAGTGGTCAGAAGAGTTTGTGTGCGAGAAGGTTGCGAGAACCGTGCGTGAAGCTCGCGAGTTTCGCATCGAATTTCGTTTCACTGTGCGCTCGCACATAAGAATAAATGTAAACAGTTTTCTCACAAGCAAACGCTTCTCGCATCGCATCGCTTTGTCGCACCACTGTGTCTAAGGAAATTCATAAAGTTAGTGAAACTGGCATGCTTGTGGATAACAAAAGCTATCTGCGTGCTTGTGCGGTGCAAACAGGCGACAGGATTGCTGCTGTTGCCCACAGTGTGTGTGAAAATCCAAGGACCTCAACTCGTCACAGAGCTCAACAACTGAAGACCAGACACATAAATACTCAGATTATTTATTTTCAAGTTCCATTCTATTAGGTTTATTTGCTTATAAGTTCAAGTTACAAGAGTTGAAGTAAAAGGGCCATTCGCTAAGTTATCGCTTCACTAAGTGGGCTTTAAGTAATTTGGAAAACGAGGTCAATTTGGGTCGCAAACTCATCTTTACGGACGAAGTTGATCTTCATCTCGGAGGCTATGTCAACAGGTAAAACTGTATGATTTGGAGCTAAGAAAATCGACACGCAATCATAGAGAAGGCAATGCATTCTCAAAGAGTGACTGTTTGGCGTGGGTTTCGGCGTGGTGGCATCATTGTTTCCTACTTCTTTGGAAATTAAGCTGAGAATACGGTGAACGGAATGTGTTACAAACACATGATAACTGACTTGGACTGGCTTTGATTCCAACATGATGTCGCAACGTGTCATAGAAATCCTCAAACAATCGTACTTTTGCACACTTAGTTTGGTAACCGTATTATTGGCCGTTTCGGAGACGTGCCTTGACCATCGCGCAGCTGTAATTTGATGCTATTGAACTTTTGTTTTTATGGAGAACTATCAAGGATCGTTGTTGCTCTAACTCTAACAACAACTGACGCACTTAAGGAAAACATCCATCGAGCTTCTCGAAATAGAGGCATAAAATCGGGTTGGCAGGATGGGCTATGATAGGAACAACCAGAAGCTGTACTCACCCTCTTCAATTAGGCAACAATCATTGAAGCGATTGACGGTGTAGCTAGTTTTATAAGCAATTGCTTAAAAAAAAAAGAAAAGAAAAAAAAGTGTGAGAAAAAGGAAACATACGGTCAGCTACATGTCTCCTACTTCGCACACGGTCACACGGTCAAATTTTGTTCGTCTCTCCTCACAGGGTCACACAGGTATCGTGTACCTAGGCGTAATGAAAAGTAGTGTGTGATTCCGAAAGGAAAGGCAGGCGTAGGTATAAACACCTGGATCACACAAATGTGACGACATCGGCATTGGCCTCATTAACCGAGTGATCCAAAATCAGCAGGCCTGCCGATATTTTCTGAGGTCAAATAGGCGAACCCCACAGGCGGGTCAGTAGAAATGGGGTGAAGTGGGAGGGTTGTGATCCCTTATTTTCGGATCATAACCTCGCCGAAACAAAAAAAAAGGAAGAAGTGTGTGATTCCGATAAGAGCGATATTTGGATGAGCGAGACATTACTGTCATGTAGAGGTGCAAGTACGTGCGACCCAGTCGTGCTCTCAAGCTGCTGCAGTTTTTCCTTGTACCTACCTGCACACGACACGCTTTTTGTTTTGACTAATGGAAACCAACAAAGGACTCTGACCTTTCCGCTAGTGTTGTGAGTCAACTAATTCCATACTGATGACCGAATATCTTTATTGTCACCCAACACGCTATCGCAGTGTTGTCTATCGCCCTTATCTCCGATAACAGCAAGACTTTCCTGGAATTCACACAACACGCAAATTCCATGTTCGCCAAACCACAAACAAAACCCACCAATAAATTTGTTAATTGAATTGAAAGTAACAAGGGTCTTCTCCCACTTGTCCCCTCCGCCAGCGATATAACCCTGACCACATTGATATTACATTTTTCCATACAAAAGAAGATAAGTATCTTTCTCATCGCATTCTTCCTCTGCCAAAATTCCTATTCCTTCGGAGATAACAAAGAGCAAAGCAATCCAACACATTGAAAACGCGACCGGAATTCACAAGAAAACCCCCACCCCTCGTCGCTAGGAAGGACACAATTTTGCGAATGACGTCACTGAGGAGGAAGACGAACAACAACTTCAGATAATTCCAGACATTATTGGACTGGGAGAAGGCAAAGGCAGGGCATCCTGCCAATATTCAGACCAGACGGGGAGTGCACCATCAGCGTGGTTGTCCTTCAATTGAATCACCCACGGTGAAGCGCATTCTTCTGTTCCATTTCGAGGAATTCTCGATCGCAAATGACTAATCCCCGATGAGAGAAACAACAAATTCCACAATCTCAAGACAAATTTACACGGAAGACGGTCTGTTTGAAGGCCTTCACCGTGTGCAAAGAGCGAACACCTTGGTGCTGGTGACGATTTAATAAAAAAAAAAACCTCGAGTACCCAGTATGCAAACAGACGCATCCTGCGCACCCCACTTGCGGTCCATTGCTGCGTACGTGGTGCAGTGTATACGCCTCGGCGCCGGAAGGAGTATTTCTACACTTTTTCGTGGTTATTGTCGCCTAAATGCCGAAACGAGAATAGAAGCCAAAAACCGAGGGGGGTTTGATGAACTTTCAACGAGAGTCCACCTCCTCCCGCGATGGGGTTCACCCTTACTCCTTACCCGTCGTCATTGTGCGGCCGATTTTCTAGTCCGGATTCTTGCGTTTCCTACTTCTCGGTGCTTGGCATACAGGAAAACCTAGAAAAACACTGAAGCTGGAGAGGAATGAAGAAAATTTTCCACTTTTTCACACATAAACACACACAGACGACACTCGAGACGAAAATCACTTATTTCACGGTCTGCGGATGGGAATTACGAGTTTCACTTGAATGCATTCAATGCGACGACACTGTGTGAACATATTTTCACATCGGTAATTGATTTTATTCGACGGAAATTGAGTAAAAAATAGAAAATTAGTTGAACACTCGCGTTGATTTGGTAGTTTGGTGGATCAACCGACGTCTGACATTCGTGCGGCCATTTTTTTTTTAATAACTTTCCAATGGGTAAATTCGCCGTTGTCGTCGTGAGAGTTGCAGTGGCGAATGGGAAAGCGAATTGGATTTTGGTTTTGTTTTGATGGAAATCGGTGTTCCAGTACAGCGGCGGGTGTGTTTGTGGATAATTTGGAAGTGACAGCTGATGGTGTAGTGTCGGTTTGTGTCGAGGATAGAAATTGACACCAAATTGAAGCAAATGAGTATTTTTGAGTCGCAGATTGTAGTTAATTTACATTTCAGAGTAAATTTTAGTTTCTTAGATGCATTTGTGCAGTGAGATGAAAGTTTTTTTTTTTTTTTTAATTGATAGAGAGGTGCTGCAATTCTTTCCGTTTTGCCTCATAGATGTCACTAAACCAATCAAGAAGTGGATTTGAAGCGAAGACAAGAATCAGAGGTATTGTTAACACAAATTGTCAACGGAAGTAGTGCCATATAAATACAGATTTTCAGTTTGTTATTTGAAAAAGAATGGAAGGTGGTTTCCGCTTTTACTGTTTAAGGTTGGGCAAGGGTTGGATAAGGACTCATCACGTTCACTTGGAAAATGAAACGTCCAAAGTGTCTACTCTTTCTGTGTTATGAGAGGATGAATATAAATTTCCACAACGAAATAGAAAACCTACCTATTATTGGCTATTATTGTTGTTGGTGTAGCAACTATGTTGATTCGTATGGTTCAAACGTATGGGTTGTGCAGGTGGGTTGTCATCAGTAAGGTTGAATCCGAAAAATGCGGCAGCTTCGACTGGATGACACCATAACGATCTTGGTGTTAGTGTTGTGGGATGCGACTGATAGCTGGGCAAATGGGCGGTGTTATGTGGCGACGAGCATATAATTGTTCAGCATAGAGCCCCAGCCGGATCGCAGTTGAGCAAGTGTGGATCTGGTTCGTCTGGGGTGATGTTCTTCACTATGATGTATCGGTGAAGGAAGGCCGCCTAGCAAGATGTTAGTCTGGCGGCTATCAATCGCGGTTCGGACTGCATGTTGGTGAATAGAGTTCAAAGACAATATGTGACACGCTGGAACGAGTGGTGTATGGGCTACAAAGTTATTAACCTCTCCACGGTATGAACGGATGTCAGATCGAATATGCCTCGGAGATGTAGGAAGGCTGAGTAGATCTCTGTTGGGGTGATCAGGACGGTTGCAAGCCAGTAGGAGCTGTTTTGATCGAAGTTCGTTATGCTCTTTGACTTTGAGCAACTTTGAAGGTGATCTGCATGGGACATACGGTGACAGCCTGTGATAGAGCAGCATTCTGGCTCGTTTGGAGCTTATGCCATTGAGTATCACTGAGGCGTGGGGTCTGGATTGGTGCCATATAGTCGAAAACCGATCTTTCTATTACTTAATATGTCGTGAGGAGAGTTTCTTTGTCTTTCCCCCATTTTAGGACCTTATTCCTAGACATGAGTCGTTCACTGGCATTTCATAAATGACTAGAGAATGTCAGTAGATTGTCAAATGTATGCATTGGCTATTATTTGAAACAATTGCTGCTTTTTATGAATCTAAGTAGATCCGTTGTCTGTGATTCTGTTACCTCTGGGATTTTAGTAAATAACTTAGATTGGAGCAGTGTTAGAGAAGATGTTGGATCGACTTTACCACCTTCCTCATCTCCGTAGCTTATGCATAAATCGTTGGACTCAAATTTCCATAGCATAGTGCAGTGTGCAGTGTCCGGTGATTTCTACAGTTAGTCTGCGGATAAGGAATCGATATAATGCCAGAAGGCATTTTGTTTTAATTTTGCTTAGTCCTGACCATGACTGACGAGAAGTAGGGCTTGATAAATAGGAAGAGTTGGCCTTTTTTTCTATTATGTCAGCTATTATGCAATACAATTTCCTTCTCGGCGACAGTACGATTGTGTTCGTTTCACTCATGTTCATAGCCGGCCTCAACCGGGTGGTGTCTGATGATGATAAGTACATCTCTACATTTACTGACTGCCTTTGATCTACTTGTATAGGATTCTATCAGCTTTAGGTAGTGGGGGGGAAGAGTGCTTTCTTACTAGAGCACTTCTTCCTGTTCCAGGCGGCAGCGGACGAATTCCCTAGACGGAGTCAACGGTGGCGTCTATAGTTCCAGTTAGGTTGAGCTTAGTGAATACCTTACGCGAGCTGCTTCGACGTATTCGGATCACAGGTCGGTAAGGAATTTCCAATGTTGGTCAGGAATAGAGATGGTGGCGGAGGAGCCCTTAATGGGCCAACGGCAGCGCTTATACTCCCGTAGTGGACCACTGGCACCGGTGTACCAGGCCCCTCGTCCTAGGGGAATAATTAAGGAACTGGCCCTCCAGGTTGGGGGTTGTGCCGTCGGGGTAACTTCCCTACCACATAAGAACCGCATGGTTCCGAAACAACCAAAAGCCTCGGATAAGGATGACTCAACTAATGACGACCCCAGCAAACGAAATAAGGACAACGACCTTCGGATCTGTACGTGGAATGTTCTGTCCCTTTACAGACCACGTGCAGCCGAATAACTAGCAGAGGCCCTAGACTGCTATAAAGCAGATATTACCGCCATCCAGGAAGTGCGATGGGATGGGCCGGGCAAAAAGAGGATGAAAAACTGTGACATCTACTACGGTGATTGCTACAGAGGTAACAGGCAACGCTTATTCGGATGCGGATTTGTCATACGCGGCAGACTTAGGCAAGAAGTCTTAAGCTTCCGACACGTGAGCGAGCGTATTATGACTATCCGGATCAAGGCTAAATTCGCTAACATAAGCCTAATATGTGTTCATGCCCCCACAGAAGAAAAGGACCCTGCCACCAAAGAGTGTTTCTACGAGCTCCTCGACAAAACATACGAGCAATGTCCTAAATACGACGTTAAAATCGTATTGGGCGATTTTAGCGCCAAAATAGGAAAGGAGGACGTCTTTGGTAGGGCAGTCGGTAAGCATAGACTACACGACACCACGTCTGATAACGGACTTAGGCTAATTGATTTCGCTGTGGAGCGAAATGTCACCATAGCAAGCACATGGTTTCCTCATCTCGATATTCATAAGCAGACATGGCGGTCCAATGATCATGTAACGATCAACCAAATTGATAATATTGCGATCGACGCAAGGCATGCCTCCAGTATTCTGGATATCCGGACCCTCCGAGCGGCCAACATAGACTCGGATCATTACCTTGTTGTAGCCAAGGTACGAATGCGGATATCCCAATCTGAGCAACAAAGAAGAATTACTGTGAGAAAATTTAACGTCGAAAAGCTACAATCGCAAGAGACCGTCAGACTCTTCGCTGAACGCGTATCCCGAAATCTCTCAATCACCCCTTTGCCGCCAGCATCAAGTACCAAAGACCAGTGGCAACGCTGCCAACATGCCATCAGAAACGCCGCGACTGATGTGCTGGGTCCCGCTCGACCACCACCGCGAAACCCCTGGTTTGACGAAGAATGCCGGCGGGTGTATGCAGCAAAACAAGAGGCATACAAAGCGGCGCTGCAAAGGAAGACGAGAGCTGCTCGTGAGCACTACGAGCAAAAGAGACGGGAAGAACATCGGCTTCTCCAAAAGAAGAAGAAAGAGCATGAGAAGCGCGCGTTTGAGAATATCGAGAGTCTATACTCCAGGAACAATGTACGGAAGTTTTACCAAAAGGTAAAAAGAACGTGTCAGAGAAGTAATACCCGTACAGAAACCTGTAGAGATGAAAATGGAAACCTCGTAGTAGAATCACAGTCGGTGCTGAGAATATGGAAAAACTACTTCTGCAGACTGTATAACGGCGACGAAGACCAACATCCCGCTGTCAGGCAGAATGAACCATTCAACATAGACGATGATAGTCAAAATTTCCGTTAACCTGACCAAAACGAAGTGAGGATAGCAATATCCAAGCTAAAATCCAACAAGGCTGCTGGACCTGACGGCTTACCGGCCGAACTTTTCAAGGCAGCTGGGGATGAATTGGTAGAGTGCATACACCAACTGATTTCTAATATTTGGTCAGACGAGTGTATGCCTGATGAATGGAATCTCAGCATCGTTTGCCCGATCCACAAGAAAGGAGACCCCCTCAACTGCGCCAATTATAGAGGCATCAGTCTCCTCAACATCGCATACAAGATCTTTTCTGCGATATTGTGCGAACGCATGAAACCTTTTATCAACAGCCTGATTGGACCCTATCAGTGCGGTTTCAGGCCAGGAAAGTCCACCATCGATCAAAACTTCATACTTCGGCAGATCCTGGAGAAAATCCAAGAATTCCAAATCGATACTCACCACCTCTTTATCGATTTCAAGGCCGCCTATGACAGCATCTATAGAGAAGAGCTTTATAGAGCCATGTCTAGACATCCCTGCCAAACTTGTCCGTCTGTGCAGGCTGACGATGGAGAACGCTCGCTGCTCCATCAAGGTCGGTAATGACCTCACCGAGACCTTTGATGTTAAAAAAGGTTTTAGACAAGGTGACTTCTTCAATATTGTACTTGAACGGATTGTGCGGAACTCACAAGCCAACAGCGGAGGCACAATCTATTACAAGTCTGTACAACTACTTGCATACGCCGACGATATAGACATTATCGGAAGAACTCAGCGGGCTGTCACCGGTGCGTTTGCAAGCATTGAGGCGGAAGCGTCCAAAATGGGTTTAGCGATAAACGAGGGCAAAACCAAGTATATGCTGTCGACAAGAAGAGACAGCCAACAGCGACGAATTGGACAGAACGTCACAGTGGGTATCTATAACTTCGAGGTAGTAAGGGACTTTGTCTACCTTGGCTCTGCTATAAACTCCAAGAAAAACATCAGCGCAGAAATCAAGCGAAGAATAACTCTTGCCCATCGCTGTTTTTTTGGGCTTATAAGGCAATTCAACAGTGAAGCTCTATCTTGAACAACTGAAGAGACTCTGTACAAGACCCTGATCATCCCAGTCCTGCTTTACGGCGCTGAAACATGGACTTTATTAAAAGAGGATTCTTCGTAAGATTTTCGGTCCCGTTTGCGTCGGAGACAAAACAGGGCCTTGAGGGACACCAGCATTTATTTGGTGAGATGCAGACTTGAAGCCGTCCAAAACAACTTGGATTGAACGGCCCGAAAGGTAACTTCTAATTCATAGAAAAAGAGTATCATCGATCCCAAATGCTCGCATTTTCGACAAAAGAGCCTGATGCCAAACTCTCTCAAATGCTTTTGAAATATCAAGCGCAATAATCTTGTTTTCACCAGAGGGGTGCAGTGATTGGTTCCACTTATTGATGAGATATGACATCAAATCACCAGTGGACCTATTGCCACGAAAGCCATACTGTCGGTCATTGTGGAGCTTTCGCGATTCAAGGTATTTCATTAGCTGATGGTTTATTAGCGTTTCCATAACCTAGGAAAGAAGGGACGTGAGCGCAATTGGTCGGTAATTGGGGAGAGAAGAAGAATCGGGAAGAGACCTGAAGAGTAGGATCGGTAAAAAAGCTTACGCAGTGGTTTTGCTAGCGAAGAAGAACACCTCTTCGGAACAATAGGGGGTATACCATATGGACCAGCGGATTTGTGTATGTTAAGACCTTTAAGTACTCCTGCAACTGTATGAGTGCGAAAGTGGACTTGTCCCATGGAAAATTCGACGCTCTCAAGTACAGGTGGAGACAAAGTACTATCTGGCAGTGTGGAGCTTGCTGCAAAGTGAGCAGCGAACAGATTAGCTTTGTCTAAGGAGTTGACTAGCTTATCCTCTTTTCTTTTAAAGGCGTTGGAACGCATCTTAGATACACATATTCGAAATACCCTAGATAAATCCCTTCTATCCAAATTTCAACATGCGTACACTAAGGGGCGATCGACAGAGACGGCGCTCCACGAAGATGTGCGAACGACAGAAAAGACAATCCACTTCAAACAATATACCCTTGCTACCTTCTTAGACATTGAAGGTGCCTTCAATAACGTCAGTACGCAATCGATTCAGGAAGCTCTGATCCAACTTGGTGTGGAAAAGTTTATTAGCAAATGGATATTGACAATGCTAAAAACTAGAATCATTCAATCGACTCTTGGCAACAGCAGCTCCACCATATCTGTTGTTAGAGGAACTCCTCAAGGTGGGGTCTTGTCTCCTCTTCTATGGCTTATGGTCATCAATAAAATTTTGTGTAGACTTGACAGGGATGGAGTTAAGGTCGTCGCGTATGCGGATGACGTGGCAATACTGGTATCGGGGATGTCTCCATACGTAATCAGTAAGATTATGGAAGGTGCCTTGGGCAAGACTAGATGTGGATGTGGACTCAGCGTCAACCCAAGCAAAACTGAACTGATGCTCTTTACCACTAAAACCAAAATACCGATGTTTATGCTTCCACGGCTAAACAATAACTACTCTCCCTATCCTCTAGTGCCAAGTACCTAGGTGTGGTACTTGATCCAAAACTAAGCTGGAAGCTTAATATTGAGCAACGAGTAAAGAAGGCCTGTGTGTTTTTCTATGCCTGCAGCAAGATCTTTGGCGAGAAGTGGGGACTTCTTTCTTTCCTATGGATCGCTAGTCTGGTTGCCTGCGCTAAGGAAAGCTTATAACATCAAACTTGTCAACAGGGTACAAAGAACTGCGGCTATTGGTGCAACGGGTGCCATGAGGACATGTCCAACCGAAGCCTTGAACGTTATTCTGCACCTTTTACCACTCGATCTTGACATTATGCATCTATCATCATCAGGATGCTGGTGCACCAATCCGTATGATCACAACAGTATCCTGAATCTGCTACTGCAGGATCTGGTAGCTAATATGACCGACTATATAACTCCCACAGTGAACTTTAGAAATGACATCACGGTCAGATTCCCAACCAGGGTGGAATGGGAAACTGGCGTGCTGATAAATGAGTTCGAATCAACAATTATTGCTGACGGTTCAAAAAGGGACTGCGGGGTAGGGGCGGGGATATTCTCTGATTCCCTCTATATTTTCAGGTCTTACCGGCTTCCTGATTCGTGAAGTGTCTTCCAAGTGGAAGTTTTTGCTGTACGTGAGGCCTGCCGCCTACTTAAGCAAACCTCTACACCCCTAAATACCATTGCCATCCTCATTGACAGCCAGGCGGCTATCGAGGCTATAGTATCTGTCACTACATCCTCAAGGCTAGTAGAACAGTGCAAAAAAAGAAATCGTCTCGCTTGGTCACCGGCTAAGGATCTGTCTCTTTTGGGTTCCGAATCACAGCAACATTGAGGGGAATGAGCGACCTGATGAACTCGCGAGGCAGGGATCTGCCCTTAATGCTTCCCTTGCAAAGGAGGTGAACGCCCCGTTGGGGGTCCTGAAGGGAGTCATCTTCGCGCACTATCTGCTAAAGGTGGATAGTAGATGGCAGGGGGTGCGGAACTGTGTCATCTCCAGGCAGATGTGGCCCAAATACTGCCGGAAAAGAACGCAAGATCTACTAAACAGAAACCGTACAGATATCGCAAGAACTCTAGCAGTTACAGAATAGGCATTGCATTTAATGCACACTGTCGCAGCTGCAATACTGCTGATGAAATAGAAACAATCTTACACTTCCTCTGCAAGTGTCCGGCTTTAGGCAAGGCCAGACAGCGCACCATAGGTAAACTCTTTTTCGACAAACTTATAGAGCCAGCGGAGATTAGCATTGGGGATATTATCAGCTCCCTCAATGTAACGGGGTGTATTTGAATAATCCTTACCCCTTTTTCTTCTTCTTTTCCCTCGTAGATAACGTCCTAACGCATGTTAGGGAAAAGTTGGGGAGAACTCAGACACATTGCCAGAAACCGTACACGATGGCGCGTAGGCGTAGTAGAGGCCCTAGGACCCACAAGGGGATACAGGACATAAGTAAGTAAGTAAATGTAGCGTTAGGTCACTTGAGTTGTGGTATTAAAACGGGGCTTCTGCGCTAATTAAGCGTCGGCATGGTTTGCTGACACAACCACTTCTACCTACCTACCTACCTACCTAAGGAGTTGACAGTTGGTACGTTATTATAAATGGGCGTCGAAATAGATGACGATGCCGAATTCTTAATCGTTTTTACGAACGACCAAAAGTTTTGACTACCCTTGGGACAACATAGTATATTTGGCCTCAACTTTTGGTCGTGGGAGAATTTAACACGGTTAATGTGGGCATTGCAGTCATTTCTGGTTCGTTTAAATTTTTTTCGGTTTTCGTCAGTTGGGTTGGCCTTGTAAGACCGAAACCTTGATTCCTTTACCCTAATAGCTTCCTTACAGCTCGTGTGATACCACGCATTTTTCTTAGGTCTGATAGCTTTTATCCTGTGAGGGATATAAGTTCTCTTACCTAGGAGAATTGTATTAGTGACCATATCAGCCGCGGCGTCCACGTCACTATCGCGAAAGCATAGCGACCAGTTAAAATTCCTAAAGAATTTATATTGTTCGTTCCAATTGGCTTTCTCGTATAGCCAAACTATTCTTTTCGGAGTTTGTTCTTTAACTTTGTAGTTGGAGCACGAGAAATTGGCCGATATGACACAATGGTCTGCCGAACCTAGAGGCGATAATAGATTTACCTCAACATACCTTCCTTCGGGTTTTGTCTATCCAGAGTGGTGAAGCCAATTAGAATTGTGCACATTGAAATCGCCCGCACTGACGATTTCAGAATGTGGGTACAGGGATACAATTCTATGGATGGAATCTGACAGCGCATCAAACTCATTATAAGTAGAATTGCTGTCAATATTTTGACTTCTATAAATAAAACAGTAGTGGATTAACTGCCTACGGACATGGAGTTTCAGCCACATAAAATTAAATTCCGAATTGGAACATTGGCCGTATTGTGGGAGAATTTAGTGGGCTACATCACTACGTATATAAACGACGAGACCGTGATGGTAAAAGAAATGGTTCAATGCTATATCCAGGCAGTTCGAATTCCGAAGGATCGGAATTTTGACCCACCTGTGTTTCTCAAAGATCCAAAACAGGCGGTTTATATTTGGCAGCGTGGACGTAGACAGAAGAACAATTCGATCTGAGCCCACGAACGTTGCTCAGATCGACTCTGAAATTCTTCACCATTATAAATAACAGACACAATAGACACAACTCCGACGATAACTAAGCAGAGTTGTGAAGAAGGCGAGATGGATGACATATTACTTACTACAGCTCAACGGGTTTTGTTTTGGGCTTGTTCAGTGCCAGCTGAAATTTGAAGTGGTTTCATACTTGTCTGTGGCGGCTATGAATAGCTTTATTTAAATATTCACGCCCACTGTCCTTCCAAATATTTTATTTTCATTATTTAAATAAGAACAACATTTGATTTGCAATTTTATTATTATTATTTTTATTGTTGAATTTATGCTGCGAAAATGGCGTGTTACAACAAAATCATAATTTCATTTCAAATCGAGTAACGAGAAATTCAAACTAAAACTGATAGTATTAGGAGTACAATAGTAGTAGTAGTAGTAATAATAGTTGCTATAAATCATTACATATTTTTTTTTTTTTAAACAATATCTCAAAATTAAACCAGAATGGTTAGAAATTAAATTATAATAGGCGCAGGATATATTGCTGAATCTTGTCCTCTTTTTTCTTTGTTTATGTTTAAGGAGTCTATAGGTATATAAAATATCATCAAAGGCACTATAGAGTGAGTCTATTACTATTAAAAAATGTTTTTTTTTTTTTTTTTATGGCAAGAATTATATTCTAGCACATTTTCAACTACATTTTGTTTTCACGAATTACCTTGGACTATATGTTTTATTTTATTTTTTTTTATTAATATTTTCTTGTGTAATTTAAAATTTTTGGAAATTATCATGACTAGTAGTTTCAAACTTTAAAATTATTATATTTTTCTTTTTTTTTTTTAAATACCACACCATAGCTTGCTATAATTTCATTTTTTTAATAAAAAAAAAAAATTAAGACACATTTTTATATTTTTAACTTTTGTGCGAGTGTCAAACAAAAATTAATATTTAAATTTAATTAATTTCTTTTAACTATGTGCTTCAACTGGGAAAGGAGAATTCATAAATAAACTCAAACAGATTTTTGTTTTTCTCATTTTACTAATATTAATAATAAAATAAATAAAATAGCATATTAAGGATAAGAGTAATAAAAAAAATCAACAACGAATAAATTAAGTAAATTGTTTTAAAACAAAATAAAATTACATAAATTATATATTATTAACATCGGTTAACAAAAAAATAAAACGTTTTCTTTAAGTAAATAGCATTTATATCATTTTCTGTTAATTTTTTTTTTTTTATATAATATTATAATTATTTCAACTTTTATATTTAAAACTTTATTTTCTTCTTTTATTTGGAGGGTTTCGCAAATAGTTTCTTTTTCTATTATATCCTTTCTTAATTGCTTTTCTGTTTTTGGCGCTGCTTACACTCGTTCGACGTAATTGCCTGGGAAGGTACCAAAACAGCCGCTGCGTTGTGATGTCCCCACAAACCAGCCATCATCGCATTTTTCGAGAACATATACGATGTCACCCTCCTGGAGTTCTAGCTCATCGGTATTTTGCGGTCGATATTTGTACAGAGCGCGGTAACTGTAAGGAAAAAGATGGAATAGATTATATGATGTATTAAGAAACAAGCAAACGTTTCGTCACATTGTCATAGGTGGCGGGTGTTTGAAAAAAAAAAAACAAAAGTAGCCCAACCTGGGTGGGATGTGTGAGATGTTTGGATGCCTGCTTGGGTCTTCTTTTCAGACATCAAGGCAGATAAACCTGGTGGACCATAGAAAATATTTCCGCAAATCAACACAGTTGTAGGAGGGTTCAAAATGTCATATCTTCCTCGCAAGATGCGAAGTGTATTAGGTTAAGGCTTTAGAATCAGTCACCATTCTTGGCTTCATTAGGTCAAGTGAAGTTGAAGTGGCTTCTTGAATCAGAGTACAGACATACATAGAAGAAAATAGGTTAATTGTATTGCCAGAAGTATCTAAAACTCCCCAGAACTACCCGAAAAACTAATCAGAACAACATCAAAGTAAGTTGAGGTACTTGATTCTGGCGCTTGCCAGTTTATCAAAGCTGTAGAAGAGATAGGTTCCTTAGTGAGCAAAAGAGATTTTGCATGCGTTAAATGTGAAGAAAAATATCCAACAAATAGCTGTCCACTAAAGAAGGAAGACAAAGCGAAATGTATTAACTGTCATGGAAATCATCCAGCTAGTTACAGAGGTTGTCCGGTTGCAATCCAATATCAAGAAAGGAAAAACAGAGTTACTAGCAATCACCAACAAAACCCACCGAAAAATAAAAACAAGCAACAAGTAAATATCGAAAACAATAAAGTAGACAAAATACCAATTGCTGTTAAAACAAACACGCCGATTGCGAATAACAAATCCTTTTCCCAAATTGTGAAAAATACACGTAAAGAAGAAGAAATTTCAGTAAAAGAAATGCTCTTAACTATTATTTAAAGATTGGATAATCAAGATAAAATAATTAAGCTACTAAGCAAAGAAGTTTGCACAGGAAAAAACCAACAAAATAATAATGATTAAAAATTGCAACCTGGAATGCAAACGCTTTACTCCAACATACTCGTATCTCTGAATTTCAGGTATTTCTTTGCAATGAAGATATTGATCTTCTTCTTCTTCTTCCTTTTATCAGCGAGGTTATGATCCGAAAATAATGGATCACAACCCTCCCACTTCACCACATTTCTACTGATCCGCCTGTGGGGTTCGCAATGAAGATATTGATGTTTGCCTGATTTCTGAAACCCACTTCAAACAGGGAACAAAGACTAAAATTCCTGGGTACCTCTGTTACCACTCTCCCCATCCAGTTGAAAGTGCCAGGGGTGGTAGTGCTATGATTGTAAAAAGTATTTTGGAACCTTACGAATTGCCAAAAATAGCAAAACAAACCATGCATGTAGCTACAATAAACATTTTGACTAAGAACAAGGAATTTAAAATAGCTGCCATATACAGCCCACCCAAGCATTCGCCTTCAGAGAGGAAGATCTTAATGACCTTTTTCAAATTCTAAACAACAACTTTAGCCATTAGAGGTGACTTCAATGCAAAACACACCTACTGGGGGTCAATATTAATAACGACAAAAGGCAAGAAGCTTTACAAAGCAGGGCGAAATTTTAACTGCGACTTTATTTCGACTGGTTCGCCCACTAATTGGCCATCTGACCCTGCGAAAATACCACATCTTATTGACTTCTTTATAACCAAGGGAATCAATAGAAAATAACTAAAAGTTGAAAGCAGTGATGATCTGTCGGCGGATCATACGCCCGTAATCCTAACGGTCAACGACATGTCAATAGAACAGATAAAAATCGTAAGACTTAACAACAAAAGAACGAACTGGTGTAAATTTAAAGAACTACTCCAAGGATTTATTAACCCTAGATCTCCATTGGTTACAACAGACCATATTGACATCGAAGTGGAACAATTCAATGCCGGTATACAACAGGCAGCAGAAGATAGTACGCCGACTTATTAACAAAAAAAACAAACATCGGTAAAATATCCCATAGAAATAAGGGAACTAATATTAGAAACGAGAAGAGCTCACAGGAAATGGCAAATGACAAGATATCCTGGCGACAAAACTATATTTAATAGACTAAATAACAAACTCTAAAAAAGTATCGGTGAATTTAAAAATAGATCTTTAAATAAATATCTCTGTAACTAAACATCTGACAAAGTCACAGATTACTCCCTTTGGAAGGCTGCCAAACATTTAAAGATACCTCAAGCGCAAGATCCCCCGTTAAAAGCATCTGATGGGAAATGGATCGGCGACCCAAAAGAAAAGGTTAACATTTTTTTTGCAGCACCTGACAAATGTTTTTAAACCTTTACCACCTAGCATGGCAAACGAACGTCTTGATTTCTCTGATAGAGTAGATGAAGACGTAATTGCTTATGTTTCGCTAAGAGAGATCAGTACATGCATTCATAAATTATCTAATAGAAAATCTCCAGGTTATGATCTTATAACTGCCCAAATCCTCAAAGAGCTACCCTTAAAGGCATTGCTAAAAATCAAGCTTATAATTAATGCCTGTTTTAAACAAAGATATGTCTCACTTCACTGGAAGATAGCAGAAACTATTGTTATATTTAAAGAAGGTTAGCCTCTTTCAGAAGTTACCTCATACAGGCCAATCTCACTTTTACTAGTATTATCAAAACTTTCCAGAAACTGATTCTTAAAAGACTAGACAGAATCATAGAGCAAAGAAAGCTTATTCCCACTCATCAGTTTAGGATTAGAAATAAACATTCGACAATAGACCATATGCATCATATAACTAATGTTATAGAATAAGCACTAAAAGAAAAACAAGTTTGTTCTACAATATAATTAGACGTTGCACAGGCTTTTGATAAAGTTTGGCATAAGGGTTTAGAGTATAAACTTCATAGAGACTTACCTAGACAATACTATGAGATACTTGAATCTTATATAGCAAATAGATTCTTTAGAGTTCGCTATGGTTCAGCGTATTCTGAACTTAAAGAAATTCAAGCAGGTGTTCCACAGGGAAGTGTTCTAGGGCCAACTTTATATTTATTATATACTAGGGATATACCACATGCGAATGACACGATGATAGCCACATTCGCAGACGACACTGCTCTTCTATCATCTGATGGATGCGTAGCTAAAGCAACTGAAAAGCTTCAAAATTCCGCTAACGAGATATGTGATTGGACACAGCGTTGACGAATTAAACTTAATGAGTCAAAGTCCACCCATATCAATTTTACAAATAAAAAAATAACGAATCTTCCTGTGGTTATTAATAATCAAGTAGTTCCTTATTCTAACACAGCTAAGTATTTAGGTATAAATCTGGATGCTAAACTGAAATTGAAGGAACATGTGGAAAAGAAAGTAGAAGAGCTAAATATTAGATATAGAAAGTTTTATTGGTTGTTAGGATATAATTTAGAATGTCCATTGAGAATAAATTTTTAATATATAATCAGATACTCAAACCTGTTTGGACATATGGTACCCAATTAAAGGGTTGTACAAAGAAAACAAATGTACAAATAATACAAACATTTCAAAACAAAGTCCTTCGGGGAATAGTAAATGCCCCATGGTATATTAGAAATAATGACTTGCATCTTGATTTGCAGATTGATCATGTGACGGAAGTAATTAAAAAGAACACAATCCGTCACAACGAACGTCTGCAGATGCATATTTATCCAGAGATAGAAGACGTGTTAAATGTACGATATAATATTCGTTAATTAAGAAGAACTAAACCTCACGAACTTATAATCTGACAATTATGAGAACCCTTATTTAATTTATAATACCTTCTCAAACGCAACTGAACGTTGAAACTAAAATCATTTGTCGATCTTTCACTGATTGGTCATGATTAAGAAGGTGTTTTAAGTGCGGTTAGAGTCCCACACTACTCTGGGTTTCTAAGTCCACAGTGTCTTTCGAGATTTTCACCTTCATTAAAAAAAAAAAATACAGTTACATAAAAGGTGAGCCAACAGATGTTGTGGATGTTAGCTGTCAATTACTGTCATTTACTGAATTCAATGTGGTTGATCTTTTTGACAGATGTCAAGTACCACGGAACAATGCGTTTTTGTTATTCAATCTTTTTATGAAGATGGGCGATCTGTTAAAGTAAAATTTCGTTAAATTCGTGAATTTGTCGGTCAGCATTATCGCCCTAGTGAGTCCGGAATTCGTGCAATGGTGAAACTGGTTCGGTATCGCGTCAAACTCCATATCAGCATGCTCGGCTAGCACGTATACGCCAAAGCATCACTACTGTGAGCGAAAGTGTTCAAAACCGCCAGGCACATCGATTCGTCGCCGAAGTCAACAATTGGGCCTCACTTATGGCAAATTTTAAACGTTAATCTTCAATTGCACGCCTATAAAATCAAAACTACACAACAATTGAAGCCTTTGTGTCTTTGAATGTCTATGCCAATTATTCAGCGACAATTCAGGATCTCAAACATAATATCCGAACTGAAATTGCGGCCATTGACCCACTTATTCTTCAAAAAAAGCCGTGGTAGCCATATGAACGATGTTGTGTTCTATTCATAATTGCCATGGATCGAGCTTCATTAATTAATAAATTGATTCTATATTGATTTCATAATAAATATGTGTTCAATTTGATGAAAACGTCCACACTAGCTGTTGGTTCACCCTTTGAAACCTTTGAAACAAATGCAAGCTTACAGTAGGAGCATGTCTTTAAATGATTCTCGCAGTTGTGCTGATGCGCAACCTTTTTAGCGAGACGAGAATACGTTTCGTGATCTCTATGGTATGTTCGTGAGTTTCGAGTTTTAAGGCATAATCGGCAAAAATGGGTTTAACGGTGAACAAGAGGAAAAACAAGGAAAAAAGGACAAAAACCATCAATAAAATGTCACGATAAGCAGTCACAGTTTTGAGGCAGTAAAAAGTGTTCTCTACATAGGATCTGCCAAAAATTTAAAGACTCACTGTTTCTTTAGACCAAAAAGGCAATTGATTAGCAAAGTCCACTCTCGAACAACTAAGATAACCCTGTACAAGAACCTAATCATCCCAATTCCGCGTAGAGGCATGGACGTTATTAAAAGCAGATGAGGATGCAAGTGGTTACTTCCAGTGATCTTTGGTCCCGTCTGCACAGACGATATAATGATGAATTCTATGGTCTATACAGCGATATCGACCTAGCCAAAGAGAACGCATACAGCGATTGAAATGGCTTGTATATGTAGGGCGGATGACCCCAGCGCTCCGCAACAGAAGGTCCTCAAATTCACTTTAGAGGGATGACGCTGTGGAGGAAGGTTTTAGCTTTGGTGCAGCGAACAATTGTTGAGAAATCTCAACCAACTTGGTGCGCTCAACTGGAAGTAGTTGGCTAATGATTGAGCTGACTGGAGGGGCTTATTGGTTGAGGTCTAGGTCCACTTTGGCTCTAGCACCATCTAAGCAATTAAGTAATTAAGTAAGCATTTAGAGTAATTCTGATCAAGATCAGCACAAAGCTGTCTTCTAACATCATTATACGTAGTGTCATCTGCCGACCAGCGGTTGACTTTCTTGATCGCAATTTGAATTTAGCGAGATGCATATTCAGGTTTCCTTCAGCCAGTATGATGTATAGAGGCTCATATGCCATACAGTTTCCTGCAAATTTCCTGCGCTCAGAAACCCAAGTTAGCTGAACTGCACACCAATTTACAGACGGTGTCTGCGGAAATGACTTCTATGTCATTTAGAATGTAGGAGTGTCCAGTAGGTAGAATGGACCACTGCGACGCGACTTTTAGACGAATGGTCGCGCTTCCTATCATCTGCTCGTCAAAGAGATCTAGGAGTAACTGGTACAAAAGCATAACGATAGCCTCCAAAGAGGTGGTTTAAAGGGCTGCACAGTGGCAGGGACAGACTGTTTTCCGTAGATCGCCTAAATGTGTAGTTGCTGCGTACAGCTACGAGTATATTCAATGTCATTCTAGTGACCGGGCTTGCAACCTCAACAAACTGACGGTTTATTTTTTTTTATTTTTGTGTACATTCTGTAGCCCGCCAGCTAATTTGAAGAGCCTAAAGAATGTTGGAGAGTCAGCTATAGAAGCATCGCTCTTCTAGGATCAGAAGTAAGTATGTAGTTAATACTCTCCAAAAACGGTAGATAAAACAGTACCTTCAGGTGCGCTCCTAGAGAATAAACGTCCGAACAGTGGCGGCGCCCAGTTTGGAGCTGGTGATGGCTCAAAGTATTAAAAAATATTTTTATAGCAATAAACCCACAATAACGAGAAAAGGAAGTCCTAAAGGAAGTCCTAAAAAGGGACGGAAAAGTTTGGCCTTTGCTATAATAGATCGTGACGGGTCGTTAAAATTTTCAATTAGACTTAAGGAACCTACAGATTTATATTGTATTCGGAAGCCGGTATTTAGAAAGCAACTGCTTGTCTCTCCAATATTGGTTAGACATTGGGGGAAGAGACAAATAGATAAAGAAGCGGTAAGGTCATCTTAAAAGACCAGCATACAGGATGCTCAGCTATTTATTGAAATGTAACAAATGCTCTTTCACTAGCGTCTAATGTATAAACATTTGTTCATGGCTTTGTAAAGCTCTCCTTAAATCTTTCGAAATCAAGGTTTGCACATGTTCATCGTCATAAACCAACTTTTACCTCTCATTGACTACTGTGTACAAAAAACCAAACCACAATGTACGAACAAAAAGTTATCACCTTCTAATAGTCCCCTTGTGGTTCAAAGGGAATGCTTTCACCAATCTCCCGAATTCCGGAAATCCAAAAATAACTTTTCCATTTACCGTAGCAAATTTCATCCAATCAAACCCCATAAACTGTGACCATTAACTAACCATAAACTTTGTTACAAAACTGCTATAGCTCGACTCGGTATTGACCACTAAAGTGGAATTGTGTACAACTAATGCAATTGTCGTCGTCACTTAAGAACCCCAAAGTCAGCAGATACACACAGTTTTCGAGTTCCTCTGTACGTATCCCATATCCGTATTGAAGGCGAGCATGCACCCCCTCATTGGAGAATAAAACATAATATTGCTCCTCCACCCCTAATACACACCGAATGCGGATTCGTATACGAATTATTTGGCTTAAGGCATCCTTTAATGACAGTTGTATTGTTTGTTTGTTCCCAGGACACCACCACTGGGCGAGACCATCAGCTCTGTGGTGGCTATCCTACAGAGAGAGCGTACCACTGTGTGTGTCATTAAAGTCGTCGTAAACTCTATATAGATCCTACTTACGCAACTGGCTCCGTATTGGTATCAACGTGAAGTACTTCGGTTTTATGGAGAGTCCTTGTTTCCCTGAGGATGCCATTCGGAGGCTGACCATTGGAAGTGAGGCTATTAAATTCATTATTTATGTTTGTGCGAAGGGTGTCCAACGATGGTCGCACCGATGATGACTGTGTAATTATGGATTGTGTTACTGGTGTTCGGGTTGCTGCTTTATCTTCGGCACCGATGTCGACAAGCACCTGTGTGAGGAGAACAACGCACAATGGATAATTAATTTAGGTCCCACAAGGGAGGAACAGTGGATTAGGAATACTTTACCTCAACGTATGAGACTGGGAAGATACCTTTACGGTTGGCGATTTTTCCTTCGAACCAATTGTCATCTACTCTCCGAGTGAGAGTAACGTGTTCACCCTTGTTCAGGGACAGTTCAATGCCTGATTGTGCCTGGAAGTTGTATTTAGCACGTGCTTGGCCTTCTGAGGGTTTCTTTGGTGGTTGACGGACACCGTCTTTGGTTATTAACTGTGGGATAAACGTGGATTAAAGAATAAGAACATAATTGATTCTGAAATGGGAAATGGGTCTAGATCCAGCATCAGTTGGTCCTTTATCCTTAAATGGTAAGCTTCAGTAAATCAAAATAAAATGTTTTCCTAAAGGCAAGGATAATAAACAGCCTGTGATTTGTGCGACACATAGGGGAATAATTTGACTTCTATTTACTATATTGTGATTGGAAACCTGTAAACTTCTGCCACCTGCTTAAGAATTGTAAAATAAACACCAACAGATCCTTAAATAGGTGGTAGATGACAGCAGGGGGGTTTTAACTACTGGAGGCACTCATTAGATTCTATTTACGAAGATTTGTCTCTTTCAAATTTCTTCTTTCTCTCTTACCATGACAAAACAGAGAACGGACCTAGCATCGACCCTTGAGGAAGTTCTGCCAAAATATCTTTTCGCTATCTTTCCGATCAGCAGTAGCACAAAAGCCACTAATACCTTGTGATTAACTCTGTCTAAAGACTTAGAAAGAAGATTTCGATTTAAGTGCTAGAAGACGTGCGCTCCATCCTGTACGTCCTTATTGGCGAAGATTCCTTATATAGTATTCTGCGTTAAGCAAATTCCATTGCATGGCTTGGTGGGCTATACAATTCCTGTCCTTTCGTACGGTGTGACCAATCCACTGCCACTTTCGCAGTGGATGTGTAATTTTTACGTCCTGGCCAATTTTCTCATAAAATTTTGAAATACATCGCGATGTAGAAAAGGCAAGTCTATAAACGCCTGGATCACACAAATGCGACGACATCGGCATTTCATTGGCCTCAGTAACCGAGTGATCCAAAATCGGCGGGCCTGCCCATATTTTCTGAGGCGATTCCCACAAGCGGATCAGTAGAAATGCGGTGAAGTGGGAGGGTTGTGATCCCTTATTTTCGGATCATAACTTAGCTAATAAAAGGAAGAAGAAGATCGGACAACATAGGTTAGGCTAGGTTAAAGTGGCTGCCAGCTAAGAATCGGTTGGACCAATAAAAGGTCCATTCTGATACCACGTGGATCATGGGAGAAAATCTCTCCACCTACTCGTTAAAACCATTTTGAGCTTCTTATGAAGGGTAGGAGGCTCTTAATATCAATATCTATCAGGTCGCCTAAATCGTTGTAATAGGGGGCTCCTAAGTGAAGCTTCCTTCAACGGGAGAGAGCTGGGCAGAAACAAAGAAGGTGAGGAATAGTTTCTATTTCTTCTTCATCCATGCAGCTTCTACAAAAGCCGTTCGCGAAGAGTCCTAGCCTTGTAGCATGCTCGCTTATTAGACAGTGTCCAGTGATGACAACATACATGATGTATTGGACAACATACCGAATATAATTTTAGCTTTTGTTATTCGACTCTTAACGTTGAATTCAGTACCACCGTCAATGGAAAAAATACTTCCAAAGAACGGGAAATTTTGTTCTCCCTCGGCCAGTTAATTTATTTATACTATTAAACGCTTTCTTCACATCAATGAAAGTAAGTGGTGCGGAGATCTATACTCGATGCATTGTTCGATAATAATTCCCAAAGGTGTTAATATGGTCAATGCAGGAGGATCCAGAACGGAAACCTGCTTGTTCATTGTCGAGAGTACTTTCAAGATATTCCTTGATGCGTTCGAGAGTTACTTTAGCTATTAACTTGCTTCTTCAGTTTTTAAACTCTATTGGGTACCTATTCTTTGGGAGCTTGACAATCAGACCCTTTCTTCATTCGTCAGGGACGGTCTTGCTCTTCGAAGCTATCTCTTCCAATGGGAGTTTAAATTTGTTTAACCTTTGCGAACTCATGTAAGACTCTTTTCTTTCAAAGTAAAGGATTGCGCTGTGATATCATGATGGGCAGTGGGACTACCAATGGAAAGTTAGTCTTTGGTACAACTAGAGTCGACTAAACTTGTATTCGAATTATTCCAATTATCCATTCCAAGATTATGCACATTTGTGACAGAAAGTTACTGTTTCTGTGGTCCGAGTATGGCAGCTGGGCTTGTCTCTAAAAAGATTCAAATCTCAAAACGTTCTCAACTAACCCTAGAACGAGGCCGTGTATCTGCAATATGAGTTATAGTTAGACAGCTCTTGGGCCTTCTTTTCTTCAAACTGCAACTCACTAGCTGTTTTGAAGGAAGCAAATTGGGCATGTTTGTGTGATTCTGCCTAGAGCCTTCATAGGTACTTTCATGTGTCGTCCTTCTGCTCGAAACCGCTGTTGAGTCTTACAAAGAAGTACGCTTTTGGCAATTGCTTTTGCTAGTACTTGTTGCTGTCTACAATTCTGGAGAAGGTGCACGATCTTGGTTGTTGAGGATGTGCGTCTCTTAAATCTTTGCCGCTGTATCTGGGTCTGATCATAGCTTGGCCTGGGAATAGGTCGTTTTGGCCTTCCCGGACATGGGGCAGTTGCAATTGGTACAGCATTTGTTCAAACAACGTGATTATATCTGGATTTGAGATTTACCCGAATAGATCTAACGGTTCATCTTCTAACAAATTAACAGCTCGCCTCTCTAGTTCTCAGCATCCCTCTTAGAATCCAATGTAATCTTCACCACCGTTTTTGTTTTGCTGTACAAATTATGTAAATAGTTCCAAATCAAATATGAAAGTCGTTTCCTCTATCAGGCTCTTTATTCGTCGACCCTCATCAAACTGCACTTACGAACGATAATTCTTGGTAATTCCTGTTTACATAATGACGCATCGAAGTCTGCACAAATCTACGTAGAGACAAATTTGTTCCAATTCCCCCTACTTCAGCACTTAAAATATCTTTAAAATCTCATTCACCCTCTTATGCCACAAAAAAACACGTCATTTTAAATTCCTTGTCACCCTCATTCACCCCCGTCCACTTAACATTAGTATCACTAACACCATCATTCAGGGCACGATATAATGAAAAGAAATCATGGTAATACCTATTTATTTAAACAGATAAAGTGGCTGTCGAGCTCTCTCAACTCGCAGAGCATTCTATGCCAGGCAATCAAGCCGTCCTTCCCGGAGGCAATCCGCTGAAGTCCGTTTAAATGGCCAAGACATGAGAACACGAACACGACATACAATACAGCAACAACGACGGACCTAAAACAGTTAAAAAAGATTTTTCCAATTTTTCTTCACATTGCTGCTGTATTGTTGTGTAGTCCACCTTCTATTCCTCTAGGACCTTAAATCCTTGGCTGCTTCTGGCAAAAAGAAAAAAAAAAAACCAGCGAAATACCTAATGCGACACGAGAGGACAAAGGCATACAGAGAACACCAATGAAGAAAAAAAAAATCGAATTAAGTAGCCGAATAAAGGATAACTGCAGTAGCTGCAAAAAATATCCCCAAAAAGGACATCTGAAAAGGACGAAAAAGGAAACAAAAAATCGATTAAATTCACTCCATTTACCTCGACATAATTTGACGGCAAGAGTCCGATCATCGCATTGTGTTCGCCCTCGTACCAGTTTTTGTCTATTTGGCGCCTTATGTAAATCACATCACCCTTTTTGAATGTCAGCTCCCTGGAATAAAAGAGATGAAAACCGTTATAAGGACAGGGTATCACATTCGAGAGTTGTAGGTGTAAGAGAAATGCCATAAACTGTGTAGTGGTGGTGGTTGTGGGGAAACGGATATTGCTTATTGAAAGCATACTCATTCAACTAGGATCTCCATAAAACATCAAGCTCTTTCGAAGGACATTCCTTACACACACAAATACACATGTACACTGATATACAGAGACATTTTAAACGAATAGTGTGTCGTTAAATTATGCAAATGGCTGGTTAGAGGAGGGAGGTAGTAAGAAATCCCTGTTATGGGATAAGGATACAAATAAACGTGTCGAAGAACGAACGATGATTTGTGTTGATCCTTTGTTGTATCCTCGAACAATGTAATCAGTGTCACCGCAAGAATTCGGTTGCTTTTTGGTTTCTTCTTTTTCTCGGGCTTTTTCGGGCTGGATTATGTTATAATTTATGTTTTATGGATCATTGATGGGGTGGAAGTGAGCAAGGAAAAGGAAATGGAAGTGTGGCTGCCTTTTGTGAGAGTCCTGATGGTGTATGGGTATTTATGGGGGATTTATTGGAATCTATGAGAATGTTGGTTGATTTTTAAGCCCATCTGATGGTTATTACGGTTGTGAAGAGGATTTAAATGCTATTACAGAAATAATCGGAGACTTGTGGTTTGACACAAGGTACTTGAAGAAAACGTTGCTCAGTTGTTCCAGTTAAAGTAGAAGGGTGTATAGGAAGATGTTGAATGGATAGAAGAGCACTGGACGGTCGTTTTGTCGACGGTTTTAGTGAATGAACTGAATTTTAGTGCGAGACGTCACATGTTGAGCCAGGTTTTAATAGAGCTTTAGGCCTTCAGTTCATTACATGATTCTCTACCTTGTTATGGTGTAAGATTTAAGCACTATAAGTACTTTTTTTTTTCAAATAGCTGGAGCCATGTAACTAAAAGGATGTATAGCTTTCTACTTTATGAAAGAATCTGGCAGGAACGGATGCTAGAAAAACATGAGCAGTGGAGACATGATCCCAGTATTGTGTTTAAATCAGAAGCGGCAGGCAGAGTTTTATAGGTTCTTTGTTGGACTGGTAGTCTTTTTGATCTTTAAATTGCCATAAAGCTCCTCTTAAATGAGGTACCAAGATTGCTACACAGAAGCAAAAAACAAACACAAAGCCTGCTTGCGGGCGCATTTGAACTTGAGTTGCAAAGCCAACCAGTCCCCACTGCATTTAAATCAACAAGATCAGCCCACGATTCTCCAAGATCTAACTATTCCAAGAAAGACAGTAAGACAAGTTTCGATGTCAATATCTCTAGAAAGAATAATATTTTAAACTGTCTCGCTTGAATTTAAAAAAAGGACCACTTCAATTCTTGGTCTTTAAGATGTCGTCTTAAAAGGTCGCCAAAGAAGGGTTTATACACGGTGTCTGGCCCAAGCGTTCCTAAAAAAATATTTAAGGCAAGGCGTCATTTTAACTTATCCTAACGATAGCAGTTGTAGCTTAGTTGCTTGATCTTATCTTGGATCTTAAGCCTTCCACGGCTTCACATAAATATTATGAAGACTGTGGCTGCCAGTGTCCTAAAGCTTCACTTTTTATGCAACAACGCAAATTCCAATTTAGTTGGTCACATGGAGATCCTTGAGAAAATTCCGCTACTTCCTCTCCAGCAGCGTGTATCTCAGACTTCATGTCACAAAGACTCCACCTCAACCATCCCTTCGCAGTTACCATCCCGCGCCGCAGCTATTGGGATTACCCTCAAATCCCAATAGCAATACACCAACTTAACTGGTACACTGACGGTTCAAGAATATCAAATGGAGCTGGAGCTGGTATCCTTGGCCCCAACTACAAACTCTTTACACCACTAGGGCAATACACAGCCATCTTCCAAGCAGAAGTATATGCTATCGAACTCTGCGCCAGAGAATGCATTAGAAGAAACTCCCGAAGATCACAAGCAGCCAAGCAGCACTCAAAGCTCTCACGTTATTTGACTTTGAGTCTAAGTTCGTTTGAAATTGTCTTCAGATTCTTTTGCAGCTCGCTACATACAATAAAATACAATTAACGTGGGTCCCCGGACACAAAGGCATTCCTGGTAACGAAGCGGCTGATGAGCTTGCCAGACTAGGTGCCTAATCTCCTTTCATTGGATCTGAACCCTTCTGCGGTTTACCTACCAACCAGATAAAGATAGAGCTATATCACTGTGAGCGTGAACAAATGCTCTCATACTGGAATACTCAACCTGGCCTAAGGCACTCCAAGAAATTTGTCATTTTCTCAAAAAATAGAACCAGAGACATTCTAACAATGAGCAAGCATGCTAAGATCTCAAGTGACTTCCTGACTGGGCATTGCTCTCTCAATTACCACCTTAAGAAAATGGGCCGTGTTCAATCGCACAAGTGCCGTCTTTATCTTGAAGACACCGAAACAGCACATCACATACTTTGTGTTTGCCCGGCTTATGCTTAAGCACTTTAACAAAGGCTTCACATCACCTTCTTCTTCAGCTCAAACTATCTTTAGATTCATTAATGAACTTGATTCCAGTTAACGGACAACTACTCCTCGAAGAACATATCAGGGAATAGTACAAAAGATCTCTTAAGGTCGCAGTCCCTTTTCCATGCAGTAATCAAACATTTTACTGAGATGAGGGGTGATATAGATTCCTTTATAAAGAGGATAGAGTATGCAAATGATCGACATTTTCAACTCTTCCACAAGTACGTCCAGTAGCTGGGATACGCAGATAATATTGACATTAACGGGAGATCTCAGCGTGTCGCCACAGATGCACTTACAGCAATTGAAGACCAGGCGAGATGAGTTGGTCTTTAAGTAAATGAGGACAAAACCAAGTATATGTTATCAACAAACAAAAATCGATGGGTCCGAAACGTAGGACAGAATGCCACTGTTGATGGCTTCAACTTTGAGGTGGTTAAAGAGTCCACCTGCCTTGGAGTAAATATTATATGTAATTCCCACAAACGACACCTTCATGGAATTTCGACAAAGAACAACCCTAGGAAACCCCTGCTTTTTCAGTTTAGCAAAACAACTGGGCCTAAAATTCGTAACTCGATTAATGCTCTCCGGAACTCTAATCTTACCAGTCCTGCTGCTCATATGATGCCGAGAGCTTGATGATAAGTGAGAAAGTGGAGCTAATATTGAATTCTTTTGAGAGAAAAGTACTCGGTGGGATATTAGGTCCCATGTGTGAGTAGGGCGAATGGAGAAGGAGATTCAACTGTGAACTCTTTGAGCTGTATCAAGATGTGCATGTAGTCCAAAAAGCTAAGATACGTAGACTACATTGGCTTGGATAAATCGAGTGAATGGACAACAATATTCTAGCCAAGAATAGCAGCATGCCTGGGATCGGTGAGGATTCTGTGTCTTTCTGTGAGACTCTACATGGGCCGGGAGCCCATTTAGTAAGTCACTTAGAGGACATTGTGCTACGTTAGTACAGTGTCTAAATATCTCAAACTGTAAGGAAGTAGTTTAATGTTCGTTCGGGAGGGTTTCAATTCCTGCTTTCAGCAGGAATGTATTATGCTTTTCATGGTGAAACTCCTCCGTTCGTTGGATCATCATGCACACAAAAGTAGACTAAGTATCTGCATATAACATTAGATAGTAAACTTATCTGCAAGGAACCAACGATGCTGTATTAGCCAAGGTCAGTCGAGCACTAATAGTGTGCAGGAAGATCTCAGATAAGATCTGAGAATATCTAATGAGGTGGATGTAGACAATGATATTGAGATCCATTATTACATAGGGAGCAGTGGAATATGCCAGCAGAACAAGCTTAAGCATCAGAAGGATATCCATTGACAAAGTACAAAATTAGCCTATATCTCCATAACAGGAGCAATGAGAACTTGTCCCACAGCAGTACTAGAGGCAAACAAAGGACTCATACCTCTACAAACAGTGTTAGAAAAAATGGCTAAGGAGACCATATTGAAAACACTCCAAGACAGCTTGAAAAAAAATATGCATCGCATAGGTTATGTTAGGTTGGCTGTCCACACGAGAGTGCAGACACACTTAGACCAGTGAAGGTCCTTTGGTCCTGACAAAACTAACCGGAGCTTTTGATAAAGCGATGGATGCTCATGACGTCTAAGGACGCCAGATCGCCGAGGTAGTTAAGGATGGGGGACCCTAGATAGAGCATTCTTTTATGCGACTGGGCTAGTGCATAGGAGGTGAAGGATGGTTTCCTCCTTCTACTCTTCCCTATAGCTTCTACAGAAGTCGTTGGAGAAGAGGCCAGGTCTTTTGGCGTGTTGGCCTATAAGACAGTGTTCAGTGAGAACACTGACAACGCAGCTGATCTGTGTTTCTTTAGCTTGACCAGCTCTGTACTACGTTTTTGGTTCAGCTTAGGCCAGATCTGTATCGAAATGTGACACGTTGACACGCTAACATCGTTCAGCTTTAGTAGATGCTCACATGTAGCAAGTGGCATACCTAGGGCTTGCCTGTCAGCCAGAATCCTTAGAGTGGTACCCTGTCTGGCAAGCTCGTCCGCCCTGCAGTTTCCTGGAATGTCTCTGCGGCCCGGCACGCAGCATAGGTGAATGTTGAACTCCTCTGTTATCTCCATAAGAGATAGAAGACCGTTTAAGGCGGCCTTTGAAGTGAAGGAGCACGATTCCAGGGACTTGATTGTCATTTGGCTGTCAGTGAAAATGCTAATATCCCTGATAGATAGTACATTACATTTTAACCAGGACAGGGCTTCCTTAATCGCCATGATTTCCGCCTGGGAAACGCTACAATGATCAGGGAGGCGGAAAGAGATGCTCAGGTTGAGATTTTCGGAGAAAACACCACAACCCACTCCACCCTCGGTCTTAGAGCCATCTGTAAAGAAGTGTCCCATTCATCCCGATCAGAGATGCTCGTAACGGAAGTTTCGGTCAAATCTCAGTTTCGGCGGGGTATGTTCGTGCTTGAAGTTGAGAAGATCAAGGATCGAGGAGTGGCCAAAGAGATAGCTAGACGGCTGAGAGGGGGCTTTTAGATGGATGGCCGCACAGGCAGCCATCAGTTTGCCGAAAATATCTAAAGGTACCAGTTTAAACAAAATGTCCATTGCCGCGGAGGGAGTAGTTCTCAGTGCACCACTGATGCAAATGCATGCACAACTTTGCACCTTAGCTAGTTGAGTGAGGTGGAAAGACCTGTCAAGAGCAGGCCACCATACGATCACGGCATAGAGTAGTATAGGCCTGATAACGGACACGTACAGCCAATGAGTGATTTGAGGTTCATACCCCAGCTCCTACCTATAGCCTTTTTGCAGGAATAGAGAGCTATATTTGCTTTCCTGACGCGTTCTAGTAGATTGACTTTCCAGTTCAATTTTCTATCCAAAATAAGACCCAGATATTTTGCGTTTTCAGTGAAGGTGAGACTGGTGTCATTTATCATAGGCGGATCTATGAGGGGAACTTTATATTTCCTCGTAAAGAGAACGAGTTCCGTTTTATGGGGATTAACCCCCGGTCCACATTTAGCGGTCCATCTGGTGAGCCGAAGGAGAGCATATCAATAGCGAGAAATCCTATTCAAACCGCTCCCACTTTATCGTAAGGTGGATTAGGTAATCGAACGAGATCAGGTCCAGGCTAGTATGGGAATACCTGACTTATATTAATAGACGAAACTAAACTAATAAAGTCACCCTCGACTATGTACCTCTCGGAGTAGAGGGGAATTAATCAGCACTTAGAAGACAATTCTGCGGGTTGAGGCTGTATAGAAAACGAGAGGAGGTTAATGAAGAAAGCAAAGGGACCAAGTTTAAACGTGCTATTCTCCGACAGAGACAAGCCAAAAGAACTTACGGGAAATAACAGCCAAAGCAGTAAATCCTTCGAATTCTGACAGGCATGCTGACTAAGCTGGCCACTGAAGGGTGGAAGAGATTCTTCGATTCGAGTTTAATATCACTTAAAGCTCAAACTCGGGACTACAATAGATCTGTCTAGGTCGTAGTACACTTACACCCCCGTCAGTTATTCATCTAGATCTAGACTATCATGAAATTGTTCTATGATTGCACTGGAGGAAAAGTATCTAACTCCAAGAGACGGGGTTCTGCGATGGTTAAATATGTGCATTTGCTTCAATTCCTAGACCACTGTTCACAACTAAAGAGCACAGAAAAGGCTTAATTTTGATAGAAGTGAAATTTATTATTTGTCTGGCATATGAATATCTTCCCCGTGCTGCGGCAATGTTCCTCATAGCGACCGAGTACCGATAAACCCTTCAAAAATCATGATTTTATGAAGATAATATTACTTGGAGCGGATTTGTTTTGGAAACTTCAAGGACCTCGAGATAGCATGGTATAGTTTAGATACCAAATAAAGCTGGAACGCTATCTGAACGCGTTATTCGTTTCGATCTCCAGAAATCCATTATCTCACATTGTGGTCATCAGCATCCAAATGGTATCAAAAATGGCCATTGGCCAGGTGCTGGTGTTTTTTCCAAGGTAGCAGTTTGTGTCAATATGAGACTGTAACCAATTCTGTTTATCACCTGCCTTTGAATTTGTCTCTCTGGCTTACTGAGGTAAGAGGACTCCTGAGAATAGTCTCTTTGATAAGACTTTCTCGATATCAGGTCGAGCGACTTTTGAATCTTCATCTGATCAGACTTTGCCTGGTGTCTTATAGGTTCTCATGTACCATTCATAGGTACAATGGATGTGATTGCGTTGCAAAGATTGCTATGCTCCTAAACATCGATTCATATACACCTGTATACCAGGTACGAGTACTTTGGATTCCAAGAAATGTTTACAGTCAAAATCTTCACATAAAAGTCAAACTATTTATAAAAGTCTTCATAATGAAGAATTTTCTTGAATAAAACATTGACGAACCTTCGTCATGAAAATAGAAAAACAAAAATGGCAATGAGTCGGTCTCACGCTAGCAATAGTAGTTGACTAAAGGACGAATTATTCGCCACCATATGAACACATTTCTATAACTTTCCACGAATACATTTGCTTAGAAGGCTAACACAAGGCCCCGAATCACCAATTTGGCACACACTTTTCCACAGCCTTTGCATGCTGCCGCACATTATTGAAAAGACAAACAAATTTTATGACCCAATTATTAGTTATTGTTCGTGAAGGACTAAAACCAGCCGTAGAATAACTTTAATTAGACGCCCTAACCTTTGATTGCCCGATAATTCACAGAATTGCACACGTCCTGCTGCGATACCACTCGTGTTACCCACATATTAGCCTTCTTTGTGTTTAGTAGCAATGCACACCTAATAGGTTCACCACACCTCCTTCATATAATCCATTACTCCTCTGAGTTTATCGAATGAAAAATGCTCCGATAAAGGGTTGCGCCTCCGACCAGTCCCACCATAACATAAAGTGCAATCTAATAGTTCCTTGAATTTTGAAAACTTTTTTTTATTTTTAAACTTATTGACTTACCTTGCTGTCTGTCCTTGGAAGTTGTACAGTGCACGGGCAATGGTCTTCGGATAGTTTGAACTGTTTGGTGATTTTGGCGCCAAGTCTGAATTGAAATCATCGTAACGATTCAGTGGTATCGGTGACTTCTGTGACGGTGTAAAATTATCCGTGTGACGTCTTGAATTCATGTCTTGCAGTTCCTGTAGATATTTGCGACGTCTCTCCTCTTGATATAGCTTTTGCATAGATTCCGCTTGACGTATGGCTAGCTCTTCTTCCGGTATGGGATCCTTGTATTCATAACGTATTGGTGTCTTGTAGTGGATATTGACGTCACTTTCGAAATAACGATTGGGAGATTCTACAAAAATAAACAATAAAACCGAATTTAGTTCTGTAGAAACTTGCTAATGATAGAGAAAATAAATAAATTGTATCTGTGCCAATCCGATCTTAACCGATCGCAGTGAATTTTCTAACTGATACTCTGTTCTTTAAGTTTCACATTTCCCCTCGGCTAAAATGAGAAGAGGGCGCACAACAAAATAGAATTGGTCATAATAACCATTATACACACGACCTTGATAGGCAATAAGAATAAAAAATCCATTAACAAGTCGAAACAACAACAAGCAGCCGATTCGGATTCAGATTCGGAGTCACAGAGTCAGATTGTGTTGTGTGTCAACAGAAAGCACGAGGTACACGAAGTAATAACAGACTCTGGTATCAGTCATTCGCGTTCGAAATACGATTTCGTATCTTTTGCACATATTGACTCATCAGTGATTAACACAGGAATGTAAAGAATGCTGACATCTATAGATAGATCTACAGACAGATACTAGTACATATGTACGTAAACTTTTACTGGGTAAGCACTATGTATGTGATATGTTATGCCAGCGGAAATTGATTCATTTTAATTGCTGGTATGGCCGGTTCGGTGAGCTGATTGATATTATTCGAAATTTGACAATGCGACCTTCGATTTGATTGGAGTACAGAAGCCAGTAGCTTACTCTGTATGATTTATAAACTGTTTGTTAACACCGTTTACTTTGAAAACAATCCAGTAAGACAGAAAGGTCTGCTGTAGATTTTGCTTAGTATTCGTCGGTTAAAGAAAGTGCATATGTAGTACATTGGTGTTAGAAGTGGGATTTTATATAAGAAGAGGTTTCACACAAAGTAGGGGTTATTTCATTAAGTGTAGTTCATGGAAGTGCTCTAAATAAAAAAAATAAAAAAATGGTGTTCGAAATGGAACAAGAGCTTTATCATAAAAAGTTGAACAAACCCAGTAATCACAATGTGCCTTATGCATCCATTAAATAAAAGGAAAAAAGAAATTGGTGTCAGAAGTTGTAAAGTCTTGCTTTTCTCCCTCGTCTTCAGTGTGACTCAGAAATTGCGTGGAATATAACCTCGGTGTAAGAAGTGGGATATTCTATTAAGAGATAATCATCAAATATATTTTGGAGATTTACACTGTGATAGTAAACATTCATTTATCACTTATGTCAGACCAAGTTTATATTTTCATAGAACCAAGGCATCCTTAAATTACTTCAATCACCTGTTACAAAACTTAGGGTCCGTATTACATGCAAACTGTTACACAAACTGAGCCCGATTGACACCACTAATCGCCGCTGGCAGATCCCAATTTTTTACCTACACAGTAAAGGACGCTCAATAGTTCTATAGTAGGAGTCATCACAGGACACTGCATCGTTGGCAGGCACGTCGCTAGGCTAAGCCTCATCTTAAATGATTCCTGTAGAAGCTGCCTGGATGAAGAAGAGGAGGAAATGAGCATTCACCTCTGCACGTGTTCAATCGAAGACAAACATACCTAGGTGCCGAATTCTTTGATAACCCGGCGAATTGGCGCCTGATCCACTAAGGCCTTTTTCAGATATTTATTGTATTATCCTTGACTATCTGCTTGCCACTCTCGTGGGCGCCGTGGCGTAAGTGGTTAGTGTGTCGGATCACTACGCATGAGGTTCTGTAGGTCCCTTCCATTCGCGTGCAAAATATAACGCACACAACATGAGTGGTTGCGAGAAGCTAGGCCCTGGCACTTTAAAGAGCTGTTGCGCCAAATATTTGTTTTTTTTTTTTTTTTTGTATCTGCTTGACGGTTAAGTGATGGATCCCAAAGTACGTACATTTTTTTTTGCTGACGATGGAGCCATCATAAGTGAGGATCCTACATCCTTGCAATGAGCACTTGATGTGTGGTTGGACGTTTTTGAGGGAAATACGTATCGCATTACTTCAAAAAAGACCGAGTACTGGTCTTACCCGTTCTCTGATCCACTCAGGCCTATTCCAGACATTTATTTGAATGGAACTGTGCTTCTCAAGTGCGAAAAGCTCAAATATCTGGGATCTATGATCAATAGCAAAGTAACCTGTAATGGTAACATCAATCATCGCGTAAGCGTAGTGTTGATGAGTGGCGGGAAAACTCCGCTATCGTGTGTGATCGAAAAATGCCACCTAAGTTGAAAGGAAGGCTCTACACCGCAGTTGTGCGTCCAGCGCTCACATACAGTTCACAATGTTGGACGATGTACAAAAAGTATGAGAGTTAATTAACGGCAGCTGAGATGAAGATGTTTCGCATGATAGCAGGAGTGACAAAGCTTGACCAAATAAAAATTTCGAAGATCCGTGGAAGCCTTTACGTCATGGAACCCATCTTATGAAAGATAGAGCACGACCTCAGCTGGCATTGCCACGTTCAAAGAAGAGATCATTTGAACCCTGTTAAAAAGGCAATATCAATGTACGTTCCAAAGACATCGTGAGACAGGAGAGGCAGGCCTATAAACGCCTGGATCACACAAATGCAATGCCATCGGAATTCATTGGCCTCAGTAACCGAGTGATCCAAAATCGGGAGGCCTGCCGATATTTTCTAAGGTCAAATAGGCGAAGCCCCAGGCGGATGAGTAGAAATGCGGTGAAGCGGGAGGGTTATGATCCCTTGTTTTCGGATCATAACCTCACCGAAATAGGAAGAAAAAGTACCGTCGATGAGGAAATAACGAACTTTGCTCGAAAACTCCGTATTTGTCTATATGGTCATTGCAACAACGTTATACTCCAAATTCTGGGCGAGACAAACCTGTCCTAGGTGATTTTAACGCAAAGCTAAGAAGAGTGGACGTCTTTAGTCGACTTTGGGGTGGAGGGGCGAAACTTTGTCGCAGCTAGCACGCGGTTCCCACGTCTCGATATTCACAAGCGAACATGGCTCTTTTTTGTTTGAAAAACTGTCAACCAAATCGATCACATTGCGATCGACGCAAGGCACTCTTCCAGTATTCTGGGTGTCCGGATTTTTCAAGGAGCCAACGTGGACTCGGATCATTACCTAGTTGTAGCCAAGGTACGGGTATCTAGAACAGAGTGAAATCAACGAAATACTGTGAGGAAATTTGACGTTGGTCAGTTACATTCGCAAGAGACCGCCAATGCCTTTGCCGATCAAGTTGCTTTTAATCATAATCTAAGTTCTATGCTACCAGCAGCAAATGCGGAAGACCAGTGGCAGGGTTGCCAACAAACCATCAGATATGCCGCCTTTGATGTACTGAGTTTCTCTCGGACACCACAACGAAACCTCTGGTTTGATGAGAAATGCCGGCAAGCACATGCAGCAAAACAAGATGCGTACAAAGCGGCGCTGCATAGAAGGACTAGAGCTGCTCGCGAGCTCCACAAAACTCACAAGCCAACACCGGAGGTACAATCTTTTACAAGTCTGTACAACTACTCGCTTATGCTGATGACATTGACATAATCGAAAGAACTCAGCGGGCCGTCAACGGCTTTTGCGAGTACTGAGATCGAGGTAGCAAAGATGTATTTAGCGGCCAATAAAAGCAGAACAAAAGGACACCCAACATTGGCGTCTTGGACAGAACGCCACAATAGACAGATATAATTTTGAGGGAGTAAAGGACTTTGTCTACCTAGGCTCTATGGAGAGATCAAACGAAGAATTACTCTTTCCAATCGTTGATCGTTATTTCTATGGGCTAAGAAGGCAACTGAGTAACAATGTCCTTTCTCGAACTACTAAGGTAACTCTTTATAAGACACTAATCATCCCAGTCCTGCTGTATGGCTCAGATGCATGGGCTTTGTCAAAACCGGATGAGGATGCCCTTGGCTATTTTGAGAGAAAAGTTCTTCGAGCTCCCTCGTCCCATCTGCATAGATGGTAAGTGGAGGAGAAGATACAATTCCAAACTATACGGCCTATATAAGCACATCGACTTAGCCAGAAGAGTTCACATACGGCGACTAAGATGGCTGGGTCATTTAGAGCGGATGGAGCCCAACGTTCCCGCCAAGAAAGTCTTCGAAATGGACGGCGCAGAAGAGGATGACCCTGCGGTAGGTGGCGCAAACAAGTGGAGGGGGATCTCAACCAACTTGGTGTGCACAACTGGAGGCAGCTGGCTAGTAACTGTGCTGGCTAGAGAGGTTTGTTGGTTGAGACCCAGTTCCACCCCGGACTGTAGCGCCACCTAAGTAAGTAAGTAAATGTAATATACAATTTGGATGCCGCTGGACGTGTGGAAAGGAAAAAAATCGCTAGATTTAATTTTAGTGATGAAATCATTCAATTTACCTTCAGTGATTACAAACCCTGATTTTTCAAAATACTCTCCAGCTGTATCCACAATACCTGCGTCACTATTTAAATGTTCTTTCAAAAATATGAGCTAGTATACACTTAAACCAAAAGACATTGCTTCACTCTTTCTCTTCTAATCAAATAAAGTCATCAAACAATTCAACTTCACACATAATTAATTAATTAAAATGTTTATGTTCGCACACAACGAGTATGTATCTTTTTCCCTATCATTGAATTAAAAGAACCGAGACGACAAAATCAATTTGTGGAATAATATTTCATATTAACAAATAAGCTCGTAACATTTACATGAAAGATTTTCGAGAAGGTTAATTCCGAGATGAATTCACCATGATAATGGGGTTAATTGGACAGAACGGATTTACACACACAACCTTATGATGATTTGAGTGAACATTTCGATACTTAAGCTTTTTATTTTTAACAATCTTAACAGGCGCCTTCTTGCACGCCTTATGAACAACTAAGTATCTTTCGTAGGAAATTTGCTGGTCTTACTCAAAACTGAACCACCACAATTGAACTGATCAGTTTATGATTTACTGCGTACAATCAGAAGCTTCACTCGGGCCAGAGCTGATAAGAAAGTGTGTCGCTTATCGTTTGCACGTAAAGATAAATCGAGAATAATACAGATTAGAGGTCGCAGATACAACGCATAAAATTCTCGTTAAACCAGAGGGGTGGTATGAAAATATCTTCGAAGCAAGAATAACAAGATTGTGTCACTTTATTTAGTTGTTTTTTCTTACATTTACCTTTTAGGTGTGTTTATAGAAGAGTAAACAAAGCTGAAGTTACATCTGCCGCTTTTTTGCGTATTGGGATTTTTAAATTGGAATTTGAATTGAACCTTCATTACATGTATATGAAGAATGATCACAACCTTTCTATTGGTGGTTAAAGGTAGAGAAATTGTTCTCCTTTACAGATCAACATATAAGCTTAATCTAGTCGCAAGTTTGCCTTGAGATCATTCCCAACATTGACTTTTTGCTCATTTTATATTGTACGGCTTATAGCCGTATTTTATTATTACCCAAGATCCATATAGATCACACGACGAAATCAAACGATCCGGATCTGGATCAACGAATTATTTTCCTTGTGTATTATAGTGTGGTTGTATAACCTACCAAGGAATAAAAAAAAATATTCTAGATCACGAAATTGATCCTGATAGAAAGCAAGATCTCGTATTGTTGTTGTATTGCATAGAAACCAATGATCCATATGGATCGTGAGTGATAATAAAATACCTACGGCTATAGAAGTGAGACTGTGATTGCAATCACTGCTAGTCAGCTCTCTGTTTTTCTAACTGAGCATGGAATAGTTGTGATTGCTCTGTAGTACACATATATCTGTTCGGTTGCTCATTGTAATTTAGTGCACTGTGAATGACTCAACATAGCACACTATGCCTGTTCATTGTTTTTCATTAATATGGTGCGTGTATGTGTAACGCAACCGTATCATTCACTGTCGTCATATCATTCACTCTCGTCGTCAAACATGTGCATCGTACGCTATGTTCATCTGACTGTAAAGGTCATAATTGTGATTAGGCGTGTTTTGGTGAGACATTGCTTCTCAGTGAAGTAAGATTTAGCACGGAGTACAATAAAAAATGACTGGCAACCGCTTTAGCTTTTTTTTCCAGTCAAAAGTGAGTTACGATGTTTAGTTTGCGCTACTCAATTTCAGAGGGCGCTGAAAAGAGGTTTTTCATTCAATTTGATTTAAGTTGAATGATTCAGTAGTATTTCACAAGCTTTAGCATAACTTTTTCATACTTTTCAATTCAATTCCAATTCAATCACCAATCTTCAAACAATAAAAAAAGTTTTAAATCAGATTGACTGGGGATCGTTTTGTGGAGAACCTTTAACTTTGCTTTGCATAATTCTCATCAAAACACACTAATTGCTCGGTGGTAGGTGCATACTGAATCCCAGGGCATATTTGTGATTAGAATTGTGATGGCCATGGCTGTAGGGTAGGAATGTACATACCAAATTGCAATGTAATCGTTTTTTTTTTTTTTTTTTTTAGCTTTGTATACAATTGTGTATAATTGTCAACGATTACAGTCTTTAACGTATGTACGAGTATGTGCGTTTACACCCGTGTTTGTATTATGCTTTGTTTGTACATATATAATCGTTACTTGCGAATCGTCTGTTTTGTCTTGAATTGGGCCCTTTACTCTTAAGTTAAGAGTGTAATGAGATATATTAAGAGTGAATAAATAATTGTTGGTCTTAACTGTATCCTTTTTAACTGCTTACTGTGATCACTGGTTACTGAGAATCACTCCTTAGGCTACCTCTAGTGCAACAGAAAGACAAAAGTCTGTAATATCCTAACCGGAGGCGACATCGAGGCGCACCATACACTGGAGAGAAATAGATACGCCAATAACTGAGCGCAAGAAGTTGGAATAAACATACTTTGTATGACGAACTCTTAAGATCACTGAGAACTAGTCAAACAAATTGTCAGATAAGAAAGTAAGCAGAAAAAATGAATTGGTGTCCCGCACTGTGGTGAATTGGAGTGATTTCTGCAGTGAGAGGATTCTGGTCGGGAACGATGGATTTCTTACACTTTCCTGCCTGTTCACATGCTGGTAAGGTTTAAGTGGCTGCCAGCTAGGAATCGCCAACACACTTACCACGTGAAGTGTTCTCATTCTGACAGTGCATCACAATGCTTTCAAAAGTATTATGCATAAACTTTGTTCGGAATATTTGCTTAAACCAGAAAAAAAGTTGACCCTAGTTAGGTAGATTGCCGTTAAGGGCTATATTCACCTTCACTTCCTCCAGCTAGCCAATCACGGGTGGAACAACCTCACAAGCTGTGTCATATCTAGAAAGACGTGGCCCAGTTTCAACGAACCCAGGTCAAAAGAGTTACTAGTCAAACCAAGACTAGTTATTGCTAAAATCGTAGCTATTATCACAGGTCACTGGCCAGTTGGAGACCATGCGGCCAAGCTTGGTATCCCCCACAACACCTTTTGTAGGAGCTGCAAGGATATTAATGAGAAAGAATCTCTATGTCACTTCCTTTGCAGATGTCCGGCCCTGGCGAGGATCAGACAACAAACTCTTGGCAAACCCTTCTTCGAGGATCTGACAGAGATAGCGGAGAAGAGGATTGTAGAACTAATCTTCTTTCTGAACTCCACGGGCTGGGATTAAACTCAACATCCCTTTTTAACTAACCACTACAATAGGTATACACGAGTCCGTGGCAACAAACCGGCGCAACCTAAGCGCTAATTGGGTTCTTTTGGGCCGCCACCTTCCCTACCTAACTACCTAGCCAGATTGCCGTAATTGGCACATGAAATTCTTAAAAGTCAGCTGGCCCAGATGAAATAATATCCACTACCCTATAAGAATGAAAGGAATCTGCGATACAATACCAAAGGTAGTAAAATTCTTCCGGATTTTCTTAGCAATGAATAGCAAGCGAATAGCTCGGCAAATGCATATGTATTTTGAAAGCAGCATGGGATAGTAATTTAACAGTCAAATACTACAGACTGATTAGTTTATCCCCTTACCAGATAAAATTAGCAAGATGACTCAGAAATAGTAAAATACTACATTGTTATAATAGATAGGGCTTATGGAGTTACACAATGCAAATATCGACAGCAAGCGAACTATCCGTGCACCCTTCGTCTGTTAATTTCGAATGAAATTTCAATTAAATTAGAAAGAATTGACGTATGACCAGAATTAATGCATGAAAGATGACAAACCAGAAGTAGGTACCTAGATCTGACCTATCACTGGAGTCTAGAGACAAAGAGAGCCTCAGAGTATCAAGCCGAGACGATCGCTCCACTGTACGCGCTACAATCATGCAGTGATCAGGCGCATGAAGTAAGCAGAGATTAATACTTCACTGACTCTGGATTGTGTGCAAAAAACTTAAAGAATGTGCAATTCAAAGGACACATGGAATCCAAGGAAATAAACAGCGAACGAACTGACAGAGTAGGAGCCACCATCGAAATTTCTTGATCCCGATGGTGCACAAAGCAAAGGAATAGTAAGGGATTTGATCGAGAAAAGAGTCATTAAACGATGGTCACATACTCGTATGAAAGGGGGTAGACAAGACAAAATGGGATTAAAAATATCGGAAGGATCCACAAACGAAAGGTTTTAGCATGGAGTGAGGAGCCATTAAATGGTTAGAAACGTTGGTTACAGGACTTATAGTTCGGATATCACCTGAAGAAGACGGGTGTTCTGGAAGTTGATACATTTAAACTTTATTTGGATGACGTGGAGTTCGCGGCACATTATGCTGTGGTAATGTTCGGCAGTATCTAACAAAAGAAGAGGGATCTTGAACCATCAATGTTTCAAAACCAGAGTATCGATCAAATAATATTCAAGCGATCGCTAGCTAGGGGTCGAGCTCAGAGAAGGACTCTGCAAAAATTGGCAGAATATCAGCGGCCTAGACCATCGTGCATAAAATATTTTTATAATCTTCATATCAAAATGCTAAACGTCATTCAAGATTAGATTTATCGATTCGATGTGCTCCCTAAATCATGAGTGGAAAATTCCAACTCCACGCCTAACAACTTCAAAGAGCTACAACCATAATTTCCCCGAAATTAGCCTCCCCCTTTCAACAATCATCGCTTTAATGACAGAGAAAAACTTTCACAACAAGCTACTGTAAATGTTGCCAAATCGATAAAATGCAAATATCCCCGAAGAATTGTATCTCATTATTTCGTTTGTTCCCTCCGTACAATATCTCTCCTGTTCTGTTCACAGTAATCCAAATATTGTTCTCAAGACAAAGAATAATGTGCTGGCAAATTTGCATGTGCCCTTAACGATTTGTGTTCTCCATTAAATCCTGTGATCCTGTTTCTCATTCGCTCCACTGTTGTTTTTTTCATTTTTTTGTGTTTTAACAAATTATTGTGCAGACAAGCTGACGATATAAAAATCTGTAATCTTTTACAAAGATTAAAAGCTCCTCTGGGTATCAATGTATCAATGAAAATTTCATAAAAAAAAAAATAAGAAAACTTTACCATAAGCCGGTAAAATAGAGCAGTGCATGCTGTATGACGGTGTTTCAGAGTACAGTGTTTCGCTGCCTTTTTTTGGAAAGTTTTCCGTTTTTTTTGGAATTACAATGTGTAATCACCAGAGAGCGATACCTATCGATTTTCATTTCATTTTCATGAAATCTGCATCAGCTTTTCCGTGTGCTGTTCAGTTTGTGGAATTTTTTGTCCACTGGAGCGAGAGTTTTATTGGAAAGGACACGGGCTTAAAATGAATGTTGGCAGGGTTATTTGTTTTCGATTTTAATTTTTCACCCTGTAAAAGGCGACCGAGGTTGGAATGAAATACGACTTTAATTTAGGGCGTAAGGGGATTTGTTTCAGTTTTTTGTTACGTTTTGCTTTTATCTCTGGGTTTTGGATTCGAAATGCTTTTTATCTGTGCAAGAAGGATCTATGTTTAATGTCGTCCTCTGTGGAATTTTGTTTGTCTTTTTCTTTGTTTATTTTTAAAAGGTGATATGAATAGAAATGTGGTTCAGTTCGGTAGGAAGTGTAATTAATTTAGACTAAGAAAGGATTTGTTCATCTGAGGTACATGGGTTGGAGATACTTTTTCTTATGAATTATAAGTAATCAGGAGTGTGTAGAGTAAATGATGTTGGCACAGAAAGAAGAACTACCTGTTCAAAGGGTTGCAAAGAGTGGTAAAGGGTGGTTTGTGTTGGAATTAATAACTGGGGTGGCAGTAAAGAAATCCGCGTCAAAGAAAGCTGCGGATAGAAAGCAAATCATAACTCGTGTTGAAATTTGAGAAGGAATTAGAGGATATCCGAGAATCATTGTGTATTTAATAGCACTCCTTACAATAAAAAGATGAACTAGATTACAATTGGAATCAGGAGGGGAAAGGGACCTCAACCAACTTTGCGCGCTGAACTGGAGGCAGCTGACTAATGACCGAGCCAGCGGGAGAAGCCCAGGTCCACCCCAGACTGAAACGCCATCTAAGTAAGTAAGTAGTCCGAAGGGTGTGGGCATATACCAACCGGCGGCAATTCAAATTAGCAAATCAGAATCGAAGCAAAATAGGTTTGATTTACCTTTGGATAGCGCTTTCAAAATTCTACGTAGTGTAAGATATGAAAAAATTGCCTATAGGCGTGGTTTGAGGCCGGCAAAGATGGGGATCAAGTGAACGCAAGCCAAACGGCCAAAACAAAAGCCCCCAATTCAATTAAACATTGCTGAACAACAGGCCGAGAAAGTTGACAACTTTCTTTGCATAGGAAGTATGTCTCGGCTAAAGGTGACACAGAACTTGATGTGGAGAATAGAATCATCAAAGATCTGGAGAAACAATGTTTACAGCACCAAAACCAAGCTACGACTGTTTCAGTCAAATGTCGAGTCAACATTACTGTATAGGAGTAGTACTTAAAAGATGTACTCAACTGTCACTCGTAAGCTGCAGTTTTTCGTCATAGATGTCTACGCAACATCTTAAGCATTTTCTGTCCTAACCGCATCTCAAATCAACAGCTCCATTTGAGAACGGGCCAGAAACCTATTGACGTCACTATACGATGGAGAAAATGGTAGTTGATTTGTCACATCGTACGACTCGAAGAAAGTTCCATTGTCAAATATTAAGCAGAAGAGCGAGGCATCCAAGAGACACGTTGCGCAGAACAGTTGAGAAGGAACCTCGGACTTTGGGGATGACCTGGAATGAGTTGAAATGCGTTTTAGAACTACGAACACGATGGCGCGCAGGCATTGTTGATGCCCTATGCCGCCCGAGGGGTGACAGGACATAGTGAACGCAAATGAAATGCCATTTTCCTATGTAAATACTTATGGCTATCTTATTTTGCAACATGGGTATAAGGTCATTCGGAGAGAATTAGACTTAAATCCAATCAAATTAGCACAGATGAACGTCGAGGAAATGAGAATATTCTACTAGCCCAGTTGATTAAAGGTAAATCGAAATCTAGTTTGGAAAAGAAAGATTATGGAGTGGCAGAGAGAAAACTTAAACAAAGTTCGGGAAATTGGGGAAGACCGTGACCACCTCTGTCTTTATCGCTGTAGTACTTGCCAGATCTTCAGCCCAAACCATACCATTGGATAAAAGGTATCAGCCAGAACCTCGTAACAGCAATGGTTATCAGCCAACACCTTGAGTTCCTCCATTGGTCGTAGCGGCGATGGCAATCAAGCAGATTAATGAGGAAAGCAGCCATGTACGACAGGTCTTAACATCGAGAAGCACTACGCATTGCTTAAAGGATGACTTGGCTATTTGATGGAGATTTGATTGAAATTTGATTTTAGGAGACTCCAGCAGTCAATCAAATGTACAATATGGGTACTGGATCCAGACGGATTGCGATGAAACTCCGTCCGACAAAGGAGACGATTCGACGCTCCCACTATACTAAAGCGATCAGTGGCAACTGGTGATCAATTCACCATATACTAGCGATCAACTTTAGCAACATTATCCCAATAAAGCTTTAAAAAAGCCAAGAAGAGGTATCAGACGCATGGCTACATTACAGGCAAATTTGCATGGAGTCGGAAATATAGTTATTCGTTATTCGCGGAATATTTCTATCACAAAGCCGGCGATCTCTGGCTGAATCTTTTGCTATAAAGGAAGTCGCAAGGTACATACGAGTACAACTGTTGCTGAAAAACAGAGTCTAACCAGTCAAAGAACTTAAGTATCCAGAAGTATAATACATAGACTCATCTGGAAAAAAAAAAAACACAGAAGCGTTATTCAAAAAGGCTACCCGAGGATGCAGTTCGAGTGTGCTGAAATAGATGTACTGCTATCGTAAGACCACTATAAAGCAATAGCATGCGAACGTGACTGAACTGTGGCCATAGAGTAGATTCTGGAAATAACTTCACTACACCTGGTAGTAGAGGTGACCACAATTAAAAGCATCGTAAGGATGGCTTAAGAAGGAGTCGCAAGGAAGAGCTTTGGATCGATGGAATTCGAATTTCTAAGAAGAACTGATGTGATGAATCTACTCGTACACAAGGGTCGAGGACTGAAGAATGAGCTGTGGGCGCCGTGTCGTAAGTGGTTAGTGTGTCGGATCACTACGCATGAGGTTCCAAGTTCGAATCCCAGGGAACACCAACAAGTTTTTTCACGGTCCCACCTCTCGCAAGCGTCCGAGAGTATTGTTGTCACGAAAAAGCTTCTTAAATTGCCGTTCGGATTCGGTATTAAACTGTAGGTCCCTTCCATTCGTGTGAAAAATATAACGCACACAACATGAGTGGTTGCGAGAAGCTAGGCCCTGGCACTTTAAAGAGCTGTTGCGCCAAATATTTGTATTTTGAAGAAGGAGCTGGCGCAGAAGTGTTCGGGTCAAGGGCAAAGCATTCCAAATCCATTGGCAGGAGCACCATCATCCCTTGAGCTGATGTATATGCCAAAGGCTCTTGACACCTACTTAACGAATTGAGTAGAAGTCACAAGATACGAGTAATCTGGTACAGAGTAAAGAGGCGGCAGACTTTCTAGCAAGACAAGCGGCAGCAGAATCTCTTACAGGACCTACGCTATTCTGTGGAATATTTCATTATTTCAACACATTACGACATTACGATAACAATCTGATAGTTTGTGAAGGCTTACAGTAACGCTTAAGTAGTGTAGCCAATTAATATTAGTTTCAAATATAATAAAATACATAACAAGGTAAAAAATACTTAAATGTTGTTTATCCTAGATATACCATACTCTGCATAATCTGATGGAGCAGAGCTAATGATCTTAATTTTAGAAGATTGTTAAATGTAAAGCCTATAATCTGCTTGGAGTAAATCAATGTATAGTCATTGGGGGTCTAATATTAAAAACGTATCTTGCTATGTTATTGTATGCAACACTTAGTTTTGTTCGTGCGCTGTTGTCTACTTTATAAAATACCTAACTTCCATATACCTAATATAGGTACAAGCAATGACTTCACAAGCTACATCTTAGTTTGAGCAGGTATGAAGTGTTGATTAGACAATAGCAACCGAAGACCTCTATAGACCTTATCGATTGAAGCTGTTAAATGATTGGTCTAAGTTAGGGTCTGGTTAAATATAGCTCCCAGGTTTTAAGCTGTACGAAAATACTCTCTAGAAGATTGGCCAAGCTTCACTGGCGGAAAACAGGATATATTTGGCAGATCTATCCCTCTATAAGGACAGGTGATTGCTGAATCCAACTAAAGTCCTCATTCATAATAACTACAGTACTTACAATAAGTGGGAGTGGACAACTCAGAAAATGTTGTAAGTCGTCTGCCTACATCTGGATTAAAGTGGAGGTTCATTGACATACAAAGAGAACAGCAGCGGTCCAAGAATGGCCTCTTATGGTACCTAGACCTTTGAATACGTCGAAAAATGAGGACATTCGATTTTCTACTACCACACACTGCTTACGACCGCATAGGTAAGATTGTATAAGTTCGGCTGCCTAAAAGGAAAATGTAAAATTGTTCAACAATTTTTCGCAGATGAGTCTACTCGTACCTTAGAGGAATTCAGTAACGTCGAAAACGTTGGACTATTCAACGTAACGCCATATGAAGTAAGAGTGCGGTTTGCAGCTTCTTTTCGGACGTTAGTCGGATTGGACAGGGTTATGTTTCAGAATTGACTTTTCGAATACTTTCGACAAAAATAGTATGATAGCCACATGACTATAACCAGAATGAACATTTTCCTGCAGCTTCGGGATTGGTAAGATTTTTGGCTTTTTTCCACGAATGGGGTTATTCACAGGTGGTTAGTACGCTGTTAAAAATATAAGTGACATATGGAAGAAAATGCCAAGAAGAATTTTCAAAAACTTTGGATTTATTACCTCAAGACCTGTTGCATTTAATTTGTTTGACAATAAAGCTTCAACCGTGTCAACGTCTACTATACGAATAAAGTTAAATTGTCCTTCACTTACACCACTTGCGCGACAGCTGACTCGCCCATTCTACATATTGCTACTACAAATGGCGGGAGCAGAAACAACCAGGGAATTAAGCAGAAGTTGCGATAGTTATCATTATGTACTTTTACGCTTTTCGATCAACCCAAGTAGCGATCTGTTAAACCATGGCGGAGAACGATTTTCCTGCCATTTATTTTTTAATGGGACGTGCTGATTAAAAAGTATGCTCACGTGGTGTTAAAGAAAAGCAACCTGTTGCTAAGGAGAAGGCATACAGTATAATCATAAAAGGGAATAAGGGATCATACTTCAAAAGAAGAGCGCAGTAGAATGGAGAAGGAAAAAGAACCAGGACCTTAATAACCCTTCAATGAGACTACTTTGGAACCTACTCCAGCATTTTGAGTGGTATCGAACCGCAATGAATAAAATATTTGGGCAAGTCTCAAGTAAAAGATAAGGATATGTAACCATGCCCCCGATTGTATTCTCAAATTCATCAAAGAAAGAGGATTAGATGGTGACAGTGGTTTATTCTTATCAAAGGTAAGTCAGAGTATACTACTTATACTATAGTAGGGCTTTGTATGCACTGCGACCTATAAGATCTATTGTGCCAGCCCGGTGTTTAGCCGAGAACTGGTTTAAGGCTCTTGATAAGGCTCAACAAACCTCCAGGCTCAATATTTCAAATGTCTGAGGGGCTCAGTAAAGCCCGCTTAAGGTGGAGAAGTCTTTTTCTTGCGGCGACGGGGCATTCACAAAGAATATGTTCTGCCGTCTTTTTTTGCTCTGCACATATGCGGGCATACGTCTGTATCTGCTGCTCCTATTTTGTGCAGATGGTACCTGAGAGGGCAATGACCAGTCAAGTAGCCTGATAAGGTCCTTAAGTCTGCTTTGCTGAGCGCAACTAACTTCTTAGCCTTACAGCGGTTGAGGTTAATTAACTTTTTCGGTTGTCTCAGACCCTTGAATTTAGCCCAGTACTCTGCATGGCAATCAGCTTCCCATCGTTTTATTTTGAGGTTTGTGCTACTCCGTGTAACTCCAAAATAGGGTTCAGGACCTTTTAGTGGGCCACCGGTGCCTCTTCTCGCTAAGCCCAGTCATTGCCCTCAAAGCCTTCGTGTCCTTGTATCCAGGCCACAGTGACGGTGTTTTTTGATGCGAGATCTTCGAGTGGATTGAGACAGTCCCGTACAAGTTTGGATCCTACCATGTAGGATTTCAGAGCCATAAGTGGTACCTGGTATCCGAAAACATGTACATATGGGTAGCCTCGACCCTTCTTCCCAGGCATTCTCGTACAAAGAGTTCGATTGCATGGACTTCCGCCTGAAGTACTGTTGGTGATTTCCCAAGCGATGTTGCACGTTGGAACTGGGCCCATAAACTTTTGCGCCAGTGCTACCATTTTCCAATTTGGAACCATCTGCGTTTCAAGTTTGAGAATTTGTTAAGACGACAAGCCCCTCATTCCTCCATGTGTGGCGGTCACCTATGACCACATTGAATTTTCTGGAAAACCTGTATCTCTTGAGCATGGTATCTGGGATTTTAAGAAATGGGTCATTTTGAATGTACTCTTGAATCTTCAGATGGCCTGTAAGGTTGCCGATTATAAGGACCGAAATCTTGGGCAGCCGAAAAGCACTCAGCATAGCTTTTCAGAGTATAGGACTTTCAAATATATGTAATTCAAGGGAGAGTTATGAGAGGGAAACCCTGATAAGGGAACATATGTTACCTGTACAAGGGATAACCAGCTGGCATAATAGATAGATCAGAAGGTCGCAGTTCGAGATACCCTACTGACAAAAATGAATCAATACTTCGTTAGGTCCTTGATAATGGTACTGATATGTGGTTGCTTTAGAAATCCTAACCCATTTAAACGTTTACAGCTGAGTCAAGGACCGTGAGAGTCCTTATGCGTCGTCTAGCTTAATCAATTTTTGCATGTAGAGAGAGTTGTAACTAAATTTTCGGGGACACTTATGTATAAGTATGTATATAATACTTTATGACATTCGCACGTTCACCATTTTTGCTAAAAACGTGAAAAATAATTTGCAAGTAGACGACTGTTAATTAAGGCAACGATCCAGAGAGCATATCAATAAACTTTGTATTGAAAACGCGAATGCAACAGAGCTGCACGTACTACGGCCCCATTTAGTTAAGTAAGCAATTAAAAACTGGACCGTCGACCACCAGACACGACATTCATCTCAATTTGAGAGTCATATGGGAGTGCCCTTATGCAATGATTCATTATACCTCGAATGCCCTAGAAATTTTATGCAATTTGTATAATTTAAATGGGAAAATAATATTTATGAGCGGCAAGTGCAAACACTCGTGAGAAAAGCCTTACATAACACATCTTTCACACACTGTGCATAGCATAGAGTGAATTATTATTAACAAATCAACTTCAAGTCGGCATGAAGCTTCCCTTTGTACCCACGGATGGTGGTTTACAGAAAACCTTAAAACCTCAAGAGTAGTCTTCCAAATCACCGCACACACAATATATGTCATCAATGGCATAGAAAATGATTTATAAAGATACAAACTTGAGTAATAATTACCATACACCATACCATTCATTGTGAAATTAGATACTTTTCCGTCGTTGTAGGTTGATTGGTTGATTGGTTTCCAGAAAAGAAAAGTTATTGACACTTTTTTTTGATCACTTTCACTTATATCTATCTGTATCTGCGAGGTGTTTTATTATATAAAATTCACATTCGGATGTAATCCTATCCACAACAAGTACCAATCTGCACTGACTGCGTAGATAGATACTTGTATCTCGCGGGCAATAATTAAAATTTGCGCCGAGAACACTACAAAACACAAGTCCTAATCACTTTGGTATGCCAAAAGGCAAAATGTAAACAAAAAATTAATAAGCAAACAAAATTCAAATTCACTTAACGTGCCCCCGTGCCGTGCCTGGTAGTCGTCCGGCCTCATAAGCCCCGCACAAGTTTCACTTACGTTTTTTTTTTTGTTTGAAAAAGTCGTTAGCACTTGGTTGGCGCACTAGTGAAACTTAAGACGAAGTTATATTGCAATTGAATATGCGCGAGCACAGCGAACTGATAGATACTTTACTGAGGCGACTATCAGATGCTCGTACATTGGTAGACTGGCGCGCTGTAGTCTGCACCGGCTACAAGCTTGTCTCAGAGATATAGCGCTCCCCACTTTCTGTATCCGCAACAGCAGCAGATGCAAATATGTATGTATACAAGGTGAATCTGTATTTCTCTGTTAGTTCTGTGCCGGGAAAATCCCAACTAATTGCAAGTGAATGACGACACAGTGAGGATGGGGAGGCAGGGAGGCACTGGTAAGCCTCCCTAAATGCACCGTTTGTGGCCCACAAATTAGCGCATGAGTCTCGGTGGAGTCTTAAGCCATTAATTGCGCACACATGGTTCCGTGGAAAGTGGAAACGCTAAGTGCGTTCGAATAGTTGTCTTGTCGTTGCTTAAGCCAATTTGAGCCTGAGCTCACAGCTCAGATGGGCTTATCTGCCTGGTACGTGAGACTATTATACATGTGAGCAGGTGAAATTATCTTTTTATCGCTTTTAAGGTAAATATGCGCGCAAGTGCATAGTAAAAGTATGTACACGTCGTCGTCGTCGCGTCGGTCGTCGTTGTGAATGCGGGACACAGCTGGAGGTTTATGGTTTATTTTTTAATTTTTTATTTTAGATTGCAGCAGTGTTATGGTATGTTTGCGTCTCACAGTTTGATGTGAATGAACGTTTAAATGGGAAGAGGAGGGTATGTATTGGGTTCTAAAGGAGGTCTCCGGTCTTCCTGTCTAATGAAATTGAGAAAGTTGCTGACCGTCTGAGAGCAATGAACATCAATTTGCTTCTTAAATGGAGAGTTGAGTTTGTTTTTTTTTTTTATGAATTATGTCGGTATTAACTATGAGTTATGAGGTGGAGGAAGCCAAGCCTTTTTAGTTGACAGTGTGGTGGAAAACTTTGGAGCCATTTGGAAATTTATGGTAAACTTGTAGTACTCTAATGGAGTTGGTTTGGCGAATTAGGCTCAAATTTTAAATCACCTCACTGACAGCTTGATAACGTTTTACAATTATCTCTCGAAAACTCTGCCCAGAGCCAAGGTGTCACATCTATGGGCTAAATGAGCCACCAGTAAACCTACAGTAATGGATAAGGGAAAGGGTTGTTAGTACAGCATAGGGAAGGGATTGCAGGTCATTTTCTGAATATATCTGGAGGCAGATCGTCGAACGTAAGCAACTTAAAGGGCACATTGTAGCTACAGTAAGACAGTAAGAGTCCCAATATTGTTGATATTGACTGTTGTGGATAGATGCAAAAACACGACGATGAACAAAGTAACGCTATACTAACGTTATAATTGGGTCCATTTTTTTAAGGAATAATTCATCAGTTATAAGAACGCAACGTGATTTTCGTCGAATATAACATAGTCCTACTGTTCAACACCGGCAGGTCATGCAATACAACGCCTAGTCACACGTCCTAAAGAGACTAGCTCAACACGAGATAGAGCAAGGGCTAGCAGACCAAGAACAGGCCGTTTGGCTGAGAATATTGATGCTGTGCATGAAGGTGTCGAAGTGTGTTCAGAAATATCAATGGTACGACGGGTCACGCAATTGGGCATTTCTAGCAAGGGTTTGCAGCGTATTTTGGTGAAAGGCTTGAAGATGTTTCCATATAAAACTTAAGTGATGCATTAGCTGTTGCTCAGATGACCAAGTCCATGTGGAATACACTCAGCCATGAAGGGGACGATTTCCCCACAAAATTAATCATGAGTGACGAAGCACATTTTTATCTCTCCGGGTATGTCAATAAGCAGAATACTTTCTTCAGGAGCACTGAAAACCCTCATATTGTTCAAGAATCGCCTTCACATCCACTGAAAGTTACTATTTGGTGCGGCATCTGTGCTAATGCCTTGGCCTACGTGTTGGCAAAGTGACGGTGTCAAAGATCCGGATTGGGTACAAAGCTATCGTCCGTGTTCATATTGCCATGCACCCGAAATAAAAAGAGAACATGTGCAAGATCTTCAAACAAAATAAGTACAAGCAACTAAATCTGAAAGATTGTAGGTTGAAGTAGAATCAGGTCGTCTTATCACTGTGGTCTATTGTCATTTCCTCTAATATGAAAGCTCATTCAAGATGCCAGAGTTGGTGATGAATTCGACTATATTTTTGAGTGAAGTGAGAGATATATCATCTGTTTCAAGGTAGAATTTGCCTTATTACCCATAACGTGTTCTGGTTAGACAATCACTGGATATATACATATGGCAGTCGTTAGACCCATCTTTATGTACGGAGTACTAGTCTGGTGTACATCACTGGACAAGGAAAGCAACATTGCTAATCTTGAGAAGGTTCAAGGGCTATCCTGCATTTGTATAACGGGCGTCCTTAGACCCACTCCTACAGCTGCACTAGAAACTATGTTCAATCTTCTTCCCATTGATATCTTTGGGAAACTGATGGCGGCCAAAGCAGCATTACGGCTTAGACAATCCTCGCGACTGGCTCGTGGAAAAAATGGGCCACGCAAGCATCCTAAACTGCCATAACACTATTCCTTGTAATTTGGACTACATTGTTCCCTATTTGGACTTTAACGTCAAGTATAATACCAGGATTCCTAGCAGAAGTGCTTGGGAATCGGGAGAAATTCTAAACGAATCTGCGATAGAGACACAGGTGGATCTAAGACAGCTTCTGGAACAGGTCCGGGTGTTTACTCCAGTACACTTTATATCTGTATCACGACACGACTGCTGGACCACTGTGATGTACTTCAAGCAGAAGTCACAGTAGTCCGTGAAGCCGCTATCTGGCTTTAAATTAATTCAATAGAGTGCATCGCTATTGTCTTCCACATACACAGTCTAGCTGCGATAAAAGCCTTGGAATCTTCAATAATTCGATCCAAGTTAGTAAAGCAATGCCGCGGATCTCTTAACGAGGTCGCTGTCAGGTGTGACGTATTCCTGAGCTGGATTCCAGGCATATTCCAGGAAATTGCAAGGCGGACGAGCTAGCTAAGGAGGGTGCAGACCGGAGCCCCCTAACAATAGGGGGAACCGTCAGCACCTATTAAATCGATACAATTCCAATTGGATACCGCAGCCATAAGAATGAGTAACAGTTGGTGGAACAATATCAGTACATGTCTCTCTTCTAAACAAATCTGGCCAGAACTGGATTGTAGGAAAACCAGTAGACTTATTTCCGTTAATACGACAAATCTAAGAGAGATAATTGAGGCCCTCATGGGGCATTGTCTGGTAGACAGACATGCCAGAAGACTTGATGCTCCCTTCAACGATTTCTGTAGAAGCTGCAGAGACGAGGAAGAGGAGGAAATCATGACACACCTTCTGTGTACCTCGACTTAAGCAAAATAAAAAGCTTCATTTCCGGGTCAAACTGGTTTAATGGCTAATGGCGAATCATACTTTTTCGGCATGGGTTAACACCGAAACTGGTTACCCTGCCTCCTGTCCCATTCTCTTGGGAATACTCCATGTAGGTCCCCGGTGCTGGTAGTCTGGTTTTTCTCCATAGTGGTATCGCAATGGACCTTCTTGGTCTAAGTGTGTCCCTGCTGAGCTAAGATATGATCTGCTGGTTCTTTGTCTTCGTTGCACATTCTGCATATGTTACCTTGTGCATTCCCATAATCATGAACTATTTTTTGCTCGACTGTGGCCTATGAGGAATCTTGTGGTTATTCAAATCTGACTGCTAGACAACTGTAGAAGTTGTTTCGTTCTTTTGTGAGAAGTTTCTAGCAGAAAGATTTTGGCTGGATCTTCAGTTTACATCCAGCAATGATGTGCTTTTTCTTTTAGCCAATTTTGTAAACAGCGTTTAGCCGTACTGCCTGGTAATCCACAGAATGGTATTAGCATCATAAAGCTTGATGCAGCTAGCAAGTAAAAAGTCCGAGGGAGGAACGTACCCGCGCTATGCGTAAAGCTGTGCCACAGGTCCATCTATCCAATGAGGAAGTTTGTTGTTAAGGCATAAGTGGCAGTAGTAAAAAAAGAAATTAAAACAGAAGCATTGACACATGTGAGTAGTGTATCGTAGAACCATTAACATACAAATTTTAAGGACATTTTTTTTATAGAACGGTCACTATTGAAGCTCCTTTTCATTTAAGGGCTAGTTGCTTTACAATATAAGTCTTTGAGGTTATATCTATGTACTTATGGTCTCCTCCGATACCTCTACCAAAACCATTTTCTGCAAGTATCTAGCTTATGATGCTCTAATAGAAGTCCTGACAAAAGTGACTATCCAAAGCCAACATATCACAATTCAAGAAAATAAATATTTTCAAATGGAATAAGCTGCAGACCTTAAATGTCGTAGCAAATCAAAGTCTATAGAAACAGCTTTCCCACAGAAATTAACCCAAACGTTTACTCCACAATGTCTCTAACAAAAGAAAACGTACTAAACATACCAAACCATGTGCACCATCGTCATTGACCTTTACTCCGTCAGTGAATGTAACAAAAAAAAAAAAAAGATTTTCAACAATGATGATGATAATTCCATCATGTATTTTCCAATTGAATACAGTCCCATCTATCCATCTATCTTCGCCCTCGCATACCAATTGGCTTGTCATGTTTACCATCACATTACACGAGAACTGACCATCGATGGAAATCCCTTCGGTGATGAAAACTATGATAGAGGTGATTCCCATGACAATTATTTGGTGTCTCATCGAATGGAATGGAAAATGTAATCTACGATATCGAATTGCAAGGGAAAATACACTCGTAGTCATGAGAAAGACGACAGTAGACGATATATACGAGTGTAATATGAGTTCTACTACTATAGATGTAAATTATGTTTGATTGGATTGAAGTAGATGCTTCAGATGAGGATTGGAAAAATATTTGCAAAGATAATCTCTAATCGGAGATGCTTAATGAAATCTTAAGATTTGTATGGTCTGTGGACAAATACAAATAACTTGTCTTAATTAGGGACTTAGCAGATGGCAGACAAACAATGAATTAAGTGCTTCCGGGCGTAGGCAATGTATGAGAGAGTGATTAAGCTCTGGCTACAGTGAGTTGAGCAAGAAATGAGGACGTCTTGCATTCCAAACATAATTTTTATTCTATTCTATTCAATGCTACTCAGGAATATATTTCTTGACTAATCTTCTTCTTCTTATTTCGGTGAGGTTATGATTTGAACGGTGGGCAAAATTTCATCATCACCTCCCCTTGGTGCCCGCTGGATAGCTATCTGATAGTGAACTAACGATTAGCGTATGCTGAGTCTGACGATATATGTGTAGCTGAACACTCGGACCTGCGTAAGCACATCCGGGTGAACTTCAGAGCGCATATGTTTAACCGGACGAGGCATCTCTTGTTGACCTGATCGGCTGAAATATGCGTCTCAGAAGTCTAGCAAGAGGTTCTCAGAAGGAGGACGTGCGGCGGATGAATTCTCTCGATGGAATCAACGGTGACGTCTACAGACCAGCGGATACCTTACCGGAGCTACTTAAACATATTTGAAGCTGAGGTCTGTAAGGATTTTCAATACTACGTCAGGGTATTGAAAAAGAGATGGTGGCGGATGAACCCTTAATGGGTCAACGGCAGCGCTCATATCCCCGAAGTGGGTTACTGACATCGGTGTATCCGGCCCCTCGTCCTTTAACGCAAAGCTATGAAGAGAGGACGTCTTTAGTAGCGTGGTCGGAAGGCACAGCCTGCACGACATCACATCCGACAATGGACTCAGGCTAATCGACTTTGCAGCGGGGCGAAACTTTGTCGTAGCTAGTATGCGGTTCCCACGTCTCGATATTCACAAAGGAACATGGCTCTCCTTTGATCGAAAAACTGTCAACCAAATCGATCACATTGCGATCGACGCAAGGCACTCTTCCAGTATTCTGGGTGTCTGGACTTTCCGAGGAGCCAACGTGGACTCGGATCACTACCTAGTTGTAGCCAAGGTACGGATGCGGATATCCAGAACGGAGCGAAATCAACGAAATACTGTGAGGAAATTTGACGTCGGGCGGCTACAATCGCAAGAGACCGCCAGACCCTTTGCCGATCGAGTTTCTTCTAATCTTAATCTAAGTCCTATGCCGCCAGCAGCAAATGCGGAAGACCAGTGCGTGCCAGCGCTGCCAACAAGCCATCAGATATGCCGCCTCTGATGTACTGGGTTTCTCTCGGCCACCACAATGAAAACCCTGGTTTGATAAGGAATGCCGGCAAGCGCATGTAGCTAAAAAAAGAGGCGTACAAAGCGGCGCTGCATAGAAGGACTAGAGCTGCGTACGAGCTCTACGTGCGCAGGAGAAAAGAGGAACATCGACTTCTCAAAAAGAAGAAAAAGGAGCATGAGAAGCGCTCGATCGAGGAGATTGAGAGACTTTGTTCGAGGAATAATGTTCGAAAATTTTACCAAAAGGTAAAAAGAACATGCCAGGGTTTCAAGGCCAGAACAGAAGCCTGCAGGGACGAAAATGGCAACATAGTAGTAGAATCGCAGTCGGTGCTGAGGATATGGAAGGAACACTTCTGCAGACTGTTAAACGGCGATGATGATCAATATTCCGCTGTCAGGCAGAATGAGCTATTCAACAGTGACGATGCCAGTCAAGATTCCCGTCAACCCGATCAGAATGAAGTGAGGATAGCGATATCTAAACTCAAATCCAACAAAATTGCTGGAGCCGACGGCCTTGCCGCTGAACTTTTCAAGGCAGGAGGAGATGAGTTGGTAAGGAGCATGCACCAGCTCATCTGTAAAATCTGGTCGGACGAAAGTATGCCCGATGAATGGAACCTCAGCATCGTTTGCCCGATCCTGAAGAAAGGAGACCCTCTGAACTGCGCCAACTACAGAGGTATAAGTCTCCTAAATATCGCATATAAGATCCTGTCTGCCGTACTATGTGAACGCCTAAAACCGATCGTCAACAACCTGATAGGTCCTTATCAGTGCGGTTTCAGGCCGGGAAAGTCCACCATTGACCAAATATTCACACTACGGCAGATCTTGGAAAAAACCCATGAATATAAAATCGATACGCACCACCTTTTCATCGATTTCAAAGTTGCCTATGATAGCGTGTATAGAGACGAGTTATACAGAGCCATGTCTAGTCTTGGCATCCCTGCCAAGCTCGTCCGTTTGTGCAGAATGACGATGGAGAACTCTCGCTGCTCCATCAAAGTCGGTAAGAACATCACCGAACCGTTCGATGTCAGGAAAGGTCTTAGACAAGGCGACGCGCTATCATGCGATCTCTTTAACATAGTACTTGAGAGAATTGTACGAAACTCACAAGCCAACCCCGGAGGTACAATCTTCTTCAAGTCTGTACAACTACTCGCTTATGCCGATGACATTGACATAATCGGAAGAACTCAGCGGGCCGTCAATGGGGCATTTACGAGTATTGAGATCGAGGCAGCAAAGATGGGTCTAGCGGTCAATGAAAGCAAAACAAAATATATGCTGTCTACAAGAAAGGACACCCAACATCGGCGTCTTGGACAGAACGCCACAATAGACAGATATAATTTTGAGGTAGTAAAGGATTTTGTCTACGTAGGCTCTATGGTGAACTCCGCAAATGACATCAGTAGGGAGATCACACGAAGAATTACCCTTGCCAATCGTTGTTTCTATGGGCTAAAACGGCAATTGAGTAGCAAAGTTCTATCTCGAACTACTAAGCTAACTCTTTATAAGACTCTAATCATTCCAGTCCTACTGTATGGCGCTGAGGCATGGGCTTTGACAAAACCGGATGAGGATGCCCTTGGTTATTTCGAGAGAAAAGTTCTTCGAACGATCTTTGGTCCCGTCTGCATAGACGGTGAGTGGAGGAGAAGGTACAATGCCGAGCTATACGGCCTGTACAAGGACATCGACTTAGCCAGAAGAGTTCACATACAGCGACTAAGATGGCTGGGCCATTTAGAGCGGATGGAGCCCAACGTTCCCGCTAAGAAAGTTTTCGAATCCACCCCGTATGGACGACGCAGTAGAGGACGACCTCGCGGTAGGTGGCGCAAACAAGTGGAGGGGGACCTCAACCAACTTGGTGTGCGCAACTGGAGGCAGCTAGCTGGAGAGGTTTGTTGGTTGAGACCCAGGTCCACCCCGGACTGTAGCGCCTTCTAAGTAAGTAAGTATGATTTGAACTCAAGGTATTATAGCCCTCCCACTTCACTGCATTTCTACTGATCCGTCTGTGGGGTTCGGTTAACCTTAGGCATACCTCCCGATTTTGCATCACTTCGTTACTGAGGCAAACCAAATCCAGGAATATGTAGGCCTACCTCTTTTTCGCCATATCAGTGGAACGTTCGTTAATATTGTCTTTTGAGAGGGTTCAAATGATCTCTTCTTTGAACATGACAATACCACCTGAACCGGTCATGGTCGTAAAGGCTTCCACGGATTTTCGAATTTCTTATTTTATGAAGCTTTGTCACTCCAGCTGTCATGCCAAGCATCTCCATCCATTTTACTATCACACTTTTTGTACATCGTCCAACAGTGTGAACCGTATGTGAGTGCGTAACGCATAACTGCGATGTAGAGTCTTTCTTTCAGCTTAGGGAATATGTTCGGGTCACAGAAGATAGCGGAGTTTTCCCGCCACTTCTTCCATCTTACCCTTACCCAATGATTGATGTCGTCATCACAGGTTACTTCGGTATTGATCATAGATCCCAGATATTTTGAACTTTTTGCACTTAGGAAGCACTGCTCCATTCAAATAAATGTCTGGAATATGTCTGAGTGGATCAGAGAACGGGCAGCACGAGTACTCTGTCTTTTTAGGGACTAATGCGATACCCATTTCTCTCCACCCAATGCGATACCCAACGTCCACCCACACGTCAAATTCTTGTTGCAGGGACGTAGACTCCTATCTAGTACTGTTCAAAATTATGAAAAGTACGTCCGAGAAAAAAATGTTGCTGGCATGGATTTTATTGCTTACACTAGCTAAGCCGTTAAGAATAAATCAAATTGGAATAGTTGTTGGCAACCAAAAAAGGTCTAAAAAAGTGTGCTACAACATATATGTATTTACCTACTAGTCTATAAAATCATTCTTTTGTTTTACCGAGGTGAAGCTGGGTACCTTAGGCAGCGTAAAGTAAAGTGGTCTAAATTTAATGCCTATTCTGACTTTGTTCAAAACCGAAACATTATGATGCGTGTTAACTAATTATAGGCCAATAGGTTCATGCATACCATGGTTAGTCCGATGTAAGGCAACACGAAATCAATTTTTACCACGCAATCTGTAGTACGCTGAAAGTGCTATAAAATTATATTTCCTGCGCAGACACATCAATCACCTTTGTAATAGGTTTATATATATAAAGACGTCTATTTTTAGACGAATACAGTAATATGCCTATTTACAGTCATGCGAATTTGGCTGGATAAGCAGACTCTCCTGGGTGGCATGCTGAGAGCACTGACCAAAGCAAAAGTAAAACCATTACAGCTCATGTTATTTCTTGGGCTGCTGTCAGGCTCGATTGACAACTAGAGTTTGAGCTTGGACCTGTTAAAGGTTTTTGCAAACAGGCGCTCAGTGTATTTTTTTCAAGATCTTGCTGAAGTTAGTTCAAAATTTTTTTAAACCTTGTTCGATAGTTTGAAACATAATTTGTAACATAAAGATATGTATAATCATGAGCATGACAGACGCCTTAGAGTATGTATTAGTCGATTGAGAAACGTCTATCCGTGTATGGTGGAATGCAATGGACAAGACCAATTATCTCGTAAAAATAACTAAGGTACAATGACTTGGATGCATAAACGTAACAGGAGCACAGAGATCAACACCACAAGGCTTGGAAGTGATGTTAGATCTCCTCTCCTTGGGTAAGTACATTTGAAGCACAGCTACCAAGAGCGCGATTCGCTTTAAACAATCGGGCGCGTGGAAACAAAGCTCCTATGGACGTAGTTTTATACTACACATCTACGGAACAGATCTAGATAGAACTACTGACTATGTCATACCCCACATAGACTTCTATAAGAAATACTCCACGTGTATTCCCGAAAAACAAAAGTGGGACTCCAACACATTAACCAATGAACAGGTCATTCAACGCTACGGGTCTAAATTTGATATTAGAACTGGTTCTGGAGTCAGTCAAAATCAACGACTCATACCAACCCCCGAACGACTGCAGTATCTTCCAAGCCGATGTCTTCGCTATTGAAAAAGTAGCACCACCACCACAGACCATTCACAGAAAGAAACTCAATCCTTTCAAGATTACTATCTTCCTGGATAGTCAAGCTGCAATCAAAGCACTAGATAGAGAGGAAGTTAAATAAAAAGTAGTTCCGAAATTCACTGAACAATATATGAAATACCCATGATAGAACTCTCTGTTGGGTTCCCGGACATAGAAATATAGAAGAGAATGGGATAGCAGATGAACTAGCCAAAAAGGGATCAGCATTAGACATAGAACATACTCAGGCATCAATAGAAGTTTCTATTGGTGTACTAATAAGAAAAATCGACTTTAAAACAAGAGAGCTGATTAACTCCTCATGGATGACCAGAGGCGACTGTATCATATCGCGTAGTTTATGGCCGGTATTGAATGAAGGAAATGCCAAATGCAAATGCATGCGGGCAATGAACAAAAAGGAAGTACCCATCTTGATAGGTGCACTTACAGGACACTGTGCGATAGGGGAAATGGGCGCAAGACTAGGGATAACTCACCCGACCACTGCAGAAGCTGTGGAAGCAGAATACGCGGAAGAGATAAAAATTATCAAACACTTGCTAGGTGACTGCCCAAATCTACAGCACCGCCGCAGCGCCAACACCACATGGGCAGAAGGCTTTTCGACGAACTAAGTGATCTTGTGCAAGTTCCACTAAAGAACGTGATACAATTCATAAAAAACTCACGTTCGTTCGCTACTGGACCGACCGTAAGACTTTTTTTTTTATAATTTGCGCGCACCCAAGTGGTTATGAATACCCTTGACATGTTTTTACACAGTATGGGCGTTGCGGAGGATAGATAGAGAGAGAAAAAGATTTGGTGTAGTGGTTTGAAGCTCAGTTGTTCAAGCTTCAGAAAAACTCCGGGGGTGGGGTCCAGATAACTGGGAGATTTTTGTTATTTTTTTGCGTTTACTTCTGATTCGCAGTATTTTTTTCCCGATCACTGATGTCATAGGCAAATCATTCGTCCAATAGAGGAAACCATGTTTCCAGTCATATGACCAAACTACTGCCAGTGTTATGCCTTCGCAGTAGTGTTCACACAAGCTGTCGCAATTGATTGGACTGACTTTATATATAGCTATTTCATGAGAAATAAATAAATGCTTACTGACATCAGGATTTGAACCATGAACCATTAGCGTGGCATTTGACGACGTAACCACTACACCATTGCCACCCCCAAGAGTTTTAACAGGTTTCATAAACAGAAAAGGAAAACACAATGGACCATTTGGCCCCTGTGAGAAGCACCAGGGTGCACTACCCTCTAATCTAACCCTACCTTACGTCTATTCATTACTGGATTGAGTTAGGAGCACGGCATTTAATAAACAAGCTTTTTAGAATTCGAAGTAGAATTAAAAATAGTTCAAAATCTGACTACTAAAATGTAAACCTGTGATCTAATCCTCTCTGAAAGCGAACTTCTGCTTCAGATTATATGGATTTACTCAAAACTCCGTAACAATACCTAACCATCTATAATAGCATCAAAATCCCCTAAACAGTCAATTACCATCCCCAGACCCACTATGTTTGCATGTAATACTAACTTGATCTCCTCGTTCCGCAGACAATCGGTATAGCCGCCTCTATCGCATGCTGATTGGCCAAATATGCACTCCTCTGATCCGGTGATGGTGTATACGGCAAACCTTGTGCATTCGTCCGAATTATAATATTATTCTTAGGCCGTGCCGCACCACTACTACCACCGACACCATTATCACAATTACCACTCGCCCCGCTACTATCACGACTGATCCACAAAATTTTACCACAATTACCAATATCACAATCATAGCCCCGACTATCGCGTCTCCGATTTACCAATGCCGGTGTCATAAATTCATTGTCACCTCCTCGATTCGAATAATTATTATAACCACCGCCAATGGTACCGGTACCGGTGCCGATACCACCATCATCCTCTGCACTCAAAAGATTGCTACAACTGCGATGATGCATCGGTCTCTGATTACTCCGCACAGTTTGAGGTACTGGTCCAGCAGCAGCTGGTGCAACTCCACCGCCAGCATTCCTTCGATTCAACGTACCCATACTCCGACTGTGGCTCATTGAGCTATTCGCAACTACTCCATTTCGATTCTGATAAATTTGTGTATTGTTATTGGCATCCAATGGATACTTTCCGTGCCAATAGTTTCTACTCCCACTGATAGCACTGGCATTGTGGCTTGTTCCAATATCAATGCCACTCTCACTACCGACGCCGGCATTACTGCCATTACTACCATCGCCGCCACCTCCTTCGTCGTAGTACTCCTCCTGATATGGATTGGCGTAGTATGAGGCCGGGATATACCCTGAATTTGGGAAACTTTTTCGATGCATTTCACGTGAACGCGAAACCGAGTAAAATATAAAAACGCGATGTGACCGCACTGATTTCTCAACCTACATTGACGCGGTCGCGTGGAAAGAAAGTTGAAACAAGCCGTCGATTCTTAGATTCTTTTTTTTTGTATCTTTGTATCTTCGTATCTACTTCTTCTTTTCACCTATTCTTTGTGTGCTTCTATTTTTTTTTTTTTTTTGAAGAAAAAGTTCTTAACTTCCGCAAGAATTCGTGTTGTAACTAATGCGACTTGTCTTGCGGTTAACACACGGAAAGAGTTGTATCGGCGGCGGGCGGTCAAAACAAACAATCACATCTATCGCAAGCGTTCAAATGTGGTACCTCTCGGTCTTTCTAAGCCAATTAGTCAGGTACACGCGGAGAGACGAACTAATTGGATTATTGGACGTGAAAATCTGGAAGGGTATTGAATTTCGCAGTATTTACGCAAGCAAAACAAACCGTCAACCCTTTTGGGGGTGGGAAGTATCCCAAGACTGTTTGTTGGTCGCGTGGGTGTGGGCTTTGGTATTTCAACGAATATTTCTTCACTTTTTTTTTTCAAGTTCAAAGGTGTTATTTGTTATGGAAGATGGTGATGGTTCTTTTAAAAGGAAAAAATATCAGCGCGATGTTTTGACGACTTATTGCGTTTCAGCACGACGCCGTCCGTTTCTACTACTAGCGTTCATAACAAAAGTGATGAAAGTACTAAAACGGCGCTAGGGGTTGTAAGGCACGAAATCACCTGTACTAAGGGTTGAAATGAGTGGAGAAAGTGGGCTCTAGCCATGGTAACGGGTTTGTTGTGTTTTTGGATTTCAATCGAAGCCGGTGGTAGTAATTGTGGGATGATTGGTAGAGAGTGAGAATTTTGTATTAAGGGTTGGTTGGAGAGAGAAAGAAAATTGGTTCTCTGACGACGTAGTATGTCGTCTATTTTTGACTGAAAGGGAGGTAATAATAGAACAAGCAACAAATGACATAGATTCCTTGAATTATGGACTTTTGCTATAAATCGTTGCCATAACAGACATTACCTGGATTTTTGGTTTCATTAGCAAGGAACAGGGATGGGAGGATATTAGAGAAAAAGTGGAAATGACGTTGGTTGGATTGAAGAAATAATTCTGACCGACTGGTGGCCCATATTCAGAGTGGTGATATAAAAAGGAAGTGGAGCAAAAGGGATATGTTAAAATGCATGTCATGAGGTGGCGTATTATGCATTGCATGTAGTTAAAGTTGAACTAGGCTATCGAATGAGACGCTCTAGTTGCAGTATTTAGCATATGTTCAGGTTGTGTTTTGAATTGTTTTTAAATGACAGTAGGTATGTGTGCTAATTACATATGTTTTGACTGAATCTTGACGTGGTCGTTTTTCTTCGGAACTGAAGCTGCGAGTGATGAACACTTGTCATTGGAAAGTACAGACTCCGTTGGAGAAGTGGTGACTTTTCAAAGGCAGCACTACATATTTCTACATACTTGGAGATCCGGAATACTTCAAACATAAAGAAGTCATAAAGAAGATATGCGTAGCGAAAATTGAGAAAACGAGACCAAGGATCCCCAGGATCCTACACTGGAGTTGAGATCATTACTGGTTCTTGACCTAAAAACTCGATTCAGTAGAGTGGAGTGGTCTATTATAGCTAAACTTCGCTCTGTGTTCAGCAAGAATACGACCAACCTCATGACAGAAGGGACACACCATAGTATTTTACAATCATGTGGAAATGTGTTGAAATGGCTTTAACTTACGGATAGTTGAAATCTTGTTTCTATTAAATGTTAGACCAAATCAATCAATGAGGACGGTTTAATTTAAAGATTTAATTTCATCTTATGTACAATCATTACAACCTTCAATCATTTAAAGCCAACGCAAACCGACATCTCCTCTGTCTTCTTCCCCCCTCTTCCTATCCGCCCGTGTCCTGAGAACCAGTATAAGGGTATTAATAATCCATTTGGCATGCGCAAATTATAAAAAAAAAAAATATATATTCGCATTCATGTGATGGCAATGGCAATCTATGGAGGTAGCCATGATAAAAATTGGTTCGTGCTATGTCCACAATTCTAACAGCCTTCAGACTTAGTTGCAATGCGACAACGTTTTGCCAGATGGAATGTTCCCCGATAAAGTGCGTCACCTTTACAGGTTCTAGTTTCAAATTATTGTAACAGTCATACTTCGAACATGGGGCGTAAGTAATACAAGGCAGAATTTGAAGTCTTGAAGAAAACGGTGTTGGAATTCTAGCAGACCTTTGCTTGAAATTATCTAAATTTGCAACCATCTTCTGGTACAAAAATTTAGCTTTGACTTAAGTCTATTATCCCCAAGAAATCTTCTCTACATTTAATATCCTCAATACTTTTTGAATATAATAAATCAGATTTTCCTTTTTCCCGAGGGTAGATGAAAAATCTTCCATAGACACTATGAGAATAGCATGCGCGTTCTCACATTCTTTTGACCAAAAAATCCCACCCTTCGATATTAATTTGATAGATAATGCAACTAAGTAATTACTTATCAATCTATCAATTTCTCTATCACGAAATAAAAACGTTCGGCAGGTTACTTTCCACTGAAAGATCCTGGATGTTCCGCAATCTAGACGCGTGTAATCCTTATCTCGCCAAGTCGAAAGGTTCCGTCCTTTGTAGTCGGCGCAATAAATTGCTCTCATCCAAAATTTGTAGGACTGTATTGTTGACATGTCCGATTAGTCGGTTTCTATGCTTTCTCGCGAAGCTTCTAGTTTCAGCTTCGATTGCCGGAATTCCGAGATCCCTGTGGATATCGTCGTTTCTACTATACCACGGTGCATGGAAAATTTCTCTTAGCACTTTATTTTGAAAAGTTTGTAAAATATTTGCATTTGTTTTCTTGGTACAACCCCAAAGTTGTATACCGTAGGTCCACACCGGCTTTGCTTGTAAAAAAACAGTTTGTTCTCAGTACTGAGCTAAGAATGTTTTCCGAGTAACCAGTCCATTTCTCTATATTTGATTTCGAGTTCATTACGTTTCATTTTCACGTGCGAATTCCATTTCAGCCTTGCGTCGAGTGTCATTCCCAGGTGTTTGGCCTCGTTTGCAAAAGGTATTCGGGACGAGTTTAGAAAAATCAATTTCATTAGTCATTAGTTTTCTTATAAGTGAGACTCACGTGAACAGATTTAGATTCATTGAGGGTGATCCGCTAGTCCATCAAGTAATTAGTTTTCTTATAAGTGAGACTCACGTGAACAGATTTAGATTCATTAAGGGCCATCCGCTAGTCCATCGTCCATTTATTTACATTATTCAGTGCGTTTTGGAGTTTTACAGTTGTTTCTTCGATTGTTTTACCAACTGCTAGGATAGCGGTGTCATCGGCAAATGTAGCAAGGATATTGCCATCATCTTTCGGTGTATCACGAGTACAAAACAGATAGAGAAGCGGCCCAAGAACGCTTCCTTACGGTAAGCCGACCAAAATATCTTTAAGCTCCGAGTATTCGTTTCCATGTCGAACACGGAAGATTCCATTCCCGAGATATGATTCTAGAATATCATATAGGTAAACAGGGATAACTTGTCGTAGTTTGCATTTCAAGCCATCGTGCAACACCTTATCAAAGGCTTGCGAGACGTCCAGAAATACGCTTGAGCATATCTTTTTTTCTTCAAGTGCTTTCTCGATTACGTCAGTAATTCTATGCACCTGGTCAATCGTCGAATGCTTAATTCTGAACCTACCATATACAATTTTACCTCATTTGGCAGTTTTCCTGGTTTTAAAACCATTAATCGGAATTGATGCAGTGAACTGTGTAATTGAAACAAAGGCTGACTGTTGTGTCACATTTGGACACAAAAAAATCCATCAATAGCCCTCAAAAACTAGGCACTTCCTTCTATATCTTGCGCACAAACTGTGTTTACTTCGACTTCAAGTCTAACAAGGAGCCTCATTAGCAGCAGTTCAGCAGTTCACTGGAAAATGTTCGTAACGACTCAGTGTCAGGAGTCAGTGAATCTGACTCCTAGTTAATTGTAGGAGTTGTTTCGTTCTTTTGAGGGAAGTATTTGGCAGAAAGATCTTGGCTGGTCTGTTACCTTCAGTTTCCATGATGCGCTTTTTCTTTTAGGCAGTTTTTGATATAGCTTTTGCCGTACTCACTACTAATCCACAGAAAGTTTGACGCAGCTCTTGTTCTGCCTAGCAGGTCAGCTTTTTCATTTCCTTTATATCCGCTGTGTCCTGGCACCTAAATGAAATGAACTCTGTTCATGCTAGTTTGGATGTTATTTCATAAGCCTTAATTGCCATTAGAGAAGCCTTGCTATCTGAAAGAATATAAATGTTCTTGTTGGTTATAGATCTGGTTACATTTTCTCTGATGCATAATTTTACGTATATAGCGAAACTTCGGCTTGGAATACGGAGTTACTTTTTTCCAAGCACGAGTGAATGAAGGTTTTCGTAGTAGCGCTGTATACTCCAACACAAACTCCTTCATCTGTCCTGGATCCGTCTATGTACCATACATGCGTATTACTGGCAAATGTAGGTTTGTTCTGTTCCCAGTTATTGCGATCTGGGAATGTAACCTTGAAGTTGTGACCGAAGTTAAATCTTGGCAGGCATTTGTCCGTAATTTTTGTTTCTAGTAGTTTACTGTTGTTGAGTTCATGCGCAATATCCACATGAACTAGTTCGGAATTTGAGTTATCTTCTGCGACGAGCATAAAGGCGTTAACCATAGCTTCTTTCTTTATATGTTGCACTAGGAGCAGTTTTCATCGCACCTATTGTGCATACATAGGCTAGCCTTTGTAGTTTATTGAGCCTGGTCTGTGTAGACCTATACTTTGTTTTTTGCCACCATAGATAGATATCTAGATAGATTTATATTGTTGAGAGGTGCAAGTGCACTGTGACCTATAAAAGATCTATTGTGCCCCCTTTACTAAGGTTCTAGCCGATGATATACTCGGTCTAGAGCACTTCCTCCAGTCCAGCTGCTACAGCAAACCTGAGTATCTTCAGTGGATCCAGCGAAGGCAAATCCGTTTCTGATAGGAGGTAGGCACCAAGGTGATTCCTTCTTTTGTGGATCAGTGCTTCGCATTCCATAAGAAGGTGCGCTGGTGTTTCTGCGAAGTCCCTGCAGAATCTGCAGTGTCCATCTCCCTCTATTCCCAGTTTCCTAAGGTGCTCCTTAAGTCTGCAGTGACCTGTTAACATGCCCGCCAAGATGCGAAGCCGATTCTTACTAACTCTTAGGCTTTTCTGGTTGTATTTCCCCAGAAGTTCCTTTGCCTGTCTTATTTGGGGGATATCGTCCCAATGTTTGGCCCATTTGTTCTCTTCTTCTTTCCTTAAGTCTTCCCTTATTTTGTGGGGTCCTATCCCACAGAAGGGTTCTGGTCTAAAAAATGGCGTGTCTGATCCGTTTCTAGCTAGCTCATCAGCTGCTTCGTTCCCCTCTACTCCTACATGTCCTGGTACCCAGTAGAGAGTTACTTTGTTTGTTTCTCCAGTTTGTTGATCCTGGTGAGACACTCCCATACCAGTTTGGATCTGATCTCATGCGAGGTCAGTGCTTTAATAGCGGCTTGGCTGTCTGATAGTATCGCGATGTCCTGCCCGCGATATTTCCTGTCTAAGTTGAATTGCGCGCATCTTTCGATCGCGTGAACTTCTGCTTGAAATATGCTGGGGAATGTTCCCAGTGATTCTGAGTATCTAGTCCTGGGCCCGTACACTCCTGCCCCAGTGCCAGTAGATGTTTTCGATCCGTCTGTGTACCATTTAATTGTGTGTTGTTTGAGTTGGTATTTATCGGATTCGCTGCTCCAATCTCTTTTGTTGCTCAGCTTTGAGTCAAATTTCCTTTCAAAGCAGTATTTCTTGACCATATCATCTCTGGGCCAGTCCAGAAGCGGCACCGATTTGGATAGGGTTACTCGCTCTTTATTTGCGATGCATGTTCCTTTCCCGATGCCCTCTTTGCTGATTCTTAAAATGGTCTCCTTGGCGATTCGCTCTAGCACTATGTGTAGTGGAGGTATCCCTACGATCACTTCTAGAGCTGCTGTGGGACAGGTTCGCATGGCTCCTGTTATACATATACAGGCTAATCTTTGCACTTTGTTGAGGGATGTCCTCGTCGTGGTTAGTCTAGATCTGTTGACCCATGCCGCTGCTCCGTATGTGATGATGGGTCTTACTATCATCAGATACATCCATCTCAGTGTGGCTGGGCTACAACCCCAGGTCTTTCCTGAAATGTTTTTGCACACCATAAGTGCTCTGGTGGCTTTGGTTACCACAGTTCCTACATGTTCTCTCCAGAGGAGTTTGCTGTCTAGTGTTAGACCTAGATACTTGACCTGTTTCTGTGGGTCAACTCTGATCCCTTCCAACAGGATGGGTTGCATACGCTTTAACTGTGTTTTCTTGGTGAATGGTATCACAGTGGTTTTGGTAGGGTTCACTCTGAGTCCTACCGTTTTACACCACTTCTGTGTGATTCGTAGACCCCTCTGAATGATTTCGCATAGCGTTTCTTCTTTTTGCCACCATACTGGTACTGCATATGTGACAATTGGCCTTGCTATTGCCGTGTAGAGCCATAGCATAATTTTGGGGTTTAGGCCCCAATTTATACCAATGAGACTTTTGCTGGTCCATAATGAGATCCTAGCTTTGTCTATAGCTTTTGTTAGGTGAGAATTCCAGGTAAGTTGTTCATCTAGTGTTAGGCCAAGGTATTTGACCTCCTTAGAGAATTCTATTGTTTCACCAAAGAGTGTGGGTGCTTTTAATCTTTCTCGCTATCAGTTTTTGGTAAATACAACTATGGTGCTCTTTTACGGGTTGATGTTAAGGCCGACTTTTTGGCACCAGTCAGCAACTAGATTCAAGGCCCTCTGGATTAGATCCAAGATTGTTTCTTTGAATTTTTTTCTGATTTATATCGCAATATCATCTGCGTAGCCTTGGACATAAAAGCCTTCGTTGCTGAGTGTTTTCAGCAGTTCTTTAACTACGATAGACCACAATAAAGGGAAAGCCTTCTTTCGCAGCAGTGACTCTGAGTTTATTGCTGCCTAGTGAGATGTACATTTTTTTGTCCTCTAGCATGCATTTTATCCAGTTACATGTTGTAGTATCTACTCCTGTGTACTGGATGCATCTGTATATTTGGGCGTATGCGGTATTATTAAAAGCTCCTTCGATGTCACCGCGATTTTTTTGTCTCTTCAGGATTTTTCAATCCTAGTGGTGAGTTCACAGACTTGACGTTCAACTTATATCTAGACATTTATTTACATCTATTCAAAAGCATTCAATCTTCAGTTTTCATCACATTAAAGGTTGGTAGGAGACTTATGCCCATACTTCAGCCATGGCAGATGTTTCGAAAACCTCAGTGGATAGATCGCTCATAATAGCGCATTTGGGTGATATATCAGGCGAGCCACTACAGCCCGCATCTCCATGTGTAGCTCGCAATAGCTCCAAAAACTTCCAAAAGACAAATCCAGAAACATTCTGTCTTCAGCTATACCTACAAAAGTAGAATCAAAAGACATCTCTAGACGTGGTGCCTTAGCGAGTCAAGTGGTTTTGAGTATCGGCAGTTATTGGCCAAATTTCATTTCTTTCCAGTTGACGTTTAGATTCATAGTCCCTGTTATCATTTTAACTGGACCATTAGATGCGAATGGTGTTTAACAGCCTGGGTTAGATTAGGTAGCTGAGTTAGCGAAAGAGAGATTTACTACTTTACGTCACACTCAGGTCAATAATACCGATTGGGCATCTTTCCCCAAATCCGTTATTCGTATTTTCTGTGCAAGGAATGTTAACCTCCTTATTGTGATTGGGTCTCAAACGATCCTGAAATTCCGATGAACCGCAGATATCATTCAGTGATTTGTCGGAGCTTGTTTCTTAGGTGGTAGAGATCTGAATAGTGACATAGAAAGTTGGCGGTATCCTAATGGACTTCATCATCATTGCAGCCTCTACAAAGATCTTCTTTAGTCAACCGAAGGTTTTTCGTATGATACCGTAGAGTATTATGCCTTGTTCTACAGGTAGGTAGGCAAGAATTTCCTGTCTATTGGTATAAGTCTGTAGGTTCTGCCTTTATTGAACATAATTCCTTGCTATAGCACAGGTACTCAGCGAGCTCCGTTTACTGTTTGCATTCATGAGATACTTACTTCCTGCTTCATGCTTAGATACGCAAGACTTTATCTTCACAGAGACAATAGCTGGGCTTCACTGTTGAGTTTTTTCTGCCAACTCACTAGGCTTTTCATTTCCTGGTACATCCTTATGCCCAGAGACTCAGCCGAGTCTTTCTTACCTTATGCTATGTTCTTCGCGACAACATTTTTAATGCTGCCTGGTTGTTGGTGAATAAGTTGATATCCTTTCGTGGTATTGCCTTCATCGCAGTCTCACGTGCAGCTATTGCCACTAAAAGACGCTACTGTAGTCCGGAAGTCTAACTGATTTTAAGTCTAAAGAAGTGTTATTTTTCGATAGTTCAAGTGGAACAACAGCGACACAGTGGCAATTTAGTTAATGGGTTACTTACAGTCTAATTCCTATCGAAAGGTCTGAATTTTCTTTCTGAATTCACTTATTCCTTTTTCAACTAAGCCCAATGACCGACACTGCGAACTGAAATATCTATTGCGTCAAGGGTACTTATAAGTTAAGGATACTCACGACCTCCTTTCTGAAAGTAAGTAAATCCTTGATGGAGGAGTCCCTAATCTACACGAGTGTGAGTAACTCTCTATTGAATATACGGCGTTCAACGAGCATAGTGACAGACATTCACAACGAATGTGCTCAACGTTTCCCTCCTCCTCCGTTCTACAGAGTCAGCACTCTGTATCGGGAGATAGATTTAGTCACCAGTGGGAATACTCACCAGACTCTTGATACAACTCGTGCCGAGTATAAGTATTTCCTTGTACGAATAAGACTCAATCAGCCTTTTGCATTGTCTAAGTCCTGTTATATTGCCCCAATGGATTAGCCGAAGTTTGTGCTGCCATTTATTAATAGTTAGTTAGTGTTAGCGCATCTGCGCAGTTGCCACCGCAAAATGGATCTACCTACAAATTTGATTACTGAGTCCATCCTTGATAATTTATCAGATTGTTTATTGCCTACAATGCCTTTATGATCGGGCACTCTACCCAATATAACCTTGTTGAATTTAGCTGGAACTGTAAATCACTAAAACAGATTTTAACTAGTTTAGAGTCAACTGAGTGGGGAGATAGTGCTTTGAGTGCGGCTTGACTCTCGGAGAATACATTTATTTTAGTGCCTTTCATACCTTTGCCAAGACGTATGCTTGTATAGATATCAATGGCATAAATTTCAGCTTGGAACACACTAGAACATAAACGCATAGCAATTGTGATTCCAAAACAAGCCATTTTATGTAGTTTCTCCAGCTCTAAAGCTGTGGTCTTCTGGAGTACTTTCGGCCACCAGATTATAGCCGGGTATAGGATAATGGGTCTGACTATCACGATGTATACCAATATCATGAAGCATTTCTAGAAAGACACCCGAAGTTCTAGCGTAAAACCACCGTCGGGCCCACGTGGCTCTTGTGACAGTCTTCCTGATTGACTTAATGTGAGAATTCCAGTCTAGCGGTTTATCTTAGACAACACCCATGCATTTGACTTCATTGGAGCTGAAGTACCTAGATGCATACTTCTTTAAATGCAATGAAGTGGGAGGGTTGTGATCCCTTATTTTTCGGATCATAACCTCGCTGAAAAAAGGGAGAAGAAGAAGATGCACACCTCTTTTCTTAGTGCAAGAAACCAGAACGGTATTGCATGGGTTAATGGATAGTCCCTCCCTGTTACACACTTCTGAGATAAGGTACAAACAGTATTAGTACAACGCTAGTAATAGCCACTTCACGGTTTTTTTGTTTTTGGTCCTGCGGATGGGACAGGAACTCGTTGGAAACCCAAATCCCAGAGCACTCGGACTCATTCCGGGACATTGTTCTACTTGGCAGAAGCCTTTCTTAGGTCCAGTGTCGTTTTTTTCTTTTATACTTAGGTGGCTGATGATAAGTGTTCTTGGGGCTTGAACCTGCGCACATCGGTTAACGAGCAAACACACTATCCAGTGCATCATTGCTACCTCTATACCATATACCCATTGAGACAGATGGTTATTTTTTCTAACAACGGCCTCGTTTAGGCCGTCGATAGATATTCTGAAAATGGAACTCCATATTTTGCCACACAATCCTATTACTGGTGATGATACTAGCTGATTGAGCCATTGGAATTCCTTTAAACTTTTTCAGGTCACACGTTGCAATTCTAGTTAAAATAGCATTTGTACGTTGATTGTAGTCAGATAATGATCCGAGCCTAGGTTGGCAGGCCATACCTTCAAAGATAATCAGTGCGTCGTCAATGCATTACTTATTATCTTCTTGTGTAGATCGGGCAGGATGAGCGAAGATTGCTTCGTCACTCGTTTATTCTAAAGATGCGCATTCCATTGCCGCACGTGATGTCATGTGCTATTCCGTGCGCATGTCTATAGACCATCTGGACAGCTAGGTAAAACAGTGTAACATTTTGGTTCCATTTTCTTCTTTGATTCATCTGAATAGAATTTTCTGCCCCATAAAAAGGGTCACAGATCTCTGTCGAATGTACATACATAAGTGTAGTATCATGCCAACTATGTCAGGTAGCATGCCATCAAAGTTGCTTATTTGTACTCCACCTTGCATTCCATTACAATTTCATGTAACCAATTTCAGATTACAATCAATATAACATGAAATAATATCAAATTTACGGTTACAATCGGATTCGCAATAACACTTTCATAACCACACATAAATCCGTCCCCCCCCCTAAACAGCGTGTCTTACCACGCACAGTCCCATTTCAAAATGAATGATGTTCTCTCCTCAGAACCCCAACCTAGTTACACAGCAAAAAAGAAGTTAAATCAATAACAAACAAACTCCGGATTTGTTCGTACGTGTATCTTTGTATCTTACGCATCCGATAGAAGCATTAGCTGACTAAGCAAATTATCTACCAGCCAACCTGATCATTATCGAAATTGCTTCTATGGAGCAGAGGCAAAAAGACATTGTAACTGTAACACAAAGCTCAGAACTAGAATCATCATGCCTATGTTTCGCATCAGTAGATAGATTACGGGCCTCAATTCACCTACTTCCCGGTGACGAGACTTTTTTTTTTCTTTTCTTTTTTTAGTTAGATATTCTCAATTCACTCACCTAGATTGCTAAATCCATTCGAATCTAAAGATACACCTTTTGGTGGCACCGGTGGTGGCGGTACTTCGTCGGAGTCTAAACATGGATACAAAACAAAAGAACAAAAAAAGCAGAAAAAAAAAAAAAAAACAAATGTAATGTTGTGTTTTTTTGTGTAGAAAAAAACAGTGAATTTATGTTTGTATGTCGCGAGCTGAGGTCGAAGGATTCCTCCATTCCAATTCATGTTGCATTGCATTCTACACGGTTAGACCAAACCAAGCGAAAGAAAATGATGTCACAGGCGAAAGAAGCATTTTAAAATTAGAGCAGACTCTCCCACTTCTACACACGTGTCAACCCGCCGGGTGACAGAAGAGGTAAAATACTGTTCCATGTTGTTATGGTGGGTTAATAAATTAGTTCAAGTATATCAAATAAAAAAATAAGCATGTATGAAGCGCTAAAGCAGTATATGTATGTGTATGTAATGCACGAGTAGATGTCCTGTCAAAGGAGAGCGCGCTCTCTGTTCCCCTTGGCGATGATGCGAATTAATTAATTTAGTTGCAAGTTATAAGGGGTTGTACGAGTAATCTGTTCTAATTACTTACCTCGTATGCCAGAGTACAATGAAACCCTAGATCTAAAGGTCACTGATTCAAGAGCAGTCAGCCGAATATAAGTGGTAAGGTAAGCATGTCAAATTAGTCACCCACAAGCTCCATGAAGGACACTATCAATATGCCGGTGGCACTTATATCATCACATCATTTTTTTTATATAAATATTGACTAACGTCCCTTGAACGCAGTTACATGATTGCACGACGTAAGTTGGATAAACAGATAGAAAGAAAAAGATTGGTGTAGTACTTTGAAACTAAGATGAGTTTAGGTTTCAGAAAAACGCCGGGGGTGACGTCCAGATAACTCGGGCGAATTGTTCTCGCTTATGATTTAAAGTATTTGTTTCCCGACCACTTGACGCCTTCCGATTTGTCCAGCTATATGAGGCGCTTACACCGAGTTTTCCCGTAAACCTTCACAATTGTCCGCACTGACTTTACATACTAGTATTTCATGAGAAATAAATAAATGATTCCTGACATCAGGATTCAAACCATGAACCATTAGCCGTGGCAATCGACTACACTATAGCCACCACTTGTTTCAAATATTCTCTATGTTTTTAAGGGCCTACCCTTTCTACTTCAAATACTAGATCAATCAAAATTGCGAAAAATGTTGTAAAGGCACTGCAAGTAGGCATATACGAGTATAACACACGGCGATCCTAGATCTTCAGCAAATCGCCAATTCGGTTTCCAAAAAGTAGCTATTTTAGTGGTAAGGTTAATGTAAGCACAAGTGACTGTTCACAGTAGCTGAGAAATTATAAAAGCATACACTTTCTGCAGAAGTCCAGAAATGACAACAGAGGATGCAAACCTTTGAGTGAAAAATAAAAATCATAGATCTTGGTACTGGAAAAAGTGTGTAATCAAGTTAATGGCCTGAAGATGAAGTTGTAGTTGTGTCGCGAGCCAGTATCAAGAGCAGGGTATGTCAGGGGTGCACCCCTCTACCAGCATGCTCTTCGGCCATCACCAAATGAAGGAAATCATGCAATTAAATGGACTTTGCCTATGTGGACTACGCTGATGACGTTTGCTTACGATACGATACGATACGGTGATTGGGGCCCAAGTGCACTGCGACCTATAAGATCTATTGTGCTGGCCCAATGGTTAACCAGAATTAAAAATTGAGGCTCGTGATAAACCTCAATAATGTCTTGGGTTCCATGTTCCAGGTATCCGCTGGGCTCGACCCGCGTTAGATTGAGTAATCGTTTCTTTGCGGCCCTCTGGGCATTCACAAAGAATGTGTTCTGCTGTTTCTCTTTGTTTCCCGCAGAGCCTGCACTTGGCCGTATCTGAAAGTTTCGTTTTATTTAGATGGTACCTGCGTGGACAGTGTCCGGTTTGCTTACTTTCACACAGAATTTTCGATCTCCACCTACACCCAATGGTCCACAACTTAGAAACCGATGCAACCAAAGTAAAGACAACATTCCTAGGTATTCCAAATTTAAGCGCTGAGCTCAACATTGCTGGTCCAAAGGTCGAGAAAGTTGACGGCTTCCTATACCTCTAGGACGCATGCTCTCGTCCGTCTGTGGTGGCACCGAACTGGATCTGTGCAGCAGATTTAGGATAGCTAAAACTCACAAGTTGCAAACATTTATAAATTGATTTCTGTGCATCGTTGATAGCACCTTACAATCCACGTCACAGCACGCCTATCAAAAAGACAAATCCATTGAAACGGTTTTACACTCCATCATCTAACCTATCGAAAAATCACTCTTAATCAAAGAGTTTACCCTAGTTTCATTTCTGGACATACTCGTAAATAGAGCGATCAACATCGTTGAGACTAATTCGATTACCAATGCCCTACGCAGGCTTAACCTCTGCCAATCCATCTGTTGCTTCATAGAGCATATGCTAAAGAGCAGGGTAATAACAGTATCCTTCGGAAGCAGCACCTTCAAACGACATGCACATTGAGGTACCTTTCAAGCGGGTGTACTGTCTCCACTACTATGGAATTTAGTGCTCATTGAGGCCCTTCTGAAAATCGAAAAAAGTGGATGTAAGGTTATTGCCTACGCAGATAATGTTGCTGTCCTAATAACAGACAAATATCCGCAGACGCTGGCCGATATAATACAGTCTGCCCTCAACGAACTGCTCAGGTATCGTCAAACGTGCCAGCAAATCACTGGCGGCCCTTTATATATGCAAGAAGGCATTGGGCTCTACTTGGGGCCTACAACCGAGCATCAAGCACTGGCGATACACGTCAGTAGTAAAACCGATTGCTATGTATGGAGTACTGGTATGGTGGTCTGCCCTGGAGAAGAAGTCCAACCTATCTATAAAGGAAAAAACTCAACGAGTTGCATATCTCAGCATTACCGGCGCACTAAGAACTTCTCCCACTCCTTCTTCCCAGCACTCCAAACCATGCTCCACCTTTTTCCGATCGACATCGTCAGTAAACAATTGGCTATTATCTCAGCAATAAGACTGAGAGCACCAAGCAGTGGAAGCACCAACACACCGGACACGACAAAATACTTTCGATGCACTCTGATCTCCCCATTTCCACCGACCACCTACACACTGAATATAACGTCAACAGGGGCTACATGCACTCAATACTGGACATGGCTGAGTGGACGCAACCTGATGTCCTAAGTATACAACGAATCGCTGTCAATTTTCACGGACGGATCCAAGACCAAGGAAGGAGTTGGTGCCAGAATCTTCTCAGAAGACCTGTACATATACCTTTCTTTTAACCTTCCAAGCCACCCCAGCGTTTTTCAAGCTCAAGGTACCACTGTTCGCCAAGCCACTTACTGGCTAGCGACTAATACACTATCAACATTGGGCATTGTTATTCACTTTGATAGTCAAGCAGCTATCAAATCCATCGCATCCAGCACTGTGAGATCTAAGGCAGTGAAAGACTGCCGCGTGTCTCTTAACGAAATAGTTGGTGAAAACAACCTCACCCGTTGCTAGGTACCAGGTCACTGTGACATATAGGCGAATTGTGCAGTTGAAGAACTGGCTCGACAAGGCCCCTCTGGTGCAAACAGAATAAGTATTATCGACATCGAAGCGCCAACGTCTTATGTTAAGTACCTTATTCAAACCGAGACGCAGAAAAAGTGGCCAATCATCGATAGCAACATCCAGGCCAATGCAACACCGCCAGACACCATTGGCTAACACTTAACAAATCTAGGTCCATTAGACTCCTGAAACACTTTCCAAAATAAAAACCGTTCTCACCGAACACTGCGTCATAGGAAGACATGCCCAAGACTAGGCATCCGCTATAACGATTTCTGCAGAAGCTATAGGGGTGAAGAGGAGGAAGAGACCACTTCCTATGTGCTTGTGCTGCGCTTTCCAACACTAGGAAGGCCATCATAGGGGAAAACTTTTTCCACGATCTAAATGATCTCCGCAAAGCCTGCACGGCTAAAATCAACGCATTCATACAACTAAGCAAATGGTTCCTAAAGTAAGAGAGTGGCCCAACCAGCTTACATATCGGCAGTATAATGGACCTACGTCTGGTCTAAGTGCATCCTCATCGAGGGCCGATCCTCCAACCAAGCAAGCATCATTTTGGGCATTTTTTGTTCTAATAGTATCCAAATGTACAGCTTTATTGAATAACGAGTCAGAAACCTATGGGCATCAGCACACGAATGAGAAAGTGGCAGCAAATTAGTGACACCCTTTGGTGCTAGGGCAACTGCATTTCAAAATACGTCATGCAGTGAATCTACTCAACCAGTCAGGGGTTGTCCCAATGAAACGTGGCATAGAACAGTCTTTAGAAATGACCTGGACATAGCTGAAATGCATTGCAGAACTCTGAGCAAGATAGAGAAGTCATTATTGACATTCTATGCCCCCGTGGGGTGAACGTCAGTTTACTTTAGTAAGTAAAGCAAAAGTATATTTAAAGCCGTAAGCTGTAATACAATGTGAATCTCAAGTCATATGGAATGTCATGTATTGTAGTAATCCCACTACTCATTAAGAGGATTGATTCAGAAGATATGATATAATCCATGACAAAACATTTTCAACTAACACAAGTTCCCAGATACATTCACAGTTCGATCCTAATTCCCGTCTCTATCGGAGTAAGTTACCCTCGTTTTAACTCAAGACGATATTCCACACAAAATAAATGTCCTCTTATCCAAGAGACCCATCTTTGATTTCCACGTCATCCTTGTGCAAAATTTGTAGACCCAAATTGCAAAGTTAAATGAGCCATCCACTTTCGGTGGTCCATCTACACGATCACTGTGAAGTGAAGTGAAGATACCGATAGCCTGTCCTAAGTGAAATACCTAAACTTGCTAGATGTGATGGGCCAGCTGCGGAATTCTTTGGATCTACAAAAGATGAAATTGTGGTCGGGTAAAATTTTACCTGATGACTACAACATCAGTATTTTTTGTTCCGTCAAAGAGAGAAGCCGCGCTAAACTGTACAACAGCATCAGTCTCCTAAACAGCGCGTATAAGATCTTCCATTTATTGCGTCAACACCTAGGTCTATTTGTCTGGAATCTGATGTTCATAAGAGCGCATTGCACCGCGTAGCAAATATTCATACTGTGGCAGGAATTTCAGATCGTTGACGACAGCCGTTTCCATACATTTTAGGGCTGTCTATGACAGCCCCTTTAGAGAAGCATGTTGGAGAATGTACACTGCTCCCGAAGAGACAACGTCGTAGAGCAAGATCTCTTAACTAACTTGGAATTTGAAACTGGAGGCAGGTTGTGAAATTTTGAGCCATTTGGCGAGGTTTGTTGGTGGAGGAAACTTACACCCCAAAGCTGTAGCAATACCTAAATTAAGTAACTACCTCGCAAGTTTCTGCCCGCAATGCTATAGATCGAAATTTTTTCTTTTCTTATTTCGCACCTTTGAATTACTCTTGCTTTGTTCCTTGGTATGCCTTACTTGTCTCTGCTTCGGCTAGGTTCTGTAATTTATCGGCACACTATCCTGATACCTTAGCCCCGTCGTGCAAAATGCTAGAACTTTACCATCCGTTTCGAAAGGTGTCGAAAATTAATTCTTCTAGCTCGACTAGGCACAGAATTTTGAAAATACTTCTCTGAATTTGTGAAGTTTTAAAAACCTTCTGCTGTTTCCTTGATACACAAAGTATCCATTTTGAACATCTTTGCAAAAAAGCTATTTCTTCCTAGCAGTTATGTCCACATAGTGGAGGTACAGAGAATCATTTTAGAGAAATCAGACCCTTGGACGCTTGGACCATTTGGTTTTGAGTTAATCCCATACGGTTTTAATGTTTCTGTAGGTTCTAGTTCTAGAGGTAATAGAATATGACATGATCTGTGTTAATTGTGATAAAGTAAATTGCAAAAAGTGTTAAGAATCCCACTTGAGTAGTAAAATTCCCAACACTGTTCGGATATCTAACAGACGAATTAAGAATTTTAAGAAAAGCGAAACTTCGGAAGCAAGTGCTTCTCCGCTGAGCTGTTCGGGATTGATGGAAAAATTTTTAAAGCGAAACTATGCAACCTAATTACACTTCATCAGCATGGCTTCAAATTAGGGAGATCTTTAGCTCAATGAAAGGTTCATGATTCAAACACATGTACATAGGTATTAATAGGCGGTCCGAAGTAGAATAACTCTTCCAAACGTATGCTATTCTAGTCTTATTAGTCAGGTTTTCCTTGTATTAGTCGAGGTATGATTTCAGTGAAGAACTATAGAGTAACTTACTGGATTTAAGATTCCAAATTTACTTTATTATAAATATTTTTTGAAGTTACAATTCTTAATAAAGATAATAAATATATTTGTAAGAAAATAAATAGTAAGGCTGTGGCGTTGCCGTCTGCCTGATTGAAGCCATTGAACAATTTTATCGATTTAACGTTGCTGCAAATCTGTCATAAGAGAAGCATGACTATTGAAATTTTATCAGTGTAATACGGGTATTCAAGCTTCGTTGTAGTGTGAGACGTGACAAACGTCAATATGTCAACTCACTGGCCTCAAGGGCTGAAGAAGCAGCGAGTAGGTGCGACAGTAGGACTGTTTACAACATCACTAAGGAGCTCATTGGTGGTCGTAACTCCAAACAACATCCAGTGAAGAGTCTAGACGGTAACCTTCTGATCTCGGATGAGGATCAGCTCACTAGATGGAGAGAACATTTTGCTACAGTGCTAAATCACTTAGGCGACGGCGATATGATCTTGAATTCGAATGAGCAGTTCGAAGCAACAAATTCCCGAATTCGCACCGTACCTCCCAGTAAAACTGAAATAATAACAGCAATCAAGTCCCTCAAGAAAAACAAAGCGGTGGGTATTGATGGCATCCCTGCCGAGCTATTTCACGCGGCGCCAAATACATCGGCAGATTTGCTGCATCCGCTAATACGGAGAGCTTGGGATAGTGAACAATTTCCACAGGAGTGGAAAAGGGGGATGATCATTAAGCTTCCAAAGAAGGGTAACTTGATGGAGTGCGGTAACTGGAGAGGTATATGTGTTCTTCCAGCTGTAGCCAAAATAATAGCTAGAATAATTCTAGAACGAATTAAAGATCATTTAGATTCAACTCTCGATGTCGAACAGGCAGGCTTTCGCGCTGGATCCTCCTGCATCGACCACATAAACACCTTACGGATCATAATCGAACAATGCGTTGAGTATAGGTCTCCGCTACATTTACTGTTTATCGACTTCGAGAAGGCTTTTGACAGCTTGAATCGAGATGCTATCTGGTTGGCCTTGCGCAGGAGAGGCATTCCAGAAAAGCTTATAGCTATTATCAAGGCTACATATGAGGGCGGCAAGTGTCACGTCGTGCACAATGGTAAGGTGTCGGGCGACTTTGAAGTCCAAAGTGGAGTACGTCAAGGGTGCATACTGTCCCCACTATTGTTCTTGGTGGTTATCAGCGATGTACTCCGTGCAGCATTGACGGAAGCTAATTCTGGAATTCGTTGGACGATGACATCTTACCTTAAACACCTAGATTACGCTGACGATGTTTGTCTACTTTCACATCGGATAATGGATCTTCATTTGATGGCCCAAAATCTAGAAGCTGAGGCAAACAAAGTGGGGCTAAAAATAAACACAGCCAAAACAAAAGCCCTGAGTACTTCCAATACCCGCGCTCAACTTAACATTGCCGGAAAGCAAGTCGAGAAAGTTGATAACTTTCTATATTTAGGAAGTGTCGTCTCGGCTAATCGCGGTGGCACCGAACTGGATGTGTGCAGCAGAATCGGGAAGGCTAAAGCTGCGTTCGGAATGCTGTCCAAAATCTGGAGAAGCAATGTTATTAGCTTAAGAACCAAGCTACGACTGTTCCGCTCCAACGTAGAATCAGTGCTGCTTTATGGGTGCAGTACCTGGAAGGTGGACACCATTAACACACGCAAGCTGCAAGTCTTCGTAAACAAATGCTTAAGAATCATCTTGAGGATTTTTTGGCCGAACCGCATCTCCAACGAACAACTTATCTGAGAACGGGCCAAGAACCTATAAGCATTACTATACGAAGAAGAAAGTGGCAATGGATTGGACACACCCTACGGCGCGAAGACAACTCCATTGCGAAATACGCCATGCAGTGGAATCCGCTCACCCAGGCAGGCAGAATAGCGGGACGCCCTAGGCAAACGTGGCGCAGAACAGTTGAGGAGGAATCGAGCTCTTTAGGCATGAGTTGGAGGCAGCTCAAACGCGTTGCAGAACTCCGAACACGATGGCGCGCAGGCGTGGTTGACGCCCTATGCCCCCCGAGGGGTTAAAGGATATAAGTAAGTAAGTAAGCTTCGTTGTATCTGGTCCTGTATCGTTGTAAAAGTTTAAAAGTGTATCATTTTCTAACAATATGTACGACAACAAATTATACTGGCTGTCATTTTGTTACACCTTTACACTTTAGCAATGCTCCAACCCTATTGTTGCGGAGAGTGTAAAAGTGTAGCATAAGTTCGCGTACTTTTTGCACTGAAATTCGTAAATTGTCGAATTTCAAAGAGTGGGGGTAAAATTCTCTCAAGGAGAGGTAAAGTTACGAAAAAGTAAACAAATGGGCTGAACCGCAAAAGTTGCCCACTTTTTAAACGTCAAAACTCAAATTCATTTGTACGCGAAAGTAAGAAAAAGAAGGAACAAGCCAACAAAAAATGGCGCATACTGCAATTTGACAGATTCGACAGATTTCACAAACCAGTCCAAAGAAATTTCTTGCACTAAAATTCGCAGCATGGGGAAATTTCTTACTCGTTCTAGACGCTCTCTTCTGTGAAAAAACTACGAAAAAAGAGTGGCACTTAAAAGACAACCCTGTTTTGCCTCAGATTTTGTGTCAATCTATTCTGGCATATTCTTAGTATCCTATACTGCTCAACGTGTGTTTAAGACCTAGGAGAATGGAGGAAAAAATATTTGCAATTGAGTTCAATGAAATACCCCTATAGTTACTGGATAAGTTGATATCCCCATTTTTAAATATTGGATACACAATAGCATCCTTAAATGACTGCGGGGTATCTCCATTATTAAATATGTAGTTGCAAGCTATAAGCATTAGGTTTAAGAAACTTATAGGAGCGTTCTTGTAGAATTCATTTGAAATGCGATCGGGACGTGGGAATTTTTTGTTTGATGTGCTACGAAGAGACAGTTGGAGTTTGCTCATTGATATTTCATGATCGAGCATATCATTAACTATTAAAGGTTCTGCGAAATGAATATTGTACGAAGAAAGGTTCGGGCTTAAAAGCTCTTTGAAATACTCGGTTAGCTTCGAAGCTTTGTTTTTTTCTTTATATTTTCCCAAAAACATTTACAGTTTAAATATTTTTCTCGTTTTCTGCTGCATAGTTTATTGTATGCGTTATTCGCAGTAATGACATTTTTTGTTAGAGATTCAATGAGACCATTTGAAGTACAACTTCCTATTATCGTAAGTATGTTGCATCCAACTAAACAATATATGTACCTCCACGAAAATCACTAAAAATTATCGGATTAGATCGCCTCAAAATAAGTGCACTTAACTTTATTCTTCAGTTGCACCTTAATGTATGCATATCGCTTGACTCTTTTTTTAGCTCATTGCATACTTCAAGGTGCTGAGAAGTAAACAAACAAACAAAACGCAGAGAGACCTCAATCAACGATTGTATCAGAGAATTTCCTTTTTCGAAATTATTTGAAATTTTATCAAGTAAGTTTCACAACTGTCAAAACTTAAAACAAATACAGAACGCATACTATAGATACTCTTATCATAAAATTCGAGAAACCCCAAAGCATTCTTCTTCTTCAACTTGATCCCTGAAAAGTTTTCTACCTGTAAACAAAATATTGAAAAGGGTGCAACAAACTCTCACACGCTGTGCATAAAATTCAAACGTCGAACCTTTAAATTTGACAGCCGACGTCTTCTTAGCTCCTGTTGGTGGTAGCTTTTTGCTAGCATCTTCTCCTGAATCGGGTACGTAACGTGACTTTGGACGATGTATTGAAGGATCAAACTTTTGATTCGCAAAAAAGTCATATCTTGGCTTCAAGATGGAAATGACTGGCCCTGATTTTTGTCTAGTTTTAGGGGGAGATATTGAACGGGACCGATAGGGTCTTTCGTGACGTTTTGCTTCCTTGATTGGTAATGAAACTGACTTCTCATGCTGCGGTGGAGGAGGAGAGCGAATGTCATTATCCAGAGGCTTGGGGTACTTATGTGCTATCCAACTGGCAGTTAAGTGAGCAGAGATATCTCTTAGTTCTGGACTTGAGGTGCCTAGATGAGCCTGTCCTAGGAGGGACTCCCTGTCCGGTGATGTCTCAAATATACAACGAATGCGTTCCACTTCACCGGCGTGAAGCGTCGCCTGCTGTCGCACCGGACTTGGACTGCGGGACTTCATCATTTCCTGCTTGAGGGATGCAGTCTTGCTGATGATATCGATATGCGGCATTAGACGATCCTCCTTGCGTAGGGGCATACGTTGAATTGGCGATCCGGGCTTACGAACGCGACTACGGCCACGGCCAGCTGAGTTGCGAGCCTCGAACTTGTGGGTGATCCATGAAACGTCGCCGACCTCGTGTTCCCGCACGACGGTCCTAAAGGTGTCTTTTGATCCGTCATTGCTGAGTTCCGGATCGCTGCGCACCTTACGCAGCGGGCTAATCGCAAAAAAATGTTTCTTTTTCTTTGGACGCCCGAGGCTCTCGAATTTGTCTTTGATTTTGCGAACCTCTCCTGTGTGGACGCGATGGAGATAGGAGGTCGCAGAGCTTTGTGGTGATATGCTACGAGAGCGGAAAATAGCTTCTAAATTCTCAAGACTGTGATCACGAGATTGAGATAGGGTCAGTGATGTACTACGGTGCTGATCCTGTTTGGTCTCGTGGTAGAGTGTCTCGTCTGGGGGTGGTGGCGGACGAGGTAAAGGAAAATTTATCCTCGACGATTCCTTCTCGCCGAAGAGGTCTCTGAGGTCAGTAACTGACGAGGTCATCTCTTGGTGGTGATACCTTGAAGATTCAGCTCGCGCTCTGATGTTCTCTTCTATAACTCGCATTACTTCGTCTTCATCGGGGGAGGAGTCTTCACGAGCATGGTAGATGGTTTTGGCTGGTTCCTCAAATTTGCGTTCCTCGAAGTATTGAATTTTCTTAGAAATCGTGTCTTCTGGCTTTTCGAAAGTTTCCGTGGCGATGGTTTCTATCTTTAGGGAGTCTTCCCGAGTTCCCTCGTCCATCTTCTTTTTTTGTTCTTCGACAGCTTTTCGCTTCGGTTTTGCTGGAGCTGGCTTTTTGCTCTCAATCAAGTCCTTTGGCAGTGGTGGTGGAGGCGGTATATCGGGCAGCGTACTTTTTGCATTCTCCGCGGCTATGGCACCGCGAGTCTCACGAGCTAACATCACGGGAGAGCCAGATCTGTTTTTTCCCTGAATCTCTCGACTGAAAGTTTGCGACAATCTACGCTTCTCGGTCTCCGTCAGTTCGCTTTCGAACTTGCGAACCTCTCTCGAGAGGCGATCAAAGGTCTTACTTTGCGCCGGCTTGCCAGAGGCTTCCTTGCGTCGCAGAACTGGTCCGATAAGCTCCTCCTTAGAGATGGAAGAGTTACACCGAACCTTAAGGGCATTGGCGGGCGTCTGCTTATCGACTGTGATCACGTACTCTTCCGTGACATCCGGCTTGGTCTTAGGCTCCGAGGCATTGTAGATCTCGTTCAACTGTTGGGTAATCTTGCTAACTTGGTCTTTGGACAGAGTGCTTATCAGTCGGTTACTGAGACATAGAGGCTTCTCTGTAGCAGTTTCGGACCTTACTTTCTGAACACCGAACGATCCACTATCGGGATTGTACTTGATCTCCATGCTTGAGGCCAAATCTGCAACTGAACTTCCTCTCCAATAGGGCTTATAGGTGTCTTTCTTGGACTCGAGTTCCATCCTCTTTGACTCGTCAAGCCATTCTTGATGGATTTTTTTCTCGAAATTCTCTCTGAGGTCTTCCACTGACTTGTCTTTCGACCTAAGAGCTAGGTCCTTGTTTCCAGACCACTTAACATCTTCCACATCTTTCGGCCGGAAGAGGAAGTCCTTTTGCTTTTGATCCTCCTTCAGTCGGCCCACAAGATAGTTTAGCTCCCGCTCAGCACGCTCATGGAACCGGAGCTTCCTCCATTCTTCAAAGTCCATTGCCTCGCCCTCCCGCCGAATTGGTTTGAGGCTAGTAGCTGACGTGGCACGTTCTAGCTGACCAACCCTCTCCAGCGTGCTGTAGAAGCGATTGAGGTCTATAAATCGATCTGAGTTCTTGAATCGGCAGCTTGGGCTATGACGCTCTATGTACTCCAGCGAGTTGGCGCTGTGAGAGATCTCGTCGCAGTAGTAGATACTCCGTTTTGCTCGATCATCCGCACTACTGAGGCTACTAGCCCGTATCACCTTGTCAGTCTCTCCACGCTGACTCCCACGAAAGCTCTGAATGCGACGCCTTGACGGAGACCGCATTTCTCGGGTCTGCGGTACACGGATCTCCCGCGTCGGTGAGAACTCTCTCGGGAACACAGGCGCTGGTGACTCCGGTCTGGCAATGTCACTTACCGTCCTTACCGTGCGTGGTTCACTGCGGCTTCTTTGCTCATACTGCCAGACTAAGTCCTCAGTGCGCCCAGAACGGGCCCCAAATTCAGAAGCCTCATCGTCGCTGTGGAAATGCTCAACGGATTCATATTCTTCGACGTAGTGTGGCCTGGCTGGAGGACTCAGACTTCGGCACTGTTGATAGGAGAGGTTCCTCGAGTCACTGACCGTCTTCTGCGGAGGTAGCGATACCGTGTTCCAGTATCTGGCCTTCTCGTACACCGAAGCTTGACGGACGGGCTCATTTTTCGGTGACGAGTCCCGCATAAAGAGGTTCGTGAAGAATTGATTGCTCCTTATGAGCTTCTGCTGGCTAGGTATGGCTTTGACAATTTTCTCCTTCACCCCTGAGCTTTCCTTGATCCTTCGCAAGACATTACTGTCACTTTTGCTCGAGCTTATTGTGACAGGCTTTCGCTTGGCCTTCTCTGTTTCTGTTCGCGCTGAAGGCCTAGTGATTGTGAGCGGTTTCTTTGGAATAGGCTTTGCCTTGGAGGCTGTAGAGTCTACGGAGAATGTGGAACTAGTTCTAGCGAGGCTTACAGTTGAAATTGTCTTTGTCATCGGCTTCGAGGTACTTGCCAGCCTTGTGGATTGTGACTTTGATCTAGTAACCGCTGGAGTTCTCACTGGAGATCTCATAGATGCGGAGGTTTTGACCTCTTTTCTGGTGGGACTTGCAGCTTTTCGAACAACAAAGGTGGACGTGTAAGACGACATAGCAGGCTTCGCTGGTGACAAAACCCTTGGAGCCGATTTACTCCTTTCCATTGGATAGGCATATGACCGAACAGCTCTTTTGACCTGATCAGGCGACTTCAGTTTAGGATCACGAAGAATATTCGTGCTGGCAGTGAAATCAGTTCGAATTGATGGCATGGTCTCTTCAATTCGTTTCTTTTCCTCGGCAAAGGAGCGCTCTTTCGAGACACTTCGTCCAAACGCAACCGGACTTCGGCTACTTGTCCGAAGGGTAGACACTCGTGAAGCACTCCTCACCGGACTACAGGAACTTAATCGAATTGTTTGCTGCTTTCTGGACACTCGTCCATCCTTCGTCTTCTCCTCCTTAGCAGCAGAGAGAACGCTCACCACAGCTCCTGCAGACTTCGAACGTATCAAAGGCTCCGTACGCTTAACGGTCTTTCTCAACGTTATCGTTCCATACTTGGTGGGTCTCGGTGGTGGTGGTGATATGGCATCCTTCGTTTGGAAGCACGCCTCATGGCGACTCGAATTTGCCGAAGTTGGCCGCCTCACCTCTGAGGAGGAGATTTTCATCGCCATACTGGTGGTACGTGTACGTGATGATTTACGATTCGGTGGCAGTGGTGGTTGATTCATCGGGATGAATGATGGCACATGTTTCGGGAATGGGGCGAACATATCGATGGGACGTGACACATTCGTGATGGGATAACAGATGAGTTCGCGTTGCGCAGCGTGCGTCGTTTGGGATTTCTTGGACATAGCTTCTTTGCTATGCACTCGAATCTTGGTAAGTGTTGGTGTGATTGGTAGATATTCGAATTCGGTTTCTGGAATTGTAAGGTTTGAAGAGTGGTTTTAGAAATATATGGGGAGAAAGTTTTTTTTTGGAAACTTGGTGTAACACACTGTGCATACCATTATTGGTCCTGGTGAGAGTTATGGAGACTTTGCGATTGACACTCTGTGGAGATTCACTTTAAAATTGAGTTTGGGTTTTATTTAGTGTTGTGATGTAAATAAATAAGTGTAAGTGAAGTGTGTTTTTAAATTGTATTCGAAAGAAAAAACTTATTTGATTTATTCTTAAGTGCGGATAAGTTAGAGTTTATAGTCGACCTTAAAGAAGTTATTAAATAGTGAGCATATACAGGTCTTGGTGTAGATTGTTTTCAACACCAATTAGTCTCTGTTCAGTTCAAGACTTATTTAGATACTAGTTGGATGCTTATGTAAGGTTTCTGAGTTCATCATTAAATTTTACAGAAGAAGCTTAATTGATAGTGAATATCTGGCTTTCAGAGTTTGTTAAAGCAACACCGCCTACGATCTAAGCCACTAGTAATTTGAGTTTCACAGACGATAGTATTTTAAAAGATTATAGAGCATTGGAACCGACTTTTGTAACAGGAAAGGAGACCTAGTGATGGATTTGATATTGGCCTCCAAGGTTTGTAGTAGTGTATCGAAAGGGCAGGTCACGAAGCCCTTGATTCCCACTTAAAATAAAAGTGGTAGCATAATAGCAGATTTCGGTAAAATTCATTCAAAGTTAAATCAGATTTTGGTGATCCAGGGATTTGCCAACCAATGGATGTTGATGATACCAGAAAAGTAAAAATTAGACAAATATGTAAGCTGCTGGGAGAATATCTATGCAGATTCCACTCAGGATGCCCCAGACTATCGGAGTTTATTTATTCATTTATTCTGAAAACTCTTGTTAAAACAGATTTCAGTAATTAAGACAAGTAAACTGAAAGGTTATGTCGAACATTGTCCTGTGCACTGTAAGAGGTGCAAAGTACAAAGGAACACATGTTTATAGGTTGCTCAAACTAACATAAATGGCATACTAACCCGACAAATTTCTCAATTTTAATTCTGACTAGCATAGGAGCTCATCACAATTTCCATTTTCTCTGACCTCGAACTTTTTGTGACCAGATTCCCGGCATCTGCAATTATGTAGTCTTCAAAGCCAAAGTTCGCCCTTTGTTGTATCGAGCGAGTATTAGATTCGTATGCCATTTCGCCGGAGCATTGTTACCTATTCACTTGATGTTTTGATACAAATATAGACGCCATGTCATTTTGAAATACGTTACCAGCATCATGTACGTACTACCAGCCACTTTGCTTTTGCCAAGCACCTTAACGTGCTGGGCTTAAGTGACACCACAATCTGCGATGCTTGTGGAGAGAGCGACGATACCACGGAACATTATCTCTGTGAATGTCCGCCCTTTGCTAGTTTCAGGTGGTAGATTCTCGGTGCTGATGAGGTGACTGCTGGTACTGTAAGCTCCTCATCACTAAAGTGTTTGCTTGGCTTTCTTAGAAAGACAAGGAAATTGCAATAAAATGGGTAAATTAGGGTTTGCTCTCTGGTAGTACGATGGGCCAGTTGCGTCTGAGTTCTCCAGTCGAGCGTTCCTTATCCCGACAAAAAAAAAAAAAAAACCTACTACCAACATCTTGCATAAACATTCAACAGTTATACTGTAATAGTTCAAGACATACGATTAACCATTAAAAGTTTTCACCCATCCATAGCCGACTGATGGTACTTAAACATTATTCCATATTTAAAAACCTTAATTTTTAACTGCTGTTTCTTGCTTCCTAATAACTGAGCTTACCTCTTGTATTAAGAGCTGATGTGCTGCTTCAATATTAACCAAAGACCAGGTTCTGTTTCTTATTCATAGAAAATCTAGATCTTGATTCAGTTCCTTGACCTATTCAAGTTTACTTGCCTTCTTTTCCCGGTACTGGGTACCCTTTCTTCGGTGGACTTAGTTTGGATCGTAGTTTCAGTTTGTGAACATTTACTGTCAATCTTTTTCGGTGTGTGCATTTTTCATCATAAAGTCAGTTATTTTTTGCTTTAAATCGGGCTGTAGCCTTTAAAAGGCAGGAGCAGGATTCAAGATCGCAGAGAAGCAGACTAATTTTATAAGTACCATTGAAAGAGGTCTTGTTGAATTGATGTAGCAATAGCACTGGACGTTTTAAGACTCGCACAGCTTTAACAATAAATATTTAGTACCAAGCTTCACTGTAATGGACTGGGTTTGAAATATTTTTAATTTTTTAATACCAAGTTTAGGCCAAGATGATTTCCTTGTATTATAAAAAAAATATGTCTAAGATTACCATACTGCAAGCAACTAGAGGCATTGTTGATGGAATGCTTCTTATTGAGTGCGGACTAGCATTTCAGCTAGATCTTGGTGCCTTTCAGCTTCTTAACCTTAGTACACCGCTGATATTTATCTGCTTTGGATAGGTATTTGGCACTCAAGTTTTGTCTTCCATAGGCATGGTAGTCGGGTATGCACACGATATGGTGATACCAGTGTCAGGAAAGTTTCTCTCCGTCCTAAGCAAAATCACAGAAAATGCTTTAAGCAAAGTGAGCGCTTGGGAAAAAAAGTCTGGTCTTTGTGTTAACTCGAGCAACTAAACTGATGCTCTTCACCACTAAAACCAAAATACCTGACTTCGCACTTCCTCGGCTAAATGGCCAACCACTCTCCTTATCGTTCAGTGCTAGGTATTTAGGAGTTATCCTAGATCCTAAACTTAACTGGAAGCTAAAGATATAATAAAGAATAAAGAACGCATGTATAGCTTTCTATGATTGCAGCAAAACCTTCGGGACAAAATGGGGACAGCAGCCAAAATTGACCTCATCGATGTACACAGCCGTGGTACGACTAATTCTCACATATGGGTCAATAGTATGGTGTTCGGCTCTAAAAAAAGCTTATTACATAACCAAACTTAATAAGGTACAAAGAACAGCATGGATAGGCACCACAGTCGCTCTACGGTTAACCCCGGCCGATGCTCTAATAGACTTTTTGCTTCTTCTACCTTTAGATCTACATATAATAAACATCACAGCACACAGTGCGGTCAAACTCAGGGAGTCAGGGTGCTGGATTATGAAACCCTATGAGCATAGCAACATTTTAAACCCTCTGCCGAAAGAACTCGTTTTGCCCACAACAGATTACATGATATCCAAATTGAATTTCATAAAGCGCTTCGACGTTCAATTCCCTACAGGACCAGAATGACAAGATGGACAGGTGATTAAGGATTTCGACGTAACAATCTACACAGACGGTTCAAAGATGGACCAGTGTGTTAAAAGCAGAATTACTTGCTGTCCGGGAAGCTTGTCTTTTAATCTTTTATTTACTTAGTAAATAAAATGAATTTGAATTTGAGCCAATATAACGCCAAAGCAAAAGATTGCTATTTTTGTTTATTGCCAAGCAGCCATCAAAATCATTGGTTACTACATCATTCAAGCTGGTGCTTGAATGCCAAAATGAGCTAACCTCGCTAGAAAGCCAAGTCAATGTAACCTGATTTGGGTTCCAAGGTACAGTAACGTTTATGGAATGAACTTGCAGATGAACTGGCTAGGCGGGGATCAGCCGTCCACAGCTCTCTTGCGGAATCAGTTCAGATTCCGCTTGGAGCAGTCAAAGCAGAAATATCATCAAAATTCCTTGCCCAAGCTAACCTCAGATGGACTAGGCTAACAAACTGTGTCATATCTAGAAAGATGTGGCCAAACTATAACAACGCAAAAACAACCGATTTCTTAAACAGAACGCGTAGGGACATCACCAGGATAACAGCGACCACCACGGGTCACTGGCCTATAGGAGATCATGCAGTCAAACTAGGCATCCCACACAACACACTGTCGCAGTTGTAATATCGTAACTGAAAAGGAAATCCTTATCTAATTTTTATGCGCCTGTCCGGCACCAGCTTGGGCCAGACAACGAGCTTTAGGAAAACCCTTTTTCGATTCCCTTGAGGAAGTCTTAGAGAGAAACCTTAAGGATTTAACAATCTTTTTAAACTCCATAGGCTTGATTTAGAGACTCCCACCAACACAGCTTTTACATCCTGGTACACGATTTTTGTGTTATCTAAACGGCACCTAGTGCTAATTGGGTTCTTCTTTTTTCTTAGAAGAATTACCATAGGTATATGTGCTCAAACTCTACTTGATATCCAAGCAACAATTAGCTTCGCCTAAAAAGTTGTGAAAAATGAATTTAATGACCCCGAAGGTGCCAGCCTAACTCTGACGGTTTAATCTTCAACTCATTTGAGTATTCCTCTTTTAGGCATACAAGTGTAGATAGGATGAAAGGTACTTTCTGTTTCACCCGAAGTCGTGAAATGAAAAAGCTTTGGAATTGCCTTTCGCGTGAAAAGGTACTGTACTTGAATACTGGAGAATCCAGGAAAAGGAGACAAAACTGAGACCCGACATAGTTTTATCCTACTGACCTTTGAAGACTTTGTTTGACTGCCATGTACGTGGGGCTTACCAGTCTTCAGCTTACTGCCACTGACTTCAAAGCCTTAAAAGACTACCAAGCCGACAATATTCTAGTCCACTTCTGCAATGAAAAGACAAGGATATGCTCGGGTGAAAGTATGCATGATAATTGAAGGATAAGTAGCATTTGCTCGACTATCAGTCGTCTAAAAAAACGTTTTTAGTGTAAAGTCTGAGAAAACCCTATGCAGATACGTCGACTAACCAGAAAATTGGACCATAAGCTTCGTGTATAGTATTAGTGGGCGCCGTGGCGTAAGTCGTTAGTGTGTCGGATCACTACGCATGAGGTTCCAAGTTCAAATCCCAGAAAACACCAAAAAGTTTTTTCACGGTCCCACCTCTCGCGAGCGCCTGACAAACATCCGAGAGTATTGTTGTCACGAAAAAGCTTCTCAAATCGCCGTTCGGATTCGGCATTAAAACTGTAGGTCCTTTCCATTCGTGTGAAAAATATAACGCACACAACATGAGTGGTTGCGAGAAGCTAGGCCCTGGCACTTTAAAGAGCTGTTGCGCCAAATATTTGTATTTGTATAGTATTATGATTGAGAATGCTCGCTACTTCATTAAAATCGGTATAAATACTCGTAACAAATGAAAATCAACGTGAACAAATCGAAAGTAATGGTCGTTTCCAAAATACCCATTCAGTGCACTCTGCATGTTAGTGGAGTCCCACTGAAGCAGGTGGATAAGTTAAAGTACCTCGGGGTCTTATTCACGAGTGATGGGAAGAGCAATGCCAAGTTATCCTGCGGAATTTGTCAGGCTGGATCAATTTTGAGAAAGCTTGGTCAATCTGTTATAAGGAAACCCGAACTTAATGTTCAAGCTAAATTATCGGTTTTTAACTCGGTGTATGTTCCAACTCTCACCTATGGTTATGAAATTTTGGTAGTGACCGGAAGAATAAGATCGCGGTGTTGCTGGAATTACTCGTAGGGATCTAGTACGCAACACCAGAGTACGCGAGGCACTCAACGTTGAGCAGTTACTTCCCCGAACGGAACGATCTATGCTTCGATGGTTTGGTCACGTAGTGCATATGCCCTCAAACCGGCTTCCAAGACGTACCATGATTGCTATGCCATCAGGTAGACGGCTCCCCGGTAGGCCTAGAAATAGATGATTGGATCAAGTCTGACTTCTTTCCTGGAGCCGTCTAGGGATTCCTTCTGTTAAGTTGGAGTCAATGGCGGAGGATCGAGAAGGATGGAGAGTACACCTGAGCATCCTACCCCCGCGACCCTCATGAAGGATTAGCAGGCGATTGAAATTGAATGGATGAATAAATAGCAAAAAGGTCTTGAGATAGATTTGCCTGAGAAAAGGTGTATATTCCATTCCCCACTCGTTTCATTTTTGCCATTCCCCGCGAGGAAACTCGTCTCAAAAAATTCCTAGACTAATTGGGAGGCTTTTAAGACTTCAAATTCTTGTTGTATTCTCTGGTGGATTTTTTGGGGTTGAGATGCTTTCAGCAACTTTTTTGCTGTGCGGTTTTCGTTGCTAACTTTCGTGTATTATACGAGCATTCCTATATTATGCTGTGTTTGTGTTACACACTTTTGCTTTGTGAGATATTTTGTGGTTTCTTTCTGTAGCCATCTTAACCACGTTAGACACGTTTTCAAATAAACATATTTCGTAACACATAATTCTTATCTTAAAAGCAATCACAATGCAGACTTCTAAGTGGTCAGTAGTTTATCCGCATAAACCAATGCCTTTAGGTAGTTCCAAAGAAAATAGTCAAGAGGTGCCAAATTAATAGAAAGGTCCATTGGCGAAATCACCTTCTCATCAAATTGTAATTTCAATAATTCGATGGTGTCGGTCGCCGTATGGCACGTAGCGCTATTCCGTTGAAACCACATCTCGTCCGGATCAATGTTATCTATATTCTGAATGAAATTTTCATTGAGCATGGCCTGGTAATAACCTCCATTGATCATAACGCGAGAAAAATAAGAAGTGATGATGCCACCCTTGGAACCTCTTCATTCTGCTCACTTCAAATGGGGCAATTCTGTTTATTATCATACCCGTTAAGCCATAAATGAGCCTCGTCACTGAACAACATTTTTCGGAAAAAAAGTGGGTCGGCTTCCAACATCTCCAGAGCCCAATCACCAAACGAGCGCTGAATTCTATAGTCTTGTTGCTTTAATTCATCTACCCACTGGATCTTATACGGGTATAGACCAAGATCTTTCCGCAAAATTTTCCACATAGTAGAGGGACAGAGGCCAAATTATTGTGACAAATTCGGGTCTTCGATCACACTATCGTTTACAACGGCTATATTTTCTTCGGGTTTCAGACGGACGATTATGTGCACGAAAAAATGTACAACGCGCTCTATAAATTTGGCGAACAGAATACGAATTTTGGAAATAAATTTCAACAACACCTAAGCATACTTGAAGCATGAGTCTTTCCATGTCTATTTGCCAGAATATACTGAACAAAAATGTTGTATGCTCAGCCAAATTTAACAGCTGCTTCATCAGTTATCCCTCCTGAAAGTTCCAACACTAAGAAAAAAAAAAAAAAACACATTTTCCTTACTCGAAGCACTTCTTTTCGAAGGTTTTAATATCGGACAATAGATGCAACTACATATTAGTCTGTTTAAAGCGATACCTTAAAGAAAACAGTGACAGTGAGGATTTAAAATTTTTGAAACCCAAATCAGGGCAACACATCTACTATGCCTAACTAGCAACGTCGATACTGGAAAAGTCACTTCAACATTTTGGTTTCCGTAGCTAAGTTTGCGCTTACGGGTCAACTGCTTCCCGATTTATTCAACCATCTCCTCATTCCATTTATAATTTTCAACCCAAGTGAGGTTATATCAGAAAAGCAAACTTATTTCTCTAAGCATTGACTGTGCTCATCTCACCACATACCGAACCCCAAAGGCTCTAATTAATGAAATGAGAAATCAGTTTTTTAATCACTTCGCACAAAGTTTTCTACATCCTGACTTCCGTCTGATGATAAATGAGTTCATACTGACTGCAACCACAGCTACTGGTGTGGCCAGAATTATTGGTATCTTAATTAATGTTAGCTTTAGTATGCATAAAACCAAATTTTTTTTTTATTTTTATTGCCATTGCCAAATTTTTATGTGAGTGAGAAAAAAAAATTGAATTAGATAGATACTGTAGTTAGAGCAGAGAGAGAGAGAAAAAAGAGAGAAGAGAAAATCAAACAGAAAAGTTATAGATCCCAACCGTCACCCACACCACCCAAAAACTTCACCACTATTATTGCGAACGCTGCACCAATGTTAGATAACGTGCTTTCCCAGATTGCGGTACCGCAACTACGAAAATACATTTTTGAAATATAACTCTTCTCCCAGGAGGATGTAGCATTCCATAAGTACATCTACATCCTTTGGATGGGAGAGAATCGGTTTTTTGGTAGTCAAACTATACAAACACACAAACCGCTCGCACAAGCACACACACGCATACGCTCTAATGGGACACATACCTTTTGGTTTTTCTGGTGCTGCCTTTCTAAAGCCCAAAAGTGGTGGTTGTCCTCCTGCCTGTACGCTCTTGTAGACTTGCTTTTGTTCGACTGGGCTCAATGGGGACTGATGCTGGGGTACATCCTTTTTCCGGAATACTAAATTCGAATCGCTGGTGTAGCCCTGCTCCTTCAGTAGTGCTCTGCTCGTGTGGTTGTTGTAAATTATCGGCGTTTATGTGAAAGGATAGAAAAAAAAGTAGAAAATGTATAAATTTTGGAGAAAGTTTGTGAGAAAATATTTATCAAGGTAATTGTAATATTAGTAAATTGGAGACAAAGAAAATCAGTGTTGCATTTCGCAGTGGTTAGGTACAACATTTAGTCCTTTTTATTTAAAGATTCGTATGAAGACGGCCTGAAAAGATAATAAATGTATAAATATATTCGCGGACTTTCTGATGAGATACCTGGAGGTGAATTGATGGAAACAACTGCATTGTATTGTAGCTGTAAGTTAAAGAGCTGTCAGATGTTCACAGCTCCAGCCAATACCCAGTAAAAGCCCAACTCAAGAGATCGAAGGAGCATTTCGCTACAGTCTTGTACCGTCGATTCGCTAACGATAGTCAAGTCAAGCTGAAGTAACAAAAGCCCGATAGAGTGGTAGAAATGTGCAGGGTTTGGATTAGTACGTAGGCGCATTCCTGGCATCGATTATTCGGGTTTGCGAACCGTGCATGCTAGCAGCATGCATATTTAGAAGATTACCACACCCCTTGGCGCAACAAAATAGAGAAAAAAAAAAGCACCAGAACCCCCAGTAAGGAAGAGATTACTCAGCCGGTAGGACTTGACGGCATACAGACAGAGCTCTTCCATGTAGCCCCGACAGCATCAGTAGAGTTATTATCTCCATTAATTGAGAGAGCTTTCCAGATGAGTAGAAAAAGGGAATGATCATCAAGCTAACTACGAAAAGAAATCTTGCGCAGTGCGAAAACTGGGGGTCTCTGCGACCTACTGCAGGTAATATAGTAGCTTTTTTTTATAATTTGCGCGCGCTCAAGAGATTATGATTACTCTCAACATGTTTACACACAGTGCGGCCATTAGAAAGGATAGATAGAGAGAGAGAGAGAGGGAACGATTTTTGGTATAGCGGCTTGAAGCTCAGTTGTTTATGCTTCAGAGAAACTCCGGGGGTGGCGTCCAGATAACTGGGAAATTTTTTTATTTTTTTTTTTTGTATTTGCTTCTAATTCACAGTATTTTTTCCCCGATAGCCGGTGTCATAGGCAAATCATCATCAATACAGCAAACAATTATTTCTGCCATATGACCAAGCTACTGCCAGTATTATGCCTTCGCAGTAGTGTTCACACAAGCTTTCGCAATTGATCGGACTGACTTCATATATTTCATGAGAACTAAATAAATGCTTGTTTACATCAGGATTTGAACCATGAACCATTAGCGTGGCAATTGACGACGTCACCACTACGCCACAGCTAAAATAATCCTGGAGATTGAAGACCGTCTTGCAGATATCGATGCCGAGCGAGCAGGTTTCCACTCTGAATCATCCTATGTCGATCACATAAACACCTGCGGATAATGACTGAGAAGTACGGCGAATACTGATCGCTGTTTATCGATTTTGAGAAGGCGTTCGATAGTGTCAACAGGGATTTTATATGGTGTGTGTTACGCAGGAAAGGTATTCCAGATAAATGAATTGCTACTGACAAGACTACATTACAAAAGATGAGTTCAAATGTCACGTTCTACAAAGAAGAATGTTGTCTGAGGAATTTCATATCCATAATGTGGTAAGACAAGGCAAACCCCACAGGCGGTTCAGTAGAAATGCAGTGAAGTGGAAGGGTTATGATCCCTTATTTTCGGATCATAACCTCGCTGATAAAAGGAAGAAGAAGAATGTGGTAAGACAAGGCTGCTCGTCAATACTATTTATATTGGTGACTAGCAATGTACTTCATGCTGCTTTGTCGACGGAAAATGAAGAAATTCGGCAGGCTCTTACGGCCTAGCTCAAGCACCTTGACTTGATGACGTCATATGCCTACTTTCACATAGAATTATGGACCTCTATCGAATGAAAGCAGCTGCAGAGAGAGAAGCTGACAAATATGATCAACTTGGGAATGAACTCAACAGTTCAAGTAAACATTACAGCGCAACCGGTTGAGAGAGCAGAGAGTCTCTAATATCTTGGAACTATTACCACAGTCGAACAGGATGTCCCAAGTCGAATTGCCAAACTGAAGTCTGCTGTCGGAAAGTTTGGTCTTAGCACCAAACTATGACTGTTCTGCTCCAATGTTAAATATGTCCTGTTGTATAGGTGCAGCAATCGGAATGTGACCGCCACTATAACGAATAAGCTACAGATGTTTGTAAACGGTGTAACAATTTTCTGGTGGAACTAATTGGAAAGGAGTTGGAGTGAGCTAAGATACATGCCAGAAATCGTACACGATGGCATGCGGGCGTAATCGAGGCCCTAACACCATCAATGGGAAACAGGACTTAAGAAGATACACGAAATAAAAACAAGTATCTGAGTGGTATTATTAGTGGGCTAAAGCAAAGATCAGTTGCATCTGCATGTCTCGTATCCCATTATACTCGTGGATAATTTTTCTTCTATTTCCAATGAAATTTTTAACAGTTGTCGCTATTTTTTTCTTGTTTTTTGTTTTTATGGGGAGTGAAAATGTTTCACTACCGTATTCAGATGTATCTGGTCAATTGTACTACTAGGAAGCGGAACTCAGCTTCACCTATATTACTAGAATTTCCGTGTCTATAGTTAAAAGTCAAGTAAGCGCTTCAGTAATGAGGAGCTTACGATATGGGCACTCTGGACAATTACATAGGAAGTGTTCAGCAGTCGGTCCCGCACTTCACAAGCATCGTGTCACTTGCTTAGCGAAAGTGCGGTTCCCTGTCGATTTTGTTAAAGCGCTCGACACGTTAGACTACCTTACGCTATTGGATGATATTTACAGGATGAATTTGGTGAACTAACATTTGCTCATCGATCGCCAATTCCAAATCAAATCATTTCTGGAAGTCACAGTGAATCGAAGAGGTTAATAAACGGTGTGCTACAAGGGTATGAAGTGGGTCCAGTACTAATTATAATCTACACCAACTGCTGTGAGTTAACACAAAGCGTTCCCATTCGTGATCGCCCATGATACAACGATTGCAGTGAGATGGAGCTTTTGATGGAACACTCATGCTACAAATATTCGCCGTAAGCTACATAGTGTCCTGTTTGCAATACTTTATGTAAAAAAGTACACACAACGACGGGTACTGCAGCAAGGGTACAATGCACTGTTAGAATCACAGCTTCGATACGCCATCCTTTCATGGTGTGGAACAGCAATGACACATATAGAAACTCCAGAGAAATCGTAGAGCAGAGCCCTTAAAGTTTCTTTTTTTTATACTTTGCGTGCACCAAAGGGATCTTTAATACCTTTATATTGATTCTTATGGCACGGGCGTAATGGAAAAAGGAGGGAGAGTTGCGTTGGCCTTAAATGTTTGAAGGTTCTAATGATGAGGAAATACCATACAGAGCCTGACAGTTCGTTCCACTTACCTATTGTTTGGCTTATGAACAAATCTCTGTATTTGACAGTACTGGGTGAACTGATGTTCATTCGAAGCATGATGCGTATTGCTGGTGAAATTTTGAAGAGGAGAAATGCAACGGGCCATTCCGCTGCAGCATTTTTTTTACATAAAAAAGCGATAAAATAGGGAAAGACACGAGACATTTCTACCATGTTCAAGTGATAATACACAGTTCACAATGTCTATCACCTTTAAGTTTTAGTTTCACCTTTTTTAGGAATTAGTCTCGCTTGAGAGACGGAAGACAGCATTGCGTTTTGGATGCCTTATTTTCACTCAACTTTTTCACCTGTAACATATGGGCAGCAGAAAGAAATAGCCTGGAGTCAGATATAGGTAACTTTTCTCCAAAAAATGTCGTAAACAAGATGGTCCCGAGTATCGGCATGTGGAATAAAATATTTTTATTCATTGAGACGGTACTCAGATCAAAAAAGAGAGAGGACGAAGTAAGCATACCGTCAGTAAGTTTACGAAATTGATGTAAGCATTGCCGACAAGATATTATAAGCCCGCATTAGGAGAAAAATATGAAAATGTCGGTCCGCAAAGGGGAAAGAAAACGTTACCACTCTGAAGTACTGCTAAAGCGGTCCCGGAATGAATGGTGTCAGGTTGAAAAGGGGTTAAACGTGTTTTTTTTTTGTGAGTAGGAGTTTCACAGTACTTGAAACAGATTGAAACTGTTTTACCCTAGAAAAAAAAAAACATATCCGTTGACGTTTCTCCTCCTATGGCCGAAGATCAGGGACGTGAATTGAGGTAAAAGCATAAAAAACGGAGGGTACTGTCATGTCAAGCCAAGCAAGCACTTCAGTGATGAGGAGCTTACAGTACCAGCACTCACCACATCCGCACCGAAGATCTGCCACCTGATACGAGCAAAGGCCGGACACTCACAGAGATAATGTTCCACTGTATCGTCGCTCTCTCCACAAGCGTCGCAGATTGTAGTGTCATTTAAGCCTACCACGTTAAGGTGCTTGGCAAAAGCGAACTGGCCTGTCAAGACGCCGATAAGTTGTCTACAGTCTTTTCTGCTGAGAGACAGCAAGAATGCCGCTGATTTCTTACAGACGTCCGGGAGCGTTTAGTCAACCTGCAACCTGGAGAGTCATGCCACACACAATTGTGCTCGTGAGAGACCCAATCGTCAATGCCCTAACCGAGGACGCCGGAAGACCCAACGCGGGTTCGGGACCTGAGAAAGCCTCCTCTGAGCCTTGTCTAGCAATCCCATCGGAGATCTCGTTCCCGAGATCCCAGTGTGACCTGGGACCCAGATAAGAGACAGAGAATTCAGTCTTGCGACCGAGTTCAAACAGTTTTTGGTTTTACGAACTATTTTGGTTAAGCGGTTAAAGGGTTAAGCAAGGCCTTAAGCGCAGCCTGACTGTCACTACAGACACAAATGATACATCCCTTCCACCTGTTCTTCACAACATAGTTCATGGCCATTAGGATTGCATAAGTTTCCGCTTGGAAAACAGACGCATATTTGCCTAACGAGAAGTGAAGTCTAATGTTGTCGACTTCCACGAAGACCCCAGCGCCAGACCATTGACTGGTTTTCGAACCATCTGTGAAAATACGACTACATTCCATTCCCGGCTCAGACTCTGACCGAAGCCAGTCCTGGACACAAGGAAAGTCGACTCTGAATTTACGCATCAGCTGGAGTTCTGGTGTTATTGCATCAGACGGCATATCCATAAGACAGGAGTCGTAAGATAAGTGTCGCCCAAGTTCATCAAAGTTCCAGTGTGGAGTATACCAAAAACCGCCCCGCCTAAGACGATGGATGGCTTTGATAGTGCAAGCCATGATATAAGTATCAAGGGGATGTAAGTTCAGCAAAGCGTCTAGAGCAGAGCCAGGCGTACTCGGGAAAGCTCCCGAGCATCTTTCCCGAGTGAGTAGCAGAGGTCATTTATAAAACTGAGAAAGAAAGGCGGAGATAAAACAGAGCCTTGGGGAACACCAGCATTTATACGTTGAATTGCAGCCTTGAAACCGTCGGAGACAACTTGTATTGAATGACCCGAAAGGTAATTTCTAATCCATTGAAGAAAAGACTCATCGTTGCCATATGAACGCAATTTCGACAAAAGACCCCGATACCAAACTTAGTCAAATTCCATAGAATTTAGCGTGGAATTCGGAGGATTTTCAGGATAAGCGTTCAAAAGAAAACAAGTAAGACAGTCGCATATTTTGAGTCAGTGTGTAGATCACGACTAAGACAGACGGTTTTTTTTTTTCTTTTTACGAACAAAATGTTGCTTGGAGTCAAAAATATCGATTGGGCGTTGTATTTTTTGAGGACATACTCGTACGTATAAGTCATTTAGGTTTCACAATTCTTGGTGAATCAATATTTTAAATTAATTTATTATTCAATTTCAAGAATGACTGAGTAATGATTTGTCAATCAGGAAGCCTTGCACCAGGCCAATACATATTTCTATCGACTTACAAACAAGTCAAGCATTTGTTCATATATGTATGTAGTTACGTTCATATATTATTATAACATGTATTAACTCCGACTAATTCTTTTCCTGTTTTAATCATTTTTCGACTAGAGGCAAGGTATTTGAAGACTGAGCCTGGATTTTATTTGTAGTGTATGAAAGTATCTGCAACCAAATGGGAAATCATCTGCTACAAGAGAGTTAGATACGTGCTGTAAAAGTGCAGCTATAAAACGTGTGCTTAGGTGGTTGAACATGAACTGTTATATTCACACAACACTTTGTTACCAATTCATTTGAAAGGATCGGTACGCCAATTAAATTCTTATTCCCAAAATGTTGTCGAGAGTAACAGTCAAAAGTTTTTTAAGCATAAGAGAGACTGAGGCCAAAGATTTACACTCTCACTCTCTATAATGCTCAAAAAGCTTTTGACGCTGATGGCGTAAAATTTTTCCTGACCTTTCTAAGAGATCATTTGGATTTGAAGATCGCAAAATTGCCATTTACGAATTTTGCATAGCATTGTTGAAAGCCAATGAATCCTTGCACATCCTCATGTACGAGTACTTACTACTATCTCACTGCAAAATGCAACACTGATTGCTACAGTAACATGTACGAGTATTAACCCTTCGATTTGCATCTAACCGCAAATACTCAATTCACTTTAGAAATCCATTCCTTCGCACAGAAGCAAGGATCGATTTAATATGATTCTCTATATTATCCTTACAGACTGGGGCACATGCATATAACTATTTACATACCTCGATAAATTTCCCTCGGTGTAGTGTGGAGAAAGTTTCTGCTGGTCCAATTGCTGGTAAATTTTCGAGCAAAATCCCATGAAAATCCGTCCGCAATGTGAAGACATCCCCGAAGGACATAAAGCGAGAACAAAAATAAAAGAGGAGAAAAGAAGACAAAAATTAGATTAAAATGTTCACTTATTTCGTCCTTAGAGGGCAAATATGTAATTTTCAAATGTGGTCTTCCATATGGACATGGAATGTGTGGCAACAACAAGAAGTTCTACTTTATGGTATAGCCTTTGTAAACCACCACCACTGGGTGACCATCATCCCAATTCAGCCACCCAGTCTTTTTACCATCGCCAACCATGGAAAAACCAACGACGTACCTACTACTCGACTGTGGATACAAAGTTTGTTATAAAGTGGATGTGTATGCGAATGGGAAAATTGTTTATTCGTCTTGAGTTTTTTGTTAAAAAAAAATAATTATATGGATGAGGACGTTTATGTTTATGTGAGGGAAATGAGTTTTATGTCAATAGGAGAGGACTAGCAGGAGTAGAGTACGAGTGTCCTGGATGTTGATGTTCTTGTTGTTAGTGCATTCAAATGGTTGTGGTTGCTCATGTGTTGAATGGTAAGTTTTAAGGTTTTCTTATTTGTGTAGGTTTTTTTGTTTTTCTGTTTTTGTTTTGTAGTTTTATTATGGTTTTTCCATTCGACATCGAACGACCTTATGAGGTGAGGAGGGTTGTAAGTATGGTTGACATAATTAGGAGAAATATGCGAAACATGTTTGTTTGTTGAGTTAGTAACAAAGTTTCTGGGCGGTCGGTAGTGTAAATTTGCATGCAAAATTGTTTTCATTTATGGTTACTATATTTACTTGTCGTTTGTGGTACGTAGATGTTCATTACATTTTTATTGATTGAAAGGCAAATTGTTGTGTGCTCTAAGCTAAGTAATTATACTGATACCATACGGTGATCCTATATGTATGACCTTATATGAAGCAGGTGGATCAGTTTAAGTACCTTGGAGTCATATTCACGATTAATCGAAAAAGCTCTGAATTCATTTTGAGAGAGCCTCGTCGATCTTTGATACGAAAGTCGGAACTTAATGTCAAAGCTATGGTACCTGTCTTTAATTCGGTACACATTCCAGCTCTTCACTCTCATGAAATCTGGCTAGTGACCGAAAGAATAAGTTGGTTGAGGCCCTGGTTCACCGCGAACTGTGACGACTAAAAGAATAATATCGTGGATACAATCTGCCGACATGATATTCATTCATCGCGTTACTGGAATAACTTACAGGGATCGAGTGTGTAACACCAGAATACGCGGGCTCTCAACGGCTACTTCACGGAACGCAACGATCTATACTTCGATGGTTCGATCACGTAGTGTTTATGTCCCTAAACCGGATTTCAAGATATGTCATGATTGCCATGCCATGAGATAAGCGACTCTTGGTAGGCCTAGGAACGGTTGGATCAAATCCGAAATCTCTACCAGACCCCAGTTGAGTTTGAGTCGATGGCTAAAGATCCAAAATGATGGAAAGCCAATGAAAGAATGCCATCTTTTGACAGATTTAAGAAAGGTCTCGTATTGATGGCGCTGAGATTTCGAACTGTATCGAAGACCTGCGTTAGAATAATACAAGATATGTAAGATAACGTTAAAATGAAAATCAGATGCATGGCGGGAATAACTGGGAAATTTGAAGTTACTCATAAAGGAGTGCACCAAGGCAATTGCCTACGTCCATTTGTTTCAGTGCCGTGCAAGATTTATTTTTGTACTGAAGGGACATATCGATGAAACTTGAATGACTTTTCTTTCCATATACGTAGCCGAACGATAGCGCCATCGTAAGTAGCAATGTGCAGCCAGAATACATTTAATATGCACGAAGACAGAAGTTTGCATTGCTGTTTTTTCGATACCAGATATCCTTTGATTTAGTTATCGTTCTGAAATACGATGGATTTAAATACTAGGGCTCAGTCATATATCGTATGGCTGTGGGGTGGTTAAAATGGCGTTTTATCCTTTGTGACAGAAAAATGACACTTTAGCTCAAAGGTATTTTCCTGCGACAGTCGTACGTCTGTCTGTCTTTAACATCTGCAACCCAATGCTGGATGATGTTTGTAAAATCTTCAGGAAAAATGACAGCGGCGGTGAGGAAAAGTTATGAATGTCAGTCGTAAAGAAATACTTTATACAGAGGCATGAGACCTATGATCGGTTTGGGTCTACCAAAAAGCTGCTTCTGGTCAAATGTTTTCTTCTTCGTGCAATTTTCCAACAATTTTTCATTCTTAGAATTGTATATAGAATCGAAAGATCGAGCTCAAACTGGGTTAGAATGTCAATACCAGATCGTGGAGCTGAAAATTAACACGGCAAAAAGGAATGAACTCATCTGCTCAAGTATGCATTACTGGACAACCAGTAGAGAGAGAAGAGGATTTCGAATACTCGTATCTTGGGAGTATTGCCTCGACAGAACACAGCCAGCCAAATCAGCGAAGTAAAGTTCGGGGTTGCTATGTTGTCCCAAATATGGTGAAGCGCAATAAGCATGAAGCTATGATTGATCCAACATTGAGACCGAGCTACGGGTGCAACATACGAAAACTGACACGTACTATCACAAAAAAGCTGCAACCGTTCGTTAACTGATGTCTATGAAACAATCTACGGACTTTCTGGCCCAACTATATCTTCAATGAACATTTTGCCAGAGAACGCCTCAGGAACCCAAAGGCCAAATTGGCAGTGGATTGGTCATACATTCCGAAAAGTTGATAATTCCATAGTTAATCACACACTGCAACGAAATTCATTCACTGAGGATGGTAGAAGACCTTGGCCTAAGACTCACAAATGGATACAGGACATAAGTAAAAAGAAAACCTGAGTTAAAGCTAGGTGGAACACAATTTACAGAAGAGGTAAGAAGCTATAAGGAGAGCTGAAATGCACTACATAAATACGTATTTGGCGCAAACAGCCCATAAGTGGCCTAAGGCATAGCACCTAGCTTCTCGCAACCACTCGTTTTGTGTGCTTTATATTTTTCGTACGAATGGAACGGACCTACCGTTTTCTATGCCGTATTCGAATCAATTTTTATAATACAAATACTCTCGACTGTGCGCCAGACGTTCGCGGAAGTTGCGTGACAAAACTTGTTGGTGTTTTCTGGGATTCGAACATTGAACCTCACTCGTAGAGTTCCTATACACTAACCACTGCGTCATTGTGCCAATGGCATTGCATCTGAAAAAAAAAAATGTACTGAGATCACAGATAGATTCTTTCTGTATTTTTTTGGAGGATAGCCTAGAGTTTTGTTCAAGTTTTTGCAGGATCTGATTAATGTATCATACTTTTGCACAGGAGGATTCTGGCACAATTTCTGTACATTTCATCGATGTCTGCCTTGAACTCTACTTCAATGAGGCCTCCTTTTTTTTTTTTTGAATAAAAGGAAACCCAAATGCCATAGCACTCACTCTCCGGTCCATTGTACTACCAGGCAAAAACCTTTTTTTGGTGCAGTGGTTGAAAAAACTTCGATGTAATTTGTTTTTCTTATACTTTATACTGATTGCTGTTCCCCGCTGGGGCTTGAACCTGCACACATCGGTTTACGAGCGAACACACTACCCACTGTACCACTGACACCCTATCAATGAAGAAATGCTTCTAATAGAGGTCTTGTGCCATCAATTGGACGTGTCTTAGTATTTCGAAACCACTTTTGAGTCTACAAAGAGTCTACTGCGTTGATGGAATTATGTTTGTGTTGTGATGTCATCTAAAAGAAGAGCAAGATGACAACACTAGGAATTCTTTTTTTTACGGACTGATTGAGAAGATTTGTGAGCACTGGCCGTAACAGGAGTTGAATATATTCCTGGGGCTTAAAAGTCAAAATCGATTAAGAAATGAATAATGGAATAGTTACTAAAAATTAATTGAAGGTCATTGTCTTGCGCGAAGAAGGTCCTTGTCTAGTGAGAAGAAGCGTATGTCGCCCATTTGTTGCTTCGGAACCCTATTGGAATATCACTCTAAAATGGGAAGTGAAGATCCCAGTTGAGCAATTGGTAAATGTATAGGGCCTAGGGCAAGCGAAAAGGTTTATCAACCCCAACCAAACTAAGGCCAACAATCTACTTCAATCCAGTGAGGAGACCTTAATGACCTTAACAGGTTACCTAACTGAACACTATCCACTCAGGTACCATCTGCATAAAATGAAATTATCAGTTATAGATATGTATATACCTGCTTTGCAGAGAGGAAGAAGAGATGGAAAGACATATTCCTTGTGAGGGTCCAGAGAACGTAAGGAAAAGATTACTCCATCTAACGCGAGACTCAATAAGGCCAGAGAAAACTTGGAACATAGAACTTAGAACTCCATTGAGGTTCAAAAGCCCCAATCTACGAGTACTTAATTGTAGGTCTTTGGTATTGTACCGCGTCGTAAGTATGGCACATAATGCTTTAATTGCGAGGCACCGTAAGAATATCTGCGGATAGGATACCTCTAGATTTATATATGATTGATATTGCAATTACACACATAACCACAAGTAACAACGCGAGTTCGGTTCCTGCCTCTGGACAAAAATGTTTTGTAAAATTTTGTGTAATTTTATATATCTTGAGCTCATAACGAGTATGGGGGTGGGTGCCGTGGCGTAAGTGGTTAGTGTGTCGGTTCACTACGCGTGAGGTTTCAAGTTCGAATCCTAGAAAACACCAAAAAGTTTTTTTACGGTCCCACCTCTCGCGAGCGTCTGACAATCATCCGAGAGTATTGTTGCCTCGAAAAAGGTTCGCAAAACAAATTGCCCTTCGGATACAGCACTAAACTGTAGGTCCCTTCCATTCGTGTGGAAAATATAACGCACAAAACAGAGTGGTTGCGAGAAGCTAGGCCCTGGCACTTAAAGAGCTGTTGTGCCAAATATATATATATATATATATATATATATTTCTTCTAATTGTAGAAGGTTAGTGAAAGAAAATTCCGTTGTCGGATATCCTGAAAGCCCTAAACAGTCCAACTTCTCTACCGAACTCAAATCGAAGCCCTTATAGTCAATGTAAGCTAAAGCTATTGGCGGCGATGTTTGGTAAACGCAGCTTAAATGGAATCGATGACTTACTGCAGACATCGTCGTATGAAGATTCAACTTGTTAAGGGTCTACTTCGCCAACTATAAGTTATTACCCTGAAAAGTGTGAAATCCACTTTGTCGTTGATAAATTGTTAAAGCCAGTGAACCAAAAGGTGTACAGTCACTTTATGCTTAGATATCGGAGGCAAAGGGAAATAAATTCAGATTCTAAGTGGTGTCAGGCAAGGCTCCATATTATCACGATTATTTTTTCTGATGGTGATTGTGCTTTCAAATGAGTGGACTTATTTCAAGTCGTGGCCAATTTATATCAAAGGCGAACTTGGCAGAGCTCCATGCAAATTGAACGAAAGGCAACATTTTAGCGTTACTAAAAGCTCGATAACCTCACTAATTAAAACAATAGGTGGACCTACATAGAAACTTGTATCACTACGAAGATAATATGACCTACATTCGATAGAGCAAGAGCTAAGAGATTTATGCAGAAGGATAGAAAATCCGTCTCTACCCTCATGTGAGTCATTAGAGGGCATAACACTATGCGATATCACATGAAAAAGTTACGTGGACAAACAAAGACCTCTGTAGGGGCTGCGGTGACGAGGAGGTTCAGAAGGACACTACCCACTTCTCTGCCAATGCACATGCATCTACCTCTAAGAAATAAATACCTTGGACAGTACTTCTTTAAGGATGTATAAGAACTGTCTAACAGGCCGATTAACGAAATCGCAACTTTCATTAAATCTTCGAGATGCTTTGTATCTCGAGCACAGTTAGTACCAAATGCTTTCTTCAGGATATGTACAAAAGACGTTTATTTTTATTTTTCATGTGGAAGGGATCCTCTATTATATTTTCTTTCCCTCCATGGGTATAACAATGGGTCTACATTGACCTGAGTGTTGTGTAGATGATTTCTATACATACACCAGCCCACTTACCTAACCTAACCTAATAAAAATTGATGGATAACGTTATACCAAATATTTGGTGTAGAATATTTTTATTATCTTGGAACAAAAGAACCTACGAATAGGTTTGGTTTCTCATAGAACCTTTAAGCGTAGACTAAGTGCTCAATTGGTAAATTGAATTTATGATAACGAAGGCAGGTATCAAGCAAATTAAACCACGTAAAGCAGGCATCATAATAGTTCAGATCTCACTATAAAGATTGTTCAAACTAAACATTTTTATCATTAAAAAAAAGAAAGATAATGTTGAGGTGTTGTAGTATGTATTCTTCTGCTAAGTGAACAGCCTGAAGGATACATTATGCTTCTTTCTTGTTTTCGAAAAATTGCTCCTGAAAAGGCTTAGCACAATCATCGAAGAAGGAAGTCTAATCCCGAATCATCAGTTCGAATTTAGAAATAAACATTCCACGATACACCAAGTGCATCGAATTACGGATGTAGTAGAAAAAGCACTGGAAGAAAAACAAGAGTTTTTGGCACTATGTTTAGATGTTGCTCAAGCCTTTGACAAGGTTTGACATAAGGCCCTTGAGTTTAAACTGCATAGGGATTTACCAAGGCAGTATTACGAAACACTAACATTCTATATTTCAAATCGACTCTTCTGAGTTCGATACGAACAAGAATATTCGGCCAAGGAAGTGTCCTAGGACCAACCCTGTATCTGTTGTATACTAGGGATATTCCGGTGGACAAAAATGTCGTGATGGCTACTTTTGCAGATGACAGAATGCAGTCAATAGAGTAAGTGATTGGACGCAACAAAGGCGTAGCAAACTCAATGAGACAAATTCAACTCATATAAACTTCATAAATAAAAAGATAAACAATCTTCCGATATTCATTAACAAACTGATTGTACCCTACGCCAATATAGCAAAGTACCTTGGAATGACTCTGGACTTTAAGTTAAAATGGAAAGAGCACATTACAAAGAAAAGAGAAAAACTTAACTTGAAATATAGAAAAATGTACTGGCTATTAGGAAGAGACAGAGCAACATCCTGCTATATAAGCAAGTATTGAAGACTGTCTGGACATACGGTATCCAATTATCGGGCTGCACAAAGAAAAACAAATATTCAAACTATATAGGCATTCCAAAACAAAGTCCTACGTGAAATAAGAAACGCCCCTTCATGTACAAGCTGTAGGCTGGACATTACTTAGATTTAGATTTAGATTTAGATTTAGATTTATTTCATACAAAATTATAATACATAATACATAGGTTCTAGTAATAAGGATTTCAGAAATAATTATAATGACATTTTTTATTTATATATACTTCAAGTATTTAAATAGTATCAAATGCCACTTCAATGGGCTTTACAGCAAATAAATTCAGTTGTGGGTGGGGTGACCCTTAAAAACAAAAATTATACAATAACGAAAAAGTGAAAGATAGTATGTGATTAGATGTAATAACAAAGAAGCAAGATCCAAAAAACAAGTGAAAAGGCAAAAAAAAATATAAAAAGTTAAAATAAAGGTAATAAAAAGAGAGTACACGTAGTTACACCAGAACGTCAGATAATATGGATTCTAAACTAGCATAATCTAGATCTAAGAGCCATTGCTTAACACATTTTTCAAACCTTCCAGAAACCGTTAGAGCTCTTAAGGACTGTGGGAGCTTATTAAATAAGCGGCACGAAGAAACCAAATAAAAGTTTCGAAGGGCGTTGGTGCGATAGATCGGTATAGAGACTAAATTCGAAAAATTTCCACGTAGATTATAGTCAGAAATTATTCTGTAGTTACGATTTCCCGATCTCACGAAGAAAGTTTTTAACACTTTGAAACAATAAAGATGACGAACTGGAAGCATTTTTAAATCACGAAACAACGGATAACTAGGATGTCGACGGTGCTTTCGGCACATAATTCTTAAGACTTTCTTTTGCAGAATTAAAAGTGGTTTAATTTTATTCAAATGAGTTCCACCCCAACACGAAATACCATAAATATTTCGAAATACTTAGATAATCGCAACTTATAGCTTTTTCTAATGCTGGCCACCAGACAATCACCCCGTACGTAAGTATCGGTCTAATGACTGAGATGTAGAGCCAGTGAGTGATTCGTGGTTGTAAGCCCGATTTATTCCCAATAGCTTTTTTACAACAGAAAAGTGCTACGGTAGCTTTCTGTACTCTTTCCTGAATATTAGGTTTTCAGTTTAACTTCTTATCCAGGATAAAGTCCAAATATTTTGATGTATCTTAGAAAGTTAAGCTGATACCATTGAGAGAAGAAATTTTATATTTCCTGGATAAGAGTACTAGTTCAGTATTGTGGGGGCTTACATCAAAACCACACCGAATCGCCCATCTAGTGAGCTTGTTTAAAGCGTTTTGTACATAGAAGTCGTTTTAGACTATTTAAGTGCTTTCCCGAGACAGCCAAAGCAACATAATTTGCATAAGCGATCGCCGTGCCTCCCTCGCCTTCCATGATTATAATAGCTCATTGATCACCAAATTCCATAAAAGAGGGGATAGAACACCACCTTGGAGTGCCTCTACTGACAGACTTTCTGGTAGACGTCCCACCAAGCTAAGAGTTGATAATCTGACGTCCAGATAACTGGGGAGATTTTTGATATTTGTTTGCCTTTACTTCTGATTCACAGTATATTTTTTTTCGATTACCGATGCCATAAGCAAATCAATTGTCCAACAGAGCGAACAATTTTCTCCAGTAATATGACCAAACTACTACCAGTGGTGTGCCTTCGCAGTAGTGCTCACACAACCTTTCGCAATTGATCGGATTGATTGAGAAATAAATAAATGCTTGCTAACGTCAGGATTTGAATCATGAACCATTAGTGTGGCAATTGATGAAGTTACTAATACACTATTGCCACCCCCAAAAACACTATTTGGTAACCGGGAACAACAAAGTGTCTTTCGAGATTTTTCACCTTCGTTACACTTTTATAAGGGCACAGAACATGGACGTGCTCCAGCTGAGCCTAACTCACGGCTTATACCCGGGTAGGTAACACCGAACATCTGGTGTGTGTAATTAATTAATGTAAAAAAATAAAACTAAAGTGAACAGTCAAAGTAAATCCACCGTCTTCATAAAACTGTCTTTTGCATGGTCTTGAGATTCGTTTACGATGTCAATGTAACCCACCTCACCTCATTTGTCTTCAATCTGACATAAAAGTTCCCATAACTTAGTTACGTATAATTATGTATAATTTTATAAGTACTTTCAACAATATTTACAATAATATGAATCTCCAAAACTTATACTAATTTAAATTCTTATTTCAACACACTTACAAATTGTTCAACTTCGTTAGCAAACTCGATGAATACACGAGGCCAAGTATCGTTGTCTTTAAGCCACTACACACAGGTTAATTGGTTGCATCGTCAATTTAATTATTTATTTTTTTTCATATAAGGACGCACACAAATAAAACAATTTAATGAACAATATGCAATATTTTGCAGGTGCATATGGGAGAAATTGAAAAGAAATGCAGGATTACATATTAAAATCGTATTAGTAATTAAAAATTTCGAAAATTAAATATTAAATTTAATTTTAAAACTAAAAACAAACAAATAAAATATATATTCTGTTTAAATGGCGTTAAATTCATCCAATAAATTCGAATCAAACGAATAAAATAAATCATATCAATCTAATTGTGTACAAAAGCGAACGACAACATCATCATAAATTTTCACTAAAATGTATCTAAAATGCTAAAACAGAAATCAATTATTCACCCAAGGAGGAGGGTGAATCGAATTAATGTCTTTTACTCTATCGAAGTTTTGTCGCACCCCACCCACAATATTGTAATGGGAATAGTCGCTGTTGTTGTATGTAAAATGAGAATGAAAAGCGATTGGGAAAACCATTGAAAACTAATTATTGTTGACTATGTACCTCGAGGGAGGAGGGAGCAAAAATACGAGTATAAAATGCTGCTTTTGGGGTGTAAGTGAGTCTGTCAATGCAGGCAATTGAATTCAGTGGAATTAAATATTTTAATCATTTCAATACGATTTAGGTTGAGTAGCATATTGAATAGTTATCAAGAAGGAAGTATTGGGTTTGGTTACAGTATGGGTCAAAGGTGTGTTCTTACAAATAAATTGTATTGTATTTTGTTATAGTTCATGCTATACTATACTATACTAAGGCCTTGTACGCACTGTGACCTATAAGATCTATTGTGGCAGCCCAGTGTTTAGCCGAGAACTAAATTAAGGCTCTTGATAAGCCTCAACAGAGCTCCAGGATCAATGTTCTTTACACACGTGATATACCACAGGAAAGAAACTGCGTCGTCGCCACGTTTGTGGACGATACAGGGATACTATTGAAGTAGCAACTAGAAAGCTGCAACATGCTATTAATAAAGTCCAGGCTTGGACGAATTCTTGACGTATTGTGCTGAACGAAAGCAAATCTACTCACGTCAACTTTACCTAGAAAAAAAGTGGTTCGATTGCCTGTATATCTAAACTCGCCTCAAATACCGTACGCGAACGAAGCAAAATATCTAGGAATGACTAGATGTTAAGCTTAATTGGGAATCGCACATAAAAAAGAAACGTGACGAGCTCGAAAATAAATACCGACAAATGTACTGGCTACTCGGAAAACATTCGAAATTGAGCCTACAAACAAACTGTTTATTTATAAGAAAGTGTTAAAGGCAGTGTGTGCGCCGTGCCGTAAGTGGTTAGTGTGTCGGATCACTGCGCGTGAGGTTAAAAGTTCGAATCTTAGAAAACACCAACAATTTTTTTCACGGCCTCACCTATCGCGAACGTCTGACAAACATCCGAGAGTATTGTTGTCGCGAAAAAGCTTCTCAAAACAAATTGCCCTTCGGATACGGCACTAAACTGTAGGTCCCTTCCGTTCGAAAGGGAATACAGATGTTGCAAGAAGAAGTGCGCCCAGCTTCAAGCAAAGAGTACGGAGGGCCTCTATCGGGAGCTGGAGAAAATATCTTCCCCGGCTGCTGATGCAAACCAGGCTACGCAGGAGCTGCGAAGACACAATATGAACAAGGGCGCGACCATCTTCAAAATAGCCGTCCAAAGAAGGAGGAATGCTCAGGAGATTCGTTCGCCAAAGTTCATTAACAATGCTGACGGCCAGCTTCTTGTAGATGACGATAAAATTCTGCAGAGATGGCGGCAGTATTGTGAACGGCTTTTGAATGAACAGTTTCCCCGGCTATACTTTCCAAGAGCCACCCCTAACTGTGAAGAAATACCCGACATTACAGTCGAAGAAGTTAGTGGGGCGGTCAAATACTCCAAAAAAACGAAAAGCGGTTGGGCCAGACGAGATGCCCTCTGAGTTCTGGAAAAAGATGGCAGACATCGGGTTCAGATGACTCAGAATTTTCATCTCCAAATCTGTGAGAGGTGACCCAATGCCGAATCAATGGAGGGAAAGTTGCCTTCTCCTTGTATACAAAGGGAAGGGTGATACGCGAAACTGTGATAACTACCGTTCGATCAAGCTGATGTCACGGACCATGAAGATCGTTGAGCGGGTATTAGGTGGCCGACTGCGAAAAATAATACAGCTATCTGATGATCAGTGCGGGTTTGTCTCGGGTAAATCAACCACAGATGCAATCCAAAGTATAAGGATCATAATGGAAAAACATCGTGATTCCTTAAGGGATTTGCATATTGTATTGGTTGACTTTGAAAAGGCATTCGACAGACAACCACGAGATCTGACATCGAGGGGTTCCAGAGACCTATGTATAAATGATCATGGACATGTACGAAGGAGCAAAGACAAGAGTAAGATGCCCCGCTGGAGTAACCGAAGAGTTCCCAATCAAAGTCGGGGTGCACCAGGGAAGCCTTTTAAGTCCTTTGCTCTTGATTACAGTCTTTGATTATCTGCTTGAAGGTAAAGTGATGGACCCCAAGGTACATCAGTTATTCTTTGCTGACGACGGAGCCATCATAAGTGAGGACCCTACATCTCTGCAACGAGCACTTAATGTGTGGATTAACGTTTTGGAGGGAAATGGGTATCGCATTAGTTAGAAAAAGATAGAGTACTTGTGCTGCCCGCTCTCTTATCCACTCAGGCCTATTCCAGACATTTATTTGAATGGAACACTGCTTCCCAAGTGCGAAAAGTTCAAATATCTGGGATCTATGATCAATAGCAAAGCAGGTTGTGATGACAATATCAATAATCGTGTAAGCGTAGGGTGGATGAAATGGCGAGAAAATTCCGCTATCTTCTGTGACAGAAAAATCCCACCTAAGTTGAAAGGAAGGCTCTACACCACAGTTGTGCATCCAGCGCTCACATACGGTTCACAATGTTGGACGATGTACAAAACGTATGAGAGTGCATTAACGGCAGTTGAGATGAATATGCTTTGCATGACAGCAAGAGTGACAAAGCTTCATCGAAGAAGAAGTTCGAAGATCCGGGGAAGCTTTCACATCAAGGAAACCATGGTACAAAAGCTAGGGGGCGACCGGCTCAGCTGGTAGTGCTGAGAAGAGATCATTTGAGAAGAGATCATTTGATCCCTGTTAAAAAGGCAATATCAATGCACGTTCCAAAGACTTCGCGAGGCAGGAAAGGCAGGCCTATAAACGCCTGGATCGGAGAAATGCGACGACATCGGAATTTCATTGGCCTCAGTAGGTTAGGTTAGGTAAGTGGGCAGGTGTAGGGGGATAGAAAACCTCCACACCACACTCAGGTCAGTATAGACCCATTGTGATACCCATGGGGGGAATGGAGATAGAAAAGGAAATCCCTATTCCATCTCGAAGAAAAATACCGTCTTTGTAAATATCCTAAAGAAAGAATTAAGTACTCACTGTGTCCTAGATACAAACCATCCAGAGGATTTGATGAAGTTTGCGATGTCATTTATTGGTCTGTTGGACAACTCCTCTAGATCCTCAAAGAAGTGTTGTCCAAGGATCTTATTTCTCAAATGATAGAGGCCTGGGCAATGACAAAGAAAGTGGGCGGTGTCCTCCTGAGCCTCCTCGTCGCCGCAGCCTCTACAAAGGTCTTCGCTAGTCACACGTAGTTTTTTCATGTGGTACCGCATGGTGTTATGCCCCGTAATGACTCCAATTAGAGTAGAGAGGGATTTTCTGTGCCTCTGTATGAGTCTATTGGTTCTTACTCTGTCAAAAGCGGGCCGCAGCTTCCTCGTGGTGACACAAGTATCTAAACAGGTCCACCTATTGTTAGCCTCCGTTATGGCTTTGTTTCCTGCTACGAGCTTAAGGGCGCAAGGCGGGATGTACACCGAGGGGTCGGATTGGTCCGAGCTTAGTGCTGAGCCTCCTCTAGCCAGTTCATGGGCTTCTCATTCCCTGGTATGCCTTCATGACCAGGGACCCAGCATAGCTTTACCTCGTGCTGTGTTCCAAGAACCTTGAGCTCTTCTCTACAACACTTCACATGCTTCGATTTTATTTCTATAGCAGATATTGCTTTTATCGCTGCCTGGCTGTCGATGAAAAAGGTGATATCCTCTCGTGGTATTGACCTCATCGCAGTCTCACGAGCTGCTATTGTAACTGCTAGGACCTCCGCCTGGAAAACGCTGCTGTAGTTCGGAAGCCGAGCTGACATGGAGAGGCCAAGCGTTTCAGAGAAGATGCCTGCGCCTACACCTATTTCCATTTTGGATCCATCGGTGTAAACAGCTAAGGATCGCTCGTTAGGCGTTCTGTCATTTTTCCAGTCTTCCCTGCTCGGATAGGTGCTAGAAAATGGTCTTAAGAAGTCTAGGTAAGGCGTTAAGTAGTCTGTATTAGATACACTGCCTAGATATCTCTGCAGGATCGTGGTGTGACCCATTGCATTTGGTCTCCAGCTATCTGTTTGGCTTAATCTTACGGCACTATGGGCTGCCGATACTTGTATAAAGATGTCTAGCGGAAGCAGATTGAGAATGGCCTCGAGTCCTGCTGTAGGTGTCGTTCTCATCGCACTGGTTGTGGCGATGCACGCTAGTCTTTGTACTTTTGTGATAGCAGCTAGGTTATTTATTTTGTTGGCTGCCATACGTTAGTATTGGCCTTACTATAGCTGTATACATCCATGGGATGATTTTGGGGCTCGGTCCCCAAGTCTTCCCAAATATTCTATTGCACGAGTAAAAAGCTATCGTGGCTTTTTTGACTCTTTCGTTGATGTATAGTCTCCAGTTCAGTTTCCTATCGAGCACCAGGCCAAGGTATCTCGCACTATCGGAGATACTCAGGGGAGTACCCCTTACGGAAGGAGTTACGAATTGTGGAATTATTCTTTTGTTAGTGAATAGTACTAACTCTGTCTTCTGGGGATTAACCGCCAGCCCACATCTCTCCGTCCAGGAGTCAATGATTTCCAGCGCCCCTTCGATTTGTTCGCTCAGGGTCGGGAGAAATTTACCTGTTGCTAGCAGCACAACATCGTCCGCATATGCAATGGCCTTGACGCCGCTGTTTCTAAGTTTAAGAAGAATTCGTTCAGGAAAATAACCCACAGTAGTGGGGATATAACCCCTCCTTGAAGGGCGCCTCCTGAGGCATAGACTTCGAGCTTAGTACCTCCGAGTTCAACTTTGATATGTCTTTCCTTTAGCATATTGACGATCCATTTTATCACAGAATTGTGAATATTAAGGTTCGTTAGAGTTCTATTGACCGCTTCCGTTTTGACATTGTTAAAGGCTCCTTCAATGTCCAGGAAAGCGGCTAGTGTATATTCTTTATTTTTCAGTGATTTTTCTATTGAGCCTACTACACAGTGCAGCGCTGTCTCTACGCTTTGGCCTCAGTAACTGAGTGATCCGAAATTGGAGGGCCTGCCGATATTTTTTGAGGTCAAATAGGCAAACCCCACAGGCGGATCAGTAGAAATGCGGTGAAGTGGGAGGGTTATGATCCCCTTTTCGGATCATAACCTCGCTGAAAAAGGAAGAAGGAGAAGAAAAGTCAGCATAGAAGGGACTGGATTCCTTTCTTAATATAAACGGATTCTCAAAATAAGAAGGAAATTCCATTTGGAATTCGAAATTTAATTGTTAAATTAAGAAAAGAGAATACAAGCCACGGTGTTCGAAAATCATGCGCAACAGTTCAATCCATAATAAATAGATACGATGATAGGGGTAATGTCTTAAGTAAAAGTTGTTCTGGGCTTTCGAGGAACTTAAATGCGCGCGATGTTTGGTCCAAATGACAGATAATCCTAAAACCAAAGGTTGGGCTCCAAAATTGGTTCAAGATATCTGAAATACGATCGGCAAAGAAGTTCGTCCTGAAACGGTTCGAAATGTTTTAAGATCTGGAGGATTTTATGGAAGATATCCGAGAAAGAGGCCCCGAATCGGCAAGGTCAACCAACAAAAATGCCTCGAGTTTGCCAAACTCTATATTTCTGAAGGTCACGAGTAATGTACAATATTTTTAGATACGATGGCCATGAAAAAATATGGCTTCGACCAAGCCAAGAAATGGCTGTGCAAAATTTGATGTGAAACATGGGGGAGGCAATGCCATGGTTTGGGGTTCATTGCCGGCCGCGGAATTGAGTAAATTAGTGTTTATTATGGGCATTATGGATCATCATAAATATTTATACATATTGCGTAATAATTTGCACGCGTCTGGGAAATTTCTAGGCTTAGGAAATAACGGGGTGTTACACCAAATTAATGAACCAAGGCACACTGAAAGAACAGTTAAGGAAATGCTCCTGTGCCGCGTGCCTAAACAGATACACCCGGCCCCAATGACCAGACCTTAACGCTATCGAGCACATTCGGAATGAATTCGAATGCAGAACCCGTAAATGCACAATCAGCAACAGAGAGTTCCCTAAAAAGCGCTTTAACGAAGGCACGGTCCGGAATAACACCGGATTTTAGCCAAAATCTCATTCTTTCGATGCCTATAAAATTGCAAGTAGTCATAGAAGCAAATGGAAGGCCGACAAAATATTAAAAACTATTTGCAGATTTTTAAAATAATATTTTTCATATTTCTGTACTGTATGTATGCGACCAATTCGTTTGTTTATTTTACTTTCTCTGTACTTCCCTACTTCTATTGCTTTTTTTTATAATTTGCGTGCATTACAGGGGTTATGAATACCCTTAACATGTTTACATAGAGTGTGGGCATTGGAAGGGATATATCTGTAGAGAGAGAGAAAGATTTTGGTGTTTTGGTTTTTTTTGAAGCTCAGTTGTTTATGCTTCAGAAAAACTACGGACGTGGCGTCCAGATAACTAGGTAGATTTTTTGTTACTTTGTTTTTTGCTTCTGATTCACAGTTTTTTTTTCCCCCGATAACCGATGTCATAGGCCGATCAACAGAGCGAATAATTTTTCCAGCCATATGACCAAGCTACTGCCAGTGTTATGCCTTCGCAGTAGTGTTCACACAAGCTGTCGCAATTGATCACACTGACTTTATATGTATATTTCACGAGAAATAAATAAATACTTGCTGGCATCAGTATTTGAACCATGAACCATTAGCGTGGTAATTGACCACGCTACGACTACACCATTGCCACCCCAGTTCCATACAAGATTAGATCCTACCATGTAGAGTTTCAGAGCTATATGCCTGGTTGTTCGACAAGCTATAAATATGGCTGTCGACCTCTCTTCACAGGCATTCTCGAACACGGAGTTCTATTGCATGAACTTCCGCCTGAAATACTGTCGGTGTTTTCCCAAGCGCTGCTACTCGATGAAACTTGGGTCCAATTCCAATTTGAAACTATCTGTGTACCAAGTTTGAGAGTTTGGTAAGGCTACAAGCCCTGCAATCCTCCATGTGTGGCGATCACCTATGGCCACTTTAAATTTTCTTAAACCGGTATTTCTTGAGTTGTTTTTTCCATTAGTTTTTCTATTTGTAATGCTTTTTTGTGAAGCAATATGTTAAATAATAAAGTAATTGATATTGAATTTTACGCTGGTTTTTAGATTCTGCACTTTTCAAGGGTGTATGTAGACTTTTGTTCTTGAGTGTAAGTCCCATTGCCATATGGTAAAATGCTTAATACCCCGTAATTATATTTCAATTAATTTGCATTTTATATTCGTATTTCACCACCAAATATTTTAACTCTATTTACGCAATGAACAGAAAAAAAAATTAAAATAAAAAAACTAACTACTGTAAGTCCAAAAAAGCACAAAAAAAAAATGAAAAACAAAATTTTGTCAATGAAATAAAAATAAAATAATAATTAAAAGAAAAAAAAAAATTAAATCATACCCCGTTAAAGATGTCCATCACTTCGTCCCACCACTAAAAAGTTAAAAATATTTTATTTTACTTTGAATCAATTATGGATAACAATTTTGTTGTTTTCTAAGTTTTGTTGTTGTTCTAACTAAATAAATTTAAATTTAAATAAAACAATGTATATAGTCAGGGGATATGATGAGAATAGAGACAATTTTGCATGCATTTTGTAATAAAAACTAAGAACAACTAATAAAATTTAAAATTATCATAAATTTTGTATACAACCTCAGGGATAAGTAGCTACTTTGGATTAATGGAACTCACAGAGTTATTAACAACTTGTTGGTTTATTTTTATGTATTATGGACCGAATTTAAATTAAGTATCGAAAAAATCCATTAAATGTTGGATTAAGTGACTAGTTTTATTTACGAGTATAGTTTTAACGGCGGAACGGTTGCAAAAAAAGAAAGACTGGGGTTTAAGTGGAAGTGATTTACTGGGTTGTAAATGTGTTGGAAAATATTTTCAAAACATTATCACCTGGCTTAAAAGTTTCGCGGATGACATTATAATGAGATCACCCAAGGATTACCGGAGGGAATTGGGTCAATAGTCATGAGTTTATTTCTGGTGGGGAAAATAAAAATCCCAAAAAATTGTATACTTATCATTATAAAGGGCAGAGGATGACGTTAAATGAAGTGACCCTTGGAAACTTGTAGATGTACCTGCTTGACGCTGTCGACTATATTGATATTTTCTTTATGCGACATATTCCACAAGCAATAAAAAATTAGCAAAACCGAAGTACTAAATCCCCAAGTAGGAAGACAGTTCTGAGTATCTCATAATCTTCCTATTATTTTATGTGCCAAGACTATGCTGTGGCAATCAAGAATAACAGCCTGATTGGGCCCTACCAGTGCAGTTTTAGGCCAGGAAAGTCCACAATCGATCAAATCTGTACACTTCGACAGATATTGGAGAAAACCATAGAAATCTAAATCGGTACTCACCATGTCTTTATAGATTTCAAAGCTACCTATGACAGAATCTATATAAAGCTACATAGAGCCATGTCTAGTTTTGACATCCCTGTTAAACTTGTCCGTCTGTGTGTTATAACGATGCTCCACGAGGTCGGTAATGACCTCTCTGTCAAAAGTCCGTATAACTGCTTGAATACGCCGACGATATTGGCATTTTTGGAAGAACTCGGGGGGCAGTCACGAGTACGTTTGTAAGAATTGAGGTAGAAGCGGACAAAATGAGTTTAGCGATAAAGAAGAACCAAACCAAGTATATTCTGTCAACAAGAAGGGACAATTAACACATACGAATTGGACAGAACGTCACAGAGGACAGCTTCAACTTCGAGGTAGAAAGGCACATTGTTTACCTTGTCTCTGCTATAACTTTTGATAATGATACCAGCATAGAAATCAAGCGAAGAATAACTCTTGCCAATCGCTGTTGAGCTAATAAGGCAATTCAATAGCAAAGTCTTATCTTGAACAACCAAGAAAACTCTATATAAGACCCTGATCATCCCAGTCCTGTTTTACGGCGCTGATGCATGGATTTGTTGAAGGCGGATGAAGATATCCTTTGTCGTTTCGAGAGAAAGAAATCTTCGTAAGACATTCGGTCCTGTTTGCCTTGACGAGTTTTGGAGGAGAAGATTCAATGGCGAACAGTACGAGCTGTACAGCGACATCGGCCTAGTACAAAAACGAATTGGACGTTTGAGATAGCTAGGGCATGTATAGCGAATGGACACCAACGCTCCGGCCCGCAGAGTGTTTGAATCTAACCCAGAGGGACGACGCAGTAGAAGGGTACCTCGCCATTAGTCTTACGCATAAGTTCAAAGGGACTTTAACCAACTTGAAGTGCGCAATTGGAGGCAATTATCTGAAGACCGAGCTACGAGTAAATGAAGAGGCTTGTTGGTTCAGATCCAGGTTCACCCGGACTGTAGCGCCCCCTAAGTAAGTAAGTAAGGTAGCCAGGAAGAAAAGTTTAAGCTTACGATGTACTTAAATTTCCAGGCTCAACAATCAACAATTTTAGAAATATTTTTCGATTGAGGTGATTTCCTGTAAGATCTAGCTAGTGCAAGAACACGAGGATCATTCTAGCAGTTAATTCAACTACTATAGCGAAATTTGTACTCATGCCAACATTTTAAAATGCCGTGTATCGAACGCACTCAGCGGTTACTCGATCCTCGAGATAAATCTCCAAGAGACTTATGTTCGATTCTTTGTGAGTAGTGTCTGCTGGAGATGGCAGTAAAGATCTTTGCACTACACTGGCGAAGTAATTACTTAGCTCATCGGCATACTTTAGTCGGGTTCTTACAGGGTACTTTTCTTAAAACACTTAGGCGCCGGTTTCAGCTTAAAGTTGTAAGTGTGAAGACCATAGAACTACTCAGGGCTAACGAATGTGTAGTGCCCATTCCCAATATGTTTCTAGGGGCGTGCCGCGTTGATAGCTATGTAGTCCTCTTATCTCTCATGATCGTAACACCAGGATTGTTATTTTAAATTCGTGATTGAAATTAACTGCTCCTCAATTGGAGCCAACGATAGAGATCTCTGTGAGCAAATTTAGTAGAGGTAGCGCTTAGTCTATCAAAAAAACCCGAACATAGGCTGAAAGGGTTGACGCTGCAGTCGGAACACAAATCAAAGCGCTCCCTTATTCCTTTAAAAGTTATCTTCCATTATGTTGCTCAGGCATAAGCTATACACCATGGTGGGACACCAAGATTGTGGAGCTCTTGTACAGACCGTGGCCAATGTGAATCTTCGCGTAAGGCGGAGTCATCGAGAGGACCCCGGTACATTAAAAAAGAGATAATGGTTGCCCAAAAAGAGCTTCTAGAGGTATTTTCGGGAGTCAATCGCTGCAGCTACAACAATGTGCAACCAACAGTATGAGTATGAGTCGTTGATCAAAATTTAATATGATTCTTTGAATAGGCACAATAGTGCCACATTTTTGGGTTAAAATAGACAATAGCATTTCTGGGCAACCGTGAAAACCACTACACAAACTTGCTACATGGATTATACGAGTACGTGACGGTTGCGAGTTAGTTATCGAAGCTTAATTAAGCGAGCTTATCAGGAGCCGTGCATAATGGTGCGCAGGTGTCATTAATGATCTAAGACACAAAATTAAACATGGGATTTAGAAAAAATAAATGAATTGGTGTACATACAACTATGTTGCCTCTTTTACCTACAAAGGTACAGTGGATGACGCTTGAGCAGAATTTACTATCCAACTCTCATTCCTTTGGATTTCAATTAAAGCAAAGTGTGTAGACTGGCGAAATGGGGCTTGGAATGGAAGAGACCTACAGTTTAGTTCCGTATCCGAAGGGCAATTTATTTTGAGAAGCTTTTTCGAGATAACAATACTCTCGGATGTTTGTCAGACGCTCGCGAGAGGTGGGCCCGTGAAAAAACTCTTTGGTGTTTTCTGGGATTCGAACTTGGAACCTTGGAACTTGGAATCACGCGCAGTGATCCGACACACTAACCACTTACTCCACGGCGCCCACATCTTATATTGCGAAAGCTCGGCAGTTAAAACTGCATTAACACTAAGGGAAGTCGGTCTTTGGACAGCGAGTCTCTACATTCACGCCGCAATTCTAAATCGACAGAGTATCTCGAAATTCAAGACGAAAATAGATTGAATCACCCCAATCCCAGAGTGCAACCTGGGTAAGTATTCCCAATAATGAGGAGTGAGATGAGGGGAGAGCTTTTATCGATGACGAACTGACTATTAACATCGATGGATCTAAAATAGATGTTCAAACGGGAGCTGGTGCATACTGTGAGTCTTGAAATATAAACCGCTTTCTAAGACTAAAGGCTAGCTGCAGCGCATTTAAATCCAAAGTTTTCACAAAATGCGAGCTGTGGATTGTCACCGTTAATTATCCTAAAAGCTTCTTGTTGCTCAGATGTTGCTACCTTCGGAAACAAAAGTGCATCTCTTTGCATGTGGTTCATGTTTTTAAAGGATCTACGGCTTTCAAATCGACCTTAACTCCAGTATTGTCATGTCCGCCAAGATCTAGAATTTTCTAAATGATGAGGGCAGTAGCAGTTCTGAAAGTATTTTCGGCGAGAGTAATCGATTTCATGCGGGTTACGCTGGTTCTAGGTTCTAAGAATCACCGAGGTCTCTATTCCTGCACTTGCGAAAGTGAATGTTCTTTAAGAGTCCTAGATAGTTCCAAGTACATGCGGTCTATATAGGTCTCATCGATCTCTCCTAGGATTAGTAGCTTGGAGTCTTCTCTGAATAGGATCTTGCCTAGTCTGGACGGTCCATCCAACTCATCTTCTTCGATATTCTATCTGGCTTCTTGTAAAGTTTAGGATGTTCTTCTTCGTCTTCTCAAGACAGCAAGAGAACTTGTAGGCAATTTTGCAGACTATGCGACTACCAGACCTTAACAAAAGCTTAAAGTTTCTAAATACCGCTCAAAGGATCCTTAAGCAAGAATATGTTCTCTAAAGGCAGTCACACGCTAAATATTTAGTGCTGGAATACGTATGCTTCCTATACAAACTGATGTGACTAGGCTCTCTAGTTCCTGAAATATGTAAACGTTCGGCATCCCTCTGAGTTAGTGGCTACTTGGCTGTAAAATATCCGCTCAGACCTGTTGGGCTTCGAAAATTGTTTACCTGTACATCAGAGATAGAATTATATGCTCAACATTAGGACATTCAATTAAGTAATTGCTAAATGTATAAATTGGATGAAAGTGGAACCACTTCATTACGTTTATTACGTATAGCATCAATTGAGCCACTGTTTTTCCCATTGTGTCAATCCAATTCAAACTGAACGCAATAAGTTCGTACATTTCTAGCAAATTGGTTCAAAATAAAGCCCCACAGCAATTTCCAAATTCCGCATCCTTACACACTCAATTTAAGAAAATAAACCTTCAACGACCGCCCAAATAAGGTTAGTATTGTGTTCCTGGAAATCACCTAGATTGATTCCCCCTACCATGTACAAATTCGTTTTTCCTTCTTCGAAGACGTTACCATTAACCGTTTTCTCTGGAATTGCTTGAAGGTGACTTTCTAACTCTTAAAAAGGAATTGTTAAAATACAAAGCCGTAATGCCACCATGAAATCCATAAAACTCACATCCCTTACACATCCCTTGCTACACACGTAGGTACAACTTGTATTAAGTTCAAATCAAAAAAAACCCCAAGTCCCTTTAACTCATTCAGGTGCGCGGAGAAAATCTAATTACATCAGTACCGTAATCCCTAAGTACACTGCCTGGATACACCTTAATCCTTTAGCAGAAAACCAGTCATGGCAAGAGTATACATAGGTATAGGACGTCTCTAAAACCGTTCATCTTAATTGGAAAAGCTACAATAGCATTAATCCCCGGGGCTATAATTCAATGAACCCTCATTCTCCTTAATTGCAGTTCCATAGAGCGCGCCGCGGAAAGGAAAATATAAAAATAATCCGTTTTACTACATGATATACATAGATCCTTGCTGCTTGTGTGTTGTGCTCCACTCTCTAAGGACCTGTTTTTCGAGGTTACTTCGGTTAGTTCCTTTCGCTAAAAGCACAAAGGGTTAGTATTTTTGGTTCTAATTGCGAAATTTATTTCCAATTTCATGTTGCATTGCGGAACTTCTCCAGCATTTATAAGACGAGTCCTTTTTGGTGGACGGACGGCGAAATGGGTAAAAAGGATAAATTGATTTCCCTCTTGGGATGGAGATGATGATTTATGGTGGATTTAGCTTCACACATAAAAGTCAAAGGAAACGTCCAATACACAAAACTGTTTTCCTTTTGTTCAGTGTATGCGTGTGTATAAATATATTCAAAAGGACTCGTCTCCTCCTCATGTCGCACAGAAGGATCACCTCTTTTGTTAGGATGTCTATTAACTTAGAATGTGCATTTGCAGGAGAACTTCAGAGATTTCACATCGCCATTCAAGTGCGGGTGAGAGTGGGGGTGATAAAAAAAAGGACAAGGAAATTTATTGATAGATGCAAAAAGGATATTGTAAGGGTTGTGCATATGTGTAAGCATGGGGGAGGTAAGAAGCGATATAAATATTCCATAAATATGAAATCACTGCGCAAAGAGGGGAGTATGTTGCGATATATCTATGTGGGCATGTATGCATGAATGTGTATACAGATGCTCTGTAGGAACGTATGGTGGAGTGTGATATGGTAGTCGACTTTCTCTCTCTCGGTGTAGTACATACCTCTTTCTTTTCCTTTTCGGATACGGATGAATGACCGGTAATGTAATCCTCAATTCTGCCAGGTTGAACTTTATAGGATCCTTGGCCTGATTTAACAGGATTTGGCATAGTACCATAAACTCTGTAAAAAAAGAAAGAATGAAATAATATCACAAGTTAATATGCATAAAAGGTAGTAGGGACAGTAGGGACTGGATGTAATGAGACGAGTTCAAAAACATTATTGGTTTGTAAGATTTGTTAAATATTGTTAAGTAATGTGGACGGACATCATCTAGATAAAGCAACTATATGGAGCAAGCTATATAGATAGGATCTGGTTGACATGGATGAATGGTACATTGGGGGATATCATAAATCCCACATCCCACAATTAATAGGTAACTGCAATTAGCACTCCTAACTGAGCCAAGGCATTCGTTCTGAATTTGGTGGTAAGTGCCATAGAGAGAATTATTGTGTCAGATACAGGCACTGATGACTAAAAGAAAGTGAACATCTGAAGCTCCACATTGAAAGTCTCTCCAATCCAGGAGAAGGAGCTGGCCACTTTTTGGGACGAGTAAATAGAAAGTCGATAACGCATTAAAGGAGCAGTAGCAGTCGGGTAAAGAGCACCGACCAGTCCAAGATGGTTTCATCACTGTCTGGCAAGAGGCAAGCAATGCAGCTCATAACTCAAGTATCCTCTTTTCGATTCCTCTAGTTCTAGTCTGAGATTGTGAGTTGTGTTGGAATGTTTTTCGATGTGCTAACTTCACAGGGTAGAAACTTACTTACTTACGAGTACTTAGGTGGCACTACAGTTCGAGTTGAACCTGAGCATCAACAAACAAGCCTCTCTATGTAGCTCGGTCTATAGCTAATTGCCTCCAGTTGCGCACTCCAAATTTGTCGAGGTCCGTTTGAAATTTTGCGCGTCGCCTTCGGCGAGGAGGTCCTCTATTGCGTCGTCACACCGGGTTAGATTCGAAGACTCTGCGTGTCAATTCGCTTTACATATTCTAGCCAACTCAGACGTCCAATATGCAGTTTTTTGACCAGGTCGATGTCGCTGTACAGCTCGTATAGTTCGTGATTGAATCTTCTCCTCCAAAACCCGTCAACGCAAACGGGATCGAATATCTTACGAAGAATTTTTCTCTCGAAGCGACCAAGGATATCTTCATCCTCTTTTAATAAAGTCCAAGTTTCAGCGCCATAAAGCAGGACCGGGGTGATCGGGATCTTATATAGAGTCTCCTTAGTTTTCAGAGATATGGCTTTACTGTTGAATTGCCTTATAAGCCAACAAAAAAAAAAAAAACAGCGATTGGCAAGAGTTATTCTTCGCTTGATTTCTGCGCTGATGTTCTATTTAGAGCTTATAGCAGAGCCAAGGTAGACGAAGCCCCTTACTTCCTCGAAGTTATAGCTGCACACTGTGACATTCTGTCCAATTCGTCGGTGTGGGCTGTCCCATCTTGTTGACAGCATATACCTGGTTTTGCCCTCGTTTATCGCTAAACCCATTTTGGCCGCTTCTGCTTCAATGCTTGCAAACGCATCGCTGTCTAAATATTTTTTAACAGGTTTCGGTGAGGTCATTACCGATCTTGATGGACCAGCGAGCGTTCTCCATCGTCATCCTGCTTAGATGGACAAGTTTGGCAAGGATGTCAAAACTAGAAATGGCTCTATAAAGCACTTCTCTATAGATCATTGAAATCGATAAAGAGATGGTGAGTATCAATTTGGACTTCTTAGGTTTTCTCCAGGATCTGCTGAAGTGTGAAGATTTGATCGATGGTAGACTTTCCTGGCCTGAAAACGCACTGATAGGGGCCATCAGACTGTTGATAAAAAGGTTTGAGGCGTTCACACAATATCGCAGAAAAGATCTTGTATGCGGTGTTGAGGAGACTGATGCCTCTATAACTGGCGCAGTTGAGGGAGTCTCCTTTCTTGTGGTTCGGGCAAACGATGCTGAGATTCCATTCATCAGGCATATACTCGTCTGAGCAAATATTAGAGATGAGTTGGTGCATCCACTCTACCAATTCATCACCAGCTGCCTTGAAAAGTTCGGCCGGTAAACCGACAGGTCCAGCAGCCTTGTTGGATTTCAGGGATAGAAAACTTGTCCATAAATGGATTCTGGAGTTGGAACTGGGGTTTTTCAGGTCGCAGTGTCGTTGCCACGTGGGCATGGGTTGTACAAGAGGAAAAAAAAAGACCTCTGCTTGGAAAACGCTGCTGTGGTCTGGAAGTCGTATGGATTTCGATGTACCTAGGGGTTCGGAGAAGATGCCTGATCCTACAACACTGCTCATTTTTGAACAATCTTCCTCTATATTTAATCCCCAAATGAGCTTTTTGTCCAGTATAAGGTCCAGGTATTTTGCGCTATCAGACAATCTGAGTTGGATACCATCAACAGAAGGTGTTCCAAACTCTGGTATTTTCCTCTTATTCGTAAAAAGTACGACTTGGGGTTAAGCTTTAGACTGCAGTTCCTGGCCCATATGCTGAGAGTATTTAGGGCTCCGTCAAGTTGTTCGCTAAGGGTAGGCAGGAATTTACCTGTTGAAGCACAACGTCATCTGCGTAAGCCATAGCTCTGCCGCCACTGTACCTTAGTTGTTGTAGTACGTTCATTAGGAACAATGACCCAAAGCAGTGAGGATATTACCCCGCCTTGAGGGGTACCCCTCGCGTTATTGGTTGTCTTTCCCGAGAATGTTTATAAAAAAATCAAGTTTCTACACTAGTGCGTTATATATTTTCTTTGATAGACCCTGGTAACTGCCTGTTCAAGCCCTTTTATATGTAGGCTAAAACTGCTTCCTGCGAGACACAGAGGTCTTGGATAAGGAATGGTTACACCTTGATGACTTTTGGCTAGCTACGCGGAAAACTTTTCAAAAAAAGACTTAATTAAGTATTCCTTTGGTTTTGATTTATATCAAATTGGTTAGTCCTACACCAGATATGTTGCCCATGAGTGTATTGAGCATGGAGCTAAACCAGCCGTTAAAGATTCCTTCAAGTAACCAGGATAGAATTTTACTTAGCTGCGCTATATTGGATCTGCCGTGACAAACAGTTTGTCCGAAGCTCGCGTGACCAATTCACTATCCACCTAAACCATTCGCACATCGAAGTCTTCTTCTTATGTCCTCTTCATCGGACATATCCACACAAACTTCATGAAACTTCCTATCATCATTTACTCTATCATACATCCAAACTAATTCAAATGCCAAGTTATATTTCTAGAAACCTGGTATGCCATTTCATAGAATGCATCCACACTAATAAAAAGTACCAACATTGGTCAAAATCTGTTAAACCCACTCTGAGATTTAACTGCAGCAAATAAATAAACGCAGCGCTATTTAATTGGAAAGCTGTCACCGAATGTATTTTTCAATACAGCAGCTAGCATAATACATTTCAAATTGTAAACGACTTCAAAATTTTGGTTTAAGTACGTCCAATCATCGGAATCAGTGTGCCTATGCTAATTTAAACACTAGCTTGTGTATCTACGACTATGCCGCTCTGTATACGATTTCGTTTCCATAATATAATACATTTCCGTGTGCTGTAACTTCTGTGCGCATTTCTGTTACACTCAAGCAAAGTTAAACTTCCGTCTCTCAAGAAGTTTCACTTCAAAAATAATTGCTGCGGCATTGGGAAATAGTAATAAAAAAGAGTATCTGAGTTGAATTATCACCAGGATTGGTAAACAATGCGAAAGAGCAACATTGAAGCTGTTATGCTTTGACTAGCATGACGTAGAATCCATCGCCATAGTTAAAGACAATTGCATCCCGGCAAATGAATGGAAGCCAATGGTTTCACTCTATTCCTGAGATACAGGAATATAATGCCAATCTTCCAGCTACTCCTTCGTTATCCTCCATTTGAAGGTTTTCCCAAACAAAGGATCTTAATTTGTTGGCTCCACTGTTTCCTACATAAATTGACTCGAATATGTTATAATAAAGCGTGCCCTTTAAACGTCGATATCCTTATACTACAAATGCAGGTAGGCTCCTATATGTAGGGTAAGCTTTCCTCCAAAGCCATGTAAGAGGAGGCAATTTTGTACACTTCAAGCGGATTACATCCACCTCATGCATGTGAACATCGATTGGGAAATTTCCACGTAAAGGTGTTTGAAATGGGTTTCCCTTTTTGTATTTTTTTTATGATTTCCGCTTTTACAATTTTGAAAATTCCAATTCAATTCAATTTTCTGATAAAGGTAGACGATAGGTGGGGGTGTGGCATCTGAGCCAAACAACACGACTAACACCAAACCAACTGCTCGTTCGCAGGAATAAAAAATAAATGTAAATCAATTCAATATTTCGTCCTCCTCCATCTTCAACAATCTAAAAGCTACACTCTTATCCTTCTTCCTCACCGTTGTCGGTCGTTCGTGATGCTAAGGAAGATAAGGAAGTCATAAATGCCAAATGCAGGAGAGCACTTAAGTGGATCCAACGCTCACATCCACGTCATCACATGGAAAATATTTTTCGAGAATAAATATGAATAAGGAAAAAAGGGATCTAACACACCACATCCGGTTTGGCAGGATGATGTATCGATTCGAGTTACAACTACATGGACAAGGATAAGGAATAGATATTTGTTTTTTTTTTTTTATCAAATATTCAACTTTTTAGATAGAATTTCTCTTTTTTTTGAGTTACTTACGTGTCGTCTTGACTATCGTTTCCTACTATTCCAGCTGATGGTGGTCCTGTAACTGCTCCTGATCCTGTAGTATTCTGTGTTGACTGAAGACGCCTTCGTTCCAATGTTCGATACTTTACTGTTGAATAGTCCGAGTCGTAGTTTGGCTCTGGCTCTGACATGTATCCGTTCGACTTGTAAGGATATCGTCCTGGAATTTGTATTTTTTATTTCTTTTTTATCTAGATCAACAATTTTTATATGCCGTTACTATCGGCAATGTAATTTTAATGTAGCAAAGGAATTCAATTGAGATGCATGCATGCATGGGATTCGAATCGGATATTGTTGTGTTAACGTGGATGGGAAAATGGATGAAGTATTAGTGTTCTTAAGTACCGAACCACTTAGGTGTGTGCGGTTTTATATCATGTGTGATGTTTAGTATCTGTTATAAATCATTCAAATGTTGTATGGAATAAGCACTTGAAATTCGTAAATACACACACATGCCCATGGAATGAACAAAATGTTAGACCAACCGCCCGAGAGAGAGAGATATTAGCATTTATACAGGCGGAGTGGGAGGTGGCATGGGGAATCCTTTTATGGAATGCGGTCAGTATTCGGATAATTTATAGCACCGAACTGTTATGTTTTCTTTCAAAAGTCATGCAAGGAATTTGAGAAATTTAATGCTAGTGCTATTAAACTGCTGCTATGGTGTGCCACTTGTGTGTTATGAAGTGCTACCGGCTGGTGGTGGTGTGTCGGTCAGTGAGCTCTTGAAATTTGTGAAATTTGAGTAAAATTTGTGCAAAATTGGTGGCTGTATATCATTCTAAAGGTGGTAGGTTGTTTGGGGTTAAGTAGATGGGATGGGTTTTTTTATGTGTTTGGATTCTAAAAATATTTGTATCTTATGCGAATACGTTGGGAATTTCAACATTCCCCTTAACATAATGAGACTATTGGGAAGAATTGAGATAGGTTTGGAGTCGTTAAGAGTAGGGTAATATCATTATAAACAAGGTTCCCCCCTGCTATTTCAATATATCGAACCATTGGTGGTTCCATCAAGAAGAAGGTAACTGCTGATGCGACACCACTTATCCCTTTCCTAAAACGCGACCACGAGACGCTTAAAACGCTCATCGTAACACTCTGATGGGTCCCAGGACACAGAGGAATTCCATGAAACGAGACGGCGGATGAACTGGTAAGGAAGGCATAAGAACAAGACCTGTCAATGGTCCAAATCTCAGTCCTTCCTCCGCTAAAATATGTTGAATCAAACATAGCACTTGACATCAAACGAGAAGCAGACGGAGAACGCTCCCATCATGCCGTGTCTCCAGAAATATCTGAACAAAACACGACAAGATGAAAACCAAGCTCATCCTCACTCAAAGTAAATAAAGCTTGGCGCTTCTCATAGGAATCATTACCGGCCACAACCTATTGGTGGCCCACAGGAAGAGAATGCGGCTAAGTACAGATTAACTTTACAGGGGACGCGGCAATATAGACGCAGAAGAGGAAGCCCTAGTCCCTGCAATACCAGGAGGACGAATTTCAGAAAGTTTTTCTTCAATAATCTGGGCGACCTATCTGAAAAGCCACCAATCACCAACATGAAATTTATAACTTCTTCAGGATAGTTTATATGAGGCCGCTCCTATATCGCACAACCATAGTCATTTTGTTTCTTTTTCTCTCTTTTCAGTATTTCAGCCAGGGAACTCCACGTCAGGGGAGCACAATGGAACCTTTTGAGATCCGAGTGCAGGCTACACTTATTCGATGCACCTAATCTAACCTATGCCTTCTGAAGACTGCGTGCCTTTTAGCTGGAGCTACCGGATTTCCAAGACTTTTCTCTGATGAACTTTCGATACGGGCTCTCATAGATGGAAATTAGTCTTGAAGCTAAAAAGAACGATAAAATCAGTGGCTACATGGCTATGGTAGCTTAGTGTTAAGCGATTTCGATCATCGAATGAACGAACTATCTTTGATTGACTAATGGTTGCAATGGGGAAAAGAATCTTCTGGAAACCTGGTTCCTGTGCATCGTCGATGTTATTGACCTTCCAGAAGTTTCGATGAATTGATCGAAGAATGTTCGTAGTCCAACGAAGTGTCATTTTTTAGCTAGACCCCTACAAATTGTGGGCCAATAGCCTATGCTCTTTTATGGCTCGCACTTTTATTACCAAAAATTGAATGGCAGGATTATTACACTTGCTAAGCCAGAAAGTAAGTTGAAAAGGGACCAACGTCGGTTTAACCGGATGCAGGATATAAGCAGATGTCCGAAATGCTTTTCTTTTGCTTTTCGCAATTATGGTGCATGTGTTAGTTGAATCTGTGTTTTCCGATTGATTGATTAATTCAATTTTAATCGGAGACGGAAAATGTGAATCGAGCTCTTAAGACCCCAGTCTGATGGGTTGCTAAAGTGGTCAGATATTTTATGCTCCTACTTCTCAAGGTTTGTGGGAAGGCATTGGCTGAATTAAAGGTTAGAGGGGTAAGATGTTCTTAATTGATATACTCTGGTTTTGTTTCCGCTTTTTTCATCAGTTGAAACCAATGAATACTTCTTATAAAATTATGTGGAAAGGGTATTGAACAGTAGTGAAAATGAGAGATATGCTCGATTTGCGTGGCAATATATCTACAACGAAGCTTGGCTTTACAATCTTAACTCTTAACTCGGGCGATATATTCGGCTGACGCTACATATACCAGGAGGTCAGCCGTCAAAAGAACGTTTATGGCACTCGAACATCAGAGAAGAAGATTGGGTCTTATGGTCTAGGAAAAAATCGAGTCCCTAAGAACTTAGCAATCCAAGTAAGACTATCTACTGCAAGCTGCCGAAAGAAGAATCATTCGTCAAATATTTGGCCTCGGGTGAGAGCAGAATATAAAATGGTTGTGGGTGTAGTCAGAAGATTCAACGACTAATTAAATATTTAAAAAGTATGCCAGCATTGAAATCCATTTAAAGGTCAACAACATTGAGTCAAAAACATTTTCGAATGTTAACCCACGAATGGGATCAGTATACTCCAGAACAACGATCGAATGCTGCAGTGCCATACAGAGGCTCTTCGTGGATCAGAAGTTACAGGGTGGGCCAACTGAGATTAAAAAAAGTGTACACCTTTGTTATTACTTTTGTTTCCATTCCATATTATAGAGCAAATTTTGGAAGTTTTAAATAGCTAGTTGCAAACTACAACAGAGAATGGGAACTACTGAATTTGATTGTCTATTATTCCAACTTGAATACAGTTGAAATTCAGTCAGCACTTAGGTGTCAGAACAGCTTCTACAAGGTGGCTGCAAACCTTTTAGACAGACATTTCAATCACTCTATAAAGAAGTGGCCAGAACAGCTTCTACAAAAATTAAAACTTTGCACCTCAAACCGAGGGGCCGCAAATCTTTTTTACCGGCCTTCCTATCTCTCCGTGAAGTGGTGGCTTAGGCGACCAAATACACTAATTCTGATGTTGGACCTCTGTGTTGGCCAATGATAGAGGTCCAACAACTGAATTGCTTTAGTCGCCGAATTGAAGCTCGATTTAAGGCCAACATTTACGTAAATGGTATAGATTCATATCTAATCAGGCAAAACTGAAACAAGACTGATTATGACTCTGAATTTGAGTTTGATTTGACTAATGGAACTTTGGCAGAAACTGCGGTGTAGCAGAATTGATAGGAATGTTTCAGTTTGACTTCATTGGTTTGGTCTCTCCTAGCGCCGCGACCGTTGCCCTTAAGAATGATATTTTCTACCAAAATCTAGATACAAGTACTATTCATTATAATATCGGCACTGTTCCTCCACCACTTAGAGTCTCCGGAACCCTGATTTCATGGGATCAACCTAGATAATAATTGTCAGTTAGTTTCCGATGTCAAGTCAAAAATATCTCAAGAATTATAAAACATAGAGACCTGAAATAGCCCAGCAAGGTAGATCTACTTTAAAAATGGTATACCGCCTCCGGCTTGGTCCCAGCAGCATTGAAATGACTTCACAATTGGCATCCAATTTCCCGAAAACCAGAAGGCTTAGAGTTCTGGAATTTTGTCAACATATTGTTCTTAGGTCGCACAAATGCACAGATGTTTTAGCCATTTGATTCCTTATGAGTAGCTGGAATGTCCGAAGGTATCTGAGGATTAAGAAATTACTGCAATTTTCCCATTTCCTGTTTTTATAACACTGATGCCCCTATTTGCGAAAGGATTCACCTCTCGGCAATTTCAGCTCTCGACCGTTATATATCTTGGAATTTTTTGACTGGACATCAAATATAAAGTTATTATATAAATAAGCCTGATATGTTGTAGTGTTTTGTTGACTTTTCACGAAGCAAATTGTTTTTATAGGCTGATATTTCTCATCCGAATTTTGAACTTCGTTTTTGGTTGTATGAGTAAGTTAACAAATTTTAAAGAACGGTTTTCTGAAATTTTTATTGCGATTAGGTAAGTCGAATGCACCTATTACCCCTAGATATCTTCGGTAAAGAGATAGCTGCTAGTGCGGCCGTTCATCTGAACGCCTCTTTCCAGTGGTCTAGCCTCCAAGCAGGTCGCTCCTCGATCTTAGATCGAACCCCTCATCTGAAAACACCGACAATAGCCCACCGAAACTCAGGTTTGATAAGAACTTCCGTGTCACTATCCCTGCTCGGTATTATTGGAAAAGCGTTCCAAGAATAGAAAAAACTTCGATTCGCTTCTAAACAGACGAATCCAAAACCGAAAGTGGGGTAGATGGTGCTGCCTTCTACGAAATGGTCAACCGGATCATCTCCTTCCATCTCCCAGATCACTGCAGCGCTTTTCAGGTGGAAATAATGGTGATTAAAGAAGCCGTGTCCTGGCTGAAATTTAATGTGGTATCTGTCAGGGATATTAGTATTTTCCGGAATAGGAAGGGGCTATCAAGTCCCTGGAGTCATTCTCTTTCACTTCAAAGGTAGCTTTAGATTGTCGTTTTACTCTCACGGAGATAATAGAGCAGTTTAACATTCATCTATGCTGGTTGCCAGTCCACAGAAACATTCTAAGCAACTGCAAGGCTGACAAGGTCACCACAGTTAGCAAAACCCAAAATATCCTACCAAATCGGCAGGTTGTGGGTATGCCGCTCGCTAAGTGCAAAACTTTTACCTAAGCTGAACGCGATCAGCAAAACAAATGGCAGATGAGAGGATGGCACGACGCGCAAAACATCCAGACAGATATGGCCTGGGCTGGATCAGAAACGCTCTAAAGGTTGATCTTACTGAAGCAATCGGATATCATCTCCACTGTAGGTGTTCTTACAGAACACTATTCAATAGGCCTACACGCGAGAGGTTAGGTCTCTTGTCGAATGATTTCTGTAGGAGCTGCAGGGACAAAGAGGATAAGAAGAAACCATCTTCCATTTCCTTTGTGCCTGTACAGCCCTATCCAAAGGAGGATTACTCCATCTTGGAGAGCTTCTGTTACATAATCTTAGTTCATTTGCCTAACAAGCCGGAGTGTAGCTGATCTTGTGCTAGATACAGTGGTATCACAATGGGCCTTTTCTGGTCTAATTGACTCCTTTTGTCACAAGTTATCCATCTACCTAACCTAATCTTGTCTGCTATAACAGCGATGCCAAAAGTCCCATGGGTACACCGCCAGTTACCCTGTATCTGTTGGGCCGTTTTCGGTTTTATAAAACGAAAAATCAGCTACGTTCACCAAAAACTGTACGAGTATTGCTCCTCCGACAACAATAATATCCTGTCCTGTTTGTTCCCTCTTTAGAGTTCCCCTCGAACTACAGTTCTCTCCAGACTCGGAGTTCAAAGTCGTGCACTCTTACTTAATCTTCGCAAGAGTAGACCACCCTTAGAGCACCCATCCTAGTGCAATTTCTCTAAGGAAATTGAGAATGATAAGCAGGTCTATGATCTATAGTATCCTTAACAGATATTTGGTACTTGCACAATTATTTCTGTCTGTATTTTGGTACAGACATCTAATTCGAAATCTAAATTTATTCTGCACTCTCATTAAAAATCAGTAACTACTTACTTTTCCATTGGGCCTATACGAGAATATTATTTAAAAAAATCAAATACTTAACAAATTGGATAAATCGGAAGCATGCTCTTATAAAGTCGAGTATTTCTTAATCTTATTTAAAAAAAAAAAAAACTAAAATATTGTCAAAACAACAGTTACCAGAATATAATGATATTATTGTTAGCATGCAAGTTGTATGTTTGTATGTTGATAAGCTCGATTGATACCATGCAAAACCCCACTACTTTACAAAAGCAAACACCATTCGCCCCAAAAGCAACGTTCCCAAGCAGATAATATCCTTAAAGCATTTCCAAAGGCACAAGCAGCTTAAAAGCAACGACACATCATGCCTAGGCGTTCGATTTTGGAGGTACACTACGAACTAAAAAAAAAATTCTACTCCTCCAAGGATATACTTTAATTTAGAAAGAAGAATTTAAACAAGAAAAAAATGTTCACCTCTTGGACATTTGTAGCGTATTGTCACATAATCATCTGTAAGAAGAGTGTTGAAGAAGGAATCGAAAAAAAAAACGTTTCGTTGTTACTTAATCCTTTCTACTTTGTTAAATATTCAAGCAAACGGATGCAAGGAAACGTAAACCAATGAAATATACACTCCTTCATCCGTTTGCTTGTTGTTTTCTTAACAATTTTTGCATCTTCGTACTTTTTCTTATAACAAATTGCATTTTCTCCTGCCTTGGCTTTGTTTGTTTTGCAAGCGCATTTCATAGTTTTTCTTTATTTTATTTTTGCTTGATAAGCTTTAAAAGGACGGTAGTGGGTGAAAGAAAAGTGATAGAATAAAATAATAAAGCAAGAAAAAAACAAAAATTCTCTTAAATAAAAAAATAAAAAAAACAGAAGAAACAAAGAGATAAATTATAAAGAAAAGTGTAAAAGAAGAAAGTGTAAATGAAGAATTAAAAAAAATTCTGGCAGAACCATAAAAATATAATTAATTTGCGGAAAAGATGTAAAAAGCAAAGAAAAGCAAAAGAGAGAGATTGAAAATAATAAAAAGAAAACAAGAGAAGGAAAGAAGAATGAAAAACTTTATTTATTTTCTTTGGTTGTATTTTTGTAGTGTGTCCAGTTTAAGGACACTGGTGCTTCCAAACACCATTCAAGTTCTCAAAGCGTCGGGCGGAAGTTTTATGCAACAAACGAGGGTTGAATAGAAAAAAAATAATGCCTGCGTCATAAGAATGGTATTCCTGAAGATGTTGCAGCGCAAAGGACATGCGTTTGTTTCGACATGACTTTAGTAGAAGCAACATTCTTCAGTTGAGTAATATAGATTTGATGAGGTTTCAGGAGACATACCGCCAGCAGCATATTTGCAAAATCTTTTATTTATATTTGTCCATGAGTAACCCTTTGGTTCCTATTTTTTTTGAGAATATACATATACCTACATCCGGGCAACAAGGAATTCCCTTCCTTATTTGCAGTGATACAGCTTAAACTGGTTTCGAAAAAGGCAACGACCTTCGAATATACAAGCTTATTCAGATGATATGCCTTTAACAGTTGTAACTGTAAAGAAATTACTTACTTCGACTCCCTCTAGGACCCTTTGCAATACCCAAGAATTAGATCGCATGGTTGAGGATCTCACCTCAGCCCTTAATAAAGCGATGTCTTCCTCCTGCCCTATAGTACGGCCCAAAAGTAGGAAAAAGCCTCATTGATCGAATGCAGGTTTAGCTCCTTTAAAAATTAATTGTAGAAAACTCTTCAACAATGCCAAAAGCACGAATGAATCAACATATTGGGACTTGTACAAAGCATCCCTGTCTATCTACAAAAAAGAACTGAGGAAGGCTAAACGCAATTCTTGGGGACTCTTCTGTGGCAAAATAGAAGAAGTCCCTAAGGCATCTAGGCTAAGAAATCCACAAATCCTATAATGCCCAGCTTTTTCAAGAAATTAGATGGGACTTCGACGACTTCTAGGGAAGATTCGCTAAATCTACTACTTGGCACACATTTCCCAGGTAGCTCTCAAGTTGTTAGCAACACTGTCCCTAACAGACCAGTTGCAAATTTAAACAACTCCACTAACTTAATTACACAGAACAAATTCCACTGGGCGATACACAGCTTCAAACTATACAAATCTGCAGAACCAGACGGCATAATACCAGCCGAACTACAGAAGTCGTCGGACCTTATCTTGCAGGTGCTAGAAATAATTCTAAAAAGCTGTATAGATCTGGTCCATAGTAAAAGTATGGAGAGAAGTTAAAGTAGTTTTTATACACAAGCCGGCAAATGTTCTCATATAAGTCCGAAAGATCTTAGATTCAGACCCCTATCATCATTTCTTCTAAAAACATTAGAAAGATTGATTGATATCCACTTGCGCAACAGTATTGATACAAAACTTCTGTCAGCGGCCCAACATGCCGATTGCAAAGGTAAATCAGTTAAAATGGCCCATGCATCTGGATAGAGCGAATGCTGAACAGCAGACAGATTCTGTCCGAGCTCGGGTACTGCTCAACCAAAAGGTTAGCGCACAGAGGCACACCCCAGGGGGGTGTTCTCTCTCCACTACTTTGGATATTAGTAGCTACAAGCTACTCACTTCACTAGAAAATAAAGGCTACAAGGTCGTAGCATATGCTGACGAAATAGCCATAGCGATTTCAGTTAAATTCCCCCAAACTCTAAGAGATCTAATCAATTCGGCGCTAAATTTAGTAGCGAAATGGACGGACAGCGTTGGGCTCAACGTAAATCCGTCCAAAACTGAACTAGTACTTTTACTACGAAATACCAAATCCCGTTCATAGCTCCACCTAAGCTTAGAAACACGGAACTCAGCTTTGCAAACAAAGCAAATACTCAGGGTTGACCTTCGATAGTAAACTTAACTGGAAACAGAACATTCTAGACAGAACCAAGAAAGCGGAAATCGTCATCTACACCTGTAAAAAGGCTATAGGTCCTAAATGGGGTCTTCTATTTAATATAATCCACTGGTTGTACTTGGCGGTGGCCAGACCAATCCTGCTTTATGGCGTTCTCGTCTGGTGGCCTGCACTTGAAACAAGGTGCAACACTAACTCTATCGAAAGAGTACAACGATTAGCATGCAGATGCCTCACAGGGGCTCTTAGGTCCACTCCCACAGCCGCCTTAGAAACTCTACTTAACATTTTTCCCATTGATATCTTTGGGAAAATAGTAGCTTCTAAAGCAGCCCTACGACTTAGAGAATCTCTCTAGTGGTCAAGCTCACAAATCGGGCACATGAAAATTCTACAAAATTTCAATCTTAGAGAAACAGATTACATTTCCCCATTTATCGATTTCAATATCAAATACAACACCACCATTCCTGACAGATCCGCATGGGATGAAGGTATCATTCTAAATGACGCCGCAATTGAAATCTATACAAATGGTTCCAAAACATCGGAGGGCGCAGGATTGGGTATATTTTCCGAATCAGCTTTAAAAAATGTAGCTCTCCGACTTCCGGACCACTGTAGCATTTTTCAAGCGGAAGTATCGGCTGTTCGTGAAGCAGCGCGCAGACTCTCTATGTACCCGATAGATGGTAAGTCTATCGTCCTGTACATAGACAGCCAGTCAACGATTAAAGCTCTGGAAACGCCAACAATAAGATATTAGTTGGTCAAACATTGCCGCGAATCTCTTAACGAGATTGCGGACAGATGCAATATTACTCTGTGCTGAGTCCTGCGACACAGAGATATTCCAGGCAACTGTGAAGCGGATGAACTAGCTAAACAAGGCACCGTACTACCTCTAGCTGTCAATAGAGAGGTACCGGCACCATCAATACAATTGATGAAACTCCGTATGTTTAACGAAGCGCAAGCTATTATAAACAATAGATGGAGTAATCTAGCTACATGCGTATCGAACAGGAAGATCTGGCCTTTACTAGATGCATAGAAAACCAAAAAACTCCTTTCATTAAATAGAAGGAACATAAGCCTCACAGTAGGAATAATCACAGGACACTGCTTGTTAGGTAGACACGCCACTAGAATGGGTGTCCCAGCAAACGATTTTTGTAGAAGCTGCAGAGACGAAAAGGAGGAGGAGAATAGTCTCCACCTCCTCGGCACATGCCCAGCGCTAGCCATACTTAGAAAGAAGCTATTAGGTGAATACTTCTTTGAAGACCTAAGTGACCTCCTCTCCTCGTTATTGGTTACTAGCAATCATCAAGAGGTACTGCAACAGACACCTCCCAAGTTATCCTCAAGATAGTTAACCTTCTCATATCACTAGACCAACACTTGTAAATAACAATACTGCATAGGAGTAACAGAGATTGATTGAGTCAATCAAACCTATTACTCCCATGCACCCCACCTACACGGTGAACTAGGTACTAAGGATTCGATTGAAGCAGTCACCCTACCTAGCCAAACCATTTCCCAAAGTTCGACTGCATACTAGTGCAAGGTTGACTGCATCAGTCATCTCGCTCTACTATGCACTCCCCACTATTTCCACGGTCCACCTAGGTATGGGTTTGATTGAAACAGTCACGCTACCTAGTCCACACCTTATGCACAGCAGTACTTAGAGTTCGATTGAATCAGTCACTCTACTACGCTTATGCTCCTCTACATCTACACGGTCCACCTAGGTATGAAGGGTTTTACTGAATTAGTCACCCCCACCTCTGTTAGTAGAGGCACTCCACAAGGTGGCGTTCTATGTATCTCCTCTCCTTTTGAATTTGGCGGTTAATGAACTATTGCCAATACTTGAGGGTGAGGGATGCACGGTGATTGTTTATGCAGATGATGTTGCTATAGCAGTCTCAGGAAAGTACCTTAATAATCTAAAAGAACTGCTACAATACGTAAACAAGTTAACTAGATGCGCGGTTCGGTGTGGTTTGGGTGTAACCCACATAAAACTGAACTGGTACTCTTCTCAAGGAAATATAAAATTCCGTTCATGGAACCTCCTTTTCTTAATGGTGAGAGTATCAGCTTAACTTTCTCTGATAAAGCAAAATATTAGGGTTTTATCCTGGATAGAAAACTAAGCTAGAAACCTAACATTCAAGAAAGAGTGAAGAAATCTACAGTAGCAATTTTCTCTTGCAAAAAGGTATGGGAAATAAATAGAGCTTACAACCTCGAATAACTCACTGGCTATACTTACATACGGGGTGATTGTCTGTTCGACAGCATTAGAAAAAAGCTATAAATCGCGACTGTCTAAGCAAGGTCCAGCGTCCAGCTCGTCTGTGCATAAGCGGAGCACTACGTACCGTTCCCTTTGCGGCACTGGACATCATATTTCAACTGATACCCCTCGATATATTTAGTAAGCAAATGGCAGCGTATGCAGCCGTTCGCCTTAAAGCTACCCAACAGTGGTCAAGAAAAGAATTTCGCCACGCCTCCATTCTGAATAAATTCACAATCTCTCTCGAAAACACGGACTACACCATCTCACGTCTAAATTTTGACAAGAACTTCCTTGTCACCATACCTTTCAGATCACTCTGAAATAAAGATGCTTTTTTAGAAACTGAGTCGAACCACTTCTATACTGACGGCTCGAAAACTAAAGACGGAGTTGGTGCAGGTGCTCTCTTTGACAGGCTTATTCTTAAGCTCTAAGACTCTAAGGCTCTTCTTAAGCTTGTTCCGGGCGGAAATAATGGCGATTAAGGAGGTCTTATTTTGGCTAAAGAAAAATGCGATATCCGCCAAGGATATCCGTATCTTTTCAGATAGCCAAGCTGCAATCAAATCCTTAGAATAGATCTCTATAAATTCAGTAGTAGCCCTAGACTGCCAATCGTCTCTTAATGAGATGGCGGAGCAGTATAATATTCACCTCTGTTGGGTGCCGGGGTATAGGGATTTTTCGGGGAATTGTAAGGCTGATGAACTCACCAGAATAGGAACAACTATACCCATCCTTCCAGACAAGGAAAATCGAGGTATACCAATCGCTACTTGTAAATTTAAACTCAAGCTGGATGCAATCGAAAGAACAAATCTTAGGTGGACAATTGCTACAATATGTCTAGCGACTAAGCAAATTTGACCCAAGTTGGATCTGAAACGCTCTAAGAAATTTATCTCTCTCAATCGATTACATATTGGCTCTATTATAGGTGTAATTACAGGACACTGCCTAATAGCCAAGCATGCAACAAGGCTTGGCGTATATTCAAATAATTTTTGTAGAAGCGGCATGGACGAAGAAGAGAAAGAAACTATTCCTCACCTTCTTTGCACGTGTCCAGCTATCTCCCATAGAAGAAATCTTCATCTAGGAGCTTTCTTTTTTAACGATTTAGGCGATGTGATATATTTACATCATCATCAGGAGCCTCCTTCGCTTTATTGGAACCCCTTATTTGTTCTAACGAGTAGGCTGGGATTACATTGTTTCTTCGTGGTACCACAACGAACCTTCCGTGGTCTATGTGTGTTGGTGTAAGCTGGTAGCCACTTCACCCTAACCTAACTTAACAGCTTGACAGTTGGTTTACCAAACTTAAGTGATTGATTTGGTCAAATATTGCGGATGCAGAAATACATTTGTGTCTTGGACTCTTCTTATAATAAACCACCGCCTTCCACACATCGTCGCAAAATATTTGGTACAACGGAAGCTGCAATTCTTTAACGAATGGTGCAGGCTAAGCAGCAAACAGAATATGCAGCTAACGAACTACGATTATAATGCATATTCTGGGTGACAAGCTATTATCCGATATTGGAGAGTCTACTCGTGCGTTTATATTGAGTCCAGGTATACGTATCCCTTACTTAACCGCGATCTGACTGCGAAAAAAATATTTCAACGATCGGTTCAGCGTAGATGTAATCTTTAAGGCCAGAGGCGAACTACTTCGGCTGAACTTCAGATCTCATATAAGCGACGGGAATGTTTGTGTGATCTTCGGAGGTCTCTTCTGATACATTCTCTGGCACATAGCTCTATAGCATAGACCTCTGCCTGGAAGATAGAAGACCCAATGGTACAGGAGATTTCAAATTGGTACCAAAAATTGCGGCACCCACACCATTTGCCATTTTTGAGCCATCGGTGTGCCAATTGATTTGTCGTTCCATTTGAGGGAAGTGGGTGTTTTCCCAATAGATTCGATTTGGGATGTTGATTTTAAAGGGATGATTCACGTTTATTTTTCTAGGCATGAAGTCAAATGCACATACCACTGGTGCTGTAAACAGCGGAATTTTGTTTAGAATCTTCATATGCCCTGTTAAACCAGAGTCCTTGGTATTACTGAGATGAAGCTTCAGAGGGCTGGCTGCAGCAGACTTTCGCACTTTAATGTATGAAGGTGAGAAGTCCAATAGGGTTTGCAGTGCCGCTGTGGAGCATGCGCGCATCTTCCCGGTGACACCTACGCAGGCAAGCCTTTTTACCTTTTGAATGGTAGTTCGAGCATGAACTTGTTCGACTTTTCCCACCATATTAGTGAGGCATATGTAATCATGGCAATGGTAGGGTAGGTCCAGTAAATCATTTTGGGCTTGAAACCCCATTTTTTGTCAAAACGTCTAGAACAGGCTTTTTATTTAATTTTATCTAGATGTTCCCTCCAGATGAGTTTCTGGTCTAGAGTTATCCCTAGTGGCCCTTTTTTGAATAAATTTAATTTTCCCAATTGTACACTGACGTTTATTTTTATTGATAGTGAGATAGCATTCACAGCGGCGTCGACCCCCTACATGAAAGGTACCAGTAGCGATATCTATCGTCGATTAGCAAGAATTCGATGTAATACTTATTGCATGTGTCGGAAATAAAACTAATGAAAAACAAGAAACCCCGAAAATAATAGCCGTGTTTTGGTGAGAACTATGCAAAGCAAAGTGAAAGCCTCTCAACAAGACGATGGCCAGTCAATCTGGTTTAAAACTTTTTTATTAGGCGTGTTTTGGTAAGACGTCGCTTCTCAGTGAAGTAAGATTTAGCACGGAGTACAAAAACAAAAACTGACTGGGAACCAATTTACCTTTTTTTTCAGTCAAAACTGAGTTGGGATGTTTAGTTTGCGCTACTAAGTTTCAGAGGGCGCTGAAATGAGCTTTTCCATTCAATTTTATTCAAGATGAATGATTCAGTAGTATTTCACAAATTTAAGTTTTTTTCATACTTTTCAATTGAATTTCAATTCAATCAACAATCTTCAAACAATAAAAAAAGTTTTAAACCAGACTGACTGCGGATCATTTTGTTAAACACAACATTTTTATACTTTTTAATTCAATCATTAATCTTCAAACAATAAAAAAAAGTTTTAAACCAGATAGACTGCGGATCGTTTTGTTGAGAAGCTTTCACTTGGCTTTGCATAATTCTCACCAAAACGCACCTGTTGTTTGAAGATTAGTGATTGAATTGAACAGCATGAAAAAGTTGTGCTTAAATTTGTGAAACACTACAGAATCATTCAATTTGAAACAAATTGAATGAAAAAGCTCTTTGCAGCGCCCTCTGAAATTGAGTAGCGCAAACTAAACATCCCAACTCAATTTTGACTGGAGAGAAAAGCTAAACTGTCAGTAATTTTTTGTTTTTGTACTCCGTGCGAAATCTTACTTTACTGAGAAGCAACGTCTCACAAAAATTTGGCTAATATTATGAAGTACCATATAGATTAAGTTTCGGGCATCAGCTGGTACAATGTATAAATGGGAACCGCTCATCCACAATCTGGTTATATGGTATAAGATTCATTTCATAAGGGCTTACCTCAGCCTATTCCTAAAAAAAAAAAAACTTTTACAAATCGCTCACGTTGCATTCATTGTAATAGCCGCTGTTCCATTCAATTTGGAAGTACCTAATTCCAAATGGAGGCATTATTTTCAATTCAACCCTCGTTTGGTTTCGAGTTCTCTTATTTCTCATTTTGTTTATATTGTTTGCTTTATTGCACACTAAGCAAATGTGTTTTTTTTTTATTTACGAGTAGTATTTCGTACCGGGATTCTTTTGTTTATGTATCGTTTGGAATATCCTTTTGTACCATTCATGTTGATTTGGCTCCTTAACTTCCTGCGTGTGATTGAACGTAGCGACGGCGACGGCAACGACGACGACGACAACGATGAAAACAAGGACGACGATGACGACGGAAATAGAAAGAGGAGAAGAGAGAGAGAGAGAGAGAGAAAAAAAAAAGAAAATTGTATTTTGGTGATTTATTTTATAATTCGGTTGACTCGGTCGTTCGTTTTGATTGATAATAATCATTCCGTGTTTATTTGTGGGTGTTTTGTTTGTTATTACCGATCTAAGGACAACTGGCATTCCATCCTTTGTTGTAGGTCCAATGCCATCGTACTGCCGTCGGCTTAATTGTGCCATTTTCTTTGGCTTTTCGTATTCCGTTTCCGGTTCGCTCATATATTCGTTTTTAAGTGAGTAAACTGAAAATGCACATAAATTTTCGAAAATTGTTTCGGTTTAGGTCCTTTTCTATTTTTTTTTTAAAGGATACAAATCACATAAATAGTTTAGGTACTTCTATGAGGCATGCGAAATTGCCATGTATGAGGTTTTTTTTTTATCGAATTTTGGTACACATTCAAATGGTAACGGATATGTCTGAACGTCTAATGGGTATGCCAAAAATATGCAACACTACTTAAAATATAATAATGTGCTTAAAAACTCATAAAATAAATAAATAAATTAAATATACCTTCTATAACTTTTATAGATACTTAATTTTAGCAAAATATTCCTAAGTCCAACCAAATACATATATTAGGAACGCTAGTATGAACTATGATGAACATTACCATTCTGACATTATATGTCCCTTAGGCTTCTGTTTTGAAAGTAGCTGGGAGTCATACACTATCGATAATCTTCTAGTATTGAATAAGAGCGACGACAGGATACCATGGTCTTTTAGGACAGGCTTTTCCCTCCCTCGGGAATAATAGCACATTCTACCATTTAGGGTCAAAATTCGTAAGATCTGTACACTTAAAGCATTCGAGTAAGGAAAAGATCGATTAAATCAATAGAAAAGAGTACAATTCCGTCTTGATTTACTGAAAGCAACTTGCTTAATTTCAGTTGCAGGCTTCATAAAGAGGGGAGAAATGGTTGTCATTCCCAAACTGAAATCCTTTCATATGCAATATTCCTATCCCGAAGATGAAAGAACGTTCAGCTTAAGGCGCCGTCAATTTTAAACACAATCCGTAGACACCAGTTTGCGGGGACTTAAATTTAGCGGGTTTGGTAGGTTCAAATTTGTCGGCATTTAGTGGATTTAGTTAAAAATTATTATGTGCAATTGGGCACAAGCATTTGTTGAATTTGACGTCTTTTCCGAGATAGTAAATATAATTCCCACATAAAGGAACTCAGCAGTCAGTGGGACGTTTGCCAGTATTGAGATCGAGGCAGCAAAGATGGGTTAAGCGGTCAATAAAAGCGAAACCAAATATATGCTTTCTACAAAAAAGGACACCCAACATCGGCGTCTTGTACAGTATACCACAATAGAAACATACGTATATAATTTTGAGGTAGTAAAGGCCTTTGTCTATCTAGTCTCCATGGTGAGCTCCGCAAATGACACCAGTGGGGAGATCAAACGAAGAATTACTCTTGCCAATCGCTGTTGCTATGGGCTAGGAAGGCAATTGAATAACAAAGCCCTATCTCGAACTACTACGGTAACTTTGTATAAGACACTAATCATCCCAGTACTGCGGTATGGCGCAGATGCATGGACTTTGTCAAAATCGGATGAGGATGTCCTTGGTTACTTCGAGAGACCATTTCTTCGAGTGATCTTTGGTCCCATTGGCATAGATGGCAATTGGAGGAGAAGGTACAATACCGAACTATACGGCCTATATAAAGACATCGACTTAGCCAGAAGAGTTCACATACAGTGACTAAGATGGCTGGGCCATTTAGAGCGGAAAGTCTTCGAATCCACCTCGGATGGACGGCCGGCGCAGTATAGTACAGCGGTAGGTGGCGAAAACAAGTCGAGAGGGACGTCAACCAACTTGGCGTGCGCTACTGGAGTCAACTGGCTCGTAACCGGACTGGCTGGTTTGTTGGTTTAGGCCCAGGTTCACCTCGGACTGTAGCGCCACCTAAGTAAATAAGTAAGTACAGGATACTACTTGCTGAAACTCTTCGACAAGTTTAAGACGACTTTTCTGAAGATAACCTAATTTATATGTAGATCCATCCTTGAATGGTGCAACTAATTTGAAGTAACGAAGTGCTTAAGAAATGCATGTATTTTGGGTTGGCAAGGCTTGCCGATATATATATCTATATATACTGATGAACACATATATGTACATACCGCTTTAAGAATCGACATAAGCGAAAAGATTAAACACATATGTATTTCGTATAAAAGATCCTAAACAACGAAAGTATTCTTCAGCAGAAGAGCAACTTGTTTGTCATGTGGTGAGATGACAAACAAAACTCGAGGGATTTATTGCCACCACCCCGACGGGTAGTGCATGATTGCACACACCTCATAGTGCTTAGATTATAAAAGGAGGTGAGATATAACTTAGAGCTCTTTGAAATCAGTAATCAAGTATTTAGCTCAACAAGCTTAACGACCTCACCGAGTTCATGACCACTAGTTTGGCTGCACGTTCTTCTCAACAGGGTACAGTGAGTAATCTTCTGAGACCTGAGAGAACATGGTCACTTGCAACTGAAGAAAATATTCAGCGTGTAGAGGACAGTATTGAGCAAAGTCCAGGGAAGTCTACCAGAAGACGTTTAAACCAGTTCGAAATGTCTCGGAAGAGACTGCAACCAAATTTAGAAACTTTTCGAAATGTGTTTATCAGTGGACGGATATGAAAAATGTTTACACTTGTACTGAATCGGGCTCTTAGAAGTCCGTATATTAAATTTCATCGACAAAGCGTTCATATAAATTGAGAGTGGCCATGTAAAGCCTCATTCAGTAGCTATGCTAAAACTTTAAACCCGACTGCCATTTTTCAAAATATTTTGCTGTAATTGTGTTCCATTATAGTCACCATTTTACCGTGGAGCACTACATGATTCAACAAAACATCGAAATCCTAAAACTTTATTATCAAAATTCGAGTTCTGTTCGCGGAACGTTCCGCGCCTTACATACGATTTACAGTCGTAATGATCGCCCTTCCGAGCTCACCATTCGCCGAATTATGAAGAATTTGGATGAAAGTGGATCAGTGTCTGATCGAGCAGTCCCATTACGTTAACGGAACGCACGGTCGACCGAAATTATTGCTGCGGCGGCACATAATTTGCGCGAGAACCAAAATGTTGCAATTCCGCGACCTTCTCAAGAACTTGACCTTTCGTACGTTTCTACTTTTTTAAGCGTCTTTTGCGAAAAGACTTGGAGCCAGCATCCGTACAAAATTAAAATTGTTCAAGAACGGAAGCCTATTGAACATTTTATGCGTCGCGCATTCGCTGATTGGCCTCTAGAGCAGTTGAAAACCGATCCCAATGTTGGTCAAAAAATCATCTTCAGCGACAAGACGCATTTTTGGCTGAATGGCTACGTGAACAAACAAAATTCTCCATTTCAATGAAATCCAAGAGAGATTATGTAAACAGCTTTGCACACCCAAAAACTCTTGGTGTGGATTATAGGCCAACGGCATAATCGAACTTCACTTGTCAAAGATGAGCGTGTGCGGGGGCTGAATGTCAACGGGGAGCGGTACTGGGCTATGATAACCAGTACAGCCGGAACTTGATCGTTTGGGTATTGGCGACATGTGGATTCAACAAGACAGTGTGACGTGCAATATTGAAGGCGAAGTTTCTGGGTCGCGTAATCTTACGAAGAGCCGACGTCAATTGGCCGCCATGACTATGTGATTTGACTGACAAAAATGACAACATTTAAGGAGCAAAATGAGACGACTTATCGACGGACAGTGTTCAGCCCACTTCTCTGTAACGTTATGCATGATGAAATACTCTTTATCAGAAGAAGCTATGATCGTGGTATTCGCGGTTATTGCGATAATCGTGGTCACCAAGGTACTGAAAGGAGTGATTCAAATAAACAACGACACAGTCGGGATATTTCAACGAGGGAAACCATAACTCCTACGTAAGGACACCAGAAGCATGTCAGCAAAAACCTACGTTTCGTGATTGACACAAGGCTTTGTTTATTGAAAATCTTGAGTATGTTAGTGGCAAGACCTCACGGGTGAATAATTTACTAATGAGCATTATGCCAAACCATGGATGACCAAAATACAGCCGACGTACGGCGACAAATGCACCGAATTACGCAAAAAAATAAAAAATACTTGTTTTGGGAACGCAAAATATTAAGTACTACTGCTCCTTAAGTATGATTGAAATCAGTGATCGGTTGCGCTATCCCAGGCCGCCGACAACATAATAAAGGGTTTTCAATAGGGACGAGACAAATCACCATGGCGAGTTATAGCGTCGAGCAACACTTACAAATGATAAAACTTTATTATCAAAATAAATGTTCTGTTGGAGTAACGATGCGCGCGTAGCGTCCATTTAACGGTTTACATGGTCGTCCTTCCCAGTCTGCTATTCAACGTTTGATGGCTAAGTTTGAATCGACCTGTTCAGTGGACAATTAGCCAATACTCGCACGTCAACGAACTGCAAGATCTGTGAAAACATCGCCGCTGTCCGTGAGAGTGTGCAGGAGAACCCGAGGCAGTCAGTTCCGCGCCGCGCACAAAAGCTCGACCTTTCGCTGACACAAACTGTACTTGGGCCTACATCCGTACAAAATCTTACTGATCCAGAAGCTGAAGGAAGACTACCGTTCACAAGGCCGTGTGTTCGCTGACTGGGTTCTGGAGCAGTTGGATTCGATTTCAGCAAAAAAAAAAAATCATCTTCAGCAACGATTTTTGGATGAACGGGTATGTCAACAAGCAAAGTTGCCGAATTTAGGACGATGGCAATTTACACGAGGTCCACCAAGAGGCAATGCGTCCTTCTTCGAAAACGACGATGGAATTGCCATCACCATCAACAGAGAGTGCTACTAATCGAAAATAACCAATTTTTTGGCCCAAATTGGATGATATGGATGTGAACGATATGCGGTTCCAATACAACGGCGTTCCGTGCCACACAGCTGATGTCACAATGGACATTCTGCACGAGTGATTTGAGGGAATGGTTATCTTACACAGAGGCGACATGAACTGGTCACCGAGATCGTGCGATTTGGCCCCGTTAGACTTTTTCCTGTAGGGTTTCCGTAAATCGCAGGTCTATGCCAATAAGCCGCAACGACCGGTGCTCTCAAAGTCAACATAACCCGTTGTCACTTGTATTACTTCGGTTTCTCAGAACCCTTTATATGATTTTTAATTATCCGTGCTCAAAATTTAGGGACCAACATGAGATGACTTATCGATGGATGTAGGCATGGACGTGGCTTAATGGATAGTGGTTGGTATTCAGCCCACTCCTCTGTAACGTTATGCATGACGAAATACTCAATCCACCTTTAACGGAGAAGCAACAGATTCCCGAATTCGCACCGTACCTCCCAGTAAAATCAAAATAACAGCAGCAATCAAGTTGCTCAAGAAAAACAAAGGGGTGGGTGTTGATGGCATCCTTGCCGAACTTTTCCAAGCGGCGCCAAGCACATCGGCTCAGCTGCTGCACCCGTTCATACGAAGAGCGTGGGAAAATGAGCAATTTCCCCATGAGTGGAAAAGAGGGATGATCGTCAAGCTTCCGAAAAAGGGAAATCTGATGGATTGTGAAAACTGGAGAGGTATGTACGTTCTATCGGCCGTAGCCAAGATAATAGCTAGAATCATATTAGAACGCATTAAAAAATAGTTGGATCTAACTCTCGACGTCGAACAGTCAGGCTTTCGCACTGAATCTTCCTGCATCGACCACATAAACACCTTACGGATTATAATAGAGCAATGCGTCGAGTATAGATTTCCACTACATCTACTGTTTATTGACTTCGAGAAGGCTTTCGTCAGTTTAAATCGTGATGCTATCTGGTTGCCCTTGCGCAGGAGAGGCACCCCAGAAAAACTCATAGCTCTTGTCAAGGCTACATACGAGGGCGATAAGTGTCACGTTTTACACAATGGTAAGGTGTCGGAAGATTTTGAAGTCCAAAGTGGAGTACGTCAAGGGTGCATACTGTCACTGCTATTGTTCTTGGTAGTTATCAGCGATGTATTCCATGCAGAATTGACGGAAGGCAACAATAGAATTCGTTGGACTATGACAGCATACCTTAAACACCTAGATTACGCTGACGATGTTTGTATACTTTCAGATCGGATAATGGACCATCATTGAATGGCTCAAAATCTAGAAGCTGAGGCAAACAAAGTGGGGCTTAAAATAAACACTCGCGCTCAGCTCAACATTGCCGGATAGATAGTCGAGAAAGTAGACAACTTTCTATACTTAGAAAGTCTGATCCCTGCTGGCTGCGGTGACACCGAACTGGATGTGTGCAACAGAATCGGGAAAGCAAAAGCTGCGTTCGGAATGCCATCGAAAGTCTGGGAGAGCAATGTTCGTTCTCAGCTTAAGAAACAAGCTGCGAGTGTTCCGCTCCAACATAGAATCAATACTGCTTTATGGGTGCAGTACTTGGAAGGTGGGCACCACTATCACACGCAAGCTGCAAACCTTCGTAATCAGATGTTTAAGAATCCTCTTAAGGATCTTTTGGCCCAATCGTATCTCCAACGGACAACTTAATCTGAGAACGGACCAAGAACTTATAGACATTACTGTGCGAAGGAGAAAGTAGCAGTGGATTGTAAACATTCTACGGCGCGACGACAACTCCACTGCGAAATACGCCATGCTGTGGAATCCTCTTACCCAGGCAGGCAGAACAGCGGGACGCCCTAGGCAAACGTGGCGCAGGACAGTCGACGAGGAATCAAGCTTTTTGGGAATGAGTTGGAAGCAGCTCAAACGCATTGAAGAGCTTCGAACAAGATGGCGCGCAGGCTTTGTTGACGCATTATGCCCCTCGAGGGGTGCACGGGTTTAAGCAAGTACGTAAGTAAGTTAAATATTAAGCAGTATTGCTCCTGAAGTGCGGCGATCGGTTGCGCTACCCCAGACAACAGACAACGTAATATTCTATAACACATTGTACACTAAGGGCAGCATCGTTTCACCTTATAACTGAAGGACGTATTTATTTGGTTGGATTAAATCAAATCTTATATTAAAAATAGCAAAAATAAAAAATACTTATAGTTAAAAATTGTAATTTAATTCAAATAAACTTAAGAACTAAAAAAGCATGTAACCTTGTAAATCAACAAAATTATGGGGCACAGCTTATAGCAACGAGAAAATAAATATAAGAAGGAAAACAATTAAAAACGTGTACAAGGACTGTGCGGGATTCAAACTCACTCAAGTGTGTTGTGTGAGAAGAACAAAATTGAAATAAAAAGAAGAGAAAAAGGATTTTCGCATTTAATTTGACGAATTAATAAATAAAACTAATTTCACACATAAAAGGAACCAACAAAAAATGGGGTTTTCTACCTCAAAATACTTACTGACTTCATTGGGCCTTAAAATTGCGGGTTTTTCATGTGGATTATGCCGCACAAATGGCCGGTGTAACTCTGAATTCGAAGTGGATCTTTCGAAACCTTTTTATTTATGGTTTTCACCCGCCGCAGCCGCAATGCAAAAAAAAAAAAAGCAAAAACAATGATATTAATGAGGATGAACGATGAAAAGCCCCCACGTGGCGAGATATACCGGGGCTAGAAATGAACCGGAAATTACTTCTGATTTTTTCCGCTATACTTGTGGTTGGAGCAAAACCGTCGTCCTCGTCATCTACCACAGAGTCATCAACAATGGCTGTGGTTCTGCCGCCGTTTTGTGCTGGTGGTGGCCAAGGAATTGCTGTATTCTTCTGCCGACTGAGATTTGTACAACTCTGTGATTGATATCCTGGAAATGGTTGGGAATTTGTGTATGACCAAGGTGGTGGTGGTGCCTCGCTGGGTGTCGACTGCTGTCGCACGTATCTCCGTTGCAATTTTGGCGATTCAAAATGGACCGGACGGAATTGCTTTCGTTCTGACTGTGGCGTCCACAGTGGTGGTGGCGGTGGTGTTGGGATACCCTTCTGGCTGCTGAGTCCGCAAGCAGATGATGATCGATTTTCACTGATTTTATCCGAACTGATGGTGGTTGGTGGTGTGGGGGCGGTGTTATATGGTTGGAATTCGTTCAAGTTGGTTCTGGAGGATGATGGCGTTTGATTTTTTGGTGTCCAGACTCCTGTTGTTCGTTTTTCGTTGGTTTGTTTGAATTTTGCATGGATGGAAAGAAGAATGAAATTATGAGTGATGTGTAAGCGATACATCAATATTTTTTTTCGACAGATAGTTGATGAGGAAAAAAATGAGGTGCACACTTAAATGGGATTTTTTTTAACGCTCGCGAGAGAGAGATAGACATGTCAAACGCACACGAATGGATGGAGACGAATGTATTAACCACGATGGTGACAACGACGACGACGACAGAGGCATTTGCATATTAAGTGGATTGTGTAAAGGGCTTTAAAAGTAGGTCGATAGGATTCATGTACTTGTGTGTTTAAGAGAGAATTTACATCTTGTTTTACAACGAAGTAAGTTATGTCTTAGAGAGTAAATGGAATTCTAAGAGTCCTGTTCGAGTAATAGTTACGATTAATTTGTTATTTTAACTTTTTTGAACGTCTGTTGATTCGTAAGATAAAAGAACTGATTATATATCTCACAAATATTCAGGAAGAAGCTGTGATACTACCTGGGGCTTGTAAGGACCAATTAAGGACATATAAGGAACTTATTGCTATAAGCAGATGCAGTTGATGATGATAACACTATAAACTTGTATTAATATGCCCGAAAACTTGTTTAAGGATTGCATTCAGATTACAAATCCCAAGAAAATTTTAAACGCCTACGAACACCGTTGTCTCAACAGGAAAGCCATATAACGAATTCAATAAATATTTGTGACTTCAATGCTGTAACAGGCAACCAACGTTTTGGACTATTGAATAACAAAACAAAGTTGCTGCATTAGATAAAACCTCACTTGGATCAGCAACTATCAATTGTGGTACCACATGGATCTATGATCTCCAGAAAGAACTACCCTTAGAAACAATTGAAGCTTGTTACTGGAGGTTGTTGATAGTGGCGATAGCCATTTCGCCTAAACTCTCGAAGAAGTGGGCTCCTAAGTGCACCCTTCTACGACCGGAGAGAGTCTGGAGGTGTACAAAGGAGGTGTTATATGATTTCCTCCTCTTACTCGTCCATGCAGATTCTACAGAAGTCATTTGGGAGGCGGTCTAGCCTGATGATGTAGTGCCCCGTACTGACACCTATTTAAAATATGAACCATTAGCGCGGGAATCGATCTCGTTACTATTACATCATCGCTGTAGTTGTAATGAGTGCTCTCTTCTATCTTATAAGTTAATACGAGCGTTTTGATCCAGCGTGGCCCAGATCTGTCTAGTGATGACGTACGCAGTGCCATTTTCCCATCTGCCCTTGGTTACATTGATAGTATTGAGAGTAAGCAGCAGTTTCACTGTAGCGAGAGGCATACCGGTATTCTCTTTGTTCGATAAAATCGATAGGCTAGTGCCCTGCACGAGGAGTTCGTCGGCCATGCAACTGCCTGGAAAGCCTTTGTGGCCCGACACCCAAATAAGGTGAATATTGAATTGTTAAGCGAACTCGTTAAGAGATAGGTGACAATTTAGGTCAGTTTTAAAAATTGAAGGTGACAGATTCCAGCGATTTGATTGTTGCTTGACTGTTAGTAAAAATGGTGATATCCCGATGAGATATTGCAATGTACCTTAGCTACGATAGGGCTTCCTTTATCGCCATAATCTCCGCCTAGAAAACGCTTCAATGATTAGAAAGGCGTAAAGAGATACTTATGTTTAGATAATTAGAAAAAACACCTCTTCATATTCCTGATTCTGTTTTGGATCCACCAATGCAGAAGCATATGGATCCCTCTTGCAACCCCAGATCCTCCTCCCAATCAAGCCTGGAGGGGACGCGGATAATATTGATAACATTTTTGTCACCTGGAAGTTTAGGGACTACTGCATTTTGCCTATTTGTGATAGTCCTTGGTGACTATGAATAACCGAACCCTGTTAGTAATAGAATAACACTGGATGCCTTGGAAAAGGAATGATGGCTTTTGGGCTTTTGGGCTTCAGGACAAAGATTGGTTTCAAATAGAGACAAAGAAAGTCGCACGCTCAAGCAATACTTGAGAGAATTGTATGAAACTCACAAGCCAAAACCGGAGGTACAATCTTTTACAAGTCTGTAAAACTACTCGCTTACGCCGATGAAATTGACATAGTCGGAAGAACTCAGCAGGCTGTCAACGGGGCATTTGCGAGTATTGAGATGGAGGCAGCAAATATGGATCAAAGCGCTCAATAAAAGCAAAACAAAATATATGCTGTCTACAAAAAAAGACACCCAACATCGGCGTCTCGGACAGGACGAGACAAAAGACAGATATAATTTTGAGGTAGTTAGGAACATTGTCTACCTAGGCTCTGCAAATGATACCAGTGGGGACATCAAACGAAGAATTACTCTTTCCAATCGCTATTTCTATGAAGGCAAATGAGTAACAAAGCCCTATTTCGAACTACTAAGATAACTCTGTGCACTAATCATCCCAGTCCTGATGCATGGCGCAGAGGTATGAACTTTATCAAAATCGGATGAGGATATCCTTGGTTACTTTGAGAGAAAAGTTCTTCGAGTGATCTTTGGTCCCATCTATCCACACATAGACGACGAGTGAAGGAGAAGGCGAGTGGTGGAGAATGCCGAACTATACGGCCTATATAAGGACTTCGACCTAGCCAGAGGAGTTCACATACTGCGACTTAGATGGCTGCGTCATTTAGAGCGGATGAAACCCAACGTTCCCGCCAAGAAAGTCTTCAAATCCGTCCCGAATGGACGGCGCAGTAGAGGACAACCTCGCGGTAGGTGGCGCAAATAAATGCATGGGAACTTCAAACAACTTGACGTGCGCAACTGGGGGCAGATGGGTCGTAACCGCGTTGGCTGGAGAGATTCGTTAGTTGAGGCCCAGGTCCACCCCGGACTGTAGCACCACTTAAGTAATTAAGTATAGTCCTGAAAGCTGACTTCCAAGAAAATATCGAGATCAAAACAAAAAAAAAAAAAAACCTCAGATGTTGTCACACTGCTCGACGTAGTCCGCAACAAATATATTTAAAATCGCCGGAGAGACAGCAGAATAAGGCGTCTTTAGGAAAGCCGACCACTAATATCGGGAAGTAGAGGTTAGAATAAAGATGAAGAAGGTCATATTAGACGTTACCAAGAGGATCAAGTTAAATGAATCCTGAATTTCCTTTGAATTTCTTTTCTTGTTTAGTGAAACAAGTTGTGAACCATAAATGATACAAAATAAATATTTGTTCACTTATTACGGAGAAATAACTATTGCAATCTATCTGAAACGATACCCTTTTAATTTGAGGGCGCCCTATTTAGGTTAGGTAAGTGGGCTGGCAGGGAGGGATGCTCTCTGCCACACTCAGGTCAGTGTTGACCCATTGTAATACCCATGGGGGAAAAAGTGATCCCTTACCTAATGAAAATAAAAAATTTAACTCAGTCACTTACTTCATTTCCGCATACAAACCACCCTGATGATTTGATGAAGTTCAGCGCCCTATTTAACTGAGCGTGGAGTTGTGAAATGAAAAAGATGTACATTCATTGACTTCAAAGATTTCAATCAAATCTCGCTCTGACGTCCATCCATCTCTCTGTCTATAACAATTTTTTATCTCCCAAACTACATATATAAATCACTTCATTAATGGTCAAAGGCTTTTCGATACTCGCTATTCGAAACTGAACTCAGCAAAGCATACTTATAAATCGGAGATTCCTTCTTATCATTCCTAAAAATTGTATAAATTGTAATTGGATGGGTATAGCTTCAATCTGTTTCTGTAAATAACTCTTCTTCTTCTTCCTATTTCGGCGAGCTTATGATCCGAAAACAAGAGATCAAAACGCTCTCACTTCACCGCATGTCTACTGATCCGCCTGTGGGGTTCGCCTATTATTTCTGTAAATAACTCTGGTTTCATAAAATTCCAAATAGAAGTGCATTTCTCTGAATCAATTTGAACAATTTTTCTTTACCCCGATACACGCATTTCAAGGGCCCCTCCTTCAACTTGTTTTCTTTTTTAAAATATTTACGAATTCAACCTGCAACGATAAGCAGCAACCAGAGTTATTTTTTTCAATCACTTGCGCTACGAAATAATTCCCATTTTTGCACTCAATGAAGTAATTACTATTCGCATCAGGATTCCACGAGAATCCTGATTTAATTAAGCCCATAGGTACGTACATGCCCCTCACTTGTATGTGTACTCGTGAATATATACGAGTATTTTCCACTCATGTTCTTTACAAATTTAATGGATAAGTGGAAAATAAATAAAACTCCCCCAAGGCAATGATGATGATTTTGGTGAATAAAGTTCAATCAAAGGTAAAAAAAACGAATTTATTTTTTAAATTAACTTTTCAAAGGAAAAAAAAAAAAAAAAAAAGAATCCTTTCCCCATTCACGTAGTAAAGAGCTCTTTATCTGTTTGTATACTCGCACGAGTATGTGACTTAAAGGCATTGAGCCAAATAAGCTATAAATGAATTTAAGCGCACTGTCGCGACATAAATTCGAAAATAGTTCAAAAAATTAAATTTCGTCTCGGTTTCGGTTCTGTTTCAAATGTGAAAAGTAGAAGATACCTACATCGATTGATGATGATGATTATACCCTCTGTGTGTGTACGTAGCTTACAGGTGGCTAATAGAGTCATCGACGGAGCAGAGCACAAAATTCACATGACTCATCGTCGATCTTTAAGACACAATGTGAAGGAGGGGTTGGTGTAGAGAAAGTATCTTCGAACAAATTGAATTCCTGCCAAAAATTGTATTTTTCTTCTCAGTTTATTCAGCTTTATTCACTGTCATCCTATTCGAAGAGAATCTTTTTTTTTTTAATATTTTTTTATTTATCTTTTAAAAAATTCGTTGGATTTATTATTTTTTTTTTTTCTGTTCGTCTATTTGGTGAATGGGGAGATAAACTTTGCGGATATTTGTGTGTGAAAAAAGTTTGACGTCAGATGATGTTCTGGTTGAAAGAATATTAAAAACAAATTTATTCTTCAGCAGGAGCATATCAAAGGAAACAAAAAAAAAAGGAAAAGTTTTTCTGCTTGGGTTTTGATATTCTTGTTTTTTTTTTTTTTTAATTTTTCGAGATATGACAAGTTAAAACGTTATTAGTCGGTGTATATTTACTTTTTGTGGAGATCATCAATCATGTGGAGTTGTGGGGGCATTCGGAAGATAATTCAATTAGAAAGTTGGGTACACATGTATCTGAAGGATGAAAATGGTTGGGTTTTACTCACATCAATGGTAGTAAAAAATTAACCAGATTAATGAAGCCTAGGAGAGGATTTCGATTTGAATGCTTTCCTTTGTACAAGCAAAGTTGATCTCAAAGTCACCAGCTCAAGGCCAGATTAGTTTTGCTCAGACGAAGGTAGCTTATAGGTACTATTTATTTTGCTCCAAACTCAAAGGCTCTGAAATGCGATAGTCATGCAAAAATTGGTTAAAAGAAAAAGCGCATTATTACTGGGTAGAAACTGAAGGGAACAAACAAGCCAATATCATTCTGCCAAATAGTTCCCTTAAAAGAACGAAACAACCCCACAGGCGGATCAGTTCAGTAGAAATGTGGTGAGGTGGTAGGGTTATGATCCCTTGTTTTCGGATCATAACGTCATCGAAATAGGAAGAAGAAGAAAAGAACGAAACAACTCCTACAATTAACTAGGAGTCAGATTCGAATAGCCATAGGTTTCCTTAAAGGCCACTGACGAGTGAAAAAGCATCTCATGGCTATGGGAATAGCACAAGAGAGCATCTGCAGATTGTGCAACGAAGACGAAGGATCAGCAGAACACATCTTATGTCACTGTAACTGTCTAATCAGAACACGTCATCGTTATTTAAGTCAATTCTACCTTGAAGCAAAAGGCCTATCTGCAGGCTCACTTAAAAATATGGTAGAGTTCATCACCAAATCGGGCATATTGAGTGAGCTCTAATACCAGAGAAAATCACAATAGGCCCAATGTAGACTCAGTGATAAGGTGATCTAATTCCACCTCTTCAACAATCTACGATAGTCATGCGAGATGTCTGAGGCTTATTCTTAAAGTTTATTTAGTATCCAGGGAACATTTTAAGCGAATTTATGCACCACTTTATCGGCGAAAGTGCTTCACTCCAGTTCAACTCAAACACCAATCTCAATAGTCCGAGAACCTCCACAACTATTTCCCTATAACTACATACACATATGCATGGCTAGGCTAGTTTATATCGAATGTTGTAGATGCCAGAATCTTTACAGTTGTTATCCTTCGTACTATTCATTCATATTCATATAGTATCCTACAGTGATATTTATTTTTTTAATGCAGTTATACGACGTAAGTTAGAAAAAATAAAATAAGAAGGAATAGTGGTTTGAAACTCTGGTGAAACTGTGGTAATGATTTCAGTACATGCTTACTCCATGGGTGGTGTCCAAGCTAGCCGTGGCGAATTTGTTGTAATTTTGGCATTCGGTTATGTTTTTAAGTATTTAGTTTCGAAAACGTCATGAGTATGAAGGGATATATTTGGTACTTGAACCAGAAACCTACCACTCATAATCAGATACCTACCTACCTACCTACCTACCACATACTACTCCCAAATGTGTATATATGGCTTCTATGTCTTTTGGTACTAGTCCGTTGGGTCTGGCTTATGTAGTGGCCCTTATTTTTTGGCTGTGGCACTAAACTCGCAGTTTGATTCCTTATATTGAATTCAGGGCCGTACTTTCTTTGGTAATTTATCAACAGTCTCGTAGATATATGTAATGTTAAACACCGATTAAAGTTTTGGGATTTCCAACAAGTCGATCAAAGCAGATAAAATAATTCCGGAAATGCTAACGTACATATGCGTATGAAAGTACTAATAGATGCAAAGGATCTCGCGACGGGATATGGGTACTATGCGCTCGAACGATTTGTTCTAAAGTTGACGAGATGAGGAGGAAGAAATGATAACTCATAATGCACACAATCGAGATATACCGGGCCGGTGCGTATGATCACTGCTGCACTTAAAAATAATATATACTAGTATCGCCTGTGGTCGAAATTCGACCGTTGGGAAATAAAGAAACAGCGAGAGAAACAACGCTATGTATTTGTCTACATAACTCTTTGTTTTTGTAATATTCTCCCGTGCAGGGAAGGCAAAGGGATTTAAGCTCATACAGACATGAACGTAATCAAAATGCTTTCATTTAATTGGTTAAAGCGTTTTGTATGAGGAAATCATGTGTGTATGTTCACTTTATTTTACCTAACTTGAAAGTGACATACGCGCATAATTTTTCTGCACATCTATGGCAGAGTACCTTTCGAATGATATAAGTTTCATCCCCCTCCTTTTATAATAAACACTAAAAAAACGTACGATAAATTTCGTGCTCACGTATTAATATATAAGATTACTGCTTGGGTGGGCGCCGTGGCGTAAGTGGTTAGTGTGCCGGATAACTACGCATGAGGTTCCAAGTTCGAATCTCAGAAAATACCAAAAAAAGTTGTTTCACGGTCCCACCTCTCGCGATCGTCTGATAAACATTCGAGACTATTGTTGTCACGAAAAAGCTTCTCAAATCGCCGTTCGGATTCGGCATTAAACTGTAGGTCCCTTCCATTTGTGTGAAAAAATATAACGCACACAACATGAGTGATTGCGAGAAGCTAGGCCCTGGCACTTTAAAGAGCTGTTGCGCCAAATATTTGTTTTTTTTTTTAACTGCTTGGGTAATAAAAATAGTTGTCAAACCGAGCTGCCACTCTGACCTCACTTCTTCGAAAGCTACTTGAGTCCGCGATACTGCCAATGGAATACTTAAGCGGGCCTTGATCAATGAAAATTTCTTTGAAAATGGCATTGATCCGGAGGAGATGTGGGTCAAAAAATGATGCTTTGTGCCACTTGTTTCAAGGAATTGAACTATCAATTGTCCTCCAAGTTTGTGCGATTATGTTGATAAATTGATTATGTTGATGATTGATTTAATACTTCTCATTGAGTAATTTTGCACATCTCATTATAATCAACAAACACCGGAAATCTGTGACTCACTAGCCCCCTGATGGTTGAATTTCCTGCCACTCTAGGATCATCCGCTAATCAGAAAATCATCATAATCCATTTGAAAATGAGCTGAGTGTAGGATGATTGAAATGATAGTTGTCAAACCGAGCTGCCACTCTGACCTCACTTCTTCGAAAGCTACTTGAGTCCGCGATACTGCCAATGGAAAACTTAAGCGGGCCTTGATCAATGAAAATTTCTTTGAAAATGGCATTGATCCGGAGGAGATGTGGGTCAAAAAATGATGCTTTGTGCCATTTGTTTCAAGGAATTGAACTATCAATTGTCCTCCAAGTTTGTGCGATTATGTTGATAAATCAGCAACAAATGATGCATTTGAAGCCAAAATTGTTCATGTTATTTTCGATATACGGTCATCATTGCTCGAAAAAGTGACCCAAAATTGGCTGCCAAAATGCGCTTATTAAAAACAGACTATGGTCGTATGTCCGAAATCATTTTCAAATTTGATTTGATCTTTCGAAGAAAAAGAGATTGTTGAATAAAACTTAATATTTTTCCATGAAACTTAAAAGCACCTTTTAGAAGGACTTTGTGCTTTAGACCCCATCTCAAGTAATTCCGCAGCTTTAATTGCAGCTAGAACCTCTGCTTGGAACACACTGCATGTGTCCGGAAGTCTCAGGGCCACCTGTAGCCTCGTGCCCTCTCTGGTCTTAGAACCATCTGTGTATATTGCAATCTCGTTATGGACAGAGACCATCTTCTTTTGCCAGTCCTATCTAAGAGGATACATTACTTCGTATGGTGTGACGAAGTTTAGGTTGCTAAAGAAATCGTCCGATATCGGGAAATGATTCCCTGAGAATTGATTCCCTGAGAACTGATTCCCACGTTACTAGTCTTAAAGAGACTTACGTTAGTGAGTCGAAGCGCACTGTTGTCTTTGTAGGTCTAGTGGTCATAGATACAGAAGTATCTCGAATGCAGACTGCAGGTGTTGTGCGTAGAGCACCCATGATAACAATGTAGGCTATTCTTTGTACCTCGGCCAACATATCCCATGTGTTTTTCATATTCGTTGCCTTCCACCACACAAGAGCCCCATACGTAAGGAAGGATCTGACTATCATGATGTGTAGTCAGTGCATCATTGCGGGCTCCAGGCTCCATTTTTTCCCCGCAGTTCTCTTACAGATGAAGACAGCAATAAGCCTTGCGGACTCGTTCCATTATGTTAAGTATCCAATTTAGTTTCCTGTCTAGCATTATGCCAATATATCTAGTGCGATCCGAAAAGGAAAGCTCCACCCCTGCTAGCTTAGGCAGTTTGAAGGGTGGTATCTTGTATCTTCTGCTGAAGAGTACCAATTCTATTTTATCTCGGTTGACATGGAGTCCACACCCTCTTGCCCATTTTCGAGACTATTAAGAGCTGATTCCATCATTTCACTTAATAGGTCAAGGAATTTGTCCTGGGCTAGAAAAGGGATACACATATTAAGAATTCCATGAATGGAAAACGTAACATTTTATGACATATTCTGGATTTTCTAATCTTCCATTATTATACCAGCAAAACCAAAAAGAAAAGATTGCAATGGATATTCTCCTAAGCTGGGTGACAAGTAGAATTTTAAAACGAAAAAGGTTATATCAAAAAATTCCACAGCTTTTAATGGACATGTCTTGCCTTTAAGGCAAAAAGGAAGTCGTTGTCACTTGCTACAAAAACCCCATCATCTTGAGGAATGTGCTTTACTGACTGCACCTGTTGCATTTCGTGAGTAAAACGACAAACATCTGTCAATTTTACGGGCTGTTTTCCAAAAATGTTAGTAGATCTTTCTACATACAGCATAACTAGCTGATACCTATACCTATAGTTTCTGACATAGCCTTTAAAAATGTTCAATAAATTCCTACAATTCAAAAAAAAAAAATTAAGGCTGTCCACAACCCACTTCAATTTAATACTTCTCATTGAGTAATTTTGCACATCTCATTATAATCAACAAACACCGGAAATCCGTGACTCACTAGCCCCCTGATGGTTGAATTTCCTGCCACTCTAGGATCATCTGCTAATCAGAAAATCATCATAATCCATTTGAAAATGAGCTGAGTGTAGGATGATTGAAATGATAGTTGTCAAACCGAGCTGCCACTCTGACCTCACTTCTTCGAAAGCTACTTGAGTCCGCGATACTGCCAATGGAAAACTTAAGCGGGCCTTGATCAATGAAAATTTCTTTGAAAATGGCATTGATCCGGAGGAGATGTGGGTCAAAAAATGATGCTTTGTGCCATTTGTTTCAAGGAATTGAACTATCAATTGTCCTCCAAGTTTGTGCGATTATGTTGATAAATCAGCAACAAATGATGCATTTGAAGCCAAAATTGTTCATGTTATTTTCGATATACGGTCATCATTGCTCGAAAAAGTGACCCAAAATTGGCTGCCAAAATGCGCTTATTAAGAACAGACTATGGTCGTATGTCCGAAATCATTTTCAAATTTGATTTGATCTCTCGAATAAAAAGAGATTGTTGAATAAAACTTAATATTTTTCCATGAAACTTAAAAGCACCTTTTAGAAGGACTTTGTGCTTTAGACCCCATCTCAAGTAATTCCGCAGCTTTAATTGCAGCTAGAACCTCTGCTTGGAACACACTGCATGTGTCCGGAAGTCTCAGGGCCACCTGTAGCCTCGTGCCCTCTCTGGTCTTAGAACCATCTGTGTATATTGCAATCTCGTTATGGACAGAGACCATCTTCTTTTGCCAGTCCTATCTAAGAGGATACATTACTTCGTATGGTGTGACGAAGTTAAAGGTGCTAAAGAAATCGTCCGATATCGGGAAATGATTCCCTGAGAATTGATTCCCTGAGAACTGATTCCCACGTTACTAGTCTTAAAGAAACTTACGTTAGTGAGTCGAAGCGCACTGTTGTCTGCTTGAAATTTGATTTGTAGGTCTAGTGGTCATAGATACAGAAGTATCTCGAATGTAGACTGCAGGTGTTGTGCGTAGAGCACCCATGATAACAATGTAGGCTATTCTTTGTACCTCGGCCAACATATCCCATGTGTTTTTCATATTCGTTGCCTTCCACCACACAAGAGCCCCATACGTAAGGAAGGATCTGACTATCATGATGTGTAGTCAGTGCATCATTGCGGGCTCCAGGCTCCATTTTTTCCCCGCAGTTCTCTTACAGATAAAGACAGCAATAAGCCTTGCGGACTCGTTCGATTATGTTAAGTATCCAATTTAGTTTCCTGTCTAGCATTATGCCAATATATCTAGTGCGATCCGAAAGGGAAAGCTCCACCCCTGCTAGCTTAGGCAGTTTGAAGGGTGGTATCTTGTATCTTCTGCTGAAGAGTACCAATTCTATTTTATCTCGGTTGACATGGAGTCCACACCCTCTTGCCCATTTTCGAGACTATTAAGAGCTGATTCCATCATTTCACTTAATAGGTCAAGGAATTTGTCCTGGGCTAGAAAAGGGATACACATATTAAGAATTCCATGAATGGAAAACGTAACATTTTATGACATATTCTGGATTTTCTAATCTTCCATTATTATACCAGCAAAACCAAAAAGAAAAGATTGCAATGGTTATTCTCCTAAGCTGGGTGACAAGTAGAATTTTAAAACGAAAAAGGTTATATCAAAAAATTCCACAGCTTTTAATGGACACGTCTTGCCTTTAAGGCAAAAAGGAAGTCGTTGTCACTTGCTACAAAAACCCCATCATCTTGAGGAATGTGCTTTACTGACTGCACCTGTTGCATTTCGTGAGTAAAACGACAAACATCTGTCAATTTTACGGGCTGTTTTCCAAAAATGTTAGTAGATTTTTCTACATCCAGCATAACTAGCTGATACCTATACCTATAGTTTCTGACATAGCCTTTAAAAATGTTCAATAAATTCCTACAATTCAAAAAAAAAAAATTTAGGCTGTCCACAACCCACTTCAATTTAATACTTCTCATTGAGTAATTTTGCACATCTCATTATAATCAACAAACACCGGAAATCCGTGACTCACTAGCCCCCTGATGGTTGAATTTCCTGCCACTCTGGGATCATCCGCTAATCAGAAAATCATCATAATCCATTTGAAAATGAGCTGAGTGTAGGATGATTGGAAATGACGACAGTTCCACCAATTTGTGTTTACATTAGTCACACGGTACTAAAGCCAACAAAATAAAACTCAATCCATTCGAACACCTAGAGGATTTGCTTTTACAACCGGATTCTCAAAAACGTTTCAAAAAATACATTTTTTTCGACCCGAAATAAACAAAATCATTTTCGGACTCGATTATGTTTGTGGCCAGCCACCCAGTCAGCCAGCTAGCGCTGAGGGATCCCGCATTGATGGATAAATAGAAGTAGCAACAGGAATCATATCCATCTATTAGGTCATCAATTTGGCCGTGAATTTCACCCGTGCTGCGGTGGGTGTTTGCTACTTTAATTTTGGAATTTGCATTTGCAGGTTTCAATATAGAATTTTGGTTATAAATTTGGAAATTTATTTCGAAATACAAATTTGTTGTCCAATGACATTCACTAGAGAAAAATGCGAGTCAAATACATTCACTCTGAGGAATGTAATCACACTGAAATGAAGGACAGGTCGGTTATAAAGTACGGCCAGTCGGATGCATGTAAGTGTGATTTCAAAATGTTGCTTCGAGTAAAAGAAAGCGTTTCGAGAACAAATTAATTCAAGTGTCGGAGCACGTTGACTATGTCTGGTACAGAAAGTGAGATCTAAATTTATCAACGAATTGATTGATGAGCTCACGAGTAAATAATTCAATTGGCACTTGGCCCATCATCACCTCTAGGATGTTGAAATACTTCGGTTTTTTGAAGTGAGGTGGTGGTGCATTCTGCCATTGACTAAGAGTGATTGCAGTAAATTTTGAATTAGATCATTGGTTGAGGGGGAATAATTGAATTTGACATGCAATTCAATTTGCCTTAAGGGTAGAAACTTAATTGGCTGGAGGATGCCTCTTCAAATGGATGAGAGTTATTTGAGGTGTCAAGTAGGCTCTCGGGTATCTTTGAGGCAATTTAATTAGATGAAGTTTGAAATATGAGTACAGAACAGATTATAATTAGCTGCTTGACATCAAAAAGATGAGAGATGTGTGTTACAATACTGAGCTCTGTCAAGCCAACACAAATAGATTAAATAATACCAAATAGACAAATAGATTTCCTTGAGTTGGATCATGATTTCAAAACTCAGTGTCTCTTTCTGAATCACTCCATATCGTATTTTAATTTGCTACTGAACCCCCTTATCAGGAAACTTGAATGAATATGATTGCTACTTGAGCCGACAACCTATCACTCAATTACCGAAGGCATTACAAATACATCATACCATCCAAGTTTCCGTCGAAAATGTTCCAAAGAAGTAGACGATGGAATGAAGTTTCATTATAAATCAAACCCAAAGAGAAAATGCATCATTGTGATGTCATGGTCACAGCATGACAGCATACATGAAGAAAGAGCTTCTTCTATTGTAAAAAGCGGGAGAAAGACCGGGGCTTCTGTACCGCTTTCAGGTTTGAAGCTCGACCCACGACAGGATTTACATCTACTCGATAGCAACCAGAAAGGAATGGCCCGAATAATAGTAACGAGGCATTTGTTATGCCTGTACTGTAGATACTATATTCCATGAAAGATGTTTTGATGAATTCAATAAAGCTATCCTAGAAATATGACATTTGGATATTTTTTCTGTAGGGCCAAAGGTCCCATCACCTCTACATTCACCTGGCAACTGCCCGAAAGAATTGTTTTTACAAAACGAGCAAACTGGAATAATATTTCCGGAAGCCTTCAATGTACAGCTTTTCAAGAGCAGAATCAAAACACAATTGCAAACATCTTGTGGCGCTATCGCAGCGCATTAGGCCCGCCTCTTCCGAGGGATGAAATAAATGCAATAAGCAAGGTTTGCACTACTTTAGCCCACATTTCTTGATGCTGATATCACTTAAGTTCTTATTGGGATTAAGCTTCCATTAGACTTCATGGCAATAACCTCACTAGTATCCTCCGAATTGATCATCTTCCGCTCTTCCACTATGTATGAAACTATTTCATTGAAGATACGAGCAATTTCATTAAGAGAGATTACCTTAACTGCGGCGATTACAAATGTACATGACTTACCCCACAGGAGACCTTGGAATAAATCTCGAAACATGAAATTGATACAAACTACACGTTTGTTGTTAAAAGCTGAGTATATAACCTCGAATAACTCACTGGCTCTACATCAGACCGATACTAACATACGAGATGATTGTCTGGTGGACAGTCTTAGAGAAGCTACTAATCGCGATTGTCTAAGTAAGGGCCAGCGTACAGCTTGTCAGTGTATAAGCGGAGTACTTCGTACAACTCCCTCTGCGGCACTGTACATCATGCTTCATCTTATACCTCTCGATATATTTAGCAAGCAAATGGCAGCCAATGCAGCCGTTCGCCTTGAATCTACTCAACCGTGGTCAAGAAAGAATTTGGCCACGTTTCCACTCTGAATAAATTCAAAATCTCTCCCGAAAACATGGACTTCTTTATCACTATCCCTTCCAGATCACTCTGGAATGACGATGCATTTTAAGAAGATGAGTCGGTCCACTTCTTTACTGACAGTTCGAAAAGCAAGGACAGAGTTGGTGGAGGTGTTTTCTCCGACAGGCTTAAACTTAAGCTCTCCTTACGTCTACCATATCATTCAAGCGTGTTTCAGGTGGTCATATTGGCGATTGAAGAAGTCTTATCTTGGCTAAAGAAAAATATGATATGCCTTAGAGATATCCGCATCTTTTCAGACAGCCAAGCAACAATCAAATCCTTGGAATCTACCTCTATAAATTCATTAGTAGCTCTAGACTGGCGATTGTCTCTCGCGGAGATGGTTGACCAGTTAAATATTCCCCTGCGTTGGGTGCAGGAGCATAGGGATTTTCCAGGGAATTGTAAGGCCGATGAACTCGCCAGAATAGGAACAATTATACCCATCCTGCCGATAGAGGTATACCAATCGCTACTCGCAAACTTAAATTTAAGCTGGATGCTATCGAGAGTACAAATCGTAGGTAGACAAGTGGATTAACATGTTAAGCGATAAAACAGCTTTGGGCAAAGCTGGATCTAAAACGTCCTAAGAATTTGATTTCTCTCAATAGATTGCATATCGACATTACAATAGGTGTAGTCACTGAACACTGTCTAATAGGCAAGCATGCTACCAGGCTAGGCCTTTTTGCAAACGACTTTTGAAGAAGCTGCATGGATGAAGAAGAGGAAGAAACTATTCCCCACCTTCTTTGTTTGTGCCCAGGTCTCTTCCGTTTTCCGTAGAATGAACCTTCACTTAGGAGCCTTCTATTATAACGATCTGATAGACATAAATATTAAGATCCTCCTACGCTTCCTAAGTAACTCAAAATGGTTTAACGAGTAGCCAGAGAGAAACTTCCCCCTATAATCCACGTAGTATTACAATGGAACTCTTGTTGGTCTAAATGTGTTGGCGATTCTCAGCTGGCAGCTACTTCAACCTAACCTAACCTATCAGAGTGAATACTAAATAAAGCATTAATGCTTTGTAAAATCATCACTACACCATGTTTTGAGTAGACTCGAACTGATGGATTTCAAGCAATCAAATTTGCTTAAGCAGCCTGGTTAAGCTCTGAACCGCGGACTCTGAAAATGATAGTAGTATAGAAATTAAGTCAGGATTCACTCTTATGGTTGACATTCCATTCTTCAGAAAGATTCCGATTCAACACCTACAGTGTATTCGAAGGGGGACCAATTCTTTTAGCCGGTGAAGGACAATATAATAAGTAAAGCCTCGCTAGTTCATTCGTTAAAGTGGAACTAAACCTCAACTAAGAGCATTGTTCCTCTAATATAGACTACAACGCCACTGAAAGTAAAGTTAATAAAGCAGGATGTTCTTACTATAAGTATGTAGGGCTTAGCTAATTTATGGTTGCATTTCAATGTAGTGGGACAATAAAAGTAAAAATGAAAGAATACAAATAAGGATACATGGTTCTGTATAATAGTTGAAAACTTCAATTTAATTTGAGCAAGGCTACCTACCTTTAAACTTCTTAACTCTCTTACGCTTTGAGAATTTGCTTGCACATCAAACATGAAACTGAAAAATTTTGAGATGCACCATAACCAAGCCTTATGTAACAATACTTGAACCGATAATGGATTTGTACAAAATGACTCCACTGAAACTAGGATTCTCAGTTTGAGTAACGCCTCAACATCATAAGTAAGTATTGCTGAACAACAAATGGAGAGGGTCCCAGACTTTCGATACTTTGGAAGCACTGTTTCGAATAATATGGTGATATCAGGGAAGCCAAGACTGCTTTTGATATGATTTCAAACTTCTGGAGTAGTAGTTCCATCAGCTTATTGGCTTATTGGCTAAGCTGCAATTGAAAAAAAAAAAATATATTTGGCGCAATAGTTCTTTAAGTACCAGAGCATAGAAGGAATGGAAGGGACCTTCAGTTTAGTGTCGTATCCGAAGGGCAATTTGCTTTGACAAGCTTTTTCGAGACAAAAATACTCTCCGATGTTTGTCAGACGCTCGCGAGAGGTGGGACCGTGAAACAACTTTTAGGTATTTTCTGAGATTCGAACTTGGAACCTCACGCACAGTGATCTCAAGCACTAACCACTTACGCCACGGTGCCCATTTAAACATTTAAACTTCGATTAAATGGTTTAAATGTTATGTTAGTGTTGCTTTATGGGTTCAGCACATGGAGAGTGGGTACCGTTGTTACAAGGAACCTGCAAGCTTCTATTAATCGTTGTCTCAAAACCAAATTGCGGGTATTTCAGCCAAATGAATAGCTGTATAACAGATCGATCCAGTAATGTTTAGATTCGATTACGTATATTCAGAAAACGAAGTGGAAATGGATTGGTCATATCCGTCGAAAGAAAAACGATTGCAAAGACAGCTTGGCTATGCAGTTGAACCAAGAAAGCGAAGGAAAGAAAAATGGGTCGATCCATTAAAATATGGCAAAGGATGATCAAAGATGGGACAAGGCAGTTGGAAAAAAGCTGGTAGCATGTATGCGTAGCATATGTCCTTAGCTCGATAAGGGGACAGAGTATCTAAGCGAGTAATGTTTTAAGACTTTTTAAAATAATTTTACTCCGAAGTAATGAAATTGAAATAAATTGATCACTTGAGCAAACTGTGTCTGGAATAAGCTGGACACCCCTGTTCCTGTCTTTTACTTTACAAAACTAGTGGTCATATCCGTAAGCAAAGCCAAAATGACCACTTATGATATTCGTCCCATCTTATACGACAAAAATGTTTTATTTATTTTAGGAAGCCAACAGCATCATCCTCAGAGTCATTTTAAATAACACTGTCAACTTAACTTCGTTGATAAATTCCACCATAGACAGATCACCAATACACCTGCCATTGAATTGGTAAAATGAGATCGGTATGCCTCTAAAATAATTTACTACTATCGCTAGACAGTTCATTCATTTAAGCATCTGCGGCTTGGTGGATGGACATTTCCAACACTCTGTTGGTGCAGTTTAGGCACAATAAATCAGAGTTTTGACGCCGATTAACTACTGTACTCGTAGATGAAACTTGGATACACTATTATACCCCAGATACAAAAAAATACAATCAAAACAGTGGACTACGAATGGGGAATCGGTTCCAAAAAAAGCAAAAAAACTGTTTTTTCGTCTACGAAAGTGATGGCAACTGTTTTTTTTTTGGAATAGTCATGGAGTTATCTTAATCGATTATCTTCAAAAAGAAAAAACCATTATAGGAGCATACTACGTATCATTATTTGACAAACTGAAGGCAGAAACTGCGGAAAAACGGAAACATTTGCAGAAAAAAATGTTGTTTTTTTCACGAAGCCAATGCGCTGGTCTCACATCTCAGCGGCTGCCTCCATGGCATATCCCCGAATAAGGGCTTAAACTGCTTGACCACCCTCCTTACTCACCAGATCTAGCCCCAGCGATATTTTTTTTGTTCCATAAGCTAAAAGTTGAGCTCAGAGGACAGAGATTTTCATCAAATGAGGAGGCCATCACCTTCGTGAGCAATTATTTTGCAGAGAAACACGGCGAGTACTATTTGGACGGGTTGAACAAATAGGAACATCGTTGGGAGAATTACAAGGAGACAATGTAGAAAAATAAAAATAAATTTGTAGAAAAAATGTCTTGTATCCTTGTTAGTCGGACACTTTTCAGATCACTCTTGCTTGCACTCCAACACTAAAATGTTGCAAATCTTCACAATCGTCAATATTGGAGAATATCTAGCATATATGCATATTGTATTGATTGACTTTGAAAAGGCATTCGACAGACAACCACGAGATCTGATATGGGTGGCGCTAAGACATCGAGGGGTTCCAGAAACCTATGTACAGATGATCATGGACATGTACGAAGGAGCAAAGACAAGAGTAAGATGCCCCGCTGGAGTAACCGAAGAGTTCCCAATCAAAGTCGGGGTGCACTAGGGAAGCGTCTTAAGTCCTTTGCTCTTTATTACAGTCCTTGATTATCTGCTTGAAGGTAAAGTGATGGACCCCAAAGTACATCAGTTATTCTTTGCTGATGATGGAGCCATCATAAGTGAGGATCCTACATCCCTGCAACGAGCACTTGGTGTGTGGGTGGACGCTCAGGAAGGAAATTGGTATTAGTTCAAAAAAGACAAAGTACTTGTGCTGCCCGTTCTCTGATCCACTCAGGCCTATTCCAGACATTTATTTGAATGGAACACTGCATCCCAAGTGCGAAAAGTTAAAATATCTGGGATTTATGATCAATAGCAAAGCAACTTGTGATGACGACATCAATCATCGTGTAAGCGTAGGGTGGATAAAGTGCCGAGAAAATTCCGCTATCTTCTGTGACCGAAAAATGCCACCTAAGTTGAAAGGAAGACTCTATACCGTAGTTGTGCGTCCAGCGCTCCCATACGGTTCACAATGTTGGACGACGTACAAAACATATGAGAGTAAATTAACGGCAGCTGAGATGAAGATGCTTCGCATGACAGCAGGAGTTACAAAGCTTGATCGAATAAGAAGTTCGAAGATTCGTGGAAGCTTTCACATCAAGGAAACCATCGTACAAAAAATAGAGCGCGACAGGCTCAGCTGGTATTGCCACGTTCAAAGAAGAGATCATTTGAACCCGGTTAAAAAGCCAATATCAATGCACGTTCCAAAGATATTGCGATGTAGGAAAGGCAGGCCTATAAACGCCTGGATTAGACAAATGCGACGACATCGGCATTTCATTGGCCTCAGTAACCGAGTGATCCAAAATCGGCAGGCCTGCCGATATTTTCTGAGGTCAAATAGGTGAAACCCACAGGCGGATCAGTAGAAATGCGGTGAAGTGGGAGGGCTGTGATCCCTTGTTTTCGGATCATAACCTCCCTGATGAAAGGAAGAAGAGGATCTAGCATATATGCATATGTAATATTTCGACTATTTAAGACACTTAATTGCTATCTTAAGGTATTTTAGAATTAGCGGCAAACCTTATCGAAAACTGGAAATTAGAAAGGACGAAATGAAATCTACAGTAGGAAATCAATTCACGCAACCCCCAATAGTTGCAACTACTCAATAAGTGCAACACCTAAAAAGTTTTCATTAGCTATCTTATAATTGCAACGTTCACAAAATTGTATGTTCGATTCTTATCTTCTTCTTCTTCCTTTTATCAGCGAGGTTATGATCCGAAAATAAGGGATCATAACCCTCCCACTTCACTACATTTCTCCTGATCCGCCTGTGGGGTTCGCCTATGTTCGATTCTTGCCACACCAGAAAAGAAATTGATAAATTCCTTGGCAAACAGAAACAATATCCCGTTAAATTTGCTCTCTTTGTTTTGTTCTTGCTATGGTTGATCCTTACTTAAACTAACAGATAAATTCATGTACATATGTAAGTATGTACAACGCATACGCTTCTGGATATTTTCCTTATTCTGTTCAATTTGGTGCAAATAAGTTTAGATTGTGTTTACTTCTACGAAATAAGTTTTCTGCGTATTTTGAATAATCTAGCAAAAATGTTCGATGTCAATAAATCTACAATATCACGAATAAGTAAGAACAAAGCAAAATTAAAAACCTTTCTCATGAACACCGAGTCTGGTCCTGGCAAAAGGAAAACTGTAAAGGAATCGGAGTACCCTCAAATGGAAAAAGTTCTACTCAAGTGGTTTGCTCAACAGAGATCGCGAAATATACTTATAACGTCTGATCTTTTAGGGGAAAAGGCAAGGCAACTGCACGCGCAAATTCAGGAGAAGCCGGGCGATTCCCTTGCTAGTCGCGGCTGGATAGCTAAATTTCGAAAGAGACATGGTATTCGGAGAATTAAAATATGCGGTGAAAAACTGTCAAGCAAAGTAGAGTTGGTGGATCCTTTTATAACAGCATTTCAGCAAAAAATTAAAGATCTGGATCTCCAACCATTACAGATCTATAATGCAGATGAATCTGGATTATTTTGGAAGCTTCTACCAGAGAAAACTCTTGTACAATCGAAAGAAAAATAAGTCCCCGGGCCAAGTTTAGCAAGGAAAGATTGACCTTTATGGCATGTTCAAATGCAAATGGCACGCACAAGGTAACACTATTTGTCATTCGAAAAGCAGAGAATCCAAGAGCATTAAGAAGCTTTGCGGATAAGCCAGTTGTATATAAAGGCATTCTGCATTGATGACCCTTGCTTTATTTGAGGAATGGTTTCGCAAGACATTTGTTCCTGAGGTTAGCTTATGCGTGATTTTTTAAATAAAACAGCTGATAAGTGAAGATTTAACTTTATTTACAGATGAGAACATTTCTCAAATCAGAAGGCTATCCACTAAAGGTAATCCTTTTGATTGCTAATGCGCCCTGTCATCCTGTAGATGGCGAATTGTCAAGCTCAGATGGCTTAATTACAATAATGTGCTTTCCTCCGAATTGTACGGCAGTTATCCAACCAATGGACCAGAACACGATCAGATTGATTAAACTCTTCTATAAAAAAACTTTCTTGAGTCACATCCTATCATCTGGTCTTTATTTGTGTGAACCTATAAAAACTATGACTGTGAAGCATGCGATTTGTTTTCTGGAGTCGGCTTGGAATAGAGTTGACAAATCGCCAATTGAAAAGTCTTTCACGAAACTTTTTGCAAAGGATTCAGAATGGGAAGACGATGACGATATTCCATTAGCAATACTTGCACAGAACCTAAATGAGATGCCTTCACAAATTCACGACGTTTCAGCGTTACTCCAACAGATTGAATGTTCAGAATCAATTTCAAATAATGATATTTAAAATTGGATAATTGAAGACCACATTTCTGAGGTCGTGAAAGAGATTGAAGCAGAACCAATAGAAGAAATTACTTCTTTACCAACGATGAACATCAAAGATGATCATCATTGGTACATCAGATGATGTAATAATGTGTTTTAACACTTGTTTAAACTGGGCAGAGCAGCATGAAATTCCACTTACTGATGTGATGACTCTTCAAAGACTTCGTGAATTAGCAATATCTCACAAATTAAAATGCACGAAACAAACGAAGATTTAACATTTTTTCGTTAAAAAACTCTGATTGAAATGACACGTTAATTTCTAACTTTTCACTTCCATATGTTGCATGGTACATGTATTTTAAACCTAATTTGTATTTATACGTTAGATTGAATAAAAGTCTTTAAGTTTTGTATGTTTCTTATATTAAATAACGCAAATATTTTTATCTAAATTAGATATTCAATAGAAGCAACTTATCCAGTGAATGCAACAGGGTCGGTTTTAATTAGTTGCAAGAATCGAGTTCCTACTGTACTTAAGAAGAATCACTCAAGCCCAAGTGCAAAATCATAACTAAATCCCAGTTTTCTTCTTTTTAGGAAGAACGCGCGATGGAAAAGTTTGTTGAATGCCTTACTCAAATCGGAAAATGCGTCCAGAATGAGTCACTATGTCAGAAACTCTCGAAAATACCATTCAACTTGATCCCCCTAATTCCAATATATCTACAAATTTTCCATTTGTAACTCAAAACATTTTGAAAATATTGACATTCTATTTTTACAACCGCCCGATTACCCAATTCCAAAATAAACATTCTAGCCACCCCCCTGGGGAACCACATGCATTTCGCGCGCTCACTCGTATATATTGCTAATAAAATTCATAAAAATTTATAAACAAAACACTTTTACGAGTACGCGTCCATTTGTATAATTTATGCAAAATGTGATCGAAAGGAAACGTCAATCGGCGGGTTGTCCCGCAGAATTGTTTATTTTCTATCATGCCATCTTAATCCGACATTCAAATGTGGTACAACAAAGTGACTAAAAATAAGCCGGCCCCGTCCGACACACATCTCTCTCTCTCGACACAGAAGTTCATAAAAATGCCAAAAATCATGTATCGCCGAACTGTATGTGGTGTAATGAAAGATTTGATGAAAGTGAATATAATTTTTTTGATTTATAGCTCCGAATATATACCTGAATTCGGAAAAGTTGTAGCTTTAAATTTCGGTGCAAACATTTCAGATGATTGTATTGATTCTGGAAAATTAAATATTTAAATATTTATTCCCAAAGGGGTTATCCAGAGAGACAAACAAATATGTACACAAAATGAAACACACACACACAGATGGCAGTTTTAATTTTCTTATTTTTCTTGATACAATATTTTTATATCAAAAAACACTATATCACTTTTGGTAGAGGAGTATTTATATATTTTTTGCACTTGAGGTAATTTTTATATAATTTTTCAAAAATCAAAAAATAAATGTTTTTCTTTTTTTCAAACACACGATCAATTTGTAACTAACCCTGTCCCATTTTACCGTAGACTAGCGCGAAAAAATATACAAAATTTCGGTCAGTGAAAATCGTTTCGAAGAGACGAACGCGCTTATCCCCACTGAATTGGAAAACTGTGGTGAAAACAGAGAATGATTTTTCTTTAGTTTTTCAAAAAGAAAAAAACGTGAAAACAGTTTTTTTTTTTTGGCGGCGGCGGGCGGCGGGCGGCTTTATGAGTATTTCTTACAACATTTTTCAAGTTTTCCCCATGTTTTCGAAAAGTTTTTGAAATTGTTCTCATTTATGGTTTTTTTTTTTTTTTCTGAGCAAAATAAAGCTTTGAAACAACATCCAACCACTTGAGTGAATATTTTGAACGTAAGCGTTATTGCTTGCGCAAACTCATCATTTTTGACAACGTTTTTGAAAATTCAATTCTGAGAAAAACATAAATGAGTTGTACTTGTTTTGTATTATACAAACAAATTCGGAAGCGCGGGATGGAAATGGTAAAAGTATCTCATTTGTCGGTGGGTGTAGATTTGTTTTGTGGATGTAAGAGAATATGCTTTGCTTTTTATTTTTACACTTTTTTAATGGATTTCTGTGTTTTGTGATCTTTTTTTACGGACTATAAGAGAAGTTTGTTTATTTTCGAACGTCTGTGGGTGTGAGTGGGTGGGATTATCAATAAAAAAAACACATGAGTTGTTGAATTGTAGAAAAGTTGAGAAGAGTAGAAGAAAACATTATTGTGCGATGATCGGAATTGACGATTCGCATTAAAATTCGAGAGTAGAATGTGGAATACTTTTAGGCAGGAAAGCACAACAACGTGAATAGAAAAAAGTTAAGTATACGACATGGAGTTATTTGGAAAATAAAAAACTTGCTATGTGATAAACAAATTATTCTTGACTATGGGCTCGGTGTCAACTCGAGCAAAACTGAATTGATGCTCTTCACCACTAAAACCAAAATACCTGACTTGGCACTTCCTCGGCTAAATGGCCAACCGCTCTCCTTATCGTCCAGTGCTAGGTATTTAGGAGTTATCCTAGATCCTAAACTTAACTGGAAGCTAAACATAGAACAACGAGTAAAGAAGGCATGTATAGCTTTCTATGCTTGCAGCAAAACCTTCTTAAAAAAATGGGGACAGCAGCCAAAATTGACCTCATCGATGTACACAGCCATTGTACGAATAATTCTCACATATGGGTCAGTAGTATGGTGGCCGGCTCTAAAAAAAGCTTATAACATAACCAAGCTTAATAAGGTTCAAAAACAGCGTGGATAGGCATCACAGGCGCTCTACGGTCAACCCCGGCCGACGCTCTAATAGCCTTTTTGCATCTTTTACCTTTAGATCTACATATAATAAACATCACAGCACACAGTTCGGTCAAACTCATGGAGTCTGGGTGCTGGATTATGAAACCCTATGAGCATAGTAACATTTTAAACTCTCTGCCGAGAGAACTCGTTCTGCCCGCAACAGATTACATGATACCCAAATTGAATTTCACAAAGCGCTTCGAGGACGTTCAATTCCCCACAAGGTCAGAATGGCAAGATGGAGAGGTAATTAAGGATTTCGACGTAACAATCTACACAGACGGTTCAAAGATGGACTGTGGAGTCGGTGCGGGTGTGTTTTCCGAATCCTTAAACATATCTAAATCCTATAGGCTCCCGGATTTTGCCAGTGTGTTCCAGGCAGAATAACTCGCTGTCCGGGAAGCTTGCCGTCAGATCAAAACACACACCAATATAATGCCGAGGCAAAAGATCGCTATTTTTAATGATAGCCAAGCAGCAAACAAAGCGAAACCCACAGGCGGATCAGTAGAAATGCGGTGAAGTGGGAGGGTTATGATCCCTTGTTTTCGAATTATAACCTCGCTGATAAAAGGAAGAAGCCAAGCAGCTATCAAAGCCATTGCATCGGTTACTACATCCTCTAAGCTGGTGCTTGATTGCCAAAATGAGCTAGCTTCGCTAGATAGCCAACTCAAGGTAACCCTGATTTGGGTTCCAGGGCACAGTAAGGTTTATGGAAATAAACTTGGGGATGAATTGGCTAGGCAAGGCTCAGCCCTCCACATCTCTCTTGCGCAATCAGTTCAGATTCCGCTTGGAGCAGTCAAAGCAGAAATATTCTCAAAATTTATTGCCCAAGCCAACCTCAGATGGACTAGGCTAGCAAACTGTGTCATATGTAGAAAGATGTGGCCAAACTACAACACATCAAAAACAACCGAATTATTAAACAGAACACCTAGGTACATCGCCAGAATAACAGCAACCACCACGGGTCACTGGCCTGTAGAAGATCATGCGGTCAAACTCGGTATCCCACACAACACATATTGTCGCAGTTGCAATGTCGCTACTGAAAAAGAAACCCTTATCCACTTTTTATGCACCTGACCGGCACTAGCTAGGGCCCGACAACGAGCTTTAGGACAACCCTTTTTCGATTAATTTGAGGAAGTCTCAGAAAGAAACATTAAAGATTTAGTAACCTTTTTAAATCGCACAGGCTAAATCTAGAGACTCCACACCAACACACCTTTCATATCCAGGTACACTAGTTTTGAGGTATCAAAACGGCACCTAGTGCTAATTGGGTTTTTTTTCTAAGAAGAACCACCACACCTACTCACCTACCTATGGGCACAGAACAAAACAGAACTGATAAATAAGTCATGAGATCTTTCATACCCGGACTGGACGTATTCATTATACATATAGAAATTTTATTACAAATTCAGAAGGCATCGTGGAAGAATTTGCGAATTGAAAAGAGATTCTATGACTAAATTCCAACAAACTCATCACATCGCTTAGTCCTGCAAACCTCCCCTTAATGACGGTTCCTACGAGACCAAGAACGAGATGAAAGTCTCTCGTGCATAGTGCATATCCTGAACATAGTCTCTATGCTCAGGATATGTTCGACGACATAGAGGCTGACTTTGATACTGCTCCCTACAAAAGCTTCTCATTCAATACATATGAATCCTGACAATTTTTCATATTGGTATCGGAAAAATTTTCAAGAACCGTTCGCAATCAATCTGAAATGACCTCTGGTAAAACTCGTACCTGATACACAACAGCCTTAGTGCTAATTACTCGTAAGAGTTTGACGTTTGCTATCAGAACACAAGCAGAAGTGAAATGCACTAGAATAGGTCATGGTCATTAGAACATGGAATTTGGGGCCTGTTGTAGTACAGTGGTTGTATGTATGACCAGAATAAGAACCATTTTTTGTCCATCCGTATATGGCAGCCAAGGATACGTTACATTATAAAAAATAAAACAACAACAACAACAGCAACAGCTCTTTAAGTGCCAGGGCCTAGCCAGGGCCTTCTTTGGATTTTACTTATGTCTTCTATAAAGTGTTTATGAACTAAAGCTGCTGAATCAATGGCCACTATTTTTCAAACGTGAAATCTACCTTAAGCTGGTTAATTGAAGAAAGATAGTGTGGTGAATATATAAGAGTTTGTGTTAATATCCAGGCTCGAGATTCCGATAAACCACTTATAGATTTTTATTTGGCTACTAGTTCATTGGAGAATTTTAATGAAATCTTTCATGCAGCAAAGAAGCGGATAATATATCGAAGAATACTTTTTTTAACTCCATATCCAATGTGCAATGCCGGCTTAAAAACAATATGTGCACTGGATCGTTTCATATGTGCTATTTATACATGAAGAGTAGTGGGCTTTCTTAACCGTCAAGCCCTACAAGGCACCTGGTGAGGATGGCATTTTCCGCTCTTCAATTCAACATGGGATTGAAATCATCCTGGGCTCTCTGGTCTCAATCTTCAGAGTCGGTGTCGAGCTAAACTCCATTCCCTTTGCTTGGAGAAAGGTCAATGTAGTTTTCATTTCCAAAACCAGCTATAAATCTCCCTTAGACCCAAAATCTTTTAGGCCGATTAATCTATAATAGCCTCAGTGTTCTTAAAGTTAATGGAGAAAATTATTGACCTTTATATGAGAGACATTGCTTTAATAGAACACCCTCTAAATGAATATCAATTTGCTTACCAAACATGCAGATCAATAATAACAGCCCTACACCACTTGGTTGAAAATATTGAAAAACAGTAGTTTACACACTTTATGCTTTCTTAGACATCTCTAGTGCCTTTGACAACACCTCTTTCATTCTATAAAAATTGCAGCCAATACCAAAGGCATCGACCAACACATGCTAAGCTCCATGCTAAGTAGCGGAACTATTTCTGCCAAGCTTGGCCAATTCTCACTTTCCATCAAAAGCACTAAAGGTTGTCCTCAAGGAGGCGTTCTATCTCCTCTTCTTCGGTTAATTGTAGTTGACCAACTCCTAAATGGCTATCCAACTCAAGATTATGCGGATGATCTAGTATTATATAATAATAAGAGGTACGCAAGAATGCATTTACACTGAGAGAATGCAAAATACCCTATCGAAAATAAACAGTTGGTGCTAGACAGAAGGATTAATAGTTAATCAAAACTGTCATCATTCCATTCACCAGGAGAAGAAATTTAAATCCCCAGGCACTTACACTAAATAGTGCCTAATTTAATTTTTCCAGTGAAACCAAATATCTCACTCTAGACCAGAAACTCATCTGGAGGCCACATCTAGATAAAATTACATCTAAGGTTACTAGGGCCTTCTGGGCTAGTTCTAGGCTCTTTGATTGATTCACTGGATCTACCTTACCATCATCATTCCCATAATCACCTATGCCTCACTAATATGGTGGGAAAAAGTCGAACAAGTTCATGCTCGAACCACCATTCAAAAGATGTAGAGACTCGCCTGCGTAGGTATCATGGGTGCGATCCGCACATGTCCGACAGCGGCACTGGAAGCCCTATTGAACCTCCCACCTTTAAAGATAAAAGTAAAGAAGACTGCTGCCGCCAGCGTTGTGAAGATTCATCTTTTAGTAATGTGAATGACTCTGGGTTTAACAGGGCATATGGTGATTCAAAACAAAATTCCGCTGTTTACCTCACCAGCAGTATATGTATCTGATGTCAAGCCCAGAAAAAAAACTCGAATCATCGCTTCGAAATCAATATTCCAAATCGAACCTATTGGGAAAACCCCCAGTTCCCTCAGATGGATCGACAAATCAACTGGTGAACCGATGGCTCAAAAATGGCAGATGGTGTGGGTGCCGGAATTGTTGGTCTCAATTTTTAATCTGCTGTACCATTAGGAAAAAACACCTCTATCTTCCAAGCGGGTTCTATGTTATAGAGCTATGCAGCAGAGAATGCACCAAAAGAGGCCTCAAAAGATCACACATAAACATCTTATCAGATAGCCAAGCAGGTCTAAAAGCTCTCACATCCTTCAGTTTTGAGTCGAAATTAGTTTGGAACTATCTCATTTACCCTTAAGCAGCTTGCTGCACACAAAACCCTCTCAATCACTTGGATTTCTGTCCATAAGGGCATCGCCGGCAATGAGACTCCTGATGAACTGTGTAGATCGAAAGAAATTCTAGCAATGAACAAACATAACTCAAAGTTTTTAACAGACTTCCTTACTGGTCATTGCTCTCTCAAGGTGGTATCTTAAGAAAATTCGCATTAGTCAATCTGCCACTTGCAGACTATGTCTTGAGAACACTGAAACTGCAGAGCACGTCATGTGTGAATGTCCTTCCATCGCTCGCAGTAGAGAAACAATTGTTTACTAAGGGCTTATCACCCGTTCTGATAATAATCTCGTCCTCAGCCCAAACCATCCTAAACTCCTTCGAGAACTTGATTTTAGCTAGGACACCATTGCAACATGCTTTCCTTCAGGGGTTAGTACAGAAGAGTACTTTGTAGATCGAAGTACTTTGTTTGACTATTTGAATACCCTCATATCACCGCACTCTTTAGTTAAAAAAAAAAATGGCCTAGTTTACATTTTTGCAGAAATACACAGTCTTTTCTAAAAGTACCTTGAAAAATACCTGTCAGATACTCCGCATGGGAATCATTCTGAAGTTAATGTGTATTTTCTCTGTCTTGAAAGAAATGAGATGCATCATTTCTTTTGTGAGTTCGCTACTTTTGCGTAAATGAGGATACTTTGATCCTTCATATCATAGGCTGATGTTAATCGTACGAAGCCTATGCATAGCTTTGCATTTCATTAAGAGCTTCTCAAATGCTGCATAATTAGATGTTTCATCAGAAATGTAGATAATATGGATAGCTTGTGTGCTCGCGTGTCTGCTGTTAAAAAATAGCCTTCATGAGTGCATGATTGGCCTTAAGGCTATATAATACTACATGTCTATCTAATACAAATTTTATAGCAACCGTATTCGCAAACTTAAGCAGTTACGTACTGTAGTTATGTTTGCAAAGTAAAAATATATTGTAGAAAAGTTACAAGTTTAATACACAAGTTGTATAAGTAGAGGAAACTATACTCTGCCTGTTCCAGAGATCACTAGATGAGGTATGCTATACAAGGGACGGATGATAAAGATCGCCAACCCTATACAAGCTCGAACCCTTAAATGATTAACAAAACTGGACTATACGTATATACGGCACTATTCATATCAATTAATGATAACTGAGGCTTTGAATCTTAGCACTCTTTAAAATAAAATAAATAAATACTTGGCGCAACAGCTCTTTAAGTGCCTGGGCCTAGCTTCTCGCAACCACTCATGTTGTGTGCGTTGTATTTTTCAGACGAATGGAAGGGACCTACAGTTAAGTGCCGTATCCCAACCGTGGTTTGAGAAGCTTTTTCGAGATAACAATACTCTCGGATATTTGTCAGACGCTCGCGAGAGGTGGGACCGTGAAAAAAACGTTTTGGTGTTTTCTGGGATTCGAACTTGGAACCTCATGTGCCGTGATCCGACACACTAACCACTGCGCCACGGCGCCCAGCATTAGCATTCTTTAGATATAAATAAAATTCTTTGAGACTACTTTACATGAAATTATGCTCCTCATCTATCTTTATTCATATTTGGATGGGAGGTGAGGAGTTAGGTAGGTAAGTAGAAGTTGTTTGCGGCTGTACACTGCAATGCAGCCCAATTAGCACTTAAGTATCATTTTGAATATCAGAAATCAGATAATGTTAATAGAAAGTTTAAAGGAATCAGTTTTAAGTCGATCGTGTTGCATTTAAGAAACTGATCAACTCTGTGATAAAGGGTTTGTCTAGAGTTCTATGTCGGGCTCTACTTAAATCTGGACACTCGTAGAGGAAGTGGGAGATAGTTTTGTTCTTATTTACATTTTTAAGACTGCGGCAGTTTAGACGCATGTGTCTCTACTGGCCAGTGATCTGTACTTATCGCTACAGTTCTTGCAGCGTCTGTCCGCGTCCTTTTTCCAAGTTCTTGTGTTCGGCCAGATTTGCTTAAAAATTACGCAACTCTGCAGATTGTTTCACCTTTTCTTTGCCAATGGCAGAAAGTATGAAAAGATTTCCTATCAACAGATCTCATCGGAAGGAGGATTATTCCTCCAAGGGATCTGACAAGGGCGGACTTCCTCGTTCCTCGTCGGCTCGTTCATTGTCGTGTCTATTGCTTCGACCTGGCACCCAGAGAAGACTGATTTTGGTCCGACCACCTAGTGATGAGAACTCTTTCCTACACTCTTCCACCAGCTGAAAAGATTTCGCAGCCGACCCCATAGTCCATCCTCGAACCGTCGGTTCACCTCTTTCCCAGTCTGCTCTGGATGGAAAGTCGTCAAATAGTGTTGAAAACTCAGTTTGGATATGTGGTAGTCGGTCAGAATTTTTCCCAGTTCTCCTGGTAATGAAAATATAATGTTAATATGTTCGGACGATCTAAAAGACCAGCTTGCTGATTCTCTGAGTCTAACCGCATTACAAGCTGAAATGTATTCAATATGGAGGTCATGTGACTGAACATGCAGAAGTTCAAGTTCAGAGTTTTCGTCGGGCATGTTTACATGGCATCCGTGGTAACTATGGCGTCTTTTCTTTGTACTCTGCTTATTAGTTTAATGTTGTAGTCTTTACTCAGGATAGGCTACCAAACTAGTGATACATACATAAGTATTGGACGTTTTACAGCTGTATATACCCATAAGACCGTCTTCTTATCAACGGTTTTAGGTGAGAAGTTAGTCTAATGGTGAAACTTCAACTAGGAGAGCGCCTCAGCATAACTGATCTACGTAGAACACTATTTCCATCAGAAGCTCTGCTACGCATATTTCACTTATGAATCAACCATCAATCGATATTTTTGGTAATCAGCTGGCTTGTAGTTCAGCTTAAGGGCAAAGATATACTCATCCTTAGATCATCACAGAATCCTTTTTCATATCGTCACTTTTCTAACGTAGTTGACCTTTTGCCAATCAAAACAGATTTGGGGTGAGGATGGTGTAGTGGTAATGTTATCGATTGCCACGCTAATGGTTCTGGGCTACAGCGAAGATTTAACACTGAAAGAAGGTTGGTCTTATGATTGTAAACATTGACATACTATATATGGACTGCTAGTAGCCATCTTCGCATTGGTTCCAACATTAGTGCTAGCGCTCGTAGTTCTGAGGGGAAAGAAATGGAAACTCACTCGCACACACTGTGATTGAAATATGCGCATAATACTTGCAAAAAAACCATTGTAAAACAAAAAAAATATTGATTCGCAATAAATATACGAAAATTACGCAACATATGGGGCAATAAAATACATATAACTGGTGGGCCATCTAGTGATTTCTTTTTAAATCATAGGTTATTTTGACACTGACAGCTGTTTCCCGCTCGAAATCTTGACAGAAAGTCAGTACCTCCGCGGAACGAAATGAGTCGTCTTACGCTTGAACAACATTGGGAAATATTGAAAATTTATTTCCAAAGTGAGTGCTGTGGAGCCCAAACAGTGCGTTTTTTGAAAAGAAGTTTTGGCCGAAATGAAGCACCCACCGCGCCTGCTGTACGTAAGTTTGCGCAAAAAGTTGGTGAGACTGGCATGCTAGTGGACAACACTCATGGTCCCCGTCTACGTACGGTGCACACAGACGAGAATGTGGCTGCTGTAGCCGAGAGTGTGAGACTCAATTCACGAACACCAACTCGTCATCGATTTCAACAGCTCAACATTTCACGCACTAGCCTGAGGAGAATTCTGCACAAAGATCTGGGATTATTCGCTTACAAGGTCCAATTGATTCAGCAATTGAAAGTGCATGACCATCCGCTTCGTTATCGCTTCGCAGTTTGGGCCTTAGAGCAGCTTGAATTGGACAACGATTTTGGGCGAAAAATCATCTTTTCTGACGAGGCAAATTTTCATCTCGGCGGCTACGTTAACAAACAAAATTGCCGCATCTGGGGCTCGGAAAACCCGCACGTTATTGTCGAGAAGCCAATGCATCCACAGAGAGTGACAGTTTGTTGCGGATTGTGGAGTGGTGGCATCATTGGACCATTTTTCTTCGAAAATGAGGCTGGGAACAACGTTTCGGTCAACGGTGTGCGTTACAGAGCCATGTTAACGACTTTTTTTTTTACTGAAAATGAAGACATGGATTTGGACGACCTCTGGTTCATGCAGGATGTCCCGCCATGCCACACAGCTCATCCCACAATCGGTCTTTTACGCAGGGAAGGACCGATATTATGCCAACAATCCGGAAACGATTCAAGCACTTAAGGTCAATATCATCCAAGCAATCCGTGAGCTACAGCCCGAAACCATCAACAAGGTCTTGGAAAATTGGAGTGATAGATAGTGCCAGCCGAGGCAGCCACTTGAACGACGTTGTATTCCATAATTAATGGGAATATTTTCTCTTACTAATAAAGCAATAATACATGGAAAAAATTTCATTTTGTTCATTTTATTGCATTTTTAAAAAGAAACTTGTAGTTGGCTCACCCTGTATAAAGATTCTTAATTCAAATTTATTTGGTTACATTTATCGGTAATTATTTGAACTAGTACACTTTCGAGGTCACATCTGTTGCAAGCAGTGCCTCGACAATTTGAATTTCAACCATTACTTAGCACACTTAAACAGATCCAAGAGGTGTCTTTACCATTGTATGGAGAAATTCAAGATGGTTGGCATTTTGTTTCCACATTTTTCCGCTAGTGTTATTGGCGTCATTTCTTGGGCAGAGATTGCATGGAACTGACATTTCACTAGCAGTCTATATATAGTATGTCAATGATTGGAAAAATTGTTCGTTCTGTTTGATGACCGGGAAAAAATACCGTGAATCGTAAGCAAGGACAAAATAACAAAACAATTCCTCCCAATTATTTGAACACCAACCCTTGGGTTTTCTGAAAACCAATATCACCTGTGTTTTGAACCACTAGACAAATCTTTTTCTATCTACATTTTCTAACTTAGGTCATGCAATCAGGTAATTCCATTCTCAACGGTTGGTTCCATAAAGGTAAGTTAGTACGAAAAAGACTTTACAATGGGGGCGGCAATGGTGTATTGGTAACGTCATCAATTGCCACGCTAATAGTTCGTGGTTCAAATCCTGAAGTCAGCAAACATTTATTTATTTCTCATAAAATATATAAAGTCAGTCTGATCAATTGCGAAAGCTTATATCAACGCTATTGTGAATGCATATGTAGCACTGGCAGAAGCTTGGTCATATGGCTGAAAAAATTGCTCGCCCTGTTGGATGATTGATTTGCCTATGACATCGGTAATTTCGAAAAAAAAAAAATACTGTGACACAAAGGCAAGAAATAAGAAAATCTCCCTAGTTATCTGAACGCCCGGAGTTTCTCTGAAGCATAAAAAAAAAATTGAATCGATGAGTGAAAGAACAGTATAAGCGCCAAAAATTGCATTTTGGGCTTAAAAAGCCAAAATGCTCTACATATGTAAATCTACCAATCAGCAAAATAATACTATATTAGAGAGCCGAATGTATACAAAAATGGAATACGCTTTTTGCTGATTGTATGGAAGCGCAGTACAAATGCGATTAGTTTATTCTGTTTTTCTCAAAAGCGATATTTTGTACATGTACTGTTCTTTCACTCACCGATTCAATTGATCTTCAAACCAACTATACCAAATTTTTCTCTCTATATATTTCCAACGCCCGTACTGTGTAAAAGCATGTTAAGGATATTCATGAACCCTTGAGTGCGCGCAAATTATACATAAAAAAAAAAAAACACTTTTAATCCCGGATAAATAGGATCTAAAAGATAGCCAAACAGAAACTAACTTTTTGCTACCATTAACCCGTAAAATATTGACAATCTTTATATGTACCAATATAAGATCTCGTCTATTAGAATAATCCATTTGAATTCCTTCACGAGATAGCAAACCAGTTTAAACTCATCTTTTGCTTGATATAGCCAAAGATAAACATAATTCATTTGTAGTTTGCGGATGCTTAAATGAATGCAAGCAGAAGGAAAAAGAAGATTCAGGGTGCAAAACGTCTTCAGATAGATAGATACAAAAAATTGTTTTAATAAATAAATCAATGGACTTCGAACTATGTGTACAAAAAGTCAGATAAGTTGAAGTGAACAAGAGAATCTTAATACTTTTTCTATGGACTCTTTAAAAACTACTACTTATCTTTATCGTTCATAATAATAATCAATCAACAAAATAAATTTAACAAAAATAGATCATCAAACAAGTTTCGATGCCAAATCTTAATCCTTCCCAGTTGACACTGATTTAATATAAAGTCAAAGATACTCGTAAATACTTAAAAAATTATGTAGACGTAAACAAATAAAAAATAAAAAAATAAATATATATAACACGCGCCCACAATGTCTTAACTTAAAAACAAATATTGATCAAGGAAAATATAGTTATACATAATTTTAAAATATATTATCTAGATACTTCAAGTTCAATCAGTATTCCATAGCTTACACTAGGTACATTACTTACGTATCGAAAAAGAGCTTTCGATCTTCTACTCGAAAAATGTATCTAAATTGTAAAAAGTGTTGCATACTTGTTGGCATAAATTTAATCTGTATGTGGGATAGAAAGCAGGATAGATATGTTTTATAACAGACACAAACAAGCAGAATGGATATATACACATGCAGACATGGAAGCATATACAAAACACAGATGAAAAGGAAATACCACATGTATATGAACCCCATACCATTTGCATAGAGAAACCCTTTCGCCAGCACAAGCTCTTTGTCGATCTCGCGTAGTAAATCGCTTTCGGACCAACTGCGACGATTTGGTGTTAGTAGAAAGCGTGTCTGTTTCCTGCGCTTAACTGAATTTGCACCACCACCGCCGCTGCCACTAGACCCAGCTGGTACTGGTCCGGCTCCCACTGCTACTGTTGTGCTTGCGACTGGCTGTTGGCAGCTGCCAGCGCTGCTGCTCTCAGCTGGCTTCTTATGGCGTAAAATCGTGACAAGCTTCTGTCGCTTACCCTGTGACAATTGTTCTAAATCACGAACGCGAGCAGCTAGATTGAAAATAATTAGCCTGTTAGTGTTATAAGAGAACTAGAAAAACAAAACACATACACAAAGTATAGGTAAACAAACAATTTTGCTCTAGAAACTGCTCTAGATACTTTCGTATCTGAGGAGGACCGTTCTGCCCTAAATTATTGTTTCCTTTCGAAGTAGCATATAGCGTACGTCCATTCTTTCCGTTGAACGAGAAAGATGCTCTCGCGTTAGACCACAATTTGTTTATGTTTGTGGTTTTCAAAAAAAAAAAAAAAAAAAACTATCTCACACACTGTCGGAGAAGAGTATCTATCGGTTGAGAGCGTGCTCATCGTACAGCACCCAGCTAAACGTGTCAGGTGAATTTATGAGTGCTTCATGCTGAATGGAATAATTATGATGGGGCTCGAGGTTTGAGGGGAACATTCTGATGATCATGACAGACAAGGCGCAGGCAAAAAGCAGAAATGAAAACGAACTTGTACTAGTATGAGTAAATTTTGTATCTGACTCATTTGGATGATTATATCGGGAAGGTCATCAGCTGAAATTGGCGTGCAATTTTTCTTTTCTTTTATGTAATTTTGTGTGCAGTGGCTACTGATAGTCACTTTATTAGTTCATCCGCACTTTGTTATGATTTTCATTTTTCATGGAACGTCAAGGATGCTATTATGTAATTAAACTATTGTTAGACGATAACTGTGAGTATTTTGGCCTAGGATTTAATCTAAATGTAAATGGAGATCATTTGGAGTTATTGTTACTATTTTTTTATTTCATACGCAAACGTTCTAAATAAGAAATTAAGAGTAAAAAAATATCAGGGACATTTTAAACATGCATGCTATGTTGTCATGTCTTTAAAAATAAATTTCAGCTTTAGTCATGCGGTGATGGGAATTAGAAATTTTGCTATTAGGAGGTAATAGCAAATAAAATCAATTTTATTGTTCTTTCTAATGAGGTATAGTCTTGTGCGTTGCGAAAAAATTTCAATCAAAATTTAATGTCACATGTGGTGAGTTTTGTGCGTAAAAATTTAACCTACGTAAATTCCACTGACCACGATGAGTAGCGTTTGAAATATTTATGCTGGGCCGTTTAGCCGAAATTGATTTAAGTTTTTAATACCGATCAGTTTGTCCAGTCTTTTTAAGCCAACCCCTTTCTCAATAACCGGCAAGATAGGGCACGAAGATTTCTTGAAACCGCGATCACGTACTATGTTCGACCTTAGATGTATGGCCAACCAGCACCAACTCTTGTTTCCTATTCAGTAAGTACCTATACATATGCTTATAGCCTTACGTACGAATACTTTGTTGACGACCTCGGGTGATTAATCGTCCACTGGAATATGAAAAGAAAGAAACCAGATTCATCGAAATGGGGAAGGATGGCTCAATGCCGAAGTAAATATGTAATTTACCGGCAAGCAACACTGTTTAGCTTTACTTTAGAAATTGCTACCGAGTCAGCGTTTCTTTTGACTAATTTGTGAAAGCCAGTTACAGCTGGGATACTAACAACTAAATTACAGAAAAGAGAAACAAAAATTTTAATTACACAGGAATGTGCTGGTGGAAACCTTGTCATATCAATAGTTTGTTAGCAGCCACACTGTTTGGGAATAAAATCTGCTTCTAGATTCGTAAGGTGTCAACTGAAAGACAACTGGCATACAAACAGATAAAACACTTGGAAATTAGACATTAGAAACAAGTTGACCTTATACAACAACTTACATAGGTGTCATCTTGTCGAGAGAGTTGAAATAATAAGCAGTACAGTGCAATTTAGATGGCCACTGGAGTACTATGGATTACTTTTAAGCGACTAGAGCTCAGCGGAGTGTTGATATAAGACAAAAAACCCACAGCGCATGGGTATCTGCAGATGCCAGAGGATGGATCTAAAGTGTATGATATTTAAGGCTCAGATTACATCCGCAGTAAAGAGATTGTAGCTTGGATCCTAGCATTGCGAAAAACATAAGATCAATGTCCTGGCTATGCAATCCAAGGAAACAAAGAAAATGTGTGACTATAAGTTCATTTACAGCATCATCAAGGAGCTTAAGGTGGTTAAGGATTCATCCAAAACCCGGGAATAGCATTAACAGATCCCGGTTAATTTAAAATCAGCTCTTAAGATGTAGAAAGCGATTCGCTTCAGTATCAGATAACCTATAGAATAGTGTCTTGCTGTCGAATTCGAATAAGCCGCTGGAATACCAATCAGAGCAATAAAAAAAAAATGAGGCGTTGATAGTATTCCTGTACAGCTTTTTAAAGCCAGGCATGTTTTCATATATCTTATCTACTAATAATCCACGGAGGTGCGACAGCAGGACCGTTTATAGAATCGTCAAAGAGCTGATAGGTGGTCGCAGCTACAGTCAACACCCAGTGAAAAGCGTAAACGGTTCCTTGCTCATTTCGGATGAGCACGAGGTCAAGAGATGGAAAGAGCATTTTGCTACGGTTTTGAACCGCGTATTCGCTAGCGATATGCTCCCAAATCAGACTGAGATGCCCGAGGTGAGAAATGCCGAAATACGCACCACGACTCCCAGTAATGAAGATATCACTACCGCGATCAAGGCACTCAAAACCAACAAGGCGGTATGACTTGACGGCATTTCCGCAGAGCTCTTACGAGCAGCCCCAACAACAACGGCTGAGTTTCTGCTTCCATTTATAGAGAGACCTTGGGAAGCTGAGAGCTTTCCTAACGAGTAGAAAAAGGGAATAATCGTCGAGCTTCCTAAGAACGGAAATTTAATGGATTGCGGAAACTGTAGGGGTATCTGCGTGCTGCCTGCTGTAGCTAAGATAATAGCTAAAATCATCCTGAAGCGAATCAAACAACATCCTAAAGACACACTCGATGCCGAACAAGCAGGTTTCCGCTCTGGATCCTCCTGTGTCGACCACATCAACACTCTGCGGATTTTTATCGAACAGTGCGTTAAATATCGATCACTTTCCACCGGGTGTTCATCGATTTTGAGAAGGCATTCGATAGTGTCAACAGGTAGTTTACTTGGCGTGCAGGAGAGGTATTCCCGATAAATCAATTGCTATTATCAAAGCTACATATGAAGGCTTTACGTTCTGCCGAGCGGCAGGTTGTTTGAGGAATTTGAGATCCAAAGTGGGGTAAGACAAGGCTGTATTCTGTCACCAATACTATTCTTATTTGTGTTTAGCGATGTGCTTCATGCAGCTTTGTCGACGGGAAATGGAGGACGTGGACGGACTCTTACATCCCATCTTGACTACGCTGACGATATACGCTTACTCTCACAGAATTATAGACCTCCATCAAATGACAACAGATGCGGAAAGGGGGGCCGGCGTCGTCGGGCTGAAAATTAATACGGTTGAAATATGCATTGCTGGACAACTGGTAGAGAGAATAGAGGATTTTCAGTGTCTTGTGAGTATTATCTCGACCGATGGTGGAGCCGAACTGGATATAATCAACATGATCGCCAAAGCAAAGTCCGCGTTCGGATGTTGTCCAAAATATGGCGAAGCAATGCAATTAGTTTGAATACTAAGCTAAGACTGTTCAACTCCAATGTTGAAACCGTGCTGTTATATGGATGCAGCACGTAGAGAGTGACCACTACAATCACCAGGAAGCTGCAAACGTTCGTTAATAGGTGCCTGCACAATATCTTAGGAATTTTCTGCCCCAATCGTATCTCTAACGAACACCTTTAAGAGAAAACGGGTCAGGAACCAATAGACGCAACCATCCAACGACGGAAGTGGCAGTGGAATGGTCACACATTCCGAAAGGGTGACAGTTCTATAGCGAACCAGGCTATGCAATGGAACCCTTTAACTAAAGACGGCAGAAGACCTGGCAGTCCGAGGAGAACATGGCGCAGAATAGTCGAGAAGGAGGCATGGCAGTTGGAGAATTGGGGAGAGCTCAGACACATTACCAAAAATCGTACACGATGGCGCGTAGGTGTAGTAGACTACCTATAACCCACAAGGGGATACAAGACATAAGCTAAAGCACTAATTGGGAATATGTGAACGATTTCTTGATGGGTGGTTAAAATGAAACAATCGTTAAGGTATCAAAAAAAAATAAACTAATGGAGTGGTATATTATCTCGTAACTTACGGCTAGATTGACCACAAAAAACGTAATTATGGCATGAGTAGTATGTACAATAGACTTATCGGAGGCTCTTTTCGTAGATAAGACCTCTTCTTGTCTGTGATTTACTATAATGCCAATCATTTCAAAACGAAAGGACATAATTGTGGTACGGAAAAAATCTGTCCACCTTGGCTTATCTTTAAAATGAAACTCGTAATTCAAATATATACTTCAACAACCTGATGGAGTATAGAGACTGTTCTCCGAGCTATTACTAAAATAGTAGGCATTCTTAGTCCGCAGTCTTGACTCCATTGATGTGGAGCTTAGTAGCAGATGAACTACTGCATAAATTGACAGGTGCCGGCATTATGTGCCAGGGTTACGCCGACGATATAGTCATTGTCGCAAGAGAAAAATTTGAAGAAACGCTATGCGAAATCGTTCAGAGGGGTCTACGAATCAAACAGAAGTGGTGTAAAACGGTGGGACTCAGAGTGAACCCTACCAAAACCACTGTGATACCCTTCACAAAGAAAAGACAGTTAAAGCGTATGCAACCCATCCTGTTGGAAGGGATCAGAGTTGACCCACAGAAACAGGTCAAGTATCTAGGTCTAACACTAGACAGCAAACTCCTCTGGAGAGAACATGTAGAAACTGTGGTAACCAAAGCCACCAGAGCACTTATGGTGTGCAAAAACATTTCAGGAAAGACCTGGGGTTGTAGCCCAGCTACACTGAGATGGATGTATCTGATGATAGTAAGACCCATCATCACTTACGGGGCAGCGGCATGGGTCAACAGATCTAGACTAACCACGACGAGGACATCCCTCAACAAAGTGCAAAGATTAGCCTGTATATGTATAACAGGAGCCATGCGAACCTGTCCCACAGCAGCTCTAGAAGTGATCGTAGGGATACCTCCACTACACATAGTGCTAGAGCGAATCGCCAATGAGACCATTTTAAGAATCAGCAGAGGGCATCGGGAAAGGAACATGCATCGCAAATTAAGAGCGAGTAACCCTATCCAAATCGGTGCCGCTTCTGGACTGGCCCAGAGATGATATGGTCAAGAAATACTGCTTTGAAAGGAAATTTGACTCAAAGCTGAGCAACAAAAGAGATTGGAGCAGCGAATCCGATAAATACCAACTCAAACAGCACACAATTAAATGGTACACAGACGGATCGAAAACATCTACTGGCACTGGGGCAGGAGTGTACGGGCCCAGGACTAGATACTCAGAATCACTGGGAATATTCCCCAGTATATTTCAAGCAGAAGTTCACGCGATCGAAAGATGCGCGCAATTCAGCTTAGACAGGAAATATCGCGGGCAGGACATCGCGATACTATCAGACAGCCAAACCGCTATTAAAGCACTGACCTCGCATGACATCAGATCCAAACTGATATGGGAGTGTCTCACCAGGATCAACAAACTGGGAGAAACAAACAAAGTAACTCTCTACTGGGTACCAGGACATGTAGGAGTAGAGGGGAACGAAGCAGCTGATGAACTAGCTAGAAACGGATCAGACACGCCGTTCCTTGGACCAGAACCCTTTTGTGGGATAGGACCCCACAAAATAAGGGAAGACTTAAGGAAAGAGGAAGAGAACAAATGGGCCAAACATTGGGACGATATCCCCCAAATAAGACAGGCAAAAGAACTTCTGGGGAAATACAACCAGAAAAGAAGCAGAGCCTGCCTAAGAGTTAGTAAGAATCGGCTTCGCATCTTGGCGGGCAGGTTAACAGGTCACTGCAGACTTAAGGAGCACCTTAGGAAACTGGGAATAGAGAGAGACGGACACTGCAGATTCTGCAGGGACTTCGCAGAAACACCAGCGCACCTTCTTATGGAGTGCGAAGCACTGATCCACAAAAGAAAGAATCACCCTGGTGCCTACCTCCTATCAAAAACGGATTTACCTTCGCTGGATCCAATGAAGACACTCCGGTTTGCTGTAGCAGCTGGACTGGAGGAAGTGCTCTAGACCGAGTATATCATCGGTAAGGGGGGCACAGTATATCTTTTATAGGTCGCAGTGCACTTGCACCTCTCAACAATATAAATCTAATCTAATCTAGTCTGCAATCTGCATAGAATCGAAGAATAAGTAGGATCAATCCTTCAAGCCAAAGAATAAAGTTTGATCTTCTGCTTATATTAAGAAAATACTTCCACTGTATTTCCTTTTCAAGGGGGCTTTCTACAAGAAAGGCTTTCCGACTATTCTTTGAAATACAGAGAGGACTCATCAGTTATAGTCAGACGGATTTGCAACCAGCGTCTTGGGTGGCTGTGATATCTGAAGCAAGACCTCCCCTTAGATTTCACTCGAAACTAGAAACAGATTCCAGAGTCCAACGGTCCCTTCACGATTTCTATGTAGGAGACCAATAATATTCTGCACTTGACACACTTTTCATGTTTCGAAGAACATGCCGCTTGAACCGAACGTGATGGCTGAAACCTTGGGTTCCGGTTCTGAGATCACAAGAATCAACTGCAACTTTGCCTCCCAGATAATGACCGAAGAGACATTCAGATTTTTCTTCTTACTCGTATTATCCTTCCCTGACGGCGTATGTTCATTAATGCTTAAGGGCTAGATTAAGCATAACAAAGGCTTTGAAAATAATAGTTATTGTGTACTTGACTCATATGTATATAGCTTCTCTGATGCGACGTTTAAGTGGTAGAAGGTTCTACTTTGGCGAAGTGTTTAAGACCTATCAGTCTCTTCTCATTTTTGCTGAGACGTTTAGAACGCATGGTGGAAAATTGAGTGAGATCAGTAGTTTCTAAAGGAAATCACCTGAGTAGATACCACCATGCCATCAAAGTGATAAATCTTTTCAGTCCGCACTTGACGGCCTTTTCTATATGATCGAGAATGGAGTGGAAGAGAGGAACTATAGTCTTGGAATGTTTGTTGATATAGAGAGTACCTTTGACAATTCTGTCTTTGATTCCTTGTGTCACTTGCCTGAATGCACAGAGTAGATGAAACCATCATGTGGTGGATCTACTTCATACTCTCCAGTACTCGCAAAAAGTCTGTAGTGGATCGATTTCCATGTGGTATCTACACATAATGAAAGATGCTCTAGTTTCCGAAAAGACCTGATAAGAGCTCGACGAAATTCATTCTACCTCTAAGTGAAAAGAACTATAGGAGACTGGTTGGGCTTATCACTGATAAGCCCATTTCAATTCATTGATTCATTCATTCAACTACCAAAAGAAGTATAGCTACACCGAGGGGGTTGTACCACCCCCTGCTACATAGCGTTCTGACACAATCTGACAGCCCATTACAACTTATCAGTCATTCGTAAAAATTCCCAACGATTGGAGCATATACGAGTAGATAATTCGCCGGCTTTGATTTCAATTAGAATGACGTGAGTAATAAGTTGGCTTATCTTTTGTAGGTCATTCAGCATTGACCTCCGTCACACCTTTTGAAAACCAACAAAGCGAATAATTATGTCACTAATCATCGTATTGTCATCGGTTAATTGTTCTCCTCTGTCTAATAAGCGAGTTATGTAAGCAACCCAAACACAATCATTGCGCTTTTAATTAGCAGAATGAAATATGCAGTGGATAAGCTTGTTCTCAACTGCGCATCAGTACTATTTAATGGCACTTTAATTTGGATTAATAATTAAATACCACCCGCCCGTGATAGGGTTCATTAAATCATACAATTACATTGGCACACGCCGTGAAATAAAAAGATCAATCGGGGCTTTTTGAAATCAACCGAAGCAAAGCGCAATCCCCGGTACTTTGCATATGTATCTACACTTTGATTTGCATCTAAACAATCAAATGCACTCTTCCCCGTATTGCGCGATTGATTCATACACACAGCTGCACAGAAAAAAACTCACCCCTGCCACCCCCACACACCCCCACTCTGTGCTAAGTGTTAGTTTGTTATGTTAGTCACGAGCCAGCATAAAGGTGTTGTGATTTATATGCATGTCATGTATCGAACACGAGTTCTCGAACGTACACACGTAAATTTAAATTTTTTTGATGGAAGCGAATCAGAATGTGTAGCGCATTGATTTCCTCTCATTTCGGCGGGGGCGTGCTGCGGCAGTGGAATGAAAACCATTCCGGGGATTTTTTAACGGCGACCGACGATGACATTAAAACGTTTCCGACCGGTGGGAAGTGGAGGTGATTAAAGAGTCACTTTTTCCATTTCTTTCCATTTTTGGAAACGCTTTTCATCTTCCCAAATGGGTGTCGATTAAACGGCGTCACAGGGCAACAAGGGGGATCGTATTTTTAGAGATGGATACCTTGCATCGACTTAAACGTTTCGCGCCCTTTGAGTTGATTTCAACCGTAAAAACATTCAATTAACCCAAGCAATAATAATTTTCGAAAATTAATTCTCTTAAGTGTTAAAGATTTGTGGGTAAATGTTTATAGGATTTTTTTTTTTATAATTTAAGTGTTTAAATTGCTTTCGCTTAACCCGATATCGGATTTCGTTCTGGCTGTGCGTCAAAATTTGTGGGTGATGGAGAAAACATAGAAAAAAATGTGGAAGATTTTTATCTAAAAATTATGATGACAAGCGGCAGGAAATAGGAAGCGAAATGGTTCGAAAGTAGGGACGAAAAATAAAAAAAAAAATAAAAAATGCTGGCATGGTGAATGGTTGTCTGATCCACTTATGTTGTTTCCATACACGCGGTGTTCTTTTATAAATAAAATCAGCGCCATAAAGTTTGTCATCTATGACAGGTTTTTTACTAACCATAAAGTTTTTTCGGGAAATATTTTGGATTGGAAGGAATTATGGGAGATGGTTTAAATTGGGTGATTGAAATAATAAATAAACTGGAGCACAATGCGAAGAAGTTGGTTTTATTGGATGCATCTGTCACTTCCCATCTGTGACGTACTTGACATCTGAGAGAGAGAGAGAGATTTATGAGATTGTCAGGGGTCTTGATAGGTATTCAAATATTTGTACAATGCCAATCGATTTTATAGGAATTTTAACGATTTATTCGATTTTTAGTTTTCATGGTTTCGATTATTTTTCATTCCATAAAAAAACTACAAAAATATAGTTTTCTTTAATGAGTTTGTATGAAGTGTAAATTCGAGGATATGTGGCGGTACAATGTCACACCTCAAACGACTTGTTGTATTGCACTGTTCTCGATTCAGGATGATAATCCATCCAAAGCGTTGAACATATTCGTATATTTACGTTCGATGTCATAGCCAGCATGATCGTTATAGCCGAGTTAGATCTCATGTTGTGAGCTCGATCTCAAAGTGTTGAGATCGATCAAAAATTGAAAGCTCGATGTGAGACAGAGCTTGTTTTGATATGCAAAAAGATGAGAAAATGATTGATTGCATGAGATCGATCTCATAAATAGTTAAGCATGGTATTTCCAGGCCGATGGCCGAATTTCAGCTAAATTTTTTTACAAATCGAATTTATAAAAATAGAAGGTGCCCAGCTGGTAAAGATTTTCGTCGGCTATATCGATTAAGTGAAGAGGGTGTGAAATTATTAGCTGAAGAATTTCTGCGACCGATCTTGGAAACACACGGCGGTGGTGCTTTGACGAATGAAGGAAAAATGAGAATCTTTCTACGCTATATAGAAGACCCCGGATTTCAAATAGGAGTTGATGAAGATATTGGTGTACATCAATCAACTATATCTAGGGTGATACAGCAAGTTAAAGCAGAAATTGCAAGTCATAGGAGTCATTAGATCGTATTCCCACATATTTCGGAAGAAATACAAGAAGCGCAAGGGATGTGGGTCAGTAAGTATGAATTTTCTTACGCAATTGGTGCTCTTGATTGCACTTATTCGTACAAAGAAACCACTAAATCGCTATGAAGAGTACATACATACATACATACATACATACATACATACATACATACATACATACATTTTCAATGGACCGCTAAGCCTTCATGACGGTCGCGGGAGTGGGATGCTCAGGTGGACCCTCCATCCTTCTCGATCCTCCGCCATTGACTCCAACTCATCAGGAGGAAGCCCTAGACGGTTCCAGGAGAGATGTCGGACTTGGTCCAACCATCTATTTCTAGGCCTACCGCGGAGTCGCCTACCTGATGGCACGACAACCATGGCACGTCTTGGAAGCCGGTCTGGGGACATACGCACTACATGACCAAACCAAAGAACCATAGATCATTCCGTACGGAGAAGTAGCTGCTCAACATTGAGCGCCTGGCGTACTCTGGTGTTGTGCACTCGATCCCTATGAGTTATTTCAGTAACACCGCGAAGGAACCTCATTTTGACAGCTTTTATCCGCGATTTTATTTTTTCGGTTATTACCTAAATTTCATGACCATTGGTGAGAGTTGGAACATACACCGAGGTAAAAACCGATAGCTTAACTTGAATACTAAGTTCGGCTTTGAAACATTCTCCGACACGGCTGGAGGAGGAAAGGTGAAAAAACGCACCCCTGGTGGAGTCCAACGCCCACAGTCAAAGGTATTGATTTAACACCGTTTATCCGAACACAGCATCTACAGTTTGTATATAAAGACTGAATCGCCCTTAACAGGGAACCACCAATCCCACACTCCTGCAGAACAGTCCAGAGTTTGCCTCGAGGAACCCTATCATATGCTTTTTCCAAATCCACAGGCCTTCTCAAGAATCATTCTGCGAGTAAATAACTGGTCGGCTGTGCTTCTACAACAACTAATACGCAAAAGCACCCTTGCTAGATGAGTCGATTAGTTGATCTTGAGAGGCCTCAGGATAATTTGATGTGAATTGGAGTGAAGTGAAAGTGTAAAAAATTGTGTTTGTAGTGACATTGTAGTAGACCTCATTATTGGAAATTATTATGCAAGGGATCCTAATGTAAGACACCTTAATGTCATGTTGAATCAGGAAATAAAAGACTTAGTCTGAACTTACACACTGACTCAAAAGATGCGACTCTTTTCCAATTCAGTAAGTACATACTCGTAGGAAATAAAATGGAAGTACAGAAGCCGTGAGAGTTTCCTACATTCCTGATTAAATTTTTAATATATTTTTGGCTCTATAAACCACATCGGATATTAGTATTTTGAAAGAAAGGAGAGATGAGTAGTAAATTGAAGCAAATGTGAAGATGTCGACTCAAAGAGAATCAACATTGACATTTAGAGGACTCTTAGGATGGGCGTTCAAAAGAAACAAGATAGAAGAGTCGCGTCTTTTGAGTCAGTGCGTGAATCATGACTTAAGGTAGTTATTTGCAAAAGTAATACTTTCTGAGGCCGAGTGCATAAGAAGCCTGCTTAAATAATATCAAACGACAGCGTTACTTCTTCTAAATCCTTCTAAAATTTTTAGTAACGTAGGTATAGTCACGTAGGTCGATCATTGTACTGTGATTTAATATGTCGTTCAGCAGTAGTACTACTCGAGCACGACTTAGGCCCGAAACATAAATATCCATATTTGGCTCGAAATATGATATGATATGATAATGAGAGAGTCTTTGAATCAAACCCCGAGGGACGACGCAGTAGAGGAACTCATCGCGCGCATAAGTTTAAGGGGACCTCGACTAACTTGGAGTGCGCAACTGGAGGCAATTAGCTAAAGACCGATCTAAATGGAGAGGCTTGTTGGTTGAGGCCCAGGTTCACCGCGAACTGTAGCGTCACCTAAGTAAGTAAGTAATGAGAGTGTTCACGAACTTTTGAAGTTGGACTCAAAACGCAAGTACCGGATAAACTAACAAACGCCAGAAAAGTTAACATCGGCTGGCAATCAAAGTTTAAGGAATTTAATGAGAGCTTTTATTTATTCGTCGAATGCACGACGTTAAATACAAAGTATATAGCAGTCCTCCCACATATTAGACTTCGGATATGCGACCCTTTCATCGACCCTTGTATATCAAGGGGGAAAATCTACAAACCTGTGGTAAGACCCGTGCTTAAGGTGGTTTTCAGTGAAGATGTTCGAACAGAAGCTCCACGTAATAGAAATAAGAATGCTTAAATGGGCGTCGAGAGTGACACGACTTTATAAAGTGCAAAACGAGCATGTAAGGGGAAGTTGAAGGGTGACGTCAATCACTGTAAAGTTGCAAAAAAATTGTTTAATGTAGTATGAACATACATACATATTACGAGATGATCTCCAGAGCACGCGCCGTGCAAAAAACCTTGTCGTTGCCAACCCGAAGGAGGACCAGAATGACCTTTGAGTATTTGGACACACAGTGTAGAGTGTGGCATGCGCCACAGCAGAGTGAATGCACAGATAACCTAGAAGATAAACTGGCGCCCAAGGACCAAGAGAGCCGACCTCAGATCGAGAAAAGGCCGGAAAAAAGAAATTGCGGTGAGAGCAAGAGAAAAAGTGTTTTGAACGTCATAAAAATATTAAATAAATATTTGGCGCAACATCACTTTAAGTGCCTTCGCTTCTCGCAACCACTCATGTTGTGTGCGTTGTAATTTTCACACGAATGGAAGGGACCTACAGTTAAGTGCCGCATCCGAACGGCGGTTTGAGAAGCTTTTTCGAGACAACAATACTTTCGGATATTTGTCAGATGCTTGCGAGAGGTGGCACCGTGAAAACACTTTTTTGTGTTTTCTGGGATTTGAACTTGGAACCTCATGCGTAGTGATCCGACAAACTAACCACTTACGCCATGGCCCCTTTTGAACATCGCGTTCTGAAGTAATACTATCTACGGGCATACAAGGATTCTGGACTTCATTAAGAATGGGGCTTGGATGTGCCTGAGGGTGAAACTTTCGCCTCCAAGAAGAGGGGAAAATTAATAACAGTTAGAAATGAATCCAAGATAGATTGCAGAGTTGTCCTGGGTGGCTTTATAGAAGAGCAAGATTTGGCATAAAATACTAGTCTGGAGGGATTGTAGCTATGTTTCACACGATAAAATACTCAAAGGATGAGGTGATGTAGCAAATGGAACAGACATCAATTACTGGCATTGGCATGTTTGCGGTAACGCAGGGACCACGCCTATCTTTTAGGTGAAAGAAATATAGCTATCGCCTTAGTACAGGAGTCATGGATATTCCGTGGTAAAATAAGTGGACTAAATCATATAGACTTAGCACTACTGAACCGTTAAACGCATAATGTAAAAACAGAACGTGTATCGTAGCTAGGAAACATATTAGCGCATTTCTTCGATCTATCTACAGCAACTTAGACCAAACTGTCGTAAGACTCGAACGGAGTCTGATTATTTCAGCCGTCTACATGCCATACGACGCCAAAGGAGGACCGCTATCTGCACTTACCTGTGCCTTACTCCAAGAAACGGAACAAGAAGGATGGGGCCTACTACTGGGATGCAATCAATGGGGCAGCGGAGGCACCAACACACACGGTGAGTCAGTTTTCGAATTTATTATTGAAAACAGCCTTTTTGTAGTAAGTAGTGATAACGAATCAGCATTTGTAGTGAAGAATAGACAGGATATTACAAATTTAACGTTAGCCAGAAACTCCGATACTCTCACTATAGACAAGTGGGACGTCTTAGGAGTAGAATCCTAATGCGAACATAAAATAATAGAATTTCTCTTGAGTAGTAGAAGTGACTCTCTTAAACCTAATAGAAACCCTAGGAAAGCTGACTTAGCTTTCTTTGGCCCAGAGGTGGAAAAAAGAAGAAGTCTTCTGCGAGAGGGTATCATGCGAATTCCCACGGATATTTACCATGAAGCCGAGAAATAAATTTAATAAGGCTTTCGCTAAGCATGTCCTGTGATGAGAGAAGAAAGCAAAAGATCACCTCCGTGGTGGAACAAAGAACTACCTAGTATTAAATTAGGCAAAGCGGTCGAAATCTGATTCCGACTGGGAACTAAGTATACAAGACTAGCCAGAGGAACTTTAAGTATACAATACAGAAAGCCAAGCGTAGTACTTCTACGACGAACTAAACGGTACGACATAAACCGCGAGACCGAGGAATATCGTCTCTAGAAAGTTCAAAACTCTGGGATCTCTCAAGATCGTCGACGGAAACTGGACTGAATCTGATTCGGAATCGCTAAGATTGTTGCTGAAAACGCACTGCATGCACGACCAGCCTAGCAACAACAATAGTAATTACAATGGCATGGAAACGGATCCTCTTGGAGATTTACGAGTAATTACAAAAGACAGAGTTAAGTGGGCTATTAGATCATTATCTCCCCACAAATCCCTACTCTCCCCCCTCCCCTACAGTATTGTACGAGTATGCATGCAGTTGGCAATTACATTTTATTAATTAACATTCCCACTGGGGATGTATTTATAACTGAATAATTCCTAGCAATATCGGTATCTGTGGACTATAGAAATGCCTTAGAAGAAAATACTTCTTTAATTTAAAAGTGGCATGCGGCAAGCAAGTCGAGCACGGGCCAGCTAGTATACATTTAATAAAAGACAAATTGCTTACAAATTTGTACCTGTGTACTTTTTCTTCAAGATTTTGTAAAAAATTGGCCGCCTAGCACATTTTTTATGGAATAAATAAAATTTTAATAAATCGCCACAGCGGTTTCTATACATATACTCGTACAGTGCTCCACAAAAGTCTGCGTATAGCGTTGAAACTCTAGAAAGCAGCGTCCTTAATCACAAGTAGTAAATATTACATCTTTGAAATAGGTTTCAGTAGAACAATGTACGATGCATTCATTTTGAATAAAATTACTATTATTTTATTACTCAATTAAGAAAAAATTAAAAAAAACCAAAAAAGTCAGGAAATTCACTCCACAAAAGTTTGAAGGCCTTGTAAGTTTGTATGTAACTGTAAACATTTTTTTCACAAAATATAAACCCGTTAGGTGGTTGTTTGATTCTAATGCTTATAAAGAGCATGTTTCCTTTGACATTCAGTGAATATCAACGCAAAAAAATGGCAAAAAAGAGAATTAAGTTTGTCTGAAAGGCAGTTGATTCTTAATTGGCATATAAAATAAGAAAAAGTCTTACTTGGAAATATCATAATTAACTTCAAGAACCCGGTCAATGATCCAAAGGATCCCATATGTATGTCGCTTTAAAGATAAAGATTGGGTCAAATGAAAGCCAAGATATGGGAGACTATCAAGGCTCACTCTGAGGGATAAGTGGACGATCAAGCGGATTGCGGCCGTTCATTTGCGCTAAAAAGTCGAAACACAGAATAACACCGCAGTGCATCCAGAAGCAGTACGAAAGGTCTACAATTTTTGGTCGCGCACTCCCAAAAAAAAAAAAACTTTATCAGCAAAATTAATAGACAGAAAAGTCTCACGTTCGCAAAGGAGTACGTTAACAAATCACCAGACTTCTGACGCAAGATTGTATTCTTGGACGAGTCTAAAAGGCGTATTCTGGTGAGAAGTGTATAGCCACTTTAGTCAATTTTTCCCAAAGCAACAACAACACAAGACTTGAGATACAAGTGGAGATAATTTAGTCAGTAATCAAAAGTGAACATACATGCTTACGAAACATGAGTCTAAGATGTTGCTGATCCGGGTTGTTAACATCTCGTCGCTGTTAAATCAAACCGGCATATCTGCAAAAATTGAGTTTTTGAATTATTGGTGTCAAAAATTTTTATGTCGTACCGGCATGTCGAATAGTTGAATAAAAATCTGTCGGATTTGAAGTGAACCAAACGGACGTTAAGAAATATATATGCGAAAATGCCACATGCGAAAACTTTAAAGCGCTCTGGTGAAAAATATGCTTTTTGCAGATATGCCGGTTTGATTTAACAGCAACCATCTATTCGTTTCGTTAGGGTTGTGGTAAACATCAATTGTTTGCACTGGCAGTAGGACATGTTCGCAGATATTTCTCATTTTCAATAAAATCCTTTGAATTACCTGATTGGTTGAATTACATTTTTGTGATTTTATTTAATTGTTTATTATGTTTTGTTACTAGCCTCATTTTAGCTGACGCTCATTCATTTATAATAATTGTTAAAATATAATTGCAAAATAAATACAATACTAAAAATGTGGATTCCGCAGTGGGAATCCTGATCAGAGCACACAGAAGCCCGTTTACAACACAAAACCCGTCAAGGAGGTATAACTGACGACCGCACATTAAATTGCAAAATATATGATCACGTTAGAATGCGCACATATATGTACTCACACACACACACTATTGCAATGGTACCCACTGCTGCATGACTGCTGGCAGTGGTCTCCACTGAAAGAAATTTGTGGGCGATGATCTGAATAATTATTTTGAACATTGTAATTTAATAAATTTATATAATTTTTTTGTTTTTCAATCAGATAAGCGACATGTTCATGAGAATGAAAGCCATGTCCAGCGAGATAGAAGGATTTTAAGTGAGTAGGTAAGAGAAGGGTTCCTTTCATCAAAGTCCATCGAAAATCCATTTGCAAAATATAATTCTCGGCGCAATCAAGATTGTTTCATAAAATCTTCATTCTAAATTTGCGTTGAATGAGGGAATACAAAAATATAGCTACCCGGACACGAAAATATGAAACGTTCTCTTTCAAATGAATCCGCTTGTAGAATTTTTGCCGAAAACGCACGTGCTGTCGTTAAACATGCAGTACAGCGTTTATATTTTGCAAATAAAATACTTAGGCGGGTATTTTTCACATGCCGCCAACCATTTACTATCATTCGCCGATTAAGAAAGAGAATCGCCACTTCACAAGACATCATCAATATTGCTTTCATTCTAATAACGCCTTTTTGTGTTTAGCCGCGACGACGTTTATTTGAATGACTTTCATTCCCATGAACGTGTGGCCAGGCTCTTATTGAGTTATGGCTTGGTAGTTGTCTTTTAGTGACGTAAAATTCGACTCTTTTCAATTTTTTTCGCATATCTCCTGAATGAGTAGCCCGATGTTTTCCTGAAAAATCCATACGGATTGGGTTAGTAGTCTTAACGTGATACGCGTTTAAATAAACAGATAAAATGTATAATTTTACTATATATATAGATATGAGAACAACTACATGCGTATTAGGATGCCTAATGCGGTAAACGGGAAAATGTTTGTCTTTGAAATTTCAAATTCCTGTATCTTAAAAAAAAATTGTTTTCCAGTATTAAAAAAAACATATACATACATATGTATATATACATACACCCACTTTCTCAAAATTATCTCCTTAGTCATTTGTATTATAAATGTACAAATAAAATTCCAGAAAAGTTCCAAGAAAATAAAAAAATAAAAAAATTTAAACATTACAAAATACGAAAACTTTGCGAACGTAGCCATAAAGTTCTATAAAACGTCAAACGAGTTAAATTATTTTTTTCTGCTAATAACTGCACAAAGATCTGTAATTAGAAACCTTATTTCTGCAAGAAGTTTGCAAATAATTTATTATTTTTACCTCATGTTTCGTCATCCGTTTGAGTTAGATTTTTGTAGTTTTGAGTAATTTTTTCTTTCATCTATGTGGTCGACAGCTGACATTGAATGTCATTAAATGTAACTTGATTTTGAATTTCAAAGTTGGTCGTAAAGTGATTATAAAAGTGAGTATGACCGTTTCCCCGGCTATACTTTCCAAGAGCCACCCCTAACTGTGTAGAACTACCCGATATTATAGTCGAAGAAGTTAGTGAGGGGGTCAAATACTCCAAAAAACGAAAAGCGGTTGGGCCAGACGAGATGGCCTCTGAGTTCTGGAAAAAGATGGGGGACGTCGGGTTCAGATGGCTCAGAATTCTCATCTCCAAATTCGTGAGAGGTGATCCAATGCCGAATCAATGGAGGGAAAGTTATCTTCTCCCTGTATACAAATGGAAGGGTGATACGCGAAACTGTGATAGCTACCGTACGATTAAGCTGATGTCATACATCATGAAGATCGTTGAGCGGGTATAAGGTGGCTGACTGCGAAAAATAATACGGCTATCTGATGATCAGTGCGGGTTTGTCGGGGGTAAATCAACCACAGATGCAATCCAAAGTATAATGATCATAATGGAAAAACATCGTGATTCCTTAAGGGATTTGCATATTGTATTGGTTGACTTTGAAAAGGCATTCGACAGACAACCACGAGATCTGACATCGAGGGGTTCCAGAGACCTATGTATAGATGATCATGGACATGTACGAAGGAGCAAAGACAAGAGTAAGATGCCCCGCTTGGGTAACCGAAGAGTTCACAATCAAAGTCGGGGTGCACCAGGGAAGCGTTTTAAGTCCTTTGCTCTTGATTACAGTCTTTGATTATCTGCTTGAAGGTAAAGTGATGGACCCCAAGGTACATCAGTTATTCTTTGCTGACGATGGAGCCATCATAAGTGAGGATCCTAAATCCCTACAACGAGCACTTGATGTGTGGGTGAACGTTTTGGAGGGAAATGGGTATCGCATTAGTTCAAAAAAAGACAGAGTACTTGTGCTGCCCGTTCTCTGATCCACTCAGGCCTATTCCAGACATTAATTTACATAGAACAGTACTTCCCAAGTGCGAAAAGTTCAAATATCTGAGATCTATGATCAATAGCAAAGCAACCTGTGATTACGACATTAATCATCGTGTAAGCATAGGGTGGATAAAGTGCCGAGAAAATTCCGCTATCTTCTGTGACAGAAAAATGCCACCTAAGTTGAAAGGAACGCTCTACACCACAGTTGTGCGTCCAGCGCTCACAAACGGTTCACAATGTTGGACGATGTAAAAAAAGTATGAGAGTAAATTAAGGGCAGCTGAGATGAAAATGCTTCGCATGACAGCAGGAGTGACAAAGCTTGATCGAGTAAGAAGTTCGAAGATCCGTGGATGCTTTCACATCAAGGAAACCATCGTAAAAAAAAATAGAGCGCGACCGGCTCAGCTGGTTTTGCTACGTTCAAAGAAGAGATCATTTGAATCCTGTTAAAAAGTCAATATCAATGCAGGCAGGCCTATAAACGCCTGGATCAGACAAATGCGACGACATCGGCATTTCATTGGCCTCAGTAATCGAGTGATCCAAAATCGGCGGGCCTGCCGATATTTCTGAGGTCAAATAGGGGAACCCCACAGGCGGATCAGTAGAAATGCGGTGAAGTGGGAGGGTTGTGATCCCTTATTTCCGGATCATAACCTCGCTGATAAAAGGAAGAAGAAGAAAGAAGTATGACCGTTTTGTTGAGAAGTGGCTATACACTTCTCACCAGAACACGGCTAAGATTCCTTTGTATTCAATTAAACAAAATTTTCCCTTTTCTTTTACAGCTGTACGCAAACCTTTGTCTAGTCAATTTCATGACTTTTTTGGTTTTTGTTAATTTTTTTTTTTTCTTAAAGGAATAATAAAATAATGTTAATTTTGCTCGAAATGAATGCGTCAGACATTTGTTCTACTGAAACACACGCAGTTCAAGGATGTAATATTTCCTATTAGTGAACAAGGATGGTGCTTTCCAGAGTTTCATCACTGTACAGTGACTTTTGTGGAACACTGTACACATATATGAGCAGTTGAGTAGTTGCAAATTCTCTTATCGGTTAATATTTTTAAAACTAGTTTTGTTTACTTATCATGACTCAGCTGTAAGTTCTCTATGCGTTTAAGCCTGAAAATCACAGACTACAAGTTTTAGTAAGTTGTAGTAGCTAGCCCACATTTCACATTCTGTCAATATTTTGAATACATATATTTCAAAATAACTATTTGACAGAGAAACTGTTTCTTTTGTTGTCGCCTCAAAGAGATGACATACTTTTCTTTTTCATTAACCTTATAACCCAGAAAAAATAATTTTAGCAAATTTTCAACAAATAAAGAGCATCTTTGGCAGACGCAAGTTTATAAATAATATCATTCCATTATTTATTTTAACAAGCGCCAACTCACATTCTATATTTCAGTGGAACCATAAATAAAAATTAATTTTTCATTTTAGAATTTTGAATATTTATAAATTTGTGTATTCCGTTCCGGGATTTCAAAGACAGCTACTACGAACTTTGCCTTGGAATGAATAGCATACATGTCTGACACCCTTGGCACTGCGGGTTGATTGTTCAAAAATTATCTAAGACACATGTTTTTGACTTTACTTACAACCAGGTGACCGCACTAGGTCTTTGCCTTCAAACTTACACAAAATCATGCCCAAACAGCGCCCAATAGGTTCGAATATAAAGTCATAAACTGCTTACGTCAGGCAAGTAGACAAAAGTGACCACTTCTGACACGTGCCCAGATACTACACTTCTGACACTTAAAATAAATACTCTTCAAAAGAAGTATATAGACCATGACACAATGACTTACAAAATGTTTTTCAAAAATTATCATCACCTCCAGGACAGCACAGTGTAAGTAAACAATTTTCTCAGCCAAACAGCAGGATTTTTAGCAGCATGAGTAAAAGCGTTTTGTTTAAGGATATAAGCGAAATTATTAGATAGTATCTTGCATGAGATGTTAAAAAAATTAAAAAAAAGGAAACCACTCATATAACAATTTTTTTTCATAAACAAAACAATTTTTATTACAAATTATTAGGATTGACAACACAGTTTCTATTTTTCAATTAAAAATAAATTTATAATTAATACACAGAAAAAAATAAGACATGACAATATCATTTGGATACAATTATTACTTCTTTACAATTCTTTTTTTTTTTTAGTGATTACCACAAAACAGAACAAAAATATATAAAGTTTAACTTTTAATCATCACATAAAAAATTATCGCTTATAGCGTTTCTGATTTTATTTTTAAGTTTTTTTTTTTTAATTAAGAAAAACTGATTTTAAAATTGCCAGAAGTTCTCACTGGTAAATCTGTTAAACTCATCAAAAATGCACGAATACGACGATGTAGTAGTCCTTCGAGAGGATGTTATCCTATAATTAAATTCTACAAACAAGCAAAGTTTAAAAAAAAAAAAAATTAATTATAAAAAAATGTTCTTTGGTTAAAGACAATTTTGAAATGACTGTGATGAACAGATAAGCAGGATATAGTAGTTATAGACTTAGAACAGTGCGTGTATATTCTTTGGATTTATTTTCGTGATGCTGTATGTAAATGAAGGAAATATATATATAATTTTACTTGTTAATTAAAGTCCTTAAAACCGTCCAACCAAGGGACAAACCAACTACAGCCACAACACCAACAAAACGCTTACGACCCAATGACAAAGCATTTGATGTAGGAGAAGGAGAACGTTCAACATTGGACTCACCATCTTGCTGCAAGGATTCGGAGGACTCTTGGGTGCTGCTCTTTTGTTGTTGATAATTGTTGGCGGTATTGTTGGCATTGCTTGTTTTAACAGTTGTTACAACGGATGACTTTTTGATGGCACTGCAGGAGGTATTTTCGGTTGTTTCCTCGCGGTGTTCTTCTTTCACTTGACTGGTGAGCTTGGCAAATTCACGTAAATGCTTGGGTAGGTGCTTGTAGTCGGCTTCGGAGTGTCCTTCGAGGACTGTTACTGGGGGTTCCTCATTTTCACTTCGGCTACCATCGGCATGGGGTGCTGGTTGGGACTCGGCACCACTCTCCCAATCACTGTCGGATGGCATATGAAGCTTCGAGCGACGTTCTTTGACACGGCGAAGGAATTCATCGCCAATGTCAGAGGAGGATACTCTGCGGGGCGGTGCTGTGGGGAAGTTGCCATCAGCATTGATCTTGGAGATTTTGATGATCTTCTGGAGGCGACGTTCCTCGCGCTCGGCTACCTTGTTTAGCCATTCTTCGGCCATTTGTTGGCGAATGGTTTCGTCTTCGGTAAGAGGTGGTAGTTGCCGCTGGCGGTAGGCTTCGCGATTGATCCTCTGATTGATCTGAGCACGATTCATTTCATCGATTAATGCGCGGCGTTCGTTTTCTAGCCTTTCGAATTCATGCTGCAGTTGCTGCTCCTTGCTAGTGATGTATTTCAGTTGCTGGTCATGGATCTCACGGGGAAGGGAGGATCGTCGCTCGGGAACTGGTGATCGATGTGAGCTGACGCATGGAGTGATCGGTGTTGTGTCGATCATTGATTGCGTGCTTAGGAATCGCCTGCGAGGAGGTTGTTGAGGACGTGGCGTCTGGGTGGTAGTTGTTCTTCTTACGTCGTAGGCGCCATAGGTGTCGTAGCTTTGGGTACTGGACAAATCACTTGTCGAGGCAGAGAGGCGTGGTGCTCGGATATTGGGACGACGTCCCAAGTAGCAGATTTCAACTTCTCGTTGGAAAGGTTTGCAAATATTTTCGGATGAGCCCAGATCGCCGACGTACTTCATCCAATCATCGTGGAGCATGTGTCGACTTGAGGTGGTATCAGAGATGTTGAACATGCTCTCTGCACGTCTAAAGCGCTCGGGCTGTTCAGCAGGCCTTTCTACTCGAATTGGAGCTTCATGACTTCTCTGTTCAGACTGGTGTTCCGAGCGAGTTCTTTGACGACTGCCAGTTTGATGTTCGACCCGAATGGGGATATCATAGCTTCGTTGATGCTGAAGGGTATGTCGTTGGGTGTCAGCGCCATTCTCAATCTGTACAGGGATCTCAAAGGTCCTCTGGGTTTGAGTGCCATTTTCCATTTGAACTGGAGCTGATCTTGGTGGAGTTGGAGTAGGCTTTTCGATCCTTATAGGAATTCGCATCTCTCTGCGATGCTGTATCCTTTGCGCAGAAGTACGATCGATCTCGTCAGCCAATTTTTTCATCTGCTCGCGACGAGTATGCTCACTGGTGGAGCTCGATGTTTGGATTTTCGATTCCCTCGCCACTCGATTGTAGTCACTAACGTCAGACGGAATCTCACTACCACCGAAGGTAGCCGGTGGACGTCGCTTACCCGATTCCAGTTCATCCTTGAGGAGGTTGGAGAGTTCATCAAAGTCCTTGAAGAGCTTTTCATGATCGAAGACGTCCGATTTTTTTCTAGTGGACTGTTGCTGCTCGCCGGCTGCTGCCTCTTTGGCACGCTGCCTAAAATCATCGAAAATTGTTTCTTTGGTTTCACCATTGAAATTTTTATTTATAGACCTTTCCGATGTTGAAGTGGACTTCGTCGTCGATGTTGTTGCCGTTGCAGTTGTATCTACGAGCGTTGGCGGTAGTGGGGGCACCGGTGGTGCTGGTGGAGATGATTCTACACGCTGTGTTGATACTGGTGGTGGTGGCGCTGTGTTTAATTTAAATGCTGACATAATAGGTTCACTGTCGCCGGTTTGTGGTCGCGAATTCACCTGAGGTTTATCACTTTTTATGTAGGGGAAGCCAGAGGAAATGTTTACCTTTCTTGTTAGTTCTGGGAAGGATGTGGGTCCTGATAAATCTGGCTTTTCACCTTCACGTACCGTTGACCGATTCGAATCACTAACATCGTACAAGACTTTACCGTTTTCGACGCACTTTCGCGACTCGAATGAGGAGGTTTCTATGTTAGAGTACCGTTTCGGTTGGGTATTAAGTATCTGCGAACAGAATCCTGGCGAGGATGCCGTTTCAATGTTCGAGAAGCGTTTATTTTTTCCATCGAAAATACTATCAAAGTAATCACTAGTGGGAAATCGTAAGCCCAAGATTGGTTCATGATCGATTTTGATGGTGCGTTCCGTTTGTCCCGTCTGCATTTCGTGGTGCGCACTCTGAGATTGATTACTTTCACTGACGAACCGTTGTTTCTCCGTTTGTTTACTAACTGATGGCGAATTTGCAAATTCTTCTTGACCACCGCCTCCACCATTTGTGGCTGTAGTGGTGCTGCTTGAGTTGGTGGTGCTCTCAGTTCTCCTTGAAATATTTTCACTCCTCTGCTGTTGGTGTTGAGGTTGTTGTTGGCTTTCGTGAGTGTCTCGGATAATTGCCAATAAACGATGGTTATTCTGGTCATCAGCGTTTATGTCTGTTTCTGTGAATGTTTCATTTCCGTTTGACTTTGACGACTGCTGCTGTGGTCGTGGTGGCAGGGGTGGTGGTGGTGGTGAAATACTTTTACTTAGTTTCACTGTTTCGTTTGACTTTTCCCGATTCATTGCATTTACTTGTTTCGTGGTATACTCATGGTAGCCTCGTCGTTCGACGAATTTCTTATGCATGTCCAGAAGGCTATCCGCTGTTGAGTCATCCTTCACTGCAGTCCTCTGCGATGGCGAGAGGCACACCAAGACACTAGGATCACTTTCCGTGGGCACCCCAAACCAAGAATCGTATTTCGATGGTGGTTCCGGAACAGGTGGTGGAGGTGGGGATTTGAATTTCTGACCCACTGGAGTTGACGTAGGTGGTACCTGTGCAAGGGTGATCACTGAAGACTTTTGAGGATCGGCCCGCAACGACACCTGTATATCTTGGATATGGGGTATGTTTGGTAGGGGATATGGCATATCGCCAATATTCTGTGCGACAGTGGCAAGTTCTTCCAACACGTCTTCACCATATGGCATGGAAGCCAATGCCTCCGTGCAAAGTGATCTTAACTTCCTGATTGGTGGGGACTCCGTGTCGTCGGCTGATCTATCGCCTCCTCCCGTGGTTAAAGGTGATGAATTCTCTGATGAAGCTAGTCCAGCTGTATCAGATCCTGAAACATAGGTAGTATCCGTATTGGTATCAAATTCATTCCAATCACAATGAGGTAATGATCCTTGATTGATCGCGGTACATTGACTCTGATTTGTGCTTTGTGATTGATCGGAACCATGGCTATCGAGTGATTCTTGGCGGTCGAGAGCTGAACTAGTACTACCAAGGGGATGTAAATGTTGTGTGTCACCTAGGGTCTTACTGAGGTCATGCAACGTAAGGATTTGTGTTCCAGATGTTGTTGTGGTGGTTGAGGTAGAGGTGGTAGTGGTAAAGACAGACGAAGAGGATGTGGAGGATGAAGTGGAGGCGGTGGTGGTGGTGGTGGCTCTTGTGTCACATTTAAATGTATGATCAGAACATGGTTCACCAATTTTGAAATTTGGTTTCATAATACCACGATCAGTATCAGTGATCGTATCTAACTCACTTTGTACAACGGCAGCGGCACTAACGATATCGCGTAAATTTTCCGTATTTTCTAAACTACCGACGGCGACGGCGGACGGTGTGTCGTTTTTCGTAACGACTTCGTTGATCGCGCTGTCACAACTATTTGGATTGTTTGCCTTGGAATTTTGAACACGATCAGCAGCCGCCACAGCAGCAATATCATCATCATCATTATTACGATCAGTAGTAGCAGCAGCAGCCTCAGTAGCTACCGTCTCTGACATAGTTTCTATTTTTTCTAAAATTATTTCATCGTGGGGAATCTTTTGCTCCACTGCCGTTTGTATTTTTGTTGTTATTTCGGAAGACAGCGTGTTCGTTGTTTCTACACGATCAGTGAGGGGTGGCGATAAAATCTTTTCAGATACATTCTCCTTTTCCTCCTTAACAGGTGGTAGTACTGGTGATGGTGGTGGTGCTGATGTTGATTGTGGTGGATCATTACTTTCACTTGGATGGTAGGCAAACATCTCATTAACACTTTCAAGATCGATCGTTGGCGTTTGGATGCGGACATCGATCGTATCGTCTGGCTGACCTTCTGAATAGTCTAGTTCCAGTAAATCAGATACACTACTCGATGCTGAATCGATATAAACCAATTCGGCGTCCTCAGATTGTGGTGTAAGATCAGCAACAGCGAGTGAACAAAATTCATCGATCGATGATCCTTGATCGATTATTTTCGCTTCGACTACACTTGGTGGGGGGGCTTCCTCGCGGATTACACTAGTTTTTGGCGGTCGTACATTGGTATGGATGTGTTTGTGTGGTTTCGAGAAATCTAGATTGCTCTTGGGGAAGACTGCGTTGGCTTTTTTGGCATGCGGCCCACCTTCGAGAAATACGTCATCCTCAAGTTCACCCTGTTGCGATGCGTGATCAGTGCGATCGGAGCATTCGCTGCGACGTTCTGAGTCACTTAGGTCGCTATTTTCTTCCTTGATGCTGTCGAGAAACATTGGGCTGAGGAACTGTGGGAGGAAATGTGATTCTAGGGCGACACGATTTTGCTGCCGACGGTTCTTGTAGTCCTGTGCGGTTTTGGGTGACATTGGAGCTGTGCTATCGTCTTCATGGTCGATGGGGAGGGTTTGAACGCTTAGTACCCGTGAGTTGATTGGAGTATCAGGGAAGTCATCAATGGCTTCGAGAGTGTCTGTTTCAGATTCTGCTTCTGATATCACTGGGGGATTGTCGGTGTCACCGGCTGAGCTGTTGTCGCTCATTTCTTGAATGACTATGTCATCGTCGTCAAAACTTTTACTTTTTTTCACGATCATCAGCCGTCGGTCGGGTTGAGGGGATTCAACGCGATATGCAAGAGGTTTGTCGGTGACGATCTCTCGCACGATAGGGTGGTAGAGTATTCTTCCCGTTTCAGGTGGAGTTTTCTTTCTTACAATCGAGTGATCTTCCATCTTTGGTGAGATGACTTCTGGGAGTGTACCTGTGATTGGATTTTCCAGAGAAATTTGATGCACGATAACTTCTGAAACTTGATAGTCTGGTAATGAAGACATTTCCTCCTCGTGTTCGGGTGGTGTCTCCGATCCACCGCGAAGTGTTTCAGTGTCAGATGAGTCGGATTTTTCTGCGTTTGTTTGAGTGGCCAGTTCTGCGGAGGTGAGGAAAAATGAGGATCTTGGAGATTTTACTTTCGGCTTTTGCTTTTCTTTCCGATCATTAACTACAGGTGGAGATATTGCTGTTGGAGATTTCACTTGAATCGTTGTAAGAACACTTTCACCGGATGAAGATGATGAGGAGACTGACTCGTCCTGGGATGTCTGGTGATCGACTACTTTTGGTGGAATATCACTTGATGGGAGTGTTGAAGGCGGTGCTGACTCTTCCCTCGAGATCTTCTCTGGAGCAGTTCCTTGATCCTTCTTCTCAGTTGATGTCAATATTGAAGCAGTTGAGCGTAAGTCTGATTCTTCTCGCAAAATTTGGAGATCGATCTGTTTGGATTTAAGTTCACTTTGAGCTTTGCTCTGTCGCGCGGCGTGAACTTCTTTCTCTGAAGGGACTGATGGAGAGGAAGTGGTTTTGGATTCTTTTGGCGAAATGTGATCCACTATTACTTTGGTTGTCTGATCGTCTTTTTCGCTCAAAAGTGGAGCTGATGTTGATGAAGGTTGCGATACTTTTGGTTCTTCGGGTGAGATCGGCTGCACGATCACTTTTGGCTCGAGATCGATTTGTGAGTTGGAATTGAATTGGGTTGATTGATCCTTTTGTTCTGTTGAAACTGGAAGTGAAGCAAATGTTCTTGAGTGAAAACGGGATGGGACGAGATCGTCAAAGGCAGTTTCTGTGCCAGAAATGGATGAACTTTTTTGATTCTGTTCTTCTGTTGATAATTGGTAAATAGACTTGGTTTGTTGATGTGAAACTTGATGTTCGACCACCTTTGATTCGAGATCTTTTGACGCGTGAGTTGTGGAAAGTGGAAAGGTAGGCGTTGATTTTACAGGGAAACTGGTGTGAGATGATTTAGTGCCCTCTCCCAATATCTGATGTGTAATCACGTTTGGTTCTATGTTGCCTAAGGGCGATTTGGTACCAGAATCAGATTGAATTCGCTGATCTATCTTTTGAGAATCCGAAAGCGATGATGTTGGTATAAAATTGGACTCAGCGGATTTTGATTTTTCAATTAAAATTTGGTGCTCGATAACTTTCGACTGCAAATCCTTTGACGCAGGGGTTTTTTCGTGGCTGTGCGCGCACTCCGATAATGGAAAAACTGGCGGAAAATTCACGGCAAAGCTGGCTTTAGATGGTTTAGGCTCTTCCGTCGATATCGGATTATCCTTTAGGTCTTTTTTGGTACCAGAATCAGACAGAATTCGTTGATCTTTCCTAAGAGAATCTAAAAGCGATGATGTTAGCGTAGAGCTTGATTTAGTGGATTTAGCTTTTTCGCGTAAAATTCGATGTTCAATCACTTTTGTCTTGACATCATTTGAAGAACTTATTTCGTGCCTTTGTTTATGTGTCGACAGTGGGAAACCTAGCGGAAAATTCACAGGAAGGCTGGCCCTAGAGGGTGCAGGCTCTTTCTTCAATGTCCGATTATCTACCAAGCCTACTTTGTTACCAGAATCAGATTGAATTCGCTGATCTATCCTTTGAGAATCCGAAAGCGATGATGTTGGTATAAAATTGGACTCAGCGGATTTTGATTTTTCAATTAAAATTTGGTGCTCGATCACTTTCGACTGCAAATCCTTTGACGCAGGAGTTTTTTCGTGGCGGTGCGCGCACTCTGATAACGGAAAAACTGGAGGAAAATTCACGGCAAAGCTGGCTTTAGATGGTTTAGGCTCTTCCGTCGATATTGGATTATCCTTTAGGTCTTTTTTGGTACCAGAATCAGACAGAATTCGTTGATCTTTCCTAAGAGAATCTAAATGCGATGATGTTAGCGTAGAGCTTGACTCAGTGGATTTTGCTTTTTCGCGTAAAATTCGATGTTCAATCACTTTTGTCTTGACATCATTTGAAGAACTTATTTCGTGCCTTTGTTTATGCGTCGACAGTGGGAAACCTAGCGGAAAATTCACAGCAAGGCTGGCCCTAGAGGGTGTAGGCTCTTTCTTCAATGTCCGATTATCTACCAAGCCTACATTGTTACCAGAATCAGATTGAATTCGCTGATCTATCCTTTGAGAATCCGAAAGCGATGATGTTAGTATAAAATTGGACTCAGCGGATTTTGATTTTTCAATTAAAATTTGGTGCTCGATCACTTTCGACTGCAAATCCTTTGACGCAGGGGTTTTTTCGTGGCGGTGCGCGCACTCTGATAACGGAAAAACTGGAGGAAAATTCATGGCAAAGCTGGCTTTAGATGGTTTAGGCTCTTCCGTCGATATTGGATTATCCTTTAGGTCTTTTTTGGTACCAGAATCAGACAGAATTCGTTGATCTTTCCGTAGAGAATCTAAAAGCGATGATGTTAGCGTAGAGCTTGACTCTGTGGACTTAGCTTTTTCGCGTAAAATTCGCTGTTCAATCACTTTTGTCTTGACATCCTTTGAAGAACTTATTTCGTGCCTTTGTTTATGCGTCGACAGTGGGAAACCTAGCGGAAAATTCACAGGAAGGCTGGCCCTTCCTACTTTGGTACCAGAATCAGATTGAATTCTTTGATCTACTCCTTGAGAATCCAAAAGCGATGATGTTGATATAGAGCTGGACTCAGTGGATTTAGATTCTTTTCGTAGTTTTCGATGTTCGATCACTTTTGATTCCGAAACTTCTGGTGTTGCAGTTGGCTGCCTTTTCTTGACAGTGGATAGTGGGAAATGGGGCGATGAGCTTACAGGAAATCTGGCGTGTGACGATTTTGATTCTTCTTGTGAAATCTGGTGTACGATCACGTTTGATTCCACGTCGTCTATGGGCAATTTGGTAGTAGAATTAGAATATATTGTTTGAACTTTTCTTCCTGGATACAAAGGCGAAGCTGCTGATTGATTTGAAATTAATTCTTCTCGAGAAATCTGGTGCACGATACCTTTTGATTCGGGATCCTTTGGTATTAAATCTGTGTCAAATGATGTTTCATGGCTAATCGTGCGTGTCGATGGCGACGAATCGTGTGGTAATTTACCAGAAAAATTGGATTGAGATGATCTGAAGTCCTCTCGCGAAATCTGGTGCACGATCACCGTTGATTCGAGAGTTTTTGGTGCTGAATTTAAGTCAACTGGTATGGTTCCCCGACCTTCCAGTTGAGAAGATAGTGGAAATATATCGGGTGACCTCCAAGGAAAACTCGTCCGCGATAACTTAGATTTTGGTTCAGATTGCAGGTCACTCAAGGTCGATTGGGTAGTCGAATCAGAGTGGGTTGTTTGATCCTGTCCAGTTAAGTGTCTAGCTGATGTTGCTGTAGAAGCTGTGGTTTTATTAAAATTTGATTCTTCTTGCGATATCTGGTGCACGATCACCTTTAATTCGAGAGCTTTTGGTAATGAATTTAAGTCAACTGGTATCGTTCCTTGACTTTCCAGCTGAGTAGATAGCGGAAATATATCGGGTGACCTCCAAGGAAAACTGGTCCGCGATAACTTAGATTTTGGTTCGGATTGCAGGTCACTCAAGGGCGATTGGATAGTCGAATCAGAGAGGGTTGTTCGATCCTGTCCAGTTGAGTGTACAGCTGATGTTGGTGTATAAGTTGTGGTTTTATTTAAATTTGATTCTTCTTGTGAAATCTGGTGCACGATCACCTTTGATTCGGGACTTTTTGGTGATAAATTTGAGTCAACTGGTATTATTCCCTGACTTTCCAGCTGAGTAGATAGCGGAAATATATCGGGTGACCTCCAAGGAAAACTGGTCCGCGATAACTTCGATTTTGGTTCAGGTTGCAGGTCATTCAAGGACGATTGGATAGTCGAATCAGAGTGGGTAGTTTTATCCTGTCCAGTTGAACGTAAAGGTGATGCTGTTGTAGAAGTTATCGTTCTATTTAAATTTGATTCTTCTTGCGAAATCTGGTGCACGATCACCTTTGAGTCGAGACCTTCCGGTATTGTTCCTTGACTTTCCAGCTGAGTAGATAGTGGAAATATATCGGCCGACCTCCAGGGAAAACTGGTCCGCGATGACTTAGATTTTGGTTCAGGTTGTAGGTCACCCAAAATCGATTGCGTAGTCGAATCAGAGTGGGTTATTTGATCCTGTCTAGTTGAGTGTATAGCTGATGTTGCTGTAGAAGTTGTGGATTTATTTAAATTTGCTTCTTCCTGCGAAATCTGGTGCACGATCACCCTTGATTCATGAGCTTTTGGTGGCGAACCTAAGTCAACTGGTATTACTTCCTGACATTCCAGCTGAGTAGATAGTGGAAATATATCAGGTGATCTCCAAGGAAAACTGGTTCGCGATGACGTAGATTTTGGTTCAGATTGTAGGTCACTCAAGGTCGATTGGGCAGCCGAGTCAGAGTGGGCTGTTGGATCCTGTCCAATTGAATGTACAGATGAAGCTGTTGTTGAAGTCGTGGATTTATTTAAATTTGGTTCTTCCTGCGAAATCTGGTGCACGATCACCTTTGATTCGTGAGCTTTTGGTGGCGAATCTAAGTCAACTGGTATTGCTCCCTGACTTTCCAGCTGAGTAGGTAGCGGAAATATATCGGGTGATCTCCAAGGAAAACTGGTCCGCGATGACTTAGATTTTGGTTCGGGTTGCAGGTCACTCAAGGTCGATTGGGCAGCCGAGTCAGAGTGGGCTGTTCGATCCTGTGCAGTTGAATGTACAGATGAAGCTGTTGTAGAAGTCGTGAATTTATTTAAATTTGGTTCTTCCTGCGAAATCTGGTGCACGATCACCTTTGATTCGTGAGCTTTTGGTGGCGAACCTAAGTCAACTGGTATTGCTCCCTGATTTTCCAGCTGAGTAGATAGTGGAAATATATCCGGTGATCTCCAAGGAAAACTGGTCCGCGCTGACTCAGATTTTGGTTCAGATTGCAGGTCACCCAAAATCGATTGGGCAGCCAAATCAGAGTGAGTTGTTTGATCCTGTCCAGCTGAGTATATAGCTGATGTTGCTTTAGAAGTTGTGGCTTTATTCAAATTTAATTCCTCTTGTGATATCTGGTGCACGATCACCTTTGAGTCGAGACCTTCTGGTATTGTTTCCTGACTTTCCAGCTGCGAAGATAATGGAAATATATCGGGCGACCTCCAAGGAAAACTGGTCCGCGATGACTTAGATTTTGGTTCAGATTGTAGATCATCCAAAATCGATTGGGTAGTCGAATCAGAGTGGGTTGTTTGATCCTGTCTAGCTGAGTATATAGCTGATGTTGCTGTAGGAGTTGTGGCTTTATTTAAATTTAATTCTTCCTGTGATATCTGGTGCACGATCACTTTTGAGTTGAGACCCTCTGGTATTGTTTCCTGGCTTTCGAGCTGAGAAGATAGTGGAAATATATCGGGCGATCTCCAAGGAAAACTGGTCCGTGATGATTTAGATTTTGGTTCAGATTGTAGGTCACTCAAGGTCGATTGGGCAGCCGCGTCAGAATGGGTTTGATCCTGTACAGTTGAATATACAGATGAGGCTGTTGTAGAAGTTGTGGCTTTATTTAAATTTGATTCTTCCTGCGAAATCTGGTGCACGATCACCTTTGATTCGTGAGCTTTTGGTGGCGAACCTAAGTCAACTGGTATTGTTCCCTGACTTTCCAGCTGAGTAGATAGTGGAAATATATCCGGCGATCTCCAAGGAAAACTGGTCCGTGATGACTTAGATTTTGGTTCAGGTTGCAGGTCACTCAAGGTCGATTGGGCAGCCGAGTCAGGGTGGGCTGTTCGATCCTGTGCAGTTGAATGTACAGATGAAGCTGTTGTTGAATTCGTGAATTTATTTAAATTTGGTTCTTCCTGCGAAATCTGGTGCACGATCACCTTTGATTCGTGAGCTTTTGGTGGCGAATCTAAGTCAACTGGTATTGTTCCCTGACTTTCCAGCTGAGTAGATAGTGGAAATATGTCAGGCGATCTCCAAGGAAAACTGGTCCGCGATGACTTAGATTTTTCGCTTGAATTTTCTTGGAAGATCACTTTTTGCTCGAGATCGTTTGAGACTAAGTTATCCCTTATCTCATTGACTGTGGATTGATCTGCCTTAGATTCTTCCCTTGAAACTTGGAAAGCTATCACATTTGATTCCGTTGGATTAGATGCTGTTTGAAAGACGCTGTTCTCAAAGTAGCCCGATTTGATTGGACCCTTTTGTTTCGTCGACAATGGAAATGATGTTCTTACCGGTTCGTGCAGCACCTTTTGTGCCACACGATTTGCACGTTCAGCACGAAAAGAAGACTGTAACTCTGATGATACGTCCTTTAAAATTTGATTAGCAATTTTCTTTGACGAATGGTCGAGCTTCTGCAAAGATTTAGGTGTAAATGGGAAAACTGGCCTATGTGATCCTTCGCGGGAAATCTGATGTACGATAACCTTTGGAGAGCGACAGACTGGAAATGCTGTTCGAGGTGGTGGTGTTGGTGGTAAGTTTGATTGATCTGGTTCTTGTAATGGTTTGGATTCAGTTTGTGTTGATCCTTCTTGTAGAATTGGATGTACGATCACTTTTGTAGGAAGTGATGTCTCTTCCGTTATGTGTGACGAAGTCTTGTGTTCTGTTGATCTATCTTTTGAAATCTGCTCGAAAATCACTGTTGAAGGAAGACTGTCTTCCTCTAGATCTGTTGGACCTGTATAGTGGATCTGTGTGACTGATGTCGGTAAGACAGGAGGAGAGGTTTGTGTTGAATCTTCCACCAAGATCGGTATAAAGATCTCTTTTGGTGATATGACTTGTTGGTCTGTTTGCGCTGGCTGTTGAGATATCTCCAAAATAGAATTTGTGGGAAAATCTGTAACAAATGGTTGCGTTAATGACTCCAATGGATTTTCATGAAATGGAGGTATGACAGAAGATGTGGTTTGTGTTGAATTTTCTAATAAAACCGGAATAACGACAACCTTTGGCGATTCTACTGCCTCCTTGGTGAGTATTGGCGTTGAAGGTGCATCAATTGGAGTTTGATGAAGGATTTCTTCAGATAGTGCTTCACTTACGATTACTTTCGATGTGCTTTGTTGAATAAGATCAGGATCTACCGAACCTTCGTTTGAAATTTTATGTATGGTTACTTTCGAAATTTCTTGTGGAATCGTGTCAAACGTGACTTTCTTAGAGAGCTGTGCCTCACGGGAGTCAGTGAGTGGTGGCGAATCTTCTTTAGAAATTTGATGCAGGATGACTTTTGATATCTCCTGGGTATTTGGCTCAAATGTTACCTTCTTTAAGATGTGTGCTAGTGGCGAGTCATCTTTGGAAGTCTGGTGGACAATCACTTTTGAAAATTGCTGCTGTTGCTGTGTGGTTGGTATTATTTGAAGACTATCGTCGGCTACTAGGCTATCTTCTTTTGAAATTTGATGAACGATCACTTTTGATATCTCCTGTGGATTGGGCTGAAAATTTACCTTCTTCAGAGTGTTTTTTAGTGCCGAATCATCTTTGGAAGTTTGATGGACGATCGCTTTTGAAGATTGCTCTTGTTGCTGTAAGTGTGATGTTGTTTGGAGATTATCATCTACTACTAAGCTATCTTCTATTGAAATTTGATGAACGATCACCTTTGATATCTCCTGCGGATTAGGCTCAAAAGTTACCTTTTTTGGGATTAGTGTCGATTCGTCTTTGGAAGTCTGACGCACGATCACTTTTGAAGATTGCTCTCGTTGCTGTGTGGGTGATATCGTTTGAAGACTATCATCGACAATTACAACATCATCGTCGATTGATCTTGATGTAAGTAGAGACGACGTATTCGATCTTGTCGCCTTCTTCTTCGAAATCTGCTGTGTGATTACCTTTGGCGACTGATCTATATTCTTTTTAGATGCAGTACGGACAGTTTGTGATTCCTCCACTTGATGCACAATTTCTTTCGATGATGGGTCGGATGATATTGCTGTAGACTGCGGAGTTTCTTCTTTTGAAATTTGATGGATAATCACTTTGGAAGTGATCGTTTGTGGAAGTTTTGACTCAATCACTTCTGGAGACTGATCATCATTTGATGAAATTCGACTTAATGGACGATCTACTGTAGAAGTTTCCTTCAAAATTTCATGCACGATCACTTTTGTCGCCCGATCCTCACTTCCCGTTGCTAGTTCCGATTCATCGCGTATCCCTCCCGTATCTAATCTATTTTCATCGACACTTCCTTCACTTTTTCTCGCAGTTTTTATTGATCTTGTCGCCGATTTTACTGCAGTCGGCACCGCTGCATCCTTCGTATGTGCTGACCCCGTTTTTAAGCTATTTATACCCGCACCGGCTTGAAATGTGTCTATTATCACTGAATTCCCGATTGTACTGTCCCCGTCGAATACTGTATTCTCCGATTTCCGTTCGATTTCTGTCAATTTCTTCGAAGAAGAAGAAGTAGAAGAGCAAAAAGAAGACAAATTATTAGACTGTGTCAGTACTGTCTTTGTATCACTACTACACGTATCTATGTCAACATTGCATGCATTTTCATTGATTTCCTCATTGCTCGACGGTGAGGAATCACCACCGACGACGACACCCTTTTCTATATCTAATACACTTGCGGAGGTGGAGGTGGTTGTTGTGTCGATACTACTCGAAAAATTAACATCAGCCGGTAAATTTGGCTGAATGCCCACCGATTCTAATTCACTTTGTTGTTCCTGTTTTACTGATGACGACGATGTTGTGTTACTTTTATTCTTATTTTGATTTTGATTCTTATTTTTATTCTTATTATGCTTGTTGCTGTTCGACTGCTTCTTTTTGCGATAATTGGGCATTTTTCTTATAAATAATTTATTTTTTTTTTAAATTTAAAACCGAAACCGTATTGTATACCGAACAATTGATAAATAAAAAGAAAAACTATTTTGCCTCGTTCGTTCGAAAATTTTTCGTTTAAATCAAAGTGTGTACTAAAAAATTTTTTTTACTCGATAACGCGTCGTGCCAAACTGAAACGAAATCGAAATTGCCGACGTGAAAAGCCCACCAAGAACCGCAGAGATACGCCACACGTTCAGTGAGAGAGATAGAGTAGGTTTCGTAATTTTTGTTAAATTTTTTTTTATTTTTCTACTCCTCACACGATTTCTTTTGTTTTTTGTAGGTATCCGCGAAAGCGAAAATAACTATAAATTATATTGAGAAAAACGCTATTCTTCTTAATTTTAGAATTTAAAAAAAAAAAACTTTTTTTTTCTTTCAATTTAAACACATAGATACACACCGAATGACGAGCACACTTTTGTATCTTTTTTTTTTAATTTTTTTATTTTAGAAACTCTTTGGTATTTGTTTGTATGAAATTCTCAAAATTCCTTTGCAGATACATCGGGAGATCTGATGATCGCGGCGACAACGATTTATTACACTCCTCGAGTGAGAAAATGAGTTTTCCCTCACACGAGAGAGGAGAGATGATCTTACGTATAAATCAAATGCACATTAACCGGCGTATAATCTAGTGATGTATCTGTATATCTTTTCTGAGAGCAAAAACGTATCTATTTATTTCTACCGTATGATTAGTGTCAGCTGCTTGTCTCCTGAGTGAGTGTGGATACTTGTGCGACTGTTGGATTGTCAGTATTTTGAGTGAGAGATAGAGTGGGGTTGTTGTTTAATGTATTTTTTTTTTTAGATCTCCAATAAGGAATACACACGGAAAGGAAACAAAACGAAGAAACGAAACAAAAACAAGAAAAAAAAAAAAACCGAAAAAACACTCAAAAGAATTAAAAATTAAATTTAAATAAATTGTTTTTCTATATTCGTTTTTAAGTTAGATGCACGTATGTGTGAGAGAGGAATATAAATTATTTTTTATTTTGTGGCACGTAGTGTGCGCGTTGTGTCCTCAGTTTCGAAATAAATTATCCACAAATGGAACAAAATACATTTTTTTTGTATTATAGTGGTAAACAAAGTCACAGAAAAAATAAAGATATAAACACTCTGGACATCATGCCAAGGAACGAGAGAGAATTTTTTTTTTACTTTTCGGCGATCGCGTACAAAGAGCGCGCAACCCCACAATTAACCTGGTATGAGTGTGGGGGGCGACTGTTTTGCGACTGCGCTTCCGTTTCAATTAGCCGCTGTTTTTGCTGGAAAAACAAAAACAACTACATACATTGCGGCAAAAAAAAAAAAATAAAAAATGGGACTCTTGTTGTCGTGTGTTGTTGAGTTAATGGTTTTCTTCGACTTTAAGTTTGTTTGGATGGAAAAAGTGTGGCGTATACGCAACTTTTTTTGGTTTTTGCTTTGTTTTTGGTGCTATTGCAGAGTGGTTGGTGTTATGGTGGATGAAGACCCTTTTCTTTTCTTCTTCTTCTTGGTTTTGAGTTTTCTTTTGGGAGTAGACCACATGGAAAAATTTCATTTGATTCTCTGGCGTATGAAGGTGGTGTGTGGAAATTTGTTTTCGTTTTGTCTGTTTTCTGTTTGCTGTTTGATGTGAAAAAAATTATGCAATTATTGAAGGGGTACTAATGAGTGTACATCTACAACAGTGTAGATAAGTGCTGATTGATGGAAGATTGAGGTAGAGAGAGAGAGAGAGAGAGTAGGGGAGACGGAGGTGGAGGTAATTTGTGCAAATGCGATCGTGATAAGAGCTGAGATCATTCAGTGCTTAGCAAGGTTGCCAAGTGGTTGACATTATGCATGTATATTGTTTTTACTTATAAGAGTTTTGATGATACTTAGTACAGTCGTACTAACTTAGTATTATAAAATTATAAAATCTTTTTATTATTGCGTTTGTAAGAATCCATGAGTTGAGAATGATGCTTAGGTCTGATATAGAAGTGTACGAAAACGATAGGAACTTCTGGTGCTAGTAATTACGCTGATTTCTCGTATTTTGGTAGAAAGATTTAGGTAAGCATACCTATATAGAATAGCATATTAAAGAAAATGTTGTAGGCGATTGTTCAGTTATGAAAAAAAATCGTTTGTTTAAATTTATATGACTTAGAACATCTGTACTAAGTTGGAAGCTAAAGGATTCGCCAAACATTGCGACAACCAAAAGGGCCTAAGACAAGCGAAGAAATTCATAAACCCCAACAGAAATAGAGCTAACATGCTACTTGAACTAAGCGAATACGATTTGCGACCTCTAACGGGCTACTTAGCCGTCCACTGTTCACTCAGGTACCATCTAAATAAAATAAAACTATCAGATACAGCCATGCGCATACTCTGCGGGAGAAAAGAGAAACAACAGAACACATTCTTTGTGAATGCCCAAGGGGCGCAACAAAACAATTATTCATCAAACGTGGGTCTCAATGCGCCCAGCAGATACCTGGAACATGGAATCCAAGACATTATTAAGGTTTATCAAGAGCCTCAGTTTTTAAATCTGGTTAACCATTGGGCCAGCACAATAGATCGTATGGGTCGCAGTGCACTTGGGCCCCAAACATCGTATCGTATCATATCGTTTGAAGCATTCGATGCTCTCGTGAAGTGTGAAGATAGCTGTGATACAAGTATCTTACTGTTATCACTGTAGGAATATTGAAACAAACTTTTCGAAAGCGTGCATTAAAAACGTTCAATATGCGAGTAAGTATGTAAAGTATTACATTCGAACTTTACCAGTATTTTTAGTACAAGTAGTACAACATTTGAGTGAGTTTTTCTTTCGTTGGCAACTTTTTTTTAAATTCCTGTACTAAATTGTTGCTGCACTTTACAACATTTCAATCGACGAGGGAATGGCTGATGTTTTCATTTGACGTGCATATATACATGCATTAACTGCATGCGCTGCGATGACACAATATGAACAAGAGCGCAACCATCTTCAAAATAGCCGTACAATGAAGGAGAAATGCTTAGAAGATTCGTTCCCCAAAGTTCTTTAACAATGCTGACGGCCAGCTCCTTGTAGATGACGATAAAATTCTGCAGAGATGGCGGCAGTATTGTGAACGACTTTTGAATGAACAGTTTCTCCGGCTATACTTTGCAAGAGCCACCCCTAACTGTGAAGAAATTTCCGACATTACAGTCGAAGAAGTTAGTGAGGCGGTCAAATACTCAAAAAAAAAAAAAACGAAATGGGGTTTGGCCAGACGAGATACCCAATGAAAAAAGATGGGAGACATCGGATTCAGATGGCTCGGAATTCTCATCTCCAAATTTACAAGAGGTGATCCAATGCCGAATCAATGAGGGGAAAGCTAGATTCTCCCTGTATACAAAGCGAAGGGTGATACGTGAAACTGTGATAACTACCGTTCGATCAAGTTGACGTCACACACCATGAAGATCGTTGAGCGAATGTTAGGTGACCGACTGCGAAAAATAATACAGCTATCTGATGACCAGTGCGGGTTTGTCGCGGGTAAATCAACCACAGATGCAATCCAAAGTATAAGGATCACAATGGAAAAACATCGTGATTCCTTAAAGGATTTACATATTGTAATAGTTGACTTTGAAAAGGCATTTGACAAACAACCACGAGATCTGATATGGATGGCGCTAAGACATCGAGGGGTTCCAGATACCTATGTACAGATGATCATGGACATGTACGAAGAAGCAAAGGCAAGAGTAAGATGCCGAAGAGTTCCCAATTAAAGTCAGGATGGACCAAGGAAGCGTCTTAAGTCCTTTGCTCTATATTGCAGTCTTTCACTATCTGCTTGAAGGTAAAGTGTTGCTTCCCAAGGTACACCAGTTATTTTTTGCTGACGATGGAGTCATCCTGACAATGAGGATTGGACGCAAAGTCCCTACTACGAGGACGTTTTGAAGAGAAATGGGTACCGTATTAGTCCAAATAAGACCAATTGCAAGTGTTGTCCGTTCTCTGATCCACTCAGGCCTATTCCAGACATTTATTTGAATGAAGCAGTGTTCCTCAAGTGCGAAAAGATCAAATATCTGGGATCTATGATCAACAACAAAGCAACCTGTGATGACGACATCAATCATCGCGTAAGCGTAGGGTGGATGAAGTGGCGAAAAAACTCCGCTATCTTCTGTGACAGAAAAATGACACCTAAGTGGAAAGGAAGGCTCTATACTGCAGCTGTGCATCCAGCGCTCACATACGGTTCACAATGTTGGACGATGTACAAAAAGTATGAGAGTTAATTAACGGCAGCTGAGATGAAGATGTTTCGCATGACAGCAGGAGTGACAAAGCTTGATCGAATAAGAAGTTCGAAGATCTAGGGAATCTTTCTCGTCAAGGAAACCATCTTACGAAAAATAAAGCGCGACTGGCCCAGCTGGCATTGCCGCATTCAAAGAATAGATAATTTGAACCCTGTTAAAAAGGCAATATCTATGAACGTTCCAAAGACATCGCGAGGCAGGAGAGGCAGGCCTATAAACGCCTGGATCACACAAATGCGACGACATCGACATCAGTAACCAAGTGATCCCAAATCGGAAGGCCTGGCGATATTTTCTGAAGTCAAATAGGTGAACCTCACAGGCGGATCAGTAGAAATGCAGTGAAGTGGGAGGCTTATGATCTCCTGTTTTCGTATCATAACCTTGCCGAAACAGGAAGAAGAAGATATAGTAAAAAGTCATATCCTGATATTATGGCAATTTGTATCCTCAGAAGTGAACTGTACCAATGCAATGAATACCCACACAAAATATTAAGCTTAAGTCCTTAATTTGTTATCTACTGCCGATGAGATTTAAGTAGATGGCTACGAGAATGTGCAAAAGAAACTCTTTTGTAAAGAGTTCTGAAATGTTAGTATTAAAAGTCCATGTAAGCCAACAAAACAAAATAAAAACGTCTAGAAGAAATAACTGTAAGGAAGATCAACTACCCCGCTAAGCACATGACAGAAAAGATTGGCGAAAATAGTGCTGAATCAACTGAATGTGTGATGTCATTATCGGTGATGAGGACAAATGGCACATGCCAAAGTGGCAAGTATGAGAAAATGCGGAATTGAAGAAGATAATGTGTTCTTGTGCATTAGCATCAGAAACAAAAGTCAGACCTTACTGATAGTTAATGAACTTTATAACAACCGGCTTTTCATTATGGTGAGATACCCATGAAAAACTCCTTCTTTATTCTATCTGAAGTATCCGAGCTCAAGTTGATATTTATTCGAAAGTTATCACATCGAAGCCGATATATAACTAACCGGAAATTGCACAAATCTTTTCCACTCGTCGCTCATTAGAACATCGCATAGATACACCATCTATAACTTCATTGCATGAGCTCCACGGAATATTAATTTGTTAAACTAACCAAAACACAAAATTAGCAAAATGACTCATTGCCAAAAATACACCACCAAAAAAAACAACAAACTATCTCAGACAATATATCACGTTGCTGTTTTAATTTCATATCAAAATTTTAGAATGTATATATTTGCTATGCACAGCTTCTCAAGGTTAAATACAATAGGCATGTCTCAAGCCGCACTTCTTGACGTTATTAACAAATCTTGAAGAACGATCTTAAATAATCTTTTCTTGAATCACATTCTACTTATCAGTCATCCCCTCTCTGTTCAACTCCTCCTCTCTCTCTCTCTACTTCTATCTATTTACAAATACTTCAGATTGTTTTTAGTACATTTTAACACAAGTAAATCCCTTCTGCAATGTTTCACTTTAATTTTATTTAATTTTCGTTTCGAGTTTTATACTAAATATTCCACTAAATATTTATACAAAAAAGTTTAAACAAATTCATTTAATTTTTTCTTTCGCATCGCGAAGTATATTCTATGGATTTCGAAGAAAACACCACAAATCGAATCAAATGCTAACCGTACACTGTGTGCGATGAACTCAGCGTTAGATCGTAACCACAAAAGAGGGCGCAGAACAATCGATCACACATCGTATACATTTACCACGATCAGGTGGAAGCAAAAACGTATAAACCAACCACCGATAAACAACAACAAAAGTGTTCTAAAACCGGACAAAAAAAAAAATGTCAAAAAGTGGTTAACAAACACATTCGTTTACGCAAAAAGTAACGAAGAAAAAAAAAAAAAAAGAACTTATCAACTTCAATTGGCGGCTGTCAAACATACTTACAACACCGCGACTGTTCTTATCAGTGTGTTTGATTGGTCTGATTTTTTTTTTTTTTTTTAATTGCAAATACAATTTAACGGTTAAGTTATTTTTATTATTATCGATGGTGAGCGTATATCTTCGATTTGAGATACTCGTATCTATGGTGAAGTAGCTATGGTTTGTGTTAATCAACAGCGTTCAGGTGACGTCATTAAAGTAAACACGTATCTACAGTGTGTATCTGCTGGTATATTTGTATCTACGATCGGTATATAGTGACATCATAACATTGTGTGTGAAAACAAATTGAAACCTGGGGTGGCAATTGAATTGGAGCACGATTACCGTCGTCGTCAAGGCATGCAATGTAATGCAAAAAATATATGACGTAATGGGAAACGTGCAGATTTATGGTTACATCAGAGCGTAGAGATGCAGAAATGCATTAATCTCCGGGTTAATTGCGGCAGGCTATATGCGTATAGATAGATGTGTGATGCAGATAATGAGTGCACACACGATAGATGTGTGCCGATTAGAGTGATATTATTCGTTCTCTCTGGGGATGCAAATTAGCGCGAGTGTATCTAATTTTCTCGAACTTTTAACCTGAACGAGTGTGGTGATGATGATGGTGATTGGTGTGAATCGAGGGAGGGGAATTTTTTGCGGTCTTGTGATTTTGCAGTGAGTTTTCTCACGATCTACAAGCGTAGTGTGATGACTTCTGAGTGATGAAAGTGCTGAAGTTGATGTTAATCGGACAGACGGTAAATTAGTCATTTACGAGCTTGTGAAACTTGATTGTTCGTTTGGTCAATTGAAAAAACAATCACGACGGCATTATGGATAGCTTTTATTATGCATAATTCTGCGCAGTTGTGACAGATACAGGTGGTGCCTGTTTTTTTTTAACTTCAAGTAGACGTACAGGGATGTTGGAAGGTCAGACCTTAGAAAAACATTTTATTTTCAATTTTTTAATGCATAGGTACTATTCATTCGTTTAGTCAGCTTGTTACTTGGTTAGTCAGTCAGTTAACCATTCAGTAAGTCAGTCAGGTAGTCATTTAGTTAGTCAGTCAGGTAGTCAGTCAGTTATTGAGTCAATAATTAGTCCCTTCTTTTGTCAATTAGTCGGCTGGTTAATCAATCAATTATTTAGTCATTTAGCTAGTCTGTCTGTTATTCAGTAATTTAGTCAGTCGGTTAGTTATAAATATTTGGCGCAACAGCTTTTTAAGTGCCAGGGGCTATATATATATTTTTCACACAAATGGAAGGGGCCTACAGTTTAGTGCCGTATCCGAAGGGCAATTTGTTTTGAGAAGCTTTCTCGAGACAACAATACTCTCGGATGTTTGTCAGACGTTCGCGAGAGGTGGGATCGTGAAAAAAACTTGTTGGTCTTTTCTGGGAATCAAACTTGGAACCTCACGCGCAGTAGTCCGACGGACTAACAACTTACGCTAGGCGCCCACGTATCGTACTTGACGTCGGTCGATTAGTCAGTCAATTACTTGGTCAGTTAAAATAAAATCATACATTGCATTGCAATTGTCGCATGTTCTCTACATGCTTTCAATTGCGATGATTGAGAGAGCGCAACACCTGATGTATAGCGGGCCGTAAGTGTTTTTCTGAATAGCGGACCACAGCTGACTCCTGTTTGGGCATAACACCGGCGATAGTTTTTTGTGGAAAGTTATACATAGGATCTACACTTCACGGCCTTGCTTAGTAGCGTCAGAGTTGTGTCTTTTTGTGTTTTTATATTGTAATAATGAGGGAATTTAGGGTTGACTATACTAACATTAGTGGACTTAGAAAAAATTCCTTTGACTTATACGCCCACGCTCATTCTCATAAACCAGCTGTTTTGGCACTTAGCGAAACACAGGTAGTCGAAGAATTTTCTGATTTAAAGCTGCCTGGATATAGCTTAGTGCCATTATTTTTCCCCATCGCGGCCTCGCCATTTATATCCGTAGTGATATAACTAACTAAATTCCACCACAGTATGGCCACTGTTCCAATCCGGAATTTAATTACAAATGGCTAAAATTCACCGTCGGTAAGCAAATAATTCACTATTGTTTTATTTATAGAAGCCCTAGTGCGAATAGCCACTCAACTTTTAACGAGTTTGATGCGTTGTCCGATTCCATCACACGAATTGTCTCCCTGTATCCTCATACTGAAATCGTCATTGCGGGCGATTTCAATATACACAATTCGGACTGGCTTCGACATTTTGGCCAGTCAACACCCGAAGGAAGGTATGTTGAACTTTTCGCTGAGACAAACAATTTGACTCATCTTGTAAATGAGCCTACACGCATTCCGGATATTGCAAGTCATTCTGCCAACACTCTGGACTTGTTTCTTACCTCTCACTCTGATAAATACATCATTGATGTTTTAGCGCCTCTAGGTCGGTCTGACCACAACATCGTATGGGCTAAATCTCGTACTCTGACCACTCAGTTAAAGAAAAAACTTCGAAAAGCAAAGTATGGCGTTACGAGAAAGTCAACTGGGACGGCCGTAATAGTTTCTTTAGGAGTTTTAACTGGTCGTAATGCTTCCTCGATAGCGACGTGGATGCCGCCGCTCATATGATTACTGACACCATCCGCTTAGAATTAAAAGCATCAAACCTAAGGCAAACTCGTGGTTTGACCAAAGCTACAAAGAGGCTATCAGGTCGAAAGAGGTAAGTTTTCGGTCTTATAGAGCCAAAAAATCTGAGGAAAACCGAAAGATGCTTAAACAATTCAGATGCAATGCCCACATTCGACGTGTAAAATTCTTACATGACCAAAAATTGATGCAAAAAATTCTACATTGTTCCAAAGCTAGTCAATATTTTTGGTCATTCGTCAAAAATATTAAAAATTCTGTCCCGTCTGCCATCCCAACACTCATTTATAATGACATTCCAGCTGTCAGCTCCGTAGACAAAGCCAATCTGCTTGCTGCTCACTTTGAAGCGAACTCCACCATGCCAGATAGTGCTTTGTCTCCGCCTGTACTTGAGTGCGTCGAATTTTCCATGGGACAAGTCCACTTTCGCACTCGTACAGTTACAGGAGTACTTAAGAGTCCCAACGTATACAAATCCACTGGTCCAGATGGCATCTCCCCCATAGTTCTGAAGATGTGTTCTTCCACGCTGGCAAAACCTCTGCGTAAGCTTTTCTGTCTATCCTACTCTTCTGGGCTCTTTTCGAGTAGATGGAAAATGGCATTTGTCCAGCCCGTCCCTAAAAAAGGCGAATCTTCCTCCCCGTCCAATTACCGACCTATTGCACTTACGTCCCTTCATTCCAAGGTCATGGAAACGCTGATAAATTGTCAGCTTATGAAATATCTTGATTCACGAAAACTCCTCAATGACCGGCAGTATGGTTTTCGTAGCAACAGGTCCACTGGTTATTTGATGGCATATCTCACCGAAAAGTGGAACCAATCTCTCCATCACTTCGGCGAAACAAAGATGGTTGCGCTCGGTATTTCTAAAGCATTTGGCAGAGTTTGGCATCAGGCTCTTTTGTCGAAAATGCGTGCATATGGCATCGATGAGTCTCTTCTTCAATGGATTAGGAATCACCTTTCGGGCCGTTCAATACAAGTTGTCTTGGGCGGCTTCAAGTCTGCAATTCACCATATAAATGCTGGTGCCCCCCAGGGCTCCGTTTTGTCTCCGACTCTCTTCCTCATTTTTATAAATGACCTCTTGTCTGCAACTTCTAATCCAATCCATTCCTTCGCTGATGACAGTACCCTCAGTTTTTCATATTCGTTCCCTAACTCACGTCCCTGCTCTTCGGCCGTAGAAGAGGAACGACAACGTATGTTAAACACATTAAATACCGATCTGGAGAGCATTACCAAATGGGGTTCAATCAATAGAGTGGAATTTAATGCATCCAAAGCTCAATGCTGTCTTATGTCTCTCAAGCGAAACCATTATCCATGAATGGTACTTGCATCGCTGAATCCGAAAGACATGCCATTCTCGGTATGTGCATCAATAACCGCCTTCGATGGAACGATCACATATTCGAAGTCGCCAAAAATGCTGCAAAATATTTAGGATTCCTTAAGGGATGCTAAAAATATTCTACTCCGTCTGATCTGGCCACCATCTATAAGGCATTCATCCGCCCAAAGCTGGAATATAACGCCCACATCTGGTCTGGTGCACCCAAGATCGCTCTCCACATTCTAGATAGGGTACAGAATCGCGCGTTAAAATTGACAGGTGATAGAGACATCGTGAACTCCATAGTCTTACTTGAACATCGTAGAAATGTCTCGTGTATTTCCCTTTTTATTGGTTTTTTTTTATAAAAAATGCTCCAGCGAAGTAGCCAGTTGCATTCCTCCCCTTCAAAACTTCACCCGCAATACGCGTCACACTTCGAATGCACATCAGTTCACCCTGAAGCCCAACTTCGGACGTACTGTCAAATATAGGGATTCGTTTAGAAGCCGAACAACACGTTTATGGAACGAACTACCAGACCCTGTATTTTCTAATCATTACAACCTTTAAACATTTAAAGCCAACGCAAACCGGCGTCTCCTGTGTCTCTTTCCCACCTTTCCCTGTCCGCCCGTGCCCTTAGAACCAGTATAAGGGTATTAGTAATCCGTTTGGCACGCGCAAATTATAAAAAAAAAAAAAACCGTGCTTCCGACAAACAAAATTTGTCTCTCAACCAACTAGGGTAGAATATCAACAACAGTGTCGTTACCTAGTCTTCAAAGTAAATGTAACTTTCATGTAAAAATCCAAAAACCCGTAGTATTTGAGTTTAGAAATACAACCAGATACATCATTCTTAACTTCAAGGACGTAGTTTATGCTCTACACATCGTTGATCCTGCCAGTTCTGTAGTATGATACGGATGGAAGAAACTGTCTAATACCATATATCCAATCCAGTGTGCGAAGGTAGGCACTATGAGCACCATCAATTACCGCATGTAGTCCAAAATGGCAAACGCGTGGACCACATCATCTCGGTCGTATAAACTAAGAAACCCTTAACCACAATGCACCATCCAGGAGTGTTTTTGAATCTGAGCCAATGGGCTTTAGATTTTAAGAAAGACGTGAAGGGTCGTTACACAAATCTAAAGGGCGGCTGTGTCTAAAGTCTACAAATGCAATTCTAGTAAGTAAGGCATCCGTATTTGTCAAGTGACTTATGTTATCGATGGGAAAGTGGAGATGGTTGGGTGTATAAAAAGATGAAGAAATTGTGTCTACTTTTGTTTCCATTAATTCTTTAAAAACCCCCAAATCCTAAGCCTTCAATTTTGAGGTCTGTCCTATAACGACAGCTAATGTTCCGATGACGTGCTTTACTCTAACGAAACCAAACTGTTAAGTGTGTTATCCTGCTCAAATCGCTGCTATCCGTCAATTTTTGGTTGGTTTTGGTTACCCGTCAGTGCTTACAATTTAATTACCTAAACTGTGCATTTATTCTGCTCACGAGTACGAATTGTTTACATTTCTAAATTGCAAAGTGACCAGCATAAAAATTGAACTGCTCAACTGGGGTGACTTTAATATTATGGAATTTTCACTATTGCACACCTTTGAATAGAGGAGTGCCAAAAATGTAATGAAAATGATGTCAGTCAGGTCTGGTATTGAAAACTACACCATTTGTTGGAGGTGTCCATACAAATATTCATTCATGAAAGGCAGGTTGACGTTGAAAGAATGCGGTGCGGTGAAGTATCACTTGCAGAATGAAGTCTAAATTCACATATTTCTGAACTCCAAAGTCTGAAATACTACCACTTTTAGTGAAGAGAAAGTAATTTCCAACTCTTTTCTAAACTTGATACATCCACTGAACCTTTTCAAACGTCCATTGCACCGAGGAATGCTTTGTTAAGATAAATAATTTGCGAATCTAATCTTCCCTTCTCTCTGATTTAATTCCTCTACTAAAACTACAATTAACAGCACTTCTCCTTGCCAAGTGATTAGTCTCGCAAATAATGAGCACCACACTCACAAAAGCAGGTCCCCTCCCCACCCCTATTGCACATCATTAATCCAAATCACAATTTTTCCCACCCTCTTCTGCTCATCAAAGGAAACCACCACCCAATCTGTTCATTACTTCATTATCCTTTGTTCGCAGGAAAATACTCCAAAAAAAGCACACCTCCTCCCACACCGTGCTTGCGCCATCACGATCCATTTACGGTAGATCCACTTCATTAGTTGAAACATAAATTAACCAACAGCAGCCGCAGAAGACATCTTCTTTCAGACGCTCATCGCATCGTATTCCTCGTGTCAATCACTGCTCCTCCACTTGCTATTCAACTCGAGTGCAGTATGGAACTTGCTCCACATCCTCTCCCGCCCTTCCATGATGAATGATTCACCACACCACATCACACACAGAGTCAGAGAGCTTGTGAATTCAGAGCACTTTCATATACTTTCATTCTGCACTTAGACACTCGATGTCGTTTGATTCATTGACAGGGAAAGACCCTAGCAATGTACTTGAATCCTTCGAATACCAACTTTTAGATCCTCTCTCCCAACAATAAACCATAAATCCATTTCTTTTCGAGCACATCGTCTGTGAGTGAAGGAGTATCGGAAAATCCTGAGGGAAGAAAAAGTTTTTATCCACCCACTTTGAGGAGGGTATTTGCAGGCGTCATAGAGCGAAAAAGTTGGGAATAAGCGTGACGCATGGCTGAGGAATGCTCGTCCTGCCGTGGGTGGAGGAGCCACATCTGGAGGACAGATTCCCGGCTACACACGCAGTACAGATGTTAAAGAGATGAAAATCTTCGAAAGTCTTTGCATGTTCGTTCCGTTCCCTGTGCGTCAGTGTCCTTGAGGGTATGTTGTTTCGAGTTTCTGCTAGTTTCTGTTCGATTCGGGGCATATGTAGGTGTGTGTGTGTGCAGGTGGGAGTTGGCTGGGTGCATGTTATGCATAGATTTGGACTCGTGGCACGTAGGCGGTAATTTCCACATGAAGAAGGTGTTTGCTTTTGGATGTCATGTAGTGTACGTGACGGTACCTAATGAGTTATTAAGAGGTTTACCCCGAGGTTATGATGGGCCAATGTTGGGGTATCACACTCTCGAGGAGGTAGTGTGTGTTCATGTTTTCCCTATGGCCATCGTGAGCGAAGTCTTTACACGTAGTTAGCAAACAACAACTGATGAAAGAAAAATAATATAGGGTGTCAGGCGCAGGTGGAAATACACTTTATGCGTATGAAGTCCGGAGGTAAGCAAAGCAGATGTGATCTGTTATTAATCAATGGCAGTTGCAGTGGTCAACAGATTTCTTCAAATATGCTTTCTACTCTTAAATAGCAATATCTTTGCAATACAGGGAGCATAGGGTAAGAATCAATCCTGAATAATGTTCATAATATCACAAGTGCTTTACCAACGGCGTATGCGAACAGAATAATCAACTACTGAGAATGTGGCTGCACACTGAGAGTCCTGGAAAGTTAATTGTGATTGGATGAAAACTCACCCGTCATCCGTAAGACCCTCCTAGTGAAAGGCTCCGCCTAAGTTATTAGAATGAAGACCGATACTAGTGAAAATATGTTAACGCCTTTGTTACGAGAGACTGGAAGGATATGGTCAGATATATGGTGATATATAACGGGTTCACCTTCTTAATGGGTGAGCTTTGACACGGGGACCGTACCGACCAGCATCACAGAGATAATAACCGCAATTAACTTCCTCAGGAAAAATTAAGTGATCGGCATTGAGGGTAGCCCCGTTAAGCACTTTTAAGTGACGCGAAAAACATCGGAATAACTGGTACACCCGCTTATACGAGGTGCATTAGAAAATGAGCGATTCCCACAAAAGTGAAAAAGAGGGACGATCATCAAGCTTCAAAAAGAGGGTAACTTTATGGAGTGTGGGAATTGGAGAAGTGTACCATATGTATTCTACCGGCTGTATCCAAAATAAAAGTTAGGTTAGATTGGCTGTGTGCACAAGGGTGCAGACATACTTAGATCAGTAAAGGTCCATTGTGATGCCAATGATCTACCACTAAACCACTCAGGGACTAATAAAACCAACCGGAGCTTTTGATGAAGCGATGGATGCTTATGACGCCTAATGACGCCAAATTGCCGAGGTCGTCAAGGAAGGGAGCCCCTAGATGGAAAATTCTTTTGCGTGATAGAGCAGTACGTATGGATAGGAGGTGAAGGATGGTTTCCTGCTCCTCCTCGTCCCTACAGCTCCTGCAGAAGTCGTTGGAAAAGAGGCTAAGTTTTTTGGCATGTTGGCCTATTAGACAGTGTACAGTGAGGACACCAATAACGCAGCTGATATGTAATCGCTTCAGCTTAACCAACTGGGCACTACGTTTCTAGTCCAGTTTAGGCCAGATCTGCCTTGAAATGTGACACGTTGATCCAATTTCTCATCTATGGTTGGTCTTGCTAATAGCGTTCAGCCTTAGTAGGTGCTTACATGTAGCGAGAGGGCTTGCCCATCTGCCAGAATTTTAAGAGTTGTACCCTGTCTGGCGAGCTCGTTCGTCCTGCAGTTTCCAGGAATGTCTCTGTGGCCCGGTACCCAGTATAGGCGAATGCTGAACTGCTCTGTCATCTCCGTAAGAGACAAGCTATAATCATTTTGGACAGAATGAATTCAACCCTCGATGTCGAACAGGCAGGTATTCGCGCTGGATCCTGCTGCATAGATCATATAAACACCTTTCGAATCATGATATAAAAATGCATCGAGTACAGATCTTCACCATATATATATACTATTCGTTGATTTTGAGAAGACTTTCGAGATGCTATCTGCTAAAGGGCCCATACGAGGGGTAAGTGTCATGTTTTGCACAATGGTAAGGCGTCTCTCTCAAGCAGAGAAAACTTCAAACTCGAGAAAGTTGGCCATTTTTTTTTAGCTAGGAAGTGTGGTCTCCGCCAAAAGTGGTGCCACTAAATTGGATGTGTGCAGCAGAATTGGGAAAGCAAAACGTTCAGCATGCTATGTTCAGAAGCAATGTTTTCAGCACAAAAACCCACCTGCGACTGTTCCGCTCCAAAGTGTAGTGTAGTACATGGAAGGTGACTACCACTCCCACTCGCAAACTGCAAATGTTCATAAACAGGTGGCTACATATCGAAAATTTGTATGGCCCAATCCTTCTTCTAATAAACAGCTTTATCAGAAATTGGGCCAGGATCCTATAGGCATTATCATACGGAGGAGAAAGTTGTAGTGGAATCCACTTACCTCGGTGATGGTCGTAAGGTTTCGAGAGAGAAGTTTAATTTGATTACCAAATCGGGAAGAGCTGACCAATATACATTTTATCTTCAAAAGCTACAACGAAATTGGTTTGCTACGACAATATATTTTTAACTGTTGGACCCAAGCAAAAACGTTCGGAATTTCAACTCGTATCGTGAAAGGAACTCGTCATAAGGGCGTTAGTTTTTGCAGACGATATAGTAATGTTGGCTAATTCCACGGAGACATTGCAGCACATGATTAATCGTTGTATGAATTTTGTAGAATGAGGAGCTTTATAATTAATCTGGAAAAATCGAAGGTGTTAATCTTCAAAAAGGATAAAGGAAGGAGGTGTAACAATGAAAAATGGTTTTTGAATGGTGATCAGATCGAAATCGTTAAAGTGTACAGCTGCCTTGGTATGCTTTTCACACAAAACCTAAGCATGGAAGATCAATTGAAATGCAAGCTGCAAAAGTGACTTAGCGATTTAGCCTTCAATAGGTCGAAGTGCTTTAAATTGCCGGATTTGTATGAAACCTTTCGTGCTCTACGTAATGAAGTGAATTCCAAAGTAAGACAAGCTAAAAGACGGTACTATTCAGATCGGCTCAGCAATAACTTGCCTACAAAAATACTATGGAATAATTTGCATGAAGTAGGTGTTGGCCGGAAGAATAAAGAGGATTTGGATAACTTAGATCCCGATCAACTAAACGAAATCTCACTTCATACCAACTACTTCGCATATGTTTCCTTCTGTGGATTATAGTGAGGTAACTGTAAATACATTGTATAGTTCTGAATTCTCCTGTGTAGAGCAAACTGATCTTGTTAAAGCTATATTCACTGTTAAGTCAAAAGCTGTTGGCTTTGATGAAATTCATCCTAGTTTTGTGAAAATTATTTTGCCTCACTTGCTTTCAGCTCTTACACATGTTTTCAATACTATCATTTTAACGTCCTCATTTTCATCTTTATGGAAATCATGAAAAATGATTCCCATTCTAAAAATGGGATCGCGTGTTTCCGCTCCTGAATATGGACCTATCTCCATTTTCCCTTTTTGTCCAAAGTCATGGAGAAGTTCATTCACTTTCAAGTGTCTGCATTTTTGCAAAATAACAAATTGCTGTATAGGAACCAATCCGGATTCAGGCCGAAACACAGCTGTATCTCTGCTCTTTTAAAAGTAACCGATGATATTCGTATTTCAATTGATAAAGATGAGGTTACATTTTTAACGTTACTTGATTTTTCCAAGGCGTTTGACATGGTCAACCACTCACAGCTGGTACGTAAACTAGAAACGATATACCGCTTTTCTCCAGCTGTTGCAAAACTTATAGCTTTTTATCTTGGAGAGAGTATATTCAAAATGACCCTACTCTCAAAATCTCAGATACTATGCTCAAGAAATACCGGTTCTCCAGGTGACCGCCACACATGGAGGAATGAAGGACTTGTTGTCTTACCAAACTCTGAAACTTGGTACACAGATGGTTCCAAATTGGAAAATGGTAGTACTGGCGCAGATGTTTATGGACCCAGGTTCCAAAGTGCGGCAGCGCTTGGGAAATCACCAACAATATTTCAGGCAGAAGTCCATGCAATCAAGCTCTGTGTTCATCTGTGAAAAAAGGTCGAGGGTACTCGTATCTATATCCTCTCGGAGAGCCAGGCAGCACTTATGGCTCTGAAATCGTACACGGTAGGATCAAAACTTGTATGGGACTGTCTAAGCTTACTCGAAGATCTCGCATCGAAAAACACCGTCACTGTGGCCTGGGTATCAGGACACGAAGGCTTCGAGGGCAACGAATGGCCGGACTGCTTAGCGAGAAGAGGCGCTAGTCGCCCACTAGTCAGTCCTGAACCCTACTTTGGAGTCACGCGGAGTAGCGCAAATATCAAAATAAAGAAATGGGAGGATGATCATCATGCAGAGTACTGGGCCAAACTCAAGGGCCTAAGACAGACAAAGAAGTTCATTAATCTCAACCGTTGTAAGGCTAAAAAGCTGTTCGAGCTTAGGAAAGCAGATTTAAGAATCTTAACAGACTACTTGACTGGTCATTGCCCACTCAGGTACCATCTGCACAAGATAGGAGTAGCAGATACAGACGAATGCCGGCTATGTGGAGAGTAAAAAGAGATGGCAGAACATATTCTCTGTGAATGCCCTATGGCCACAAGGAAAAGACTTCTCCATCTAGGGAGGGCTTTTTTGAGTCCGTCTGACTTCCGGAACATTGAGCCTGGAGCTTTGTTGAGGTTTATCAAGAACCTTAACCAAGTTCTCAGCTAAACACCGGACTAGCGCAATAGATCCCATTGGTCGCAGTGCGTACAAGGCCTTAGTATAGTATAGTATAGTATCTTGGAGGAAGAAAACAAGCCATAGTATTAAAAACCAAAGTGTCTATATTTTTAAATGTGTCAACAAGAGTATCACAAGGGTCCTTTGTTGTTTTCCATCTTCATTAATAACCTTCCGCTGTCAGTTAAAAACAGTATATACACATGTACGCTTATAATGTACAAATTTATTTAAGCTGTAAGCTGGGCCTGGTTAAAGATGGAGCTCATCGATTAAATGAGGACGTCAAGCAGGTTTCATTTTGGGCGGAAAGAAACTCTTTAAACTTGAATCCACTTAAGTCAAAGTGTTTAGTCACAAATAACAAAACTAAACTGAAAACAGATTATTTCCCAAAGATACGAGTATGTCTTGGAACTTCTGAAATTGAGTACCTACATTGAAAAAGCAAAAAAGCATATGGTTTAACTGAGCTCTCAGTTGGGAAGATCATATTCAGTCAATTATTGGTAAAGTGTTTGGTTGTTTAAGGAACTTATCACCATCTCAATATTTTACGCCGCAAGATACTAGTACAAGAATAATGCTAGTGAAGACCTTAATTCTTCCGCTTATTACTTATGGATTCCAAATTTTCTGCAGTCTAAGTGCCGGAATGAAAAGAAAACTTATAGTTGCCTTTAATAACATAATTATGTCTTTCTGCTCAGAAGATACGACTGCGGCTCCCCTTTTCGCAACGAAATTCTCGGCTGTACTTTGGAAGCGTAGTAATCCAAGTTACTTAGTCATATTAATTTATAATTGTTATATGAATTTGTTTAGCTGTTGTTATTTCATATATAAGTATTTAATTATATAATAACTAGCATCGTAGATTTATTAACTGTCAGGCAGGCACCTGGGGCTAGTTCTATTAGAGAACAGGACAGTTTTGTGACGGCCAACAGTGGGTAAGTGGCCCAACCTTAAATATATATGGTATACATAAACAATTTATAAGTACTAAAGAACTATAATACTAATGTAGTGGGTAAACTGCTGGATCGATGGTAGCGGCGTGTTTTGTTGCGACGAACAAAAGAGAATTTTTTTTAGTACTAAAGTACTATAATACTAAAGCAGTGGACCAATTTTGACCAAACCTCACAGGAATATTTTCGGGTAAATACCAAAGATTGCTTGAAAATTTGAGCTCAATCGGTTCAGTGCTTTTTTTTAATTTTTGTTTTGTGGTTTTTTTTCACATTTTTTCCCATGGAAAAAAACACTTTCAGTTTTACCCCTATTTTCCAACTTTTCCAATTTTTCTTTTCGTAAGAACCTTACTCTGACTATTACGAATATTTTAAAAGAAAAATGAACCAAATCGGTTGAGCCGTTCTCAAGTGATGCGATGACCAACGAACAGCATTTCATTTTTATTTATATAGATTATATCATTACTTCTCTCTCTTATATAAACTTCATTCGTAATAATGTTTTTTTTTTTTTAATTACACTTTTACTATTATAAAGATTGTTACAGTCCAATGTAAAAGATACAAAGTTTATAATAAATGAAATGAAAAATGAAAAAATCTGCTATAATTTCAACGTGGAGGAAATGCTTCGCTTACAAATACATATCGCAAAGCAGTAAGTTTCATGTTTTCGAATCTATTGCCAAGTCAACCATGTTGTATGGCGTCCAGGAATGTGGAGGAAGCTGGTTTGAGGAAGTGGAATAACTATTGAGATTCTTCATCAAAAGGATATTCTGATTACCCCCTTATACCCCATAATGCTTGAAACTGGACTTTCTCCACTGGCTACAAAAACGCTGAAACTGCAAGTAGACTTCATTTTAAGTGGTTAATATGCTTGTGGAAAGACTACCAAGGGAAGTGGCAAAGGATGCGTTACGTTGCAAGAAAAGTTGGTACAGCAATTGAAGTGATATAGCTTATAATTGTGGAATAAGCTTGGATCTGAATGAAGTAAATGTGGAATTATGGAAGCCAACATTTTACCAGTTAATTGCAGCCGTGGATCTTAAGTACAGATAGTAATTCGACAGATAAGCGGCAGAGTCACTTCATCGATCCGTTTATAGTCAGCTGAATTACAACTTGGGTAGTCGTACCTGCGCAGAAATATCTCTTACAATGAAATTGCGAGCTAAACTACTCCCATTAAATTATCAACCCCACAGAGAAGATTTACCACTCTTGTGTAACATATGTAAACTGGCGGAGAGGGAGGATGTATTCCATTTCGTGGGAAGATGTCCTACGGTCTGGAAAACCAGACGGCACTTTTTTGGCGTAGATCGAATTTCTACTCAAGAAGCTATCCATCAACACAACGAAATGAATGTGGCTATCCTGTTTGCTTATTGTAAGACAGCGCTGGTGTGTCGGCAAAGAATCGCTACGGATTGTAGTGTGAAAACTAGCTTTTATTTTATTAAATTGCAACTTCTGGTAAATATAGTAAAAGAAGTATAAGAAATGGTAAAAATTAATATAAAAAAAAATTTAATTTGGCTGACGGCCTAAACCCATGCAAATATTGATTTTTGATGGAAATACTCGTATATGTATAAATTATCGTTGTAGTTAAGGAATTAATAAAATCAATCTAAATCTACATCTAAATCCTGAAAGGTCTGGTAAGATGGAATGATGCAGTCCCCAGTTATCCAATGTCTAATATATAGTCTATATGGGGATACAACTTTTCATAATATAAAACAATATACTGAAGGTAAGCTCTAGTAGCATTGCTTGTTCGCAGGACCCATTCGAAAACAATGGATAAGTCGAAAGTATGGAGACTGCAACCATCATACGCAGTTCCTGCCCGTTCACGACGGTTGCCGCAAGTATCTCCACCGATTTGGACACGACACCCGTTCACCATTCTGCCCGGAATGCTAAGATGAAGATGAAGATACGGAGCACGCAGTAATTTATTGCATATATGGTATATGTGGGCGCCGTGGCGTAAGTGGTTAGTGTGTGGGATCACTACGCGTGAGGTTCCGAGTTCGAATCCTACAAAACACTAAAAAGTTTTTTCACGGTCCCATCTCTCGCGAGCGTCTGACAAACATCCGAGAGTATTGTTGTCTCGAAAAAGCTTCTCAAATCGCCGTTCGGATACGGCACTAAACTGTAGGTCCCTTCCATTCGTGTGAAAAATATAACGCACACAACATGAGTGGTTGCGAGAAGCTAGGCCCTGGCACTTAAGGAGCTGTTGCGCCAAATATTTATTTTTTTTATGGTATTTCACGGCAATACGATCACGGATACAAGCTGCCGAAATAAGGTTTCTTCGTTGTGTTGCTGGAATAATTCGTAGGGATCGAGTGCGCAACACTAGAGTAAGCGAGGCGCTCATGTTGAGCAGTTAGTTCTCCGAACGGAACGATCTATACTTCGATGGTTTGGTGCCGCAGACTGACTTCCAAGGCGTGCCATGATTGTCGTGCCATTAGGTAAACGACTTCCCGGTAGGCCTAGAAACAGATGGTTGGATCAAGTCCAACATCTCTCCTAGAGCCGTCTAGGGATTCGTCCTGATGAGATGGTGTCAATGAAGGAGGATCGAGAAGGATGGAGGGCCCTAAATACCTTAACATTATACCTCGCAACTTTCATGAAGGAATAGCGAAAATATATGTATGTATGTTTCACGACATGGAGAACTACTCTGCCCAGTTCGTCGTTAATCCTCGACCATATGCTATGGTCGGAAGAGAGTTGGATGGCAATATGTTTTTTGGTAACAACTCTTCAAAAAGAGCTGCGGAGAATAGAAAAGCTAAGAACAGCAACAGAAGCAGCGGAGACAGCTGACAGAAGAAGCATATCATGAACTGCTTACCAGTCCCGCGGGGAGAGTGGTACAAGTGTGCAGGGTGTAGATTAGTACGTGGGCGCATTCTTGGCATCGATTATTCGGGCGATTCGCATCGTGCATGCTAGTGGCCCGGGTTAATAGTATCTTTGGAAGATTACCACATCCCTTGGCGCAGCCAAAAAAAAAAAAATCACCAGTTATGCCTATACTCTCAAATCATATTCAACTGCTACATATACATAATCTTTACATAGCGCTCACGAATTAATTTAATGCTCAGTCCATTAAATTCTTATGGAAATGAGTCAAGTAAAATATGTATCTCGAAATACTTAGTACTTAAGACAAAATATTTTTGTTGCCACGTTTATTACAAAATAAACAAGCTACTTAAAAAGTTGTATTCTCTTTCGAAAAAAAATGTCATCGCCGAAAATAATACAGAATAATGTGCAGATATTTCAACGCCTTATGTTTCATAAACAGCACACTGCTGCTAGTCTGTGTATCTATTTTGTTTTCGCGGATCCATTAAATGCGTATTTTCTCTCTTTCGTCTAACAAAAGATGCAAACATATGGAATAATAAATTTTGATGTCTTGTTTTTTAGTTTGCACCTTTTTAAATGTAGCAAAACAAAATTGCTAAAAAAAGATATGCACTCGACTAATTTCTTAAAAATTCTACCATTACTCGTGCTCGCCACATATACTCCTAGTCATGTGCTTTACTCGCATAGTGGGTATATCCCCTCATTAAATTATTTTTCATTTTAGTCAGAACTTACATATAAGTATATACATGATGAGGCATCTGCTACACGAGTCCACGATAATAGAATAACAATTAGGGTCAATCATGTGCAAGTAGTTTTTACATACTCATTAGCGAAAAGGAGCGGATCTACTGCTGCATTGTGAATCCCTGACGTAGTAATTAACAAATTCATCTCTCTGGTGAAACCATTAAAAAAAAATATCCGATCAGTTCCGGGCAACTTCTGCAGCGCTAATTTCGAGGAGAAAATAACTACATCAGATGAAAAAGTACGAGTATCTGCAGATACAATATCACATGAATACCATTTATCTTGTGTTAAATTTTCCATACAATTTGTATCGCTTTTTTCTTGTATCTGAATATTTTCACATTTTTCCCTTCAATTTGAGAATGCTCTTTTAAAAGCATTCAACTTCACCGTTGAGAAGGATTGTCATCAATTTATTTTCTGATGGAAGTGTGGGAGAGAGGAGAATTCATATTCAGTGGCAGTGTCACTTTGAAAATCGATTTTCATTCATAATTCGTTAATGCATGCAGGGAGCGATGTGTGTGTGGGAGAGGAAAGAAAAGAAAACTGCAAAAGCAGCCACAAGTTGGCAAAAACTCAAGAAAATTCCCACCATCATCAATAATAATAACAAAAAAGTTTCATTGAATTATGCGGATAGTGACAGTCTGTTCGGAAAGAATGTATCTTCTTTGCAAATGTGTATATCTGCGTTTGTAGATTTTATATAAAATTTTATGAAAATTGTTCCATATTGTATAGTAGTTAGGTTAGGTTATGTAAGGTAGGGTTATGAGGTGATCATAAAACACTAGGCACCAAGGTGGGCCCATCGCGATCGCTTCACGGCAGAAGACCTAAATCCATTCCCCCAAGCAATTAATCTCCCTACAAAATCTGAAGAGATGCTTGTTATGGTTCGATGACTTCACCTCTTGTAGGTTTTCGAAGAAGTGTCTACCATGGAGCTTTAGCCTTATCCTGGCATTCCTTGGCATTCACAGAGTATATGAGTTATGTCCTCTGAGTCATGTAGGTCATCGCAGTACCTACAAACATCCGTATCCGATAACCCTAGTCTCATGGCATGCCCTTCTTAGGAGACAGTTGCCAGAGAGTATTCCTATCGCTGTTCTTAGCCTTGATCTATCTAATTTAATCATCCCCCCGAATTTTCTGCGGTCTAACACAGGCCACAATGCCTTATACACCCTGTGACCATCTAAGTTTGACCATCTTAGATTAGCAGTGTCAATGATTCTGTCACGAATAATTCCCTTAGCCACGCACCCTAGTGGTTTAATGCCACCAATTATATCACTATGTTTGGAGCCCCGCTCCTCTTTTAGCCAGCGCGTCGGCTTGCTCGTTGCCTTCAATATCGCAGTGTCCAGGTACCCAACATAACTGACTCGGTTCTGCGTACATAATGCCCTAAGCATTGTGCAGCAATTCCTGATTATCTCAGATTTGGTGACGTAAAACTCTAGCGTCTTCAGCGCAGCCTGACTGTCAATGTAGATGGCGATATTCTTATCGGATATTGAGCCCATCTCAAGTAACTCCGCACTTTTAAGCACAGCTAGAACCTCTGCTTGGAACACACTGCATGTTTCCGGAAGTCTCAGGATCACCTGTAGGTTCGTGTCTCTCGAGTAGATACCTGAGCCCGTGCCCTCACTGGTCTTAGAACCATCTATGTATATAGCAATCTCGTTATTGACAGAGACTGTCTTTCTTCGCCAGTCCTCTCTAATAGGATACAATACTTCGTATGGGCGGGCGGTATGATATCTCACACCTCATAGGTTGACCGCATTCCTTAATTGTGGCATCGATACAAGTGTTAGCCCCTAAAGCGAGGTAACAACAAAATTTAAGTAGCAACCAAAAAATGCTTACAAAACAAACCAATGAATCGAATGGAGCTATGTCCTATATTATTAGTCTTGAAGAGACTAACGTTAGTGAGCCGAAGCGCACTGTTGTCCGCTTGAAATTTAATTTGTAGTTCTAATGGTAAAAGATACAGAAAGATCTCGAGTGCAGCCATAGGTGTTGTGCGTAGAGCACCTGTGATGGCAATGCAAGCTGTTCTTTGTACCATGGCTAACATATCCCGTGTGTTTCTCGTATTCGTTGCCTTCCACCACACAAGAGTCCCATACGTAAGGATGGGTCTGACTAGCATAATGTATAGCCAGTGCGTCTTTGCGGGCTTCAGGACCCATTTTTTCCCTGCGCTCCGCTTTGCGGACTCGTTCCTGTATGTTAAGTTTTCTGTCCAGCATTATACCAAAATATCTGGCGCGATCCGAAAGGGAAAGTTCCACCCCTGCTAGCTTAGGTAGTTTGAATGGTGGTATCTTGTATTTTCTACTGAAGAGTACCAGTTCTGTTTTGTCCGGGTTGACGTGTAGTCCACACCCTCTAGCCTATTCTCCGAGACTATTAAGAGCTGATTCCATCATTTCACTTAATGTGTCAAGGAACTTGCCCTAAACTAAAATCACGACGTCGTGCGCGTAAGCAGTGACACTTATGCCTGTATTGTTTAGTTCTTTAAGTATCCCATCGATGACTAGAACCCAGAGGAGCGGTGAGATGACGCATACCTGGGGAGCCCCCTGGTAACGGATTTTCTTATTGAACTGTTTTCGATAGCGGAGTTAATGTTTCTTTTGCCGAGCATATTGCAGAGCCAATTGGTAATGCCATGCTCGACATTCATAGATTCTAGGGCCTGTTTGATGGCCCTTCCTTTTATATTATTGAAAGCACCTTCTATATCTAGGAAGGCTGCTAGTGCAAATTCCTTATGGTGAAGGCTAACTTCTATCTTCCCTACTACGTTGTGTAAAGCTGTTTCCACCGATTTCCCCTTCAAATATGCATGCTGAGCTTTGCATAGAATGCCGTTGCAACACTTACTTCTGATGTGAATATCAAGAAGTCTTTCAAGTGTCTTGAGGAGGAATGACGAGAGACTTACGGGTCTGTAGTCTTTCGCTGAAGTGTGGCTTGGTTTACCTGATTTAGGTATGAATATAACCCGCACTTCCCTCCATGCCACTGGTACGTAACATGACCTTAAACAATGTTTAAAAATTTCACTAAGCCTGCTTCTGACCTTGGGTGGAGCTTTATGCAGCAAAGCTGGCAAAATTCCATCAGGGCCTGGTGCTTTGAATGGTGCGAATGACTTGTATAGTAGTTAGGTAGAAGCGTTTTCTTTCCTATTTTCATTTTTTTTTAAGAAACGAAACCAAACTAGTGCCATTTTGAAACCACAAGTAATGTGACCTGGTGGTTTGAGGATGTCGTTAGCCTTATCCGAAGATATTTAAACCCACTCTGTGGAATTCAAAGAAAAGCTGAGTTATCCAATTCTTTTGCCAGACATCTCCATGAGGTCATCGAAAAAGGGTTGCCCTAATAAAGGGTGAGCCAATAGCTAGTGTGAAAGTTTTTATTAAATTAAACACACATCTATTGTGAAATTAATATAGAGCTTTATTGATTAATGAAGTTCGGTCCATAACAATTATGAATGGAGCATTCATATGACCACCACGGCTTCTGTTGCAAGCGACTATCCGTAGGTCAACAAAAATGCGTTGTTGCGTAGTAAGCAACTCCACGACTAAAATTGCCAAAGATAGTGCTTGATACCTGTTGAAAAAATCAAGCAAATTGAATTCATTAAATGACAGCAATTGATAGCCAACATCCACACCTTCTGTTGGCTCACCCTTTATTTTTCATCTGGTCCTCGCTAAGACCGGACATCCACAAAAATAATGAGTTAGAGTTTTCTTTAAGACAACTAAGGCATAATTTGTTGTGAGAGGTACTTTGTTTGGTTACATGGCCTCCTATTGCCCAATGGCCTGTGCTTATAGCTACAATCCTTGCAATATCCGGTCTTGATCGTGATCGTTTGTTTTTGGGTTTCTTATGCCTGTTATGTCAGCCTAAGGTGGCCGGCTTTAAAAACTGATAGTCCATATTGCCTTTAACAACTCTTAGAGGAATATTAAAACTTTTCGACAAAGGGCTACCAAGGTATGACCCTTGCTCGGCCAACTCATCCGCCTATTCGTTTTGCTCAAACTTACTGTGCCCTGAGTTAATTTTGATTGAGAAGAAAGTTCGTTGTATTCATTACGGCATTGCTCTATAAGTTTAGATGATGTAGAAGCTGGCAGAAGTATTGTGAGTGAATGTTGGGGAATTTTACAGTGTGCGACAAGCCTCACGAATTACGAGCATCTCCAGCTGGAGCCGGTGGGCAAAAAAACTTCGATCTATTTTCTTCTACCTATTTCAGTGAGGCTGTAATCTGAATGAAAAGAATCATAACTCTTCCTCTTTACTGCAATTCTACTGATCTGATGTTTGATGACTGATGCCTATGTGACCTCGGGATATATAGACACGCCTACCGAATTTGGATCACTTCGTTACTGATGCAAACCAAATGCTGGTGTTGTTGCACGTGTGTGATCCAGTAGTTTTTAGGCCTGCCTCTCTTTCGCGATAGGTAGGTAGGTAGGAGTGGTTGTATCAGCAAACCATGCCAACACTTAATTAGCGCAGAAGCGCCGTTTTATTACCACAAATCAAGTGACCTGACGGATGTTAACTACTAGGGGAAAGAAGAAGAAAAAGGGGGAAGGATTATTCAAATCCACCCCGTTACATTGAGGAAGCTGATAATATCCCCAATGCTAATCTCCGCTAGCTCTAGAAGGTTATTGATAAAGAATTTACCTAAGGTGCACTGTCTGGCCTTGCCTAAAGCCGGACACTTGCAGAGGAAGTGTAAGATTGTTTCTATTTCATCAGCAGTATTGCAGCTGCGATGTGTGCATTAAATGCAATGCCTATTCTGGCCGCATGAACCCCGATGGGCCAGTGGCCAGTAATAACTGCCAGAGTTCTTGCGATATCTGTGCGGTTTCTGTTTAGTAGATCTTGCGTTCTTTTCAGGGAGTATTTGGGCCACATCTGCCTGGAGATGATACAGTTCCGCACCCCCTGCCATCTAATATCCACCTTAAGCAGATAGTGAGCGAAGATGCCTCCCTTAAGGACCCCCAACGGGACGTTCACCTCCTTTGCTAGGGAAGCATCAAGGGAAGATCCTTGCTGCGCGAGTTCATCAGCCCGCTCATTCATCTTAATGTTTCTGTGACCCGGAACCCAAAGGAGACAGATGCTTAGCCGGTGACTAAGCGAGGCGAGTTATTTTTTGCACTGCTCTACTAGCCTTGAGGATGTAGTGGCAGATACTATAGCCTTGATAACCGCCTGGCTGTCAATGAGGATGGCAATGGTATTTTGGGGTGTAGAGGTTTGCTTGAGTATGCGGCAGGCCTCACGTACAGCAAAGACTTCCGCCTGGAAGACACTGCACGAAGCAAGAAGCTGGTACGACCTGGAAATATTGAAGGATTCAGAGAATATCCCCGCCCCTACCCCGCAGTCCATTTTTGAACCGTCGGTGAAAATTGTTGATTCGAACTCATTTATCAGTACCCCAGTTTACCATTCCGCCCTGGTAGGGAATCTGATCGTCACGTAATTTCTAAAGTTCTTTCGCGATATCAGTGAAACGTTCAGGGATATTGCCATTTTTACCCTGCTGGACTAACCGAATATTTCCCAATCAAAGTCAGGGTACACCAGGGAAGAAAAAAAGGTCGAATACTTACGCTGCCCGGTCTGTGATCCAGGCAGACCTATTCCATATATTTATTAGAATGGAACAGTGCTTCTTAAATACAAAAAGTTCAAATATCTGGGATGTATGATCAATAGCAAAGCAATCTGTGATGACGACATCAATCATAGCGTAAGCGTAGGGTAGATGAAGTGGAGGGAAAACTCAGTTATCTTCTGTAACCGAAAATGCCCTCCAAACTGAAAGGAAGGCTCTGCACCATAGTTATGCATCCAGCACTCACATGCAGTTCAAAATATGGAACAATATACTCAAAAAGTATGAGTGCAAATTAACGGTAGCTGAAATGAAGGTGTTCGCATGACTGCAAGAGCGACAAACTTACTTAGATGGAGCTACAGTCCGGGGTAGACCTGGTCTTCAACCAACTTCTTCTCATGGGCTGCTATTGTCACTGCTAGGACTTCTGCATGGAAAACGCTGCTGTAGTTAGGAAGCCGAGCTGACATGGAGATAATAAGCGGTTCAGAGAAGATGCCTGCACCTACACCTGTTTTCATTTTGGACCCATCGGTGTACACCGCTATGGATCGCTCGTTAGGCGTTATGTCAATTTTCTATTCTTCCCTGTTCGGATTGGAGCTTAGAAATGATCTCGTAAAATCTAGGTAAGGCGTTGTGTAGTAGGTACTAGATAGATTGCCTAGATATCTCTGCAGGATCGGGGTATCACCCATTGTATTCGGCCTCCAGGTCGTAATCTTACGGCACTAGTAGCCGCCGATGCTTGTATAAAGATGTCTAGCGGAAGCAGCTTGAGAATGGCCTCGAGTCCTGCTGTAGGTGTCGTTCTATTGGACTGATTGTGGCGATGCACGCTGGTTTTTGTACTTTTGTGATGGCAGTTAGGTTGTTCATTTTGCTGGCGGCTTGCCACCAAACAAGGCTGCCATAAGTTAGTATTGGCCTTACTATAACTGTATATATCCATAGGATGATTTTGGCTTTCGGTCCCCAAGTATTCCCGAATATTCTGTTGGATGAGTGAAAGCTATCGTGGCTTTTTTGACTCTATTTTCAGTTCAGTTTCCTATCGAGCACCAGGCCGAGGTATCTCGCACTACTGGAGATACTTAGTGGCATACCCCTTACGGAAGGTGTTACGAATTGTGGAATAATACTTTTGTTAGTGAATAGTACTAAGTCTGTTTTCTGAAGATTGACCGCTAGTCCACATCCCTTCGCTCCTTCAATTTGCTCGCTCAGGGTCGGGAGAAATTTTCCTGTTGCCAGCAGCACAACGTCGTCCGCATAGGCTATGGTTTTGACGCCGCTGTTTCTGAGTTTTAGAAGAACTTCATTCAGGACAGTTACCCACAGCAGTGGGGATATAACCCCTCCTTGGGGAGTGCTTCCACTAGCATATTGACGGTCCACTTTATCAGGGAGTTGTGAATAATGAGGTTCGGTAGAGTTCTATAAACCACATCTGTTTTGATATTGTTAAAGACTCCTTCAATGTCTAGGAAAGCGGCTAGTGTATATTTCTTGCCTTTCAATGATTTTTCTATTGAGCAGACTACACAGTGCAACGCTGTCTCTACGCTTTTTCTTTTCATATAAGCGTGGTGCGCTGGGTCACTAGGGCGTTGTTTGCTACGAATGTGTTTATTAGCTAATCTTTCAAAGGTCCTTGGGACAAAGGAGGTAAGACTTATTGGCCTAAAGTCTTTCGCGGTAGTGTGGCTTGCATTACCGGCCTTGGGTATGAAGACCACTTGAACCTCTCTCCATGATCTAGGTATACCATATACCCCCAAATGAGGTTATTGGCCACATCTAAGGAGTATTTCTCTATTTACGTCGAGAGCCAGCGCATTGATAGCCATTACAGCTGGAACTAAAACATGAACCCTGTGGTGCAGAGCTCCGGGCTCTGGGTAGGCGTTCAAGTTATTTGTGTAACAAGCTATAGTGAGTTCAGAAACGTTAAAGTGGATGAATTGGATTATTTTCATGTTTCCATCAGGTTAGCGCAATTTCCGGCAGTACCCCTAATTTACAATTTATTTAGTTGGACCGATTCATTGCAAAACCGAGAAGATAGCGTAGGCTTTTCGACACCCGAGAATTTATGTTCTGTACATGATGTGATGCTAAATCCCGAATCAAATTTAAATCTTTGTTTCGTAGATTCGCATATTCACTGCACCTATTCATGACCTCTTCTATTGAAATTTTATTCAGTTGCGATCTTCTGAAACCAAATAATTGTGTCAAGCTTCCATAATCGACTGATGTGGGTTATGCATCTGATCCAACAACACCCATGACAAGTAGCTAGTGTAATACCACATAAGTACAATCATTTAAATAGACGACCCAGGCATCACCGTCACTGTTAAATCTGTGTCACTGTCTGCGTAAATTAATAATTAAAATCGCATTGTTAATCCAAAGCGAAATCCTCAACCACAGTCAGTCCGATTTTAATTGAGCGTCACATAATCGATTCCATTCATTTGAAATAGAGCACAGAGAGAGGGCCTGCCACAATGTGACCGTTGTACACCAGTAAAGTGCATCTAATCTCTCTGACAACATATTCACCTGTCAAACATAAATCCGTACCCCTCACTCCGAATAACCACACTCAAAACTGCTGCGCAAAACATGAAAATATCCATTTCACCATTTGTCAAACCAGGAAGGGCTTTTTCCAGCGGCCACAAGCTGCTGCAATTGCTACTCGATGAGCTCCATGGAGACTCAGGGTGTGTCACCGGGGGGATGGTGGTGGTTAAAAATATGTGTACGAAGGGATTATAGTTTCAATTGCAACATCGACATGTTCTCAGCTCTCTTGTGTGCTGGTTTTCACCTAACAAAGCCAACGATCATAAGAAGTCAGCCAACTTGAGCAATCTCCCCTCCTAAACTGGGGTAACACGAAACTCGGAACACAGAACATCCATATGAGGTCTGTGCGGTCTGCGTCTGTTGACATGGAGTAATGAAATCCGAATGTGAAAGGCTTTAGCCTCCGCTCACCGCTCTTTAATCTTTGGTCCGGCATTAGTAGGAGTTGAATCCTTCTCTGTTGGCAGTGTTTTGTGTTCGGTGTGTGTAAATGGCTGCATTATGCCAAATGGCAGATGGGAATAGTATATCCGAAGGATATTTTGTTAGTTTTCATCAGCAGGATTGAGGTTTTTTTTTTTTTTCGACAAATATCCTTTCGAAGGAGAGACAACAGAAAAACAGAGATATTCCATTCGAATATATTTTCTTTAAAGGACTTCGCAGTATGGAACAGGAAGTATGTATCTACATGTACATCCTTATTCACTTGTGATAGATGATGGAACTGACTATGCAGATAGGAGATACCGATTTTCAAATTCATAGATAGAGAGATACAAACAAATTGTCAAATGAAGCCAATAGCGCATAAATCTCAAAGATGCCAGGGAGTAATTTTAGAAAATTGGTTTCGATTTGTTTCCAAGGATTCGGTTCTTCGGTCTGAGCTGTGTGTGCTTTTCCTCCTCATCGTCATCATCGTCGTTGTCTCTGATGTATGCACAAAGTGATTCACTGCTTTTGTCAGAATGAACAAATACGGAAAAGGACGAAAATAAATTGAATACTATATTTGGAGCTTAGTAGTCCGTTGTTTTGGACAGCATCACCATAAGAAGGAGGAGGAGGAGGATGGAGTGTGTATGGCATTCTGTTTGCTTGATTTCATTATGGATGGCAGAACACATTGGCTAAGAATGGAAAATGTATCTATTTTGATTGTTTTGTTAATCTGTGAAAATAATTTCAACATCTGTTGGCTATAAATTTACATAGACGAATATGCAGAGGGATTGAGTTGACAGAGAATTGATAGGACGGGTTCTTACTATAAATTGTGCTTCTTCCTTGTGAACTGATTGTTCTTAGATGAATGATTCTAGTTATATGGATCTATTGAGTTGTGGTAAATATCATTTCGAAAATATGTCAGACTCTAATTGGAGGCTGGTCAGACGGTAGTGGATGTGATTATATGAAAATACAAGCGTTTACACATAGCTGAGGCCTACCAACTCCTACTCTCAACCTCCAAGCGGTGACAGCCGGGTGCCTAGTACCTTAATCTAAGAAATGGGTAACCAACCCTGTTTGGCGGATTGTTCGCGGCAGCAGATGGAAAGGGGGGTGGGGGGGAGAGTGCTTTTTCACTAGAGCACTTCTTCTTATTTCAGGCGGCAGCGGACGAATTCTCTAGACAGAGTCAATGGTGGTGTCTATAGTTAGGTTGAACTCAGTGAATACCTTGCGCGAGCTGGTTCGATGTATTTGGATCACAGGTCGGAAAGGAATTTTCAATGTTAATCAGGACCTTGGAATATAGATGGTGGCGGAAGAGCCCTTAATCGGCCAACGGCAGCGCTCATACTCCGTAGTGGACTACTGGCACCGGTGAACCCGGCCCCTCGTCCTAGGTGTATAACTAAAGGAACTGGCCCTCCAGGTTGGGGGTTGTGCCGTCGGGGTAACTTCCCTACTACGTAAAAAAACGAATAGTTCCGATACAACCAAAAGTCTTGGATAAGGACAATTCAACTGATGACGGTCCCAGCAAACAACGAAAGCACAACGACCTTCGGATCTGTACGTGGAATGTTCTGGCCCTTTAAACACCACGTGCAGCCGAACAACTAGTAGAGGCCCTAGACTGCTATAAAGCAGATATAACTGCCATCCAGGAAGTGCAATGGGATGGTTCGGACAAAAAGAGGATGAAAAACGGCGACATCTACGAGGGCAAGGTGAAAAGTTCTCGGCCTGACAATGAAAGACTGCGATTTTCAGTTAAAAAATGATTTTATTTTTCTACATAATCTCCCTTGACCTTAACACACTTAGTCCAGTGTTTCTCCAACATCTGTATTCATTCTCGGAAGTCAGAGTCTAGAAGGCTATGAAAATATTCATCTACGGCCCTCTCAACTTCTGCATTGGATGCGAAGCGCTTTTCAGAAACAAATTTCTTCAAGTTTGGGAACAGGTGGAAGTCTGAGGGTGCCACATCAGGTGAATATGGGATGGCCGAGCAAATCGTACCCCAAATCCCGCAGTTTTCCCATCGCTAACGCACACTTGTGTACAGGTGCATTGTCCTGGTGAAAGAACATTTTTTTCTTCTTCAAGCCAGGCCCTTTCTCGCGAATTTTGGTATCCAGCTGGTCAAGAAGGTTGGAGTAATATTCGCTTGTAATTGTTCTGCCTTTCTCAAGGTAATCAATTAACAGGATCCCTTTCGCATCCCAAAACACACTGGCCATGACCTTTCCGGCAGATGCGATCGACTTCGCTTTCTTTGGCGCTGAACCACCGGCTTCCAACCACTGCTTCGACTGCTGTTTCGTTTCTGGCGTGCAGTGGTGGAACTATCCATGGTGACAAATCGCCACACAAAATCGGTCGGATCCCTATTGAAAGGGTCCAAAGATTGCCGCGAAAATCGTTTAAGCATTTACTTTTGATCGGCATTAAGCAAATACGGCACCCATCTTGCGCAGAGCTTTCGCATCCCTAAGTTTTTGTGCAAGATGCACCCTCTCTTTTGATATACACACAGCCTCAGCTATCTCACTCTACTTCACTCGCCTATCGTCCAACACGATATCATGCATTTTTTCGGTGGTTTCGGGTGTGGTTGCGGTTTTTGGCCGTCATTCACGTGGGTCATCTTCGAGGGACGTGCGACCACGTTTAAATTCAGCTGTTCACTTTTTAACGGTTGACATGGAAGGAGCAGACTCCCCGTAAACTTTTGTTAGCTTTGGATGAATTTCCTTAGGGGTTAACCCATCCAAAACTAAGAATTTTATGACCGCACGATATTCAAGTTTATCCATTTTAACGAAAAACAAGCAAGACGTCTTCTGCAAAAATTCGTGTAAACAAACTACTTGAGAGAACAAGTTGAAACTTGTCACACGAACTAATAAGAAGTCCACCCAGGCAGGAAACATATTTTTTGCTGATTGGAACACTATCTCTGCGTCAGGCCGAGAACTTTTCACCTTGCCCCTCGTACTACGGTGATTGCTACAGAGCGAACAGGCAGCGCGTATTCGGATGCGGATTTGTTATACGCGGCAGACTTAGGCAAGAAGACTCAAGCTTTCGAGACATGAGGCAGCGTATTATGACTATCCGAATCAAGGCTTAATTTTGCTAAAATATGTGTAAGCCTAATATGTGCCCACGGAAGAAATGGACCCTGTCATCAAAAATTCTTTCGAGGAGCTCAAAACAAAAACAAATATTTGGCGCAACAGCTCTTGAAAGTGCCAGGGCCTAGCTTCTTGCAACCACTCATGTTGTGTGCGTTATATTTTTCACACGAATGGAAGGGACCTACAGTTTATTGCCGTATCCGAACGGCAATTTGAGAAGCTTTTTCGAGACAACAATACTCTCGGATGTTTGTCAGACGCTCGCGAGAGGTGGGACCGTGAAAAAACTGTTTGGTGTTTTCTGGGATTCGAACTTGGAACCTCATGCGTAGTGATCTGACACACTAACCAGTTACGCCACGGCGCCCAGGAGGAGCTCCTTGACAAAACATACGAACAATGTCCTACACCACGTCCGATAATGGACTAAGGCTAACTGAAATAACATGCGCACAGCAGGTATTCAATTTCTTGAACTTTACTCAAGATACTACGGGACTGTACATGTTGAACTCCCTCATTACTATCTTTTTTTTCCAATTTGCACCAAATAACCAAATTCTTGTTCAACCCTCAAAACGAGTCTTCTTGGTGCATCTTTATGGAGCAGTTTAGAAATTATAATTACCACCCTCAAGCCACATGACAAGCCTTTTAAAATTAACCACACTTAACACATGTATCTATCATTAAATTTGTACCCATTTCAACCATGTTTAATTAATTCTACTACTTTTTAGGTCAATGATGACACCATAGCATCATCACAACCCTTAAAACTAACCTCACATTAACCCATGTCATACAGAGCAGCACATCCTGCGCGCATTTAAATAAAACAAAATCCCATCCCTCTGTCAGTGCCTGTGCCAGCATCACATGTACATTGAATGAGATGCACAATTAAGTTATATAGGTCACTAGATCTGTCAAACACTTCAGATGCAGAATGCGGACGACGAGACCCAGAAAGTACTATCGTACACTCTGTATGCAACCCTTGTACGGCACAACCCCACATGAACACAATCGTTTTTGATGGCCACGATGAGTACATACACTACATCTATCCTCATTTATGACAAATCGCGACAAATGAATAAATGAATGAATGAATAAAGAGCTGAAATATATATAAAAAAAAAACTTATTCTAAAGACAAAAGCTCAGAACAGAAGAACTGAATAGGTAATCAGAACGTGATGTGCGGCGGAGACAGCCAGTCAGTCTGGGCGCTAAATCAGGAAAAACCGTCCTTTCTAAACCGTCCGGCAGAACTAAACTAAACTAACTCGACAGCAAGTCGAAATAGACGACCGACGACGCCTTAAATAAGGGCACATGATGGCTGTTTATTTAACGGAGAGTCAGACGGTCAGCAGGCCGACCAGCCTGTCTGTCTGTCGCATGATTATAGAACTCTCGCATTTGCATGTAATTAATAAAACATCATTGGCGTGGCGCGGTGGCCTTCGTTGGATGGTCATATACTGCCGACACAATGCTGTGCCGTTATTGTTACCTCTTGAATAAGGATTTTCCCCTAGAAGTAGCACATATAGTGTAGGACGGATGATATAATTCATGGGAATGGACAGTATGTCCAACAACACATTGCCTCGAATTCTTTCTTTTTTTCTTCAGCAAAAAAAGTTTTAATGGGAACTCTGTCAAGTTCTTACATCATGTTCAAAAAATGTTCTAAAGGATGAAATAGATGCCCAAGATGTTCGTCCAACTGCCGTATAAGGAGTCTTAGGAAGTACTTATGTAGGTATCTGCATTCGCTAACTGAACCAAGCAATGTTCAAATTTTTCGAGCAACATGAAGTGCTGGATACAGAACGATACAGAAGCCCGACTAGCTTAAGTGAGTCAAACAGGGTGTTAGCAATGCTCTTTCCAAGTTATAGAATTCAGTCTTACTGTGAATGTTGACGGGTTTTGGAGCTGAATATTGTGGATGACGAACCATACAAACTGTACAGCGACATCGATCTATTCAAAAAACTGCATATTGGACGTTTGAGATGACACCAACACTCCGACCAGCAGAGCTTCGAATCTAACCTAGAGGGACAACGCAGTAGAAGCCCTCCTCGCCATAGGTGGCGCGCACAAGTTCAAGGAGACCTAAATCAACTTGTAGTGTGCAACTAAAGGCAATTAGCTAAAAACCGATCTAAATGGAGATGCTTGTTGGTTGAAGCCCAGGTTCACCCCGAATTGTAGCGCCACCTAAGTAGGTAAGTAAGTGATGGATTTTTTTGAAGAGCTGATTCCGTACAGTATTGCTTGTAAAAAAAAAGCCACTCCTACTGAGAAGTCTTCGATACGTTCATTCTTATACTCACGCCCAACTTTCCCTGTTCTATATTGATATTGCATTCTAACCTTTCCGACGCTCAACTTGGAAGATTATCAGATTACTTGGATCTCAGTGGAGAGTTTTTGGTGTAGGAGAAAAGGAGACATGAGGCTGGAGCATTTAAATCCGTAGTTTTTTTTTTTTTTACTTTTCAGGTCCTTCAGTGAAACGGAAAACCATTATAAGCCGCACTGATGCCAAACTGCCTGCAGAGTGATACCAAACGTTCTGGATATGGGTGCAATGACAAAGAGGTACCTATTCCTGAACAAACAGTCACTCTTTCGATCATCGGAGAATACCAGAATAGGAAATCCTCATTCAAAAACCTAAAGCCCTGAGTGGCTCATGAGATAAATTTTAGAGCTCCAAAATAGGTAACAATGTAAAGCCTCGAGAGAAGACTCTACTCCTCTCTGGAGGATTAACTCAAGACGTAAGTTATAGTTTATAGACCATTCAGACTCTTATACACACGCCTTTCTGGAATGAATTTCTAAAAATGAAAACCTACTGTTTTCCATTTATGATTTCCAAAACTAGTGCATCCCTTAACTTGTCAATCTCCTTGCTTGTCAGATACGGTTTCTAGGCTTTCAACTGATGGGGCCCATATAATACGGGCCTTACATCGTTTTGGGACCCATGATTATCTTTTTCCTGCAATATTGCACACATAACGGGTGGGCCATCTAGTGATTTCTTAAATCATAGGTTATTTTGACACTGGTAGCTGCCGAAATCTTAACAGAAAGTCAGTATTATACCTCCGCGGAACGAAATGATTCGCTTTACGCTTAAACAACATTGGGAAATATTGAACACCTATTTCCAAAGCAAATGCTGTGTAGCCCAAACAGTGCGTTTTTTTGCCGCATCTGGGGCTCGGAACACCCGCACGTTATTGTCGAGAAGCCAATGCATCCACAGAGAGTGACAGTTTGGTGCGGATTGTGGAGTGGTGGCATCATTGGACTATTTTTCTTCGAAAATGGGGCTGGGAACAACGTTTCGGTCAACGGTGGGCGTTACAGAGCCATGTTAACGACTTTTTTTTTTTTACTGAAATTGAAGAATGGATTGGGGATGGCGCGCCATGCCACAATCATCGGTCTTTTGCGCACCAAATTCCCAAATCGTATTATCAGCCGTCTTGGCGATGTCAATTGGCCGTCTCGGAGCTGCGATTTGACCCCTTTGGACTTTTTTTTGTGGGGAGCCGTGAAGGATCGATGTTATGCCAACAATCTGGAAACGATTCAAGCACTTAAGGCCAATATCATCCAAGCAATCCGTGAGCTACAGCCCGAAACCATCAACAAGTTCTTGGAAAATTGGAGTGATAGAATGCGCTACTGCGAGGCCAGCCGAGGCAGCCACTTGAACGACGTTGTGTTCCATAATTAATGGGAATGTTTGCTCTTACTAATAAAGCCATAATACGTGAAAAAATGTCACTGTGTTCATTTTATTTCATTTTAAAAAGAAACTTGTAGTTGGCCCACCCTGTACTGGTAGATTTCTTTAGAAACAGAGAAAGATATAAGGAAATACACAGTTACTGCAGGCATACATCAGGGTTAAGTGCTAGGTACGCTTTTATTAAACCCCGTCTGTGATGGCGTTTTGTGAGAAGTTTAAAAAATGGTAGCTAGATGATTTTGGATAATGATATACCGCCCTCATACTTGGACTCAGGTCGACGAGATACTCGAATTTGAGCACTTCCTCTAGTCCAACTGATTTGATGAACCGAAGCGTCTAAAGTGTATTCAGCGAAGGTAGATCCATCTCTTTGCATTTCATAAGAAGTTGCGCTGGTGCTTCTTCGCAGTTTCTGCAAAATGTACAGTGTTCATTCTCTTCCCTGTTCATCTTCCTGAGATGCCCTTTGATTCTTTAATGTCGCGTTAGCACGTCTGTTAGGAATTCATTACCATGCAAGGAGAGACAATGCCCAGATCAAGACACGTGTGGAGAGAAAAGAAAGTGTAGGTCAGATCGCGCATTTGCAGCATCGCATCGCTTAGGCCATTTAAACATCAAGGCCTACGAAAAGTTTACTTGGAAACGAATGGGAGTACTAAAACGTATTATGTCTGCATACTGCCTCCTGGGTCATACCAAAAGAAAAAGTTTCATACCAACTTTAACCTAACTTGATGCAGTATGTGCATCATTGACCTTCGAACTATTAGCGATTACGCTTATACCACGTTCCTGATCACTTCATATTCTCCGAAGATCTAATTAAAGTCGTTTAGGTATTTTCAACAATTTTTATTCTTGACTAATTGCACTGTATAAGAGCATCTCCCAAACGGCAAAAAGGAGTGCCCAGCATAGCACCGCATTCGGCATACATCACTGGGCATTTCCAATTGCGTTGCCATGTCCGCACAAAACTGTCCCCTCTTACATGAACTCGAATTCATGTTCATCGGCGCGTAAAGAAATTCAATTTTGATTGCTCCTTAATCGCTCATTATGCGCGGAAGCATTGCCAACAAAAGTATCTGGAACAATAAAATTAACTTTTTAGCATGTCATCCGAGTCTGACTAGTGCGTCTGTGTTGGAGAGTATTTATTTTGAATGGATGAGAAGACCCCAATAGTCCGTAGTCATTTAACCATGTTCAGGGTGTGTATGGCACACAATATGGCACAGCGTTCATTCTGTCTATCCCATGGAATAAGGTCAACGCCAAACGGAAGAGAGTGTACTCATAGCATAGCATCATCGTGCTTTTTTTTACAGAGCATAACATACTGGCTATCTGTGTACACAGAACCGACCACGCTATGCTTCTGAAACACATGTTTCAAATGACAAATGATGTGTAACATGTGTGTGAATGCTTGGTCTGACTTGAATCGTAGTAAATAGATACAAAAAAAATCTCGTATCTGTTGTATTTAAAAAAATTTAAATAAAAAAATACAGAATAAGAGGGTGGAATTGAGAATGGTAAACGATAACAGAGTGGTCGACGTGTAATTAAATTATTCGAACTACAGCGCTCGCTGTGATGAGGTTTTAATTAGTCGCCATTGTCCGTGAATGGAGACAGATACATTAGTATCTGAACACGCATTTGGTATTCTCTTGTTGATGGGGCGTACTGTAATTGGTCGAGATAGAGAGAGATCGGGATCCATTGATGTCAAGTGATGTTAACAATGATAATTATCGACGCGAATTTAAGTGAAATCCTCTTGGACTTGACTAGGTTCCATTGAGGAAGTAGTTGTTGGTGCAGCGTCGGCAGAATGGAGTTTCCTTTGTCTTGTTTGGTACAGTCCATTTGCGGAGTCTGAATCTGAAATTAGGGGAACAAACATTGGTGGTCTAATTGTATTGTTCATTAACAAGCATGTGTAGTTTGTGTCAAAGCCATGCGCTTGGGTTTGAATAGATGAATTAAATTAATTATGATGGCGACAGCTGTCTGAAGAGCACTCCCTCTGTGTCAACAGTCAATAGTGGATCATCAGTATCGTAAGCGAATCAACTGCGAAGCAAGATTATATTATGTATACTCAGTGGATTAGAGGTGTAAATAGTTACACAATACAGATCTGATTTGGGTGTAAAGTTGCATCACTCTAATATGTTTAAGTTTCTTTGAAATCTTTATAGTAACACAGGTAGGCACTGTTATGAATATGAACTGCCTATGTCATCATTAGCAAGGGCAAACGTATTCGGAATTAAAGAAATACACCTGCTTAAAACCGATTGTAATAAAAAATTACGTATCAGGGTTCTTACCCGGAGATAGACTGAAAGATGTACGTAATGCACCTATAAGAGGTCTTAGCTATAAGCAAGAAGGCGGCAGATTTCTACCAAACCAGCAGTGGTAATGCAAAGGGAGGTGACAAATGCTTTGAAGCTTTCAGTTGAAACTAAAAGCTAAACACTGAATTTGATGGCACTGGCAACTCAATGATTATGTTACCATACAACGCTTTGAGACAATCCTTTCAATTAAAATGTCCTGCAACCACGGGAAATGTCTGGAAAATGTCATCCCTTAATATCAGGTTTAAGTAATTAAATAAACTACCATCAACATGTATAGATTAGGTAGGACCATTGCCTCAACAGATCACCTCAGAAGATACATCAAATGGAAGAAGAAAGTTCGTACGAGTGGAAGTATACCATAAGTCATAGCTAACTTCAGTGTGTGTTATATACTAGAGCTCTAGATGCATAATTTCATCACTTTTTGTCAATAACAGGCATAGGCAGATGGAACCAAGAATTATTGCTTACGTTGCCATGACGAAAAGAGGTTCGATTCACTTCTATAGGGACTGATCCAAAACCGGAGTGGAGTGGGTGGTGGTGTCTTCTCCAAAATAATCAACCTGCGCCTCTCCTTTCGTTCCCAGATCACTTAAGCATTTTTCAGGCGGTAATTCTGGCGACTGAGGCAGTCCTGTCCTGGCAGAAATATTATGTAATATCTGTCAGGGATGTTTGCATTTTCACGGATAGCCAAGCGGCAATTAAGTCCCTGGAGTTGATTTCTTTAGACTGCCGCTCGCCTTTTATGCACCTATGTTGGGTACCAGGCAACGGAGATATTCCACATCCTATCAAATGTTTGCAGGTTTGCAACGCGCAAACTTCTACTTAAGCTAGACGCTATCAGTAAGACAAATCGCAGATGAGAGATGGCCATGACTTACCAAATAACCAAACAGATCTGGCTAAGGCTGGCTGAGAAATCACTTATAGTCTTCAAGTCATGTATAGTCTTCAATATCGGTGGGCCTACACACCAAAAGGTTAGATCTCTTTTCAAATGCTTTCCTATCCAAAGGAAGACTACTCCATCTTAGAGCACTCTCTCCGAAAGCCTGTCGAGCTGGCGAACACAGGCGTCAGAAGCATCCTTCGCTTTATAAAAGCTCCAGGTGGTTCTCTTAGTTAGTTCACTTCTCTTATACAGCTAATGGTATCGCAATGAACCTCTTCTAGTCTGAATGTGTCTGTATTTGGGTATACAGAGCCACTCTAACCTGACATACCCCTCATCTTCTAATTAAGGCTTACAAACAATTCTGAAATCTCCTCGAAATTACGAAAGAGAAAAACTTAGAAAGATTCATTAGCTATCAGGATGTACCTAACACAATTTCTTATTTAAATATTTTAGCAAATGAACTAGCTAGCATTGCAATTAGCAGACAATAATGGCTTTTGAATACGAAAGTGATCATTAGTCCTGATGATTGGCTCTCATCAGGATAAATCGCCCAGAACTCTAGTGCCAGCAAAGGGTAACATGGTGTCTGTCTGTCACGCCCTTGCATCTTCTGAACAGAACTTCCCGTGCATGTACATGTACATCTTGTGGGTGCCATACAAGACCGCCTACTAAGGGCAAAAAATATATTGTCTTGCCCATCATATGATATATTTAGTGACAGATGAAGTTGTAAGGAATGCAAATAGATAAACCCATCCCCTAAATATCAAGCGTGTTGAGCTAAACGTATAAAAAAAGTTCATAAGAATCTGTAAAGCTCTTCCTGAGCACTGAGACACCCAGCTCTTGCTACCCTCTCCACTTTTACCCTATTTTAAAGTAACAAAGATATAGATAGGATACAGTCCATTTATCTAGTAGAAGGTGTGATGCTGATGAAAAACTGGCAGACTTAGACGTAGTTTATATGAAATAAAGTTTCTTGAAGAAAACGACCCCCAAAAATGGACGAAAAAGTCAATCTCTACCTATCCCCTCAATATTTTGTTTACGAATTAAAGTGAAATAATGGAAAGTAGGCATTTTTACATACAAGCCTTTACTGCTTCGGAGTCTTAAAAACCTTTAATATTGAATTCCATCCTCTTAGCTTAAATTTTAGGCCCAAAACTTCTGATATACAGACATGCAAACGGATGGCTCAATCGTCTCAAAGGCTATAATTCAGGAACGCTATATTACGTGAGGTTCACTAAAAAAATTTTTTTTAGTCTACACTGATCGTCCAGCTGACAGGTTCTACTGTAAAATTGATGCTGATAAAGAAATGCGTCAAACTAGCTCCCGGGTGGCTAATCAGTAAATATGATATACCATTTGAAAAATTTTCCAAATAACTTTGCAGAATTAACAATAAAGATATAAGAAGTACATTATGAAGGTAGAAACACCACCGCACATGGCTTTCTACAGACACCTGGAGACGGATCGATGAGCGTACAGCAATCAAGGCTCGGATTGCAGCGGCCTCAGCAGTAGAGAGAACCGAGCTTGAAGCACAATACCGTGCGAAGAAGAAAGAAGTGCAGCGTAGTGTGAGACGTGACAAACGTCAATATGTCAACTCACTGGCGTCAAGGGCTGAAGAAGCAGCGAGTAGTTGCGACAGTAGGACTGGAGGAATCACTAGAAATCGAGATGCTATCTGGTTGGCCTTGCGCAGGAGAGGCAACCTATAGCTATTATCAAGGCGTGGGATGGCAAACGACTAACAAATGCCTCGTAGGGGCAGCATCTCCCGATAGGTCAATATGTCAACTCACTGGCCTCAAGGGCTGAAGAAGCAGCGAGTAGGTGCGGCAGTAGGACTGTTTACAACATCACTAAGGAGCTCATTGGTGGTCGAAACTCCAAACAACACCCAGTGAAGAGTCTAGGCGGTAACCTTCTGATTTCGGATGAGGATCAGCTCACTAGATGGAGAGAACATTTTGCTACAGTGCGAAATCACTTAGACGATGGCGATATGATCTTGAATTCGAATGAGCAGTTCGAAGCAACAAATTCCCGAATTCACACCGTACCTCCCAGTAAAACCGAAATAATAACAGTAATCAAGTCCCTCAAGAAGAACAAAGCGGTGGGTTTTGACGGCATCCCTGCCGAGCTATTTCAAGCGGCGCCAAATACGTCGGCAGATTTGCTGCATCCGCTAATACGGAGAGCTTGGGATAGTGAACAATTTCCACAGGAGTGGAAAAGGGGGATGATCATTAAGCTTCCAAAGAAGGGTAACTTGATGGAGTGCGGTAACTGGTGAGATATATGTGTTCTTCTAGCTGTAGCCAAAATAATAGCTAGAATAATTCTAGAACGAATTAAAGAACCTTTAGATTCAACTCTCGATGTCGAAAAGGCAGGCTTTCGCGCTGGATCCTCCTGCATCGACCACTTCACCTCACGGCTCATAATCGAGCAATGTGTTGAGTATAGGATTCCGCTACATTTACTGTTTATCAACTTCGAGAAGGCTTTCGACAGATTGAATCGAGATCCTATCTGTTTGGCCTCGCGCAGGAGAGGCATTCCAGAAAAACCTAAGCCCGGCAAGTGTCACGTCGTGCACAATGATAAGGTGTGGGAGGATTTTGAAGTCCAAAGTGGAGTACGTCAAGGGTGCATACTGTCCCCACTATTGTTCTTCGTGGTTATCAGCGATGTACTCCGTGCAGCATTGACGTTGGACTATGAAATCTTACCTTAAACACCTAGATTACGCTGACAATGTCTGTCTACTTTCATATCAGATAATGGATCTTCATTTACAAATACAAATACAAATATTTGGCGCAACAGCTCTTTAAAGTGCCAGGGCCTAGCTTTACGCAACCACTCATGTTGTGTGCGTTATATTTTTCACACGAATGGAAGAGACCTACAGTTTAGTGCCGACTCCGAACGGCGATTTGAGAAGCTTTTTCGAGACAACAATACTCTCGGATGTTTGTCAGACGCTCGCGAGAGATGGGACCGTGAAAAAACTTTTTGGTGTTTTCTGGGATTCGAACTTGGAACCTCATGCGTAGTGATCCGACACACTAACCACTTACGCCACGGCGCCCGCGGATCTTTATTTGATGGCCTAAAATCTAGAAGCTGCGGCAAACAAAGTGGGGCTAAAAATAAACCAAGTTAAACAAAAGCCTTGAGCACTTCTAATACCCGCGCTTAACTTAACATTGCCGGACAGGAAGTCGAGAAAGTTGATAACTTTATACATTTAGGAAGTGTCGTCTCGACTAATCGCGGTGGCACTGAACTGGATGTGTGCAGCAGAATCGAAAAGCCTAAAGCTGCGTTCGGAATGCTATCCAAAATCTGGAGAAGCAATGTTATCAGCTTAAGAACAAAGCTACGACTGTTCCTATCCAACGTAGAATCAGTGCTGCTTTATGGGTGCAGTACTTGGAAGGTGGACACCATTAACACACGCAAGCTACAATTCTTCGTAAACAAACACTTAAGAATCATCTTGAGAATTTTTTGGCCGAACCGCATCTCTAACGAACAACTTTATCTGAGAACGGGCCAAGAACCTATAAGCAACGTAGAAAGACGAAGATGAAAGTGGCAATGGATTGGACACACCCTACGGCGCGAAGACAACTCCATTGCGAAATACGCCCTGCAGTGGAATCCGCTCACACAGGCAGGCAGAATAGCGGGGCGCCCTAGGCAAACGTGGCGCGGAACAGTTGAGGAGGAATCGAGCTCTTTAGGAATGAGTTGGGGGCAGCTCAAACGCGTTGCAGAACTTCGAACACGATGGTGCGCAGGCGTGGTTGACGCCCTATGCCCCCCGAGGGGTTAAAGGATCTAAGTAAGTAAGTGTAAAGGTAGACCAAGCCTATTTGAGATCAAATCAGAAAGTCTATTCTTTACCAGAGAAGGGAATTGGTTAAAAAGCTACCTATTAAGCTTCCTCAACGACTCGTCGTTATTGCAAAAGTCTTTTTCAAGCATTGTGCCGATTCCCAGTCAAGTTTAATCCAATGTCATACCACTGTAGGTATGCAACTTACCTTACCTTACCTCACATCGGTTTCAAACTTTGCACAAACGCCAGCACGTCTGTAGTTCTGATAAAAGTCATCTCTTCTAAATAGGTTAGGTTGAAGTGGTTGCCAGCTTACGCACACTTATACTAGAGATAGGGCCTTTGTAATACGACGTGGATCATGTGATCCCTATCTTCTCGTTAAAATCATCTTGAGCTTCCGTTGAAGCGTAAGAGGCATCTAATATCTGTGTTTGTCAGATCGCCTCAGTTGTTGTAAGTAGAGAGCTCCAAAGTGAAGTTTCCTTCTATGGGAGAGAGCTGGACATGTGCAAGGAAGGTGATGAACGGTTTCTTTCTCTTCTACGTCCATACACCTTCTACAAAAATCGGTTTAATATATGCCATGCTTGCCTATTAGAATGTGTCCAGTGATGCCACTTTATTTAGTGCCAATATGCAATCGTTTGAGAAAAATCTAATTCTTATAGCGTTTTAGATCCAGCTTGGGCCAAATCTGTGTTTTTGCTAGACATGTTGTTCCACGTGTCCACCTAAGGTTTACTCTTTCTATTACAGGCAGCTTAAATTTGAGTTTGCAAGTGGCGATCGGTTTACCTAGAGTATCCATATTTGCTAGGATGGGTGTAGTTGTTTCTGCTCTGGCGAGTTCATCAGCCTTACGACTTTCCGGAGTGTCTCTATGCCCTGGCATCCAACACAGGTGAATATTAAACTGCTCCGGCATCTCTGTGAGAGACGATCGGCAATCTAGAGCTACTAAAGAATTTACAAAGATCGATTCTAAGGATTTTATTGCTGTTTCGCTGTCTGAAGAGATGCGGATATCTTTAGCAGATAGGGCGTTTTTCTTAATCCAAGATAACACTTTTTTAATCCCCATTAATTCATAAGGAATTCTATCCTGTAATTCTATCATTAATAAGTTTGAAATCTTTATAAAGGAGTTGAGCACTATAGAATACTGAACAAAGACTGTGGAGATAATACCTTTGTAACAAGCATTATTTTCCCAATTTATAAAGAAGGAGGCGCCAAACAAGCAGCAGGCAATTACAGAGGTATCTCAATTATGAACTGCATAGCCAAAATCATGATGGGTATTATTAATGACAGAATATCGTTGTGGTTGAAAAAACAGAGAAAACTAAACGAATATCAAGCAGGAATCTGCAGAAACTACTCGACAATAGACAACATAAATAACCTTGCAACAATAGTCCAAACTAAGTTCGCCGAAAAGAAAAGGTTTATGCGTTTCGCGTGGATTTTACAGCAGCAATTGACACAGTTCCAAGAAGATTTTTGATATTTAAATTACACCAAATGGGTATATCGGCGAAGATAGTTAGCTTCCTAGAAAAAATGTACAGCAATACGAAGTCAGCGGTCTGGACTGGAAATGAACTGTCGGAATATTTTGAAACGTATATCGGCGTGAAACAAGGATGCCTGCTGTCGCTGCTGCTCTTTGTCAAATACCTCAATGACCTCCATGAGCATCTGAGAGGAGGACTCGGCATAGATGAAATGAACATAAGGGTGTGACGAGTACTGTATGCAGATGACATTGTCATGTTAGCAGATGATGTTAAGGTTCTGCAAAAAATGATAAATGAATTAGAAACATACTGTAATGTGTACGGAATGGAAGTGAATCTGACTAACTCCGAAATCATGGTTTTCAGAAGAGGTGGCAAGCTTTCTGTAAAATAAAAATGGAAGTATAAAGGAGAAGAAGTCAAAATTGCTTCGGAATACAAGTATTTGGGAGTGGTACTAATGTCTTTTGGGAAGCACGTAAGTAGTAGAAATTCCACAGCCGAAGCTAGCCACCTGGAAAGACTATAGAATATTTCAGTATTTCAGTATTTTATTAATATTAATAAACAACATTTATAATAGACTATTATAATTAAATAATAAATGTGAATTTTTCAATAACATGATTTCAATAAATTTTAACGATCTCTAATTTGTAAATAATGAAAACCGGAAATTAAGTAAAATGTAAAATATAAGTTACCGAGTATGATGTATTAAAAAAGCAATTATTTACCATGGACAAATATATACCTAATTATTACCTGCTACGTGCCGAAAGAGAGAATCATCAAAACGATTCGTATTTCGCTAAGAATGAAATGGAAACTCTTCCAGGTAGCATACGGATCAATACAAACTTACGGCTCCCAATTATGGGGCTTGTCTTGGCTCGAAGAGGTGGACAAATTCCAGCGTTATTTTGTAAAACGAATCATAAAACTACTTGACTTTACTCCTAATTATGTGCTCGCACTAGAAATAGGAATGGAGGATGGACATACTTACACTCCACATGAAATATATTGTCAAGACACTGTTTGAGTACCATGCCGAAAGACTTCCTCACAAGTTATCACACATAAATATTAAATCGGAAACTTTATTTATTATAAAGAGCTTAGAAACCGAATGCAGGCCTTTGGGATAAGGAAACCGAACTATGGATGAATGGAGCAGTCGACGTGTCGAATTATTAAAAGCTATGAAGATACGCAGATATCAAGAAAATTTGCACAATGCTATAAACAGCCAGGCATGGATCTACAAATATCTGGACTACAGCAGAGGATATAGCTATTGCACTGACAAAAACAAGAAAATTCTTTTTTTTTACATATGAAGACAGCTAAAGAAATTTAAACCAGCCACCGGCTTTTATATTTTCCAGGAATAGTGTAGGCAAAATAGTACCAAAACACACGTAAAAGGTTGTCCAGTCATGCAACATACAAATCAGTAAACTCGAGAGCGGTACGGCAATTAAACACCAACAGAATCTATCGAACTTTTATAAATAGAAGCTTTCATCTGGATACATGGGCTTTGTACTAAAGTTAGCGATATCGACTCCTCTTTGCATGTAAATCTGTGAAGGTGGCAAGAAGCCTGTGGCCACTGGCCATATGCAGCATTTGAATATGCCTCACAAAGGGATGTGCCTTTTCTTTTTTCAAATATGTATTAACTTACGTCTGGCAGTTTACATAAGTTGAGAATGAAGAGAAGAGATTGGAAAGACTTTTCTTTTGTGTACCGGTTTAGAATGCAGGTTTCAGTGTATACTTTCTTCATGGGTAGTATTCCAACTATTCAGGAACTTGCTGTGACTCTTGCATTTGGTCCTGATTGCTAGTATTTGTTTCGAGCAAGTTATGTGTAAATCGATATGGTTGATACTTGAGTGCACAACCTACCATTCAGTAACCGAATACATTACTACCACACCATGCCACGCATTACATTCCAAGTTAAGAAGATTAAGCCAGTGTCATTGTTGGTAATAAAGAAAATACACCATTCAAAAGGAACATTGTATCCGGAAGTAATTGAAAAAAAGCAGCAAAATTGTGTGGAACGTTTAAAGAATCGAGGTTCAGAAACTTTGTTGTCTAAATTTCTAAAGCCATCAAGAGCTCTCCAGTCAAGCTTTAACGATGATTAAATATATTTTGCATGCATCCCCAATGAATGAGCATCGACTACCCTTTCTCTGACATCAGCCATATATACTTTATTCTTTTCAATTTCTTAAAACAATGTCTCACAGTGGTCCTGCTACCCACTCGTAAATAACATTTTACAATCCCTCTAAGGGACAAATGTCCTCTGCTCTTTGTCATTTCGCCGACCGTTCACCCTGTAATAAATTTCACGTAAAAGATACACGAGAACCGCTGCAGAACATTCCATAAATTGGATTACAAGCTCCTCTTGTCTGTGTGTCCAACCCATACTCCCTTTAGCGACTTCTAGCTCTCCAATGAACGTACATATGTACATTTGAATCAAGGGACAAGTGGCAGGCTTCTGTTTGTTCTCCTCAAAAAGAAAAATGCGACATAGCGGTTGCTATGTGACATTTCCGTCGGAGAGCCATCCGTTCAATCGTTGGCGTTACGTCTCAAGAAAGAGTTCTTCTTTCTTCAATGAAACTCTCAACTCCTTGAGACACGATTTAATGGTGAAGAGTTTTTTTTTCGTATTCCCTTCTTTCTATTAATTATGTTAAATGATTACTCTACTCAGCGTAAAATGCGACCCCAACCGCAACATTATTATTTAACTCTCTGCTGTCCGAGTGTGCACTATGAAGCTACTTTCATCTTCTCGGTTGAAAAGTATCTATGCACTCAAGTGTATACATTGAGACTTTTATATTATCATGGTTGGGGCTATTGATGACTTTGGCAAGATGGGTAGACCATCATAATCAACGGGGCCATAATGAATGAATTTAATTCGACGGAGATACCTTCTCACAGACCCGAGGAGACAGAGACATGCTTCATGGTTCGATAGAGCAAATTGTCGCAGCTGAAAAGTAATTAATACTTAAGTACTGCAGAGCACTTTACTGAGATGAGACCGTCACATCTTTGGACTGAAAGACATATCACTCCATCCACAGTCGTGAAACGAATTCAAAGCCATTTGATTTCATTGCATCCCGACGACAATGGTATGATGACCTCACTTTCGAAGAGTAGGTATACTCCCATTCTATCTTGGTGACCTATACCTATGTACATTCAAATGCAAAATTTAATTTGCAAATTTCATAGATATGCATATCAGAGATACAGACAGTTATACTTCTCATAAAACTTGTTTCTTTCATTCGGTCGTATCTCATTCGGTTTTGTTATCCCGCAGAGATTTGAATTACAAATCATTTTGAAATACATTTCAAGCTCGTTTAAGAATAATACTACATTTGGCTGTTGTCGTTAGGGTATTTTTGGAATAAAAAGCTTCAGCATTTTAGCACCAATAAAATGGAGAACAGTGCTGGGCTTATCTATTCATAGCTGTCACGAAGTTAGTCCTAAGCCGCCAAGCATTTTCATTTGTATGACAATAATGAGATTTTATTTGGTTATAATGCTGGAATTGTACTTATAATGGTCATAGGGTGAAGTTAAATTTAATTCACAATTTGTTAAATAGACCGTAAAAGAGATAAAAAGGCGTTTATCTTGCCTCATAAACTTTTTGCACCAAACATTTTCTTAGGCCTTAACGCTGTTTGGGGTCAAAAGGAAGATTATAATGAGTCCATTGGACTTTAGTTTATTGCTTTCTGCGCGATGTAAGTCGGTGTTGTGATGCATTAAGAGCTTCGCCACGGCTCGCAAAAGATTGCGTTTTAGGACTGAAATTTACCCATTCATCTGTGTAAGCAAATCTAGATATTCTACCTGGATCTAGTCCCATACAAAAAAAAAAAAATACAAATATTTGGCGCAACAGCTCTTTAAAGTGCCAGGGCCTAGCTCCTCGCAACCACTCATGTTGTGTGCGTTATATTTTTCACACGAATGGAAGGGACCTACAGTTTAATGCCGAATCCAAACGGCGATTCGAGAAGCTTTTTCGTGACAACAATACTCTCTGATGTTTGTCAGACGCTCGCGAGAGGTGGGATCTAGTCCCATTGACTGGCTTAATTGTCGAACATGATTTAAGAGAAACACGGGAAACCATTTAGGTCGACATCTCGGAAAATATTTCTAGTGCTATCAAGGCTCAACAAGCTCAAAAGTACTTCTTAGTACTTAACTAGGTTAGGTTAGGGTGACTGACTGTCTTACAGGCACACTTAGACCAGTAAAGGTCCTTTGTGATGCCAAAAATTTACCATTAGACTACTCGGCGACTAATAAAACTAACAGGAGCTTTTGATAATGACGCCAAATCGCTGAGGTCATCAAGGAAAGGGCCCCCTAGATGTAGCATTCTTTTGAGTGATAGAGCTCGACATGTGCATAGGAGGCTCCTGAAGCAGTCCTTGGAGAAGAAGCCAAGTCTTTTGGCTGGTAGGCCCATAAGACAGTGTTACGTCAAGGAAACCAATAGAGCGCGACAAGCGCAGCTGGTATTACCACTGTTCAAAGAAGAAATCTTTTGAACTCTGTCGAAAAGGCAATATCAATGAGCGTTCCAAAGACTGGATGGACTGGCCTACAAACGCCTGGATCACAGAAATACAACGACACCAACATTTTATTTGCCTCAGTAACGAAGTGATCCAAAATTGGGAGGCCTTCCGATATTTTCTGAGGTCAAACAGGCGAACCCCACAAGCGGATCAGTAGAAATGTAGTGAAGTGGGAGGGTTATGATCGCTTGTTTTCAGATCATAACCTTGCCGAAAAAGGAAGAAGAAGACCTATAAGACAGTATGCAGCGGGGATAATGACAACACAGCTGATCTGTGATCGCTTTAGCTTAACCAACTCGGCTCTAAGTTTCTGGTCCAGCTTAGGCCAGATCTGTCTCCAAATGTGACACGTTGGGCCGTTCTCCCATCTCAAGTTGGTTTTGCATTATAGCGTTCAGCTTTACTAGATCTTTACATGTAGCGGGGGCATACGCATACCTAGGGCTTGCCTGTCAGGCAGAATCTTTAGAGGTCTGTACCCTGTCTGGTGAGCTCATCCGCTCTGCAGTTTCCTGTGACCCAACACCAAGAATAGGTGAATGTTGAACTACTCAGTCATCTCCATAAGAGCAAATGGCAATTTAAGGCGGCCCATCTAAGGTGGAAAAATTATTCACGACACGGACTACTAAGCGGTTCACAAAATGGTTCAGCTGACGTTGTTTATCTGCCGACCTGCTGAGAGGTGTTACCCAGCTATCGACTCCAGTCATTGAACGAACTGAGGAGTGAATAACTGCATCCGTGGACGTCTTAAAAGCATTCAATGAAGTCCTGCATAGAAACTTATTAAATAAGCTATGCAGCATCATAGGAGCTTCTACGATAGCTCTGCGTTTGAAAGGATAATTTTCCTCATGACAGATCATTTTAAGTTGTGGTCGTTGGTATGCGCAGGCTCACCTCTGTCTGATTTCATAAAAAATGCAACAATTTTGCCTTTTTTTTTTAATTTGCGCGTGCTCAACGGGTTATGAATACCCTTTATATGTTTTTACACAGTGCGGGCGTTGGAAAGGATAGATAAAGAGATAGAGAAAAATGTTGATTAGTGGTTTGAATCTCGTTTATGGTTCAGAGAAAGTTTGTCTTACATATAGGCGTATCTTTCGAAACAATTGCTGTGAACTTCGGTCGTCAACTCTGTTCTAATAACATATTGTTCCACCAACAAGCTCGTTGCTTCAAAAACCGCAAAGGCAAACAAATCTACTGATTAAATGAAGAAATATGGAACAATATATAGTGAAGAGAAACAACCTTAGTTAACTGCAATGTAAAGCTTCCAATAAACCCTTTAAGTTAATAAACTACAAGCAGACTATGTATCTTTTGGCGTAACTTGGTTCAAACACTTATCCTAAATTACTAAATCAGCTATGTTGAAGCTCAGTTACTGAAATGCGGCTACTTCATGATGATGCGGCTTCTCCTATACAAATTTTAACTTGGGAGTTCGGCCCAAAAGATTCATTACATCTATTCGATAGCAGGCAATATATGCCAATATTTTGCTTAATAGAGGTTTCCGAACTAAAACTCGATCGCCAAAGTTTTCAGCACCAAAAGCTAGTAGCAGACTTATGAATACTACTGCAGCTACTATGACCGATGTTATGTAGAGCTGAATGAATTGAGCACTTGGAATATGGCAGTCGGACACGCATATTGACAAGCTAGTAGGAGTCAGCATCTTCTTGTTCAGTTGGAACTTGTTCGAGCACTTTTCTATCGAAAATGATCTTGTTACAGGATAAATTTCGGAAAAAACTTACAGCAGAGGTTTTCGAAAAGAAAAAATAACAAAATAATGTCCTCCTTCTCATTGGAAATTTGTGATCCGAAGCAATGCCAATGGTATTACTAGGGAATTGGGGTACTAGCTGGGTTTATTAAACAAAGAGTATTTACGAGTACAACAGCGTTACAACTCCTATTGCTGATTGAAATTATGGGATTGCAATATGAATTCACTCTTCAGCTTAGTAAGAGTAAGATCTGGAGGGCATCTTGTAACACAAGTACCTAAATGTATAATTAGTGACGCAGGAATATTAATTATTGTTTGTTTATTATTGCTGTGTTTTGTAGAAAATATTAGAATTAATGCCAACATTAAGTTGATGTCTAAATTTTAGAATGTAGAAAGTAAAATAAGTACTTTATTGATCGTGATTTATACAGATGCGACTCATTTACCTCTTTTCTTTTGAACGCTCGTAAAAGTCTTTCTGATTTTCACGATGGCTCGTCACCTTACTTCCGTTGTTAATACAAAATACTAACAACTGATGTAACCAACTGCAGCCGCAAAGAATAAAAGTAAAGTAAAACTCAAGAAAGGAGACTCCCTCAACTGCGCCAATTATAGAGGCATCAGTCTCCTCAACATCGCATATAAGATCTTTTCTGCGATATTGTGTGAACGCCTGAAACCTTTTATCAACAGCCTGATTGGACCCTATCAGTGCGGTTTCAGGCCAGGAAAGTCCACCATCGATCAAATCTTCATACTTCGGCAGATCCTGGAGAAAACCCAAGAATTCCAAATCGATACTCACCACCTCTTTATCGATTTCAAGGCCGCCTATGACAGTATCTATAGAGAAGAGCTTTATAGAGCCATGTCTAGTTTTGACATCCCTGCCAAACTTGTCCGTCTGTGCAGGCTGATGATGGAAAACACTCGCTGCTCCATCAAGGTCGGTAATGACTTCACCGAGACCTTTGATGTCAAAAAAGGCTTTAGACAAGGTGACGCGCTGTCATGTGACTTCTTTAATATAGTACTTAAGCGGATTGTGCGGAACTCACAAGCCAACACCGGAGGCACAATCTATTACAAGTCTGTACAACTGCTTGCATACGCCGATGATATAGACATTATCGGAAGAACTGAGCGGGCTGTCACCGGTGCGTTTGCAAGCATTAAGGCGGAGCGGCCAAAATAGGTTTAGCGATAAACTAGGGCAAAACCAAGTATATGCTGTCAACAAGAAGGGAAAGCCAACACCGACGAATTGGACAAAACGTTACAGTAAGGGACTTTGTCTATCTTGGCTCTGCTATAAATTCTACAAACAACATCAGCGCAGAAATCAATGGAAGAATAACTCTTGCCAATCGCTGTTTTTTGGGGCTTATAAGGCAATTCAACAGTAAAGCCCTATCTCGAACAACTAACGAAACTCTGTGTAAGACCCTGATCATCTCAGTCCTGCTTTACGGCGCTGAAACTTTGGACTTTATTAAAAGAGGATGAAGATATCGTTGGTCGCCTCGAGAGAAAAATGCTTCATAAGATTTTCGGTCCCGTTTGCGTTGACGGGTTTTGGAGGAGAAGATTCAATCACGAACTATACGAGCTGTACAGCGACATCGACCTAGTCAAAAAACTGCGTATTGGACGTCTGAGATGGCTAGGACATGCATGTAGAGCGAATGGACACCAACGCTCCGGCCCGCAGAGTCTTCGAATCTAACCACGAGGGACGACGCAGTAGTGGGAATCATCACAATCACACAAGTGCAATGGGACCTCGACCAACTTGGAGTGCGCAACTGGAGGCAATTAGCTAAAGACCGAGCTAAATGGAGGGGCTTGTTAAAAAACTCAAGATCTGCGAATATCAGTAACGTCAAGAACAGTTAAGCAAAGTTCTACCGATGACTCCTTCAGCTTCTGTTCTTTCATTTCGTCCCTCATCTCGATTTCATTCATTGTGCTTAAAAGGAGTCGCATCTTGTGAATTAGTATGCAAATCTGGATTTACTTTTAAGGCGTGAGGTATGAGGTAGACATATTACAACAAAGATTGAGTTGCGAGATAGATATGTATGTAAATTGTAAATTTTGCCATTTATACACAACTGGAATGCCAATTTGGTCATAGATAGTTATTCTCATTATGGTGACAATCACTACATCTTAAGCCAGTATAATAACTTAATGCAAAAGTTTATGTAGGAATATATGTATACAGCGAGGTTTTGCTTGCATATTTACTGGCTTAGTCAAAGATTTCACTTAAGTGAACAGACATTTTTAACATTGCTATGAGAATGAAGGTGGCTATCTGCTCAGACCTTGGAAGTTCAAATGGAAAGCCTGAAAAACAACTCAAAGATGGTATATAAATGCGACAATTAATTTAGTGTCCTAGCAACTTACCAGCGTCTACTAAGATAGACTACACTGGGCACTTCACGCCAAAGAACGGAGGGTGATCCAATGGTTAGTATAGTATTGTATAACAGTATACCTAGGCATATAACTAGCTGCATACATGTCAAATGTGCAGATACGCAAAGGCAGAAATTCAAAAAAAAATCTTATGTTGCCACCTGGAAACTGTAGAACTTTCAAATGTAGCTTTGAAGGGTTTTGTAAAAATTTGACGGATAGGGCATCATACGTTCCATTTCAGATGGCATGCACGTTTTTTGTACGTTTTTGTTCGTGTTTAGCTAGGGTTGTCGATGTGTCTTTGAAAAAGAATTGGATGTATAGTAAATGTTGTCGTATGTGTATCTACGAGTAGATACATCGGAGTATGCATCGCTCAATATATAAAATTTAGGTGGTATAGACATGGGACTGAAAGATAGTTCGCCTCCACGCGGTGCATCCTGGGTAATTGTACAAGAACTAACAGACATAAGATAACCAACATTTTTAAATACATTATCATGAAATTCTGGTTAACTACAGAGTAACACAAGCAAATACATATACTACAACATTAAAAATAACAAAATGACTTCACATATCACTCTTCAAATCGGCGCTTTTCAGCGCCACCTGACACAAGATATCAGTCTCTCCATCCATATCTTCCAACTAAATATTGATGACGTAAGTAAAGCAAAGATTTTACTTTAAAACTAAATTGACTTCTATAAGACACACAGAAAATGGTGCCAAATTCTCTCTTAGAGCAAAGATAGCTCGCTACACAGCCATTGAGGTTCTTCACCATAAACACTACGGACTCGCAACATATGTCAGGTCTTATATCTCTAACGCCACACTTTTGTCAGTAGATACTCTCCAAAATATATTCTCAATTATCATCAGCATTACAGATGCAAAAATAATAAACATCTAAAAGCCACCTAATGTAAACTGCCCAATAAACACCTTATCAGTTCATACTGTGAGAATTTGTACCATTCAAACTGGAGATACTCATCGTGCAGCTGATGGGATGGGCCGACACAAACCTAATGCACTTACTGATGTTTGATGCTAAAGACAAATATACTTTTTGGTCTGCGAGATGGAGAAGAGGATGCGACAACAACTATTCTCCTCTGCAACCTTTCCGACGTGTTCTCCAAAATTTCCTACACAGTCAACACCGTCCTGTGTTGATTAAAATTGGCATACAAACTCCATTCGTAAATATTGTCCGTAAGCCCAGATAGAATTCTAATAAAGTTAAGTGGATACCATTTGCCAAATAGCTGGATGCTAACGTTCGCTGGTTCTCTCCAATAGCAACGAACTACAATAGACTCGCTTCAACTATTACGAGTGTAAGCACGGTCAAAAAGCATACATATATGGCCACGAGGATTCAGAAGGTTGTATATTCGTGGGGGGAATCAAGAAAGCTATCCACTTTACAAAGAATGCTTAGAAGGTAGTGATCAAAACATTGCAACGGAGCTGGTAGAATCTCCCTCTCGATAATTCTAGGACGGAAAAATGGATAAGGACAACTAAAGACATAGACTTTACACACGTTAGTACCAAAACATGGTGTCTTCTATCAATTGTTGAAAGCAAGTCTAACATAAGTGCTAACCTGGTTGCCAACCGAATCGTGGACGTATCTAGAGTAACGTCGAACAGTAGGAAAGTAAGGAAGGATTCCAAGATAAAGTGGAGAAGCATATTTTGGACAGCTCATTCTTAGTGCCTGGCCACACGTATATGGGTATAAAAGCCGTGTCACGCGAGACGGGTCGATTTTATGTCCGTCAAAAAAGGAGGGGTTGATTGCACCGAAAATCTACCCATAGTCCACTCCAAAATATAAATCTGGGTGGAGGTATGTACTCGTATGTTGTTCCGTTTTCCCTCCACACATTTTCTTCATTTTTGCTGATCGCCGGAGGGTGAACAGAGTGCGGAAGTTGAAAAGTAGAGTGCGAGGTAGATTGAAGAAAAGAGCGAATTAAATAAATCTACGGCAGGAAATCGATTCTTGATTAAGGCCCGGCATGTTGCTTTTGTTGGGCGGTAGAATAAAATAAAACGTAATTTTCTAATGACGCCAATCAAAAGAAGATAGTCATTAAAATAAAGGACGAACTATTGATGTCGAGAACAGAAGTATGCACCACTTCGAGATTTATGCAAACTACTGATTACTTTGGGAAGAACCGCACAAAACCTTATTGCAGATGGCAAAACCAAAAGAGATACATAGTTATAAAAAAGGGTAAATTTTATCCGTGTCTACCTACTACTTCAATGATCTATATACAATATATAAAACTCAATGTACGTATGTTTGTATTTATGCTATGGACTCAGAAACCACCAAACCGATTGAGCTCAGACAATCTTCGGTGGTATTGGCTCGAGACTGTTTCTGTGAAGTTTGGTCAAAATCGGTCCAGCAGTTTGCCACAAATTAATTTTGGGTGACACAAGCGCATTTTGAGTAAGACAGGGGCAGCATGCTAGCCACTAGTACGAGTATGTTATGTTTTAGATTTCAGTGTACCCCATCTGTCAAAACTGCCTTCATTCCAGTGAAGCCGTTTTCTGTGTGTAGCCAATGCGTTCATGGGTAGGCAAGTGTGCCCACACTCTTAAGACATTCTCCGAATTCAACCTATGATCCCTGCTACACAAAACAGATAGTAAAGTGGGTTTGAGCAGGACTTTCATGGTATGGAACTAATCCCATTCATTTAATTGAAGGGACAACGACAAAGTTCTTCTACCGTATGTAGAAGAAAAGCTTTCCCAAATTTGCACGTAATCAATAGATGAAGATCCAAAATACAGATCCAAAACCCACCAGAAATTATATTACTGCAAAGAGAATAAGACCTTTACCCTGGCCGTCCCAGGTATCAGACAGCAAACCCGTGGTAAATGTAAAAAATTTTAATTTCAGTGAATGATGTTGCAGTCAAAACAAGACCCAAAAAATATTATGATATAAATACAAGCGAACTATGCGCAAATATGCAAAGAGATGTCCAGAAGTAATAGAAAGTAAAGGTTACGTACTACCTATAAATAATTAAATATTTATGCAAAGGGTGTTTTTTTTTTGGCTCAAATAGAATTTTCTGATAGGAATATCTGTTAAACGGAGCTATCGTTCTATGCGGTCTCTTGACATTTATGTTCAGTATAGTCTGTCAAATCACCATGAATTCCCTCACGCTTGAACAGCCTTTCAAAATATACTCAAAATACTTTGACAATCGGTCATCGATTCGGAAAACTTATAGATGACCTCTTGATTTTCATAGCGATGGAGCACTTAGTCGTCGATCTGGGCAAGCCATCCGTCGAACAAACGTCGATTTCATAGCACATACTCCCTAAATGATACAATAACACCAACATGTCAAAGGAATGTGCGTACTGAATAGAATATCGCCGCTGTAAACGAAAGTGTGCAAGAAGATCCCAGTTTAACGATTTGTCATCCGTCGCAGCAATTGAGGCTCGATCCGTCCACTACACCTACATAAGTATGTGTTTTTTGACTTGAAAACGTTTTTAAAATCAATGCCGGGTGTGGGGAAGCAATCAAATGAACGACAGTTACTGTCGAAGTAATTTCAAACCACAATAACTCAGGTAAAAATGAACACAGAGCCGCCATCTTAGTCTTGTTTCAAAGAAAAAGGATAAAAGGCTATGTCACTATTACTTCGACATTCGCTGTAACTGGATGTCGAAAACTGCGCGCACAAAGTGAGCCCATGATTTTCGACTTTTGGGATTAGACACATTTTCATAAACGGGATCATATCTCAGACACTAATTATTAGATCGGAGTAAACGAAAATTTGTTTTTAAGAGGAACTCACTCCGAGCTCCAAGTCTGGATCTCAAAACATAAAAAGATACGAACTTGTAAATTTGAGGCGAACCCCACAGGCGGATCAGTAGAAATGCAGTGAAGTGGGAGGGTTATGATCCCTTATTTTCGGATCATAACCTCGCTGATAAAAGGAAGCAGAAGAAGAAGAAGAACTTGTGAATTTGAAAAAGTTTGAAAATTTCCCCATTTTCTCAAAATTTTGCTATGTATGAAGGCAAAGTTAACCAGAATTACACACAAGTCAATAATGTATCAAATTCATAAGAAAATATTGCCAAAAACTTCGGGTCCAAACCCAAAACCAACCGCGCAGTACTGCAGAAAATATAGGCAACATAAGCGCGCTCGGACAACTCAGGCGGCATCTGACGAGGCTAAGTCAAGTACGAATGTGGATTTCATTCCTGATGAAATAAAAGTGTAATGCAGGTCAACCCATACTCATCGAATGCACTTGATGACGGAGGCCAAAAAAAAAAAATAAAAAAATAATTTTCATCCATTATTTTCAAAAATCAACTGCGGTAGTGTCCGACACTGCCGTTTGCATTTCTTCCTCTTCGTATCTTCAGTTAAAAGATAACCAAAGCATAATCAAACGCCCATCTGTTGCCATGTAAATAAAAATGGCGCTTCGTCCGGCACTCTTCAAAACCTACTGTACTGTGAACAGGAGAGAAAACGCATTAGTAGTCCTGCAGAAGCAGTTCTGTTAAGGATACCTTATATAATAGGTTTGCTGACTGCCTGAAGTTTGCGTTCAAAATGATCATCTAATTCTTTTCGTACGGAAATATTGTCCGATTCTACAGCTTCATTCATCAATTCATCAGCATCCACTTGCAAAACATTTCCATATTTTGAAGAATTGTGTGGTAAGTTAAGCTATGTTCAAAGGATTGTCAGGTCTTACGGGGGGCGCCGTGGCGTAAGTGGTTAGTGTGTCAGATCACTACGCATGAGGTTCCAAGTTCGAATCCCAGAAAACACAAAAAAGCTTTTTCACGGTCCCACTTCTCGCGAGCGTCTGACAAACATCCGAGAGTATTGTTGGCACGAAAAAGCTTCTTAAATCGCCGTTCGGAGTCGGCATTAAACTGCAGGTCCCTTCCATTCGTGTGAAAAATATAACGCACACAACATGAGTGGTTGCGAGAAGCTAGGCCCTGGCACTTTAAAGAGCTGTTGCACCAAATATTTGTATTTTTTAGATCTTATAATATTGTCAGGTCTACTAATGTTGGACAATTAGCTGCAGATGATCTGACAATGACAAAATAGCTTCCAATGTTAAATTGTCAGTTCATACGGTTGTCAGATTTTGTCTCAATTTTTGACAATTTGATTGTCAGACGGCTGGTCTTACAATGCTTTTTCTGACAACTTTGTCCGATTAAAAATTGTCAGTTCAAACGGTTAGTAGATGAATGCTTACAAATAATTGCCAGATCCGTTGTCAGACGTTATCAGACTCAAGCATATGACAGAACTTCTTTTTCGTGCTGCAGGTCGAATTGCATGCTGAGGAGCTACAATTGTATCGACATTTTTTGCGCATGGATTATTTATGTTCGCATGGATTTAAAGAAACCTTGCATACACCCAACCTCGCACCTACACCAAATCCAACAGTGACCCCAAGCAAGGGAGTAGCATGCTTCGCCGTACCTATTCTACTGTTTATACATTATGGACTTAAAACTAAAGTCACAATTTTAGTTCAGAGTTTGGAAATAGTTTCACAAAATTTCCCACTTTGAGTGAGAAACAACTTCAGATCATTTATTTCCCACGTCAGGTGAAGTTAAATCACGTGTAAAGTAAGTTTCCGTGAAGTTTTTTCACTGAATTGACATCAAAAATATCTTGCAATAATGCCATTGTCAGATGTCATAAGCTGTACATCTGACAAATTCTAATGAGTCTACCAATGTCTTAAAAATCTGACAACGGTCTGACAATGGTACAAGAGGGTGTTCATGCGATTGGTAGATGCCTGAAAATTTCGTTCTTAGATTCCGCTCTGACAATGGTCTGACAATGCTTTTCTGAGAACGCTGTCAGACCAAAATCGGCAGTTCAGACGGTTGTAACACATTTGGAACACAATTTTCATTGGTAGACCTGACAATATTGTAAGATCTGACAACCGTCTGAACATAGATTTAGTAATATTTCATTTAGCTGTGTATGTCTGTAAAAGACCATAGATTACATGAACTGAACACAAGCTAGTTTAATTATTCTTTGAACACCAATAATAACGCTATCAGTACTGCTTAAGGGCAAGCATTTTGTGACGAATATTACTTTGAACTGAGAGAGAAAAATTTAAATCAGCCACTAAGTAATATCCAGCTTGTCACAGTTATCATTTAGCGTGGTGTTAGTTGTTAGTATTGTTGTATTTATAAAGCGTAACACCTTACACAAAAAGACTGCACAAGTATCATAAATAGAAAAACAGATTGCATACTAAACAGTTACTATCGCTCGTTTAATTTATGTTTTAGATTTAATTTGCTATAGTTGTAATCAAATTTTCGCGGTTATTATTTACTTCCTTCGCCATACGCGTAAGAGGCTCATTAGAACCGTAGTTCGTTCGGTGGAAATTTACGCGGAAGATCTCGGTATTTCTGGAGTTGTAGCATCTTACGTTTAATCCGACTTCATTTAGAAGATCCGGCGAGTCAATAAAACCATTTACCAGTTGGTGTAAATATACTACATCACATACTTCCCTACGTTTCTCCAAAGAATGAAGATTTAAGAGAAGAAGGCGGTTGCAATATGCTGGAAGACGTGTAGGGTCATTCCAGTTTAAATGGCGAAGTGCAAATCGGACAAACTTACGCTGTACCGATTCAATACGGTTAATGTGTACTGCATACAGTGGAGACCAAATGTTAGATGCATACTCTAACTGCGGACGAACAAAGGTATTATAAAGCTTGGATGTTATAAGAGGACATTTGAATTCTTTACTCCAACATTTTATAAAGCCAAGCATTGAATTTGCTTTATTGACAATCTGTTCAATGTGAAAATCGAAGTCGATATTTTGAGAAAAATGCACTCCTAAATTACATATTGATGTGACTTTGTTAAGTACAGATTCGTTGAGATTGTAGTCATAACTTATTAAACGACGTTTTCTTGAAAAGATCATCGACTGGCATTTAGATACGTTCAAAAATAAATTGTTATCACAGCACCACTCGGCGAACGTATCTAAATCATTCTGCATAGCAACACAATCAGACTGACTGCGTACAAGTCTAAAGATTTTTATGTCGTCAGCATAGATTAAGATTCGAGAACTCTTAAGTATTGCCACCACGTCGTTGATTGCAATTATAAATAAAAGAGGACCTAAGTGACTTCCTTGCGGTACACCGGATGTAGCGAGGATTGGTTCGGATGTTATTCCACGAAATAAAACTTGATAAGTTCGTTCTTCAAGATAAGAACATATCCATCGAACGAAATGATTTGGAAAACCTAAAGACGTCATTTTAAACAGAATTAAGCTGTGAGAAAGTTTGTCAAAGGCCTTGCTAAAATCTGTATAAATACAGTCGACTTGACCACTCTCTTCGACAGATTTGTTTGTAAAAAATGTAAATTTCAAGAGGTTGGTAACAGTGGATTTTTTATTCATGAACCCATGCTGCTTTGTTGATAGAAATGGTTTGCAAGCAAAATAAAAACCCTTACAAACTATAGCCTCGAAAAGTTTTGGCAGACATGATAGCTTGGCAATAGGTCTATAATTAGATATTTCACCTCGGTTTCCCTTTTTGCTATTTAGCACAATCGGAGGAATTCCGTCAGGGCCACAGGTAGTATCGCCACGTAGTAAAGTGGCAGTGGATTGGTCACACGTTCCGAAAGGGTGACAGCTCCATAGCGAACCATGCTATGCAATGGAACCCTCTAACTCAGGATGGCAGAAGACCTGGCGGTCCGAGGAGAACATGGCGCAGAACAGTCGAGAAGGAGGCACGGCAGTTAGGGAAAATTTGGGGAGAACTCAGACACATTGCCAGAAACCGTACACGATGGCGCGTAGGCGTAGTAGAGGCCCTAGGACCCACAAGGGGATACAGGACATAAGTAAAGTAAGTACTAAGTCAAGTTAAATGCTCTCTCACGTCTTCATCAATTATTGAAATCTGGCCCATTGAGCTCTTAGAGACCCCTTCAAGGTGGACAAAATTGCTTTGGGTAGGTGAATAGGTGTCGGAACAGTAAGATAGGCCAAAGAAATGAAGAGAACATATTGCAGACTACAAGAGGGCTGCTGCTTGATTCGCTTAAGTAAGACATGTTAGCAGGATACCCATCCGTTTTTTTTTTACTGCTTACAAATTTCCAAAAAACGTTCGAATCATAAAGAAGTGAGCCACGCATTTTATTAATGTAACTATCATATAGATTTTTCGATAAGTTTTGAAAGTCTCTATAGCGGATAGCGAACTGGTTATAATCGCTTGTTCTGTTTGTCGTTAAATAATTCTTCCACGCTTTATTTCTCTTATTTCGCAGACTCCGTAATTGGTTATTGTACCAAGGAGCAGTTGTAGACAGATTCTTACGTGTGTTTCTTACAGGTACGGACGAGATAAAACATTCGAATATACGTATATAAAAGTTTTCCGTCATTTGTTCAATATTAACATTGCTGTTGAAAATTCCTACGAAGTCAATGTTAGATATTAGTTCATTTAGTAAATTAAAGTCTGATTTCTTAAAATCAAATTCAAGAGTAAGATTTTCAAAATGATCATCAACCACTTCGTCATGAGAAAGAATAACGTGTAGTGGAGGATGATACTCGTCAATAGTACTCAACGTGGTGGAACTAGGTTCCGCAATACAACTGCTCGAATTTATATAAAAAACCAGGTCAAGTTGTCGGTCAAGAAAGTTTTTTATACTGCTTAGTTGCAGTAATCCACAAGACATTACATTGTCCACCAAAATTGTTTTTTGAGGTAAAGACGCATGAGCTACCACAAAACTAAGTTCGTCGTCAGAAAGGGTCCACTTTAGGTTGGGTAGATTAAAATCACCCGCCAAAATGTCGTCGAGAGGATTACAATTCGCCGATACATAATTTATGGCATCAGTAGCATGCTTATATACCTCGATCGAGCTTTCTGGAGGAATATAAATGTATAACTCTTTATTGCTTCTGTCAGTACCTAACTCCATTGGTTCCTAAAGAAATTAGTGCATCCTTGTACTTCTACGAAATTTTAATTGCCAAAAAGTAGGGTACTGCTCAATCAGTTTACGTTAGATTGCAGCTTCCTCCTACCTTCTTATCGCTTTCAAAACAAATAGCAGCAAAAATTAATGCAAATTTTTCTTCCCCCGTTCATCCACCAACCATAATTTATCGCGTGACGAGAAAAAATATTTTGTTTCATATTTTTTTCTGCTAACCATTCAAACCAACTTGGCTGGCAGGCACGCTACACCTTTCAAGTTCAATCAAAGTGATTTCATTTAATCATCATCTCTCAACTGCACAGCAGAAAACTTCTGAAGAAGAGTTTCTTTTAAATTATTCAAACGAGCTTTTGGCGAACGAACTTTTCTTCCTTTTCCTTTGGATAAATTAATTCTTCCTCTTGTTCAATGAAGTTTCCTTCCTCCCGCAGTACGGGTTGAAACGTTTGACTTTACCTTGGTGAAGTTTTTCTTATCAAATTGAAGGAAGCCAACAAGGCCAATGAAGGCGGCAGAAGTATCAATTAGAATGATATTTCGGTGCTAATTAAAAATTCACTTTGATAGTTGGTAGTCACCTACACTGAAGGCGATGGGTTTTGGTTATGAAACCCTCCTCCTCTGGTAAATATTTAAATTTTTTTTTTTTTCATTTTAGCCGGCAATGTTTAGGCTTTTAGACAGCTCTTGGGAATTGGTATTTACGCTGCCTGGCGGCGCCGGGAGAGGTAAATAGGGCAATGAAATGAAAATCCAAAGCGATAACCTTCTGGCGTTGCGTATCTATAATTACCTATCTAATCGATGAAGGTCTGGGAGCGATAAATTATTTATAGAAATTCATTTAAGAAATTTTAAAGCAATGAAATGTGATATAGACCTCTTATGATGATAATGAGGGGCGATGAGATTACGAACAACATTTTGGAGTTTACGGGGAAAGCCACATTTAAGGGTAAAGTTCATTGGTCTCAAAGCGAACGAAGAAATTCAATATCATTATCGTAATGAAGCTTTAGCGCTGTTTATCAGTGCAATAGGTATTCAGCAGTGGAAATTGATTGTAGAAAATTTGTAAACAAGGGCAGTGAGGCCAACGCAGGGCTCCAGTACTAAAACCGATGCATTAGTTGTCAGGGTTGAAGTGCTTTAGTGTATCAATTGGCCTTTTAGATGGAAAGATAGCTATATATTTTATTTTATTTTATTTTTTTAGCTCAAGGCAGTTCGATCGCGTTAATCAGAAATTGAAATGTCGCTTTATTCCCTTTGAATATATTTATGTATACATATCTAAGCACTTGGTTTCGATTAGTCTTTAGGTCTGCATGCTAAATGACACTGGAAGAGAATCAAAGTGGTACTGTAGCAGAGATGGCAACACACATGAGTGACACGACAGAGTGAAGACCAATGAAGTCACCCTTTTTTCACTTCATTTATAAAGTCACCCTTTTTAACTTCATTTATATAAGTCGCATTCACATTTTGTAACAAAAACTATAAAAGCAATCAATAAAAGTATGTATAGACACAGTTGAAAGCAACGAAGTTATTTAGTCTTTTTTCATTCTGGAATATAGTTTCACTGCATATACATACATACATCTACTGCGTACGGAATCCCGGACCAGTAGTCGCCGCTAAAAGCAGTAAATAAATAAGACAACTTGCAGTGCGTACGGTTGTCTTGGACCGCTGCTTGAGCGAGCAGTTTTGCAACATCCCCCTACTACAGTACTCGTATATTTAAGCAAATAATTTTCGGTGCGTTTTAGGAGATTCTCTATGACGAAGGTACCCAAAGTTACTTGTTCTGTTATACTGGGATGTGTATCATTTTAGAGCTCAGGATGGATAGATCTGATCGTGTCCAGTGGAAAATATTCAGAATAGGTAATGAAAAAAGGATTAATTTCGCAACTTTTTTTTGAAAAAAGGAAACCCAAATCGCAGAGCCCTCAGACTCTCTCTGGTCCGTTGTACTACCAGGCAGGAACCTTTCTTTGGTGCAGTGGTTTGAAAAATTTGATGTAGTTCGTTTTTCCTTTATTTCCTCGGGTGACTGATGATTGCTTCGGAACTTGAAAACAAATTTTTATTGTTTAAGGCACATAACGACCATGGACTAAGCAAACTTTGCAGCTTTGTGAATTAGCTATGTGTCCGTCTGTGCAGGATGACGATGATGAACGCTAGCTGCTCCATCAAGGTCGGTAATGAGCTCTCCGAGACCTTGATGTCAAAAAAAGTTTTAGACAAGATGTCGCGCCGTCATGTGACTTCTTTAATACTGTACTTGAACGGATTGGGCGGAATTCGCAAGCCAACACCAGAGGCACAATCTATCAAAGGTCCGTACAACTGCTTGCATACGTTGGCGATATGCACATTATTGGAAGAACTCAGAGGGCTGCCACCGGTGCGTTTGCAAGCAAGCAGAAGCAACCAAAATGGGTTAACCGATAAATGAGGGCAAAACCAAGTATATGCCGTCAACAAAAAGAGACAATCAACATCGACAAATTGGACAGAAAGTCAGAATGGGCAGCTACAACTCTCACGTAGTAAGTGGCCTTTTCTCCTTGCCTCTGCTATTAATTCTAAAAACAACACCAGCACAGAAATCAAGCGTAGAATAACTCTTACCCATCGTTGTTTTGTTGGGCTAATAAGGCAACAACAGTAAAACCCTATCTCGAACAACTAAGGAGAACCTATATAAGATCCTATATGTACTCATATATATACACATATGAGGCCCAGATCATCCTAGTCTTGCTTTACGGCGCTGAAACATGGATTTTATTGAAAGCGGATGAAGATATCCTTGGTCGCTTCGAGAGAAAAACTCTTTGTAAGTTATTCGGTTTGCGTTGACGTTTTATAGCGAGATCGACCTAGTCAAAAAACTGCTTGTGGACTTTTTAGATAGCTAGAACATGTAGAACAAATAGACACCAACGCTTCGACCGGCAGAGTCTTCGAATCTAACCACGAAGGACCTCCTCGCCGTAGATTGCACGCATAAGTTCAAGGGGACCTCGACCAACTTGGAGTGCGCAACTGGAGGCAATTAGCTAAAGACCGAGCTAAATGGAGAGGCTTGTTGGTTGAGGCCCAAGTTCACCTCGAACTGTAGCGCCACCTAAGTAATTAAGTAAGCTATGTGTATTTTATTGAAAGCAGTCGAGAACCAAACAAAGCCCTATGGATTTGTAATCTCAGCTCTACCTTTTAAGATAATTCGACGGATAGAAGAAGTCAATGTTCCTATACTTTGAAAATACTTTGAAAGCTAGACAGTCCTAAGAAATACATATTGGTATGGATGTGAGTCAAATGATATTGCTTGCAGTTCAAGCTAAAGGTAATTTAGAATTTAATATGAAATGTAGCGCCACTGGGAGTCTTTTGCGCTATCAGTGATCTTCATCCAGACTCTATTGAATTTTAAGATAGCTGTTTGCTATAGAGCGGCATATGTATTTTGCCGCATATATGTATCGATACAAGATACAATCAATCTCATTATATTTATTCATATTAACTTTCTTTCTTATGTTTTAAAGTTCTTTGCTCTCAGGCATAAGGAGTGTGATCACATTAGAGAAGATAAGGGAACTCACAACTCTTAATATCCGTAACACGCTGATCAATTGAATTGTAGAAAAGCTGGTTAAAAAAAAAATAAAAAAAATATTTGGCGTACAGCTCTTTAAGTGCCAGGGCCCAGTTTCTCGCAACCACTCGTGTTTTTTGCGTTATATTTTTCACACGAATGGAAGGGATCTACAGTGTAGAGCCATATCCGAAGGGCAGTTTAATTCTAGAAGCTTTTCGTGATAACTATGATATGATGATATGATGTTTGTCAGACGTTCGCGGGAGGTGGGACCGTGAAAAAACTTTTTTGGTATTTTCTAGGATACGAACTTGGCATCTCACGCGCAGTGGTCCAACACACTAACCACTTACGCTACGGTGCCCACAAAGATGGTTAAATGAGTCTTGAATAATTCCTCAGGTAAACCATTCGTTTTGGCAGACAAATGACTGCAGTGTTCTTCAGGTAGAAGTCGTCTCCACTCAGAAGAATGCTACCTGGTTGTTGGTGAATGCAATTCTGAAATATGACCCTACATGTTTCTATTAAGATGCTGGAAGCTATAAAAGGCTGACGCTTTATGTAAGACCCAGCTCGATACAGTCCTGTCGTGGAATAAATTACCATAGGCTGCATACATGAAGTTAACAACCTAGTCTGATGAATTAGTCCGATAGATCAACAAGATATTGTTTGTGTTTCAGATAAACTTTTTAGATCAATTGAGATAATTAGGCACTATTTGGATCTTTGAGCCAATGCACAAGCAAAGAAAATGTGTAGCACTTCTATCTACGGTTCAAAAGCAACGTCATAGAAAATGGGTAAAAACCTAAACAGGTCACAATGTACGTTCGTAATTCAATTTGAAATGGACTTTCTTATATACCTCCTCCTCCTCCTCCTCCTATCTAACCACTGAAATCAAAATTAAGATGCAGTAGGATTAAGGAAGAAATATTTTCAAGGGTTTCGCATAGATTAAGACATTTTTGATGCGATGACATAGTATATATGTGAAGGCGCCTAGTATTTATGGATAAAGAGCTCGTAAGCGTCTTCTAAGTGTCTGAACTACATTATAGGTAGCCATCGTGGACTCGACTTAAGACTAGGAGCTCGTGGACGCCAATACGGTGGTTTAGCCATATTCCCAGGCAGAGATTCTTCATAGCTAAAGAACCAGACGCGCATTAAGTTGTGACCCCGATGTCATAATATAAGCTGGGATTCACCCGTTCTGTTAGAATTTAAGTAAACATTTTAAGTGACGCACACTCAACCTTGAATCTAGAATTGACATTTTTACACTTTCTTGCCCCAAAAGTAGAATGGTACCCAACCAGACCTCAGTTGAAGGCCATTATTTTGTTAATTAGTAATCCAGGTAGGCCATAACTATTACTGCGAAAGAAAGCTTAGAAATCAGAGTAAATAATGGAAACATGTCAAAGAATATTTTCAAAATAACTCTTTCAGTTGATAAATCACCGACTTTACTCAAAAAAGGTATAGATACAAAAAAAAATAGTTAATCTCCTCTTCGTGAGACATTCTAATGAATCATTCTCTGGCGGAGACAAATGGGAACTATCACCCAGTGACCATAGATTTACTCAATAGATAACCTCTTCAACTAGAGCACAAATAAACCAAATCCAGGTTAACCACTATCTGAACAAATTACCGAAAGCCGCTGAAAAAACAGCAGATACGTCCCACACCATAAACATCAGTTGGGAAATACCCACTAAAAATTTTCAACTACTTCTTCTCTTTTGTCCAAAAAATAATGACAGCATTGTCTAAAATATACTTTTATGCAAATTAAATTGTCAAAGTCAAAGTCATCGCACAGAAGTGCTTACCTAATCACCAAACCCCCAAAAGAATACATTTATTTCCATATTTGGTTGAAACCGTTCCCATTTCTATTGGCAGTAACGACGCCCGCCTACTAATAGAGCTAGAGCTAGAGCTACCAACCAACCGTTACAAATGTGATGTTTCACCCAAAATTGATTGCAAATTTCTTCTTCAACCCAAATTTAGCAAACGCGGTCTTACTTTCCCCTCACTGGTAAGCAAATCGTGAAGACACCGTTAGCTATCTATGTATCTGCTTTCAAAAAATGGAACAAATTAAGACAAAACACTTCCGAACTGTGCCATACTACACAGTCATTACTCATAATTTCTATGCAAATTACAATTCCATCCACGCATATCAAATTAACTAATCATTCCAGTGCTCCTCTCTGTGCTCGTCAGCGACCTTTAAAGTTGGTCCGGGTATACCTATGAGTGTATCTTGTGTATCTGAAATATTACAGCGGCGATCGTTTGTCATCATCAAAGTAATAAAACAAAGAGGAGTCAAAAAGGGGAGTGGAAAGTATATCTAGATACGTGTTATAGTTGTAGGGTACCTACTATGCAAATGCCTCTATCGTTGTTTTTACAACCAATTTTTTCGACATAATTTGTACTATTATCCCGACTTAATTAAATTCAATCAAGGGTGCTATTTGTAATGATTGCTGTTAAAAATGTGGAAAAAAGTAACATTACTATTATCATAGATACATACGCAAAGTTGTTTGCTAGTTGTAATCCTCTGTGTGTGCTCAGCAATTGATTTTATCGATGGTACTCTGCGGTTGTATTTTCTCTTTTTTTTTGCACTAATTACTATGTTTAAACTCACATTTGTTATCGCACTCCTTGGGGAATAATTATTTGCCGCGCGTATAACCGCGTTATCAACACTTCGTGAGTGTTGTATGGTACAGATAGAAAAAAGTAAAAAATACAAAACACACAAACAGTTTGGCTGTTATTTACTGGCTCTTTTCTCCAATGAGAATCTAATAGACACACAAATTTTCGTCGTTATCAGTGAGAGAGCGCTCTGATAATAGAAGGCGACCGACGAAACACAACAACAAGAAAAAAGCACAAAAGCACACGAAAGATAGAATAGGTTCTATCCAAAGTGTCAAACGCAAGAGATATACTGCCACACTCAAAAAAAAAAAAGATAAGGTTAGATGGTGTTACTTAACCAACCTGTGGATATGGACGTATCTACTAAGGGTCGTTGGTGAAGAGAACCCTCTACTTAGCCACGATCTAGACTGACAAAACAGGAACACGTTTTTCAGTTTTGTTGTGTGTTTGGCTAGTGGAATAGGTACGTAAAGTATCTAAACGACAAAAAAATATGAAAAACGATTGACGCTCTGTGACACACACACGGGGGCCCGATGATGAGAGGTGACTATGAGCGCGACTCAGTGAGCGTTGCCCTCAACCGATCGTATTCTAATCAAAAATTCAACTAAAGTGGGTAATATATGTTTGGGAACTGAAAAGACTGGAGGAAAAAAAAGACGAATTTGTTTTCGCTGCTGCCGCTGTCGAACGAGACCCGTACGCGGTGGCGGCAGAGTTCAACTCAGTTAGTCAAGCTCTACGGAGACAGTGGCGGCGCGCAAACTGTGTATAGTACTCGTTGTACTCGATGTGTATTATTATATTAGCGGCTAGAGGAAGCTTATTTTGGTGGGGTTCCCACTCGATTGACTTTAGAGTAATAGGCCCAGAGCAGCAATAGTCAGTGTGCTGTGCGGTTGAGTTTGTTGTATTGTGCTATTGAATGGGGCACATATACACATTGTATCTGGAGTGCAGTGGAGTAGGACAGAGTCAGGGCTGGTTGCGGGTGGTTGGGCGTGTAAAGGGCGATGAATGTCAAAGACAAAGAGCAATAGTGAAATTTTGGATTGGAAAATTCGAATTTATACTGAAAATCGAAGTTTTGTTGAATGCGCATGCGAACATAAGCAAAGCTAATGATTCCATGAAGATGTGTCGAAAAGTCCTTCAAGAATATTGAATATACTCGGGATCTTTAAAATGTGGCTGGCTGCCTTAACCTGGGCAAATGTACTCTTAGTCCACTGTAATACCGCGGCATCAACTACACTTCTTGTAACACAATGGTGCTTATTTGGTTTATGTGAATTCTAACGATTACGTAGGATAATCACATAACCTAACCTAACCTATTGCTATTCCTAGTACTTAAGAAGCTTATTGAAGAAGCGGGAGAACATTTTGAAACGAATGATGTTTCTGACGTGCACCGTCGAGAAAGAGATCTGCTATACTCGTATGAATCAATCTTATGCTAGATTGGTGCTAACAAGCACAAAGTTAATGAAGGACAGTTTCTACCTCTTCCATATCAATCCAATTTTTTAGTTCAAAAACCGTCTGAAAGGTTATCTAAATGTAATATTGATATGTGATTGCTGTAGCAAAAGCAATCCACTGCAAGTTGAGCAATTCTTTCATATGCAGTTGACTTTGCTGACTGGGTCTAGCCGGATTAAACGCACATATGGCAGAACGTTTACTATTTTCAAGGAATTGGAGATATCTACCACCTTTTGCTGCTTACATTTAAGTAATCGGTTGATTCCAGCGAAAGTTAAGATGCATACCAAGCATTGGCAAGCTATCAGATTCGTCAATATCAACTCCATTCATTTTTAGCTTGACCATGTTAGTATCCCCCGGGCGCCGTGGCGTAAGTGGTTAGTGTGTCGGATCACTGCGCGTGAGGTTCCAAGTTCGAATCCCAGAAAACACCAAAACGTTTTTTTTCACGGTCCAACCTGTCGCGAGCGTCTGGCAAATATGCGAGAGTATTGTTGTCTCGAAAGGCTTCCCGAAACAAATTGCCGTTTGGATAAGGCACTAAACTGTAGGTCCATTCCATTCGTGTGAAAAATATTACGCACACAACATGAGTGGTTGCCGAGAAGCTAGGCGCTGGCACTTAAAGAGCTGTTGCGCCAAGTATTTATTTATTTATGTTAGTATCCCACTTCAGGACATAGTACCTATTTTTTCACGAACTCAATTCGGTTCTTGGCACCCCAATTGAGTCCTGTTTACATTCGCCGTCCCTATGATTCACAACGCAACTTGGGGCACCATTCGTCGTGCAATTAATGAGTAGACGACGTCAAGAGTGCTAGCATCCGCGGAGAAATAGATTCATTTGCGAGTTGCAGAAAGAAGTTCGTTTATACCTAGAAGACGGCAAATAATACTTCCGTTCACTTGATCAACATGAAGTGAAGATAGCGATATCGAAACTTAAGGCTGCTGTAGCAGATAGCCTGTAAATCGAGCTATTCAAAGCAGTGGGAGATGACTTGGTAAGGAGCATACAACCACTCATCCATTTAATTTGATCCAATGAAAGCATGCCCGATGAATGGTTTGTGTGCCCGCAAGAAAGGAGATACTCTGAACTCATAAATGCCGCTTATCGGATCTTATCGGACGTAACGTGTTTACGTAGTGTAAACATTTTTGGAATCCTAGTGAAAACCAAACTTTCTTTCCACGGTCCCAACTCCCGCAAATGTCTGACAAATATACGCGTGTATTGTTGTCAAGAAAAAAAAAAAAAAAATTGAAATTGCCCTTCGGATACGGCAAAAGACTGCAGGTCCCTTCTATTTATACGAAAAATGTAGCGCAGACATCACGAGTGATTGCAAGAAGCTAACAGCTCTAGACCCTTCATGGGCTATTTGCGCTAAATATTTTTTTTTTATGACAGAGCCATGTCAAGTCCAGGAATCTCTGCCAATCTCATTTTTCGTGCAGTATGATGATGAAGTCTCGCTGCTCCATCAAGGTCGGCAGGAACACCACCGAGCCTTTTGATGTCGAAAAAGGTTTAAGGTAAGGTGGCACACTATCTCGGAATCACGTAAAATAAATAGTAAAAGATTTCGTCTATCTGGGCTCCGTAGTTTCCTTGCAAAACGACATCAGTGAGGAGATCAAACGAAGAATTACTCTTGTCAAGTAAAGCGCTCTCTCAACTGGCCAAGGAGACCTTATATAGGACCCTAATCATCACTGTCCTGCTATACGACGCAGAAGCACAGACTTTGACAAATACCGATGAAAATTCCCTCGGATGCTTTGAAAGGAAGATTCTTCGGGTGATGTTCGGTCCAGTTTGTATCGACGGAGTGTGGAGAAGCAGATTCGACGGCGAACTTAACAGGCTATACAGTGACGTCTACTTGATAAAAAAAGCTGGAAATCTTACGGATGAGATGGCTAAGATACGTACAAGTAGAGCGCATGAACATTGTAGCAAGAGAAGAGTTTACTTTATATGGCGCGAGAGTGACCTCAAGCAACTTAGTGCGCGAAACTGAAGGAAGTAGCTAGAGACTGAGCTGGATGAAGGGGCTTGTTTGTTTATTGAGGCTGCTTTCAAATACTCGTGCCCAGAGATAATATATCTTAGTACCATATAAATTTATTCAAAAACATGTGCATCTTCAATCTCCGACCGCCTTTCGTAATTATGTAATTTCTCCTTAAGGCAAAAAAAAAAAAAACAACCAAATCCGCTCCTGACTATCGCATTACTGTCGCACATTGTGCAAAATTAACGTTGACGATCTACGAATACTCGTATGTAGGCTTGGCTGGGATTGTGTTGCGATATTGTTATGGGAGGCTTTTACGATACGAGAACGAAATGGATGAATGGGTTAAGTGAATGGGAGCGAACCAGTTCCCCAAACGCATTTAGTACTCTGCGGAAGGGTGAGTTCGTCTTTTTGCTGTTTGGTGGGACGTGATGCGAGTGTATCTACTCGCATATATCTCAGTTTGTTGCTGATTGATTTTTGATGAAAGGAAAATGCCTTTTGAAGATTGTTTTGAATTAATGTGGGAGTGTAACAGATGGACATGTGTGCACTCTACGCATCGGCAAAATCCGATTCAGATTCCATCCTCACATCGGGGTGCGTATCATGAAATTTGATGAGCTTACCGCTCACAGTACAATACACAATCAATTTGCCTCAAGACCATCGGTGGTCGGCTAAATGCTGAAATGCGATCATTGTTTAGCAGGAGGCCAATCTGTTGGTGGTTGAGAGCTTATTGTTAAGTAATGGAGCGTTATTAATCAGTTTATAGTGTTGCCGCCACTAGCTATAGTCTCCCAGACAACTGCGATGACCACGAAGGCGACTATCTGAGTGCGAAGCTGCTGGTGGCTGCTGCCTTTTGATGCCTTCAATCTTCAACTGATGGATTCTTTAGGAGGTAAATGACTTTGTAAGATGGCACAGCGATTTGTTTATATTGATTTGTTTACCATTAAAAGTATCTTTTCTTGTTTTTCTTTCTTTTGGCTCTGTTTTGGATTTGTTTTTCGGTAGGCGGGCGGATGTGTGCAGATGAGAGTGGGTTTTGTTGTGATGAGATTTGGTCGGGCAGAGATTTGTTGGGATAGGACCGATTATTTATTTGATTTGGGGTTTTTCGAAGAAATAGAAATTTATTTGCCTTCTACGGGTGTGTGGAATTTCTTTATTTGGTGTTAGAAATCTGCTTTTCTGAGGTACCGCTGGAAGGTGAGATCAAGAAGAGATTGTGTAGTTCATAAGAGCATACTTCTCACAAATTCTTATTGAAATGTTAATACATTGTGTTAACTAACTGGTGATCAAAATATGTATAAGTAAAGCAATATATGGGGACTGTAACTAAAATTGACATTATGGAAGTACACAGCCGTGGTACTTCTTACCTATGGGTCAATAGTACGGTGGCTGGCTTTAAAAAAAGCCTACAATATAACTAAGCTTAATAAGGTACAAAGAACGGCATGTATAGGCACCATAGGCGCCCTACGGTCAACCCCGACCGATGCTCTAACAGTCTTTTTGCATCTTCTACCTTTAGATCTACACATAAGAAACATCACAGTACACAGTGCGGTCAGACTCAGACAGTCTGGGTGCTAGGTTATGAAACCCTATGGGCATAGTAATATTTTAAGTTCTCTGCCGAGAACTCGTTGTGCCAACAAGAGATTGCATTATACTCAAATTAAATTTCACAAAGCGTTTCGACGTTCAATTCCCTACAAGCTTAGAATGGCAAAATGGACAGGTGATTAAGTATTTTGACGTAACCATCTACACAGACGATTCAAAGATGGACTGTGAAGTAGGTGCGGGTGTGTTTTCTGAATCCTTAAACCTCTCTAAATCCTATAGGCTTCCGAACTTTGCCAGTGTGTTTCAGGCAGAGTCACTCGCTGTCCGGGAAGCCTATCGCCAGATCAATATACACACTAATATCACGCCATGGCAAAAGATAGCTATTTTCATTGGTAGCCAAGAAGTCATCAAAGCCATTGAATCGATTACTACATCCTCCCAGCTGGTGCTTGAATGCCAAAATGAGCTAGCCTCGTTGGATGGACGATTTAAGGTAACCCTGATTTGGGTTCCAGGGCACGGTCACGTTTATGGAAATGAACTTGCTGATGAACTGGCTAGGCAAGGCTCGACTCATCATAACTTATTTCCGGAATCAGTCCAGATTCTGCTTGGAGCAGTCAAAGCAGAAATATCCTCAAATGGACTAGGCTGATAAACTGTGTCATATCTAGAAAGATGTGGCCAAACTATAACAAAACAAAAACAACCGACTTCCTAAACAGAACGCGTAAAGATATCGCAGAAAAATAGCAACCACCATGGGTCACTGGCCTATAGGAGGCCATGCAGTCAAATTAGACATCCCAAACAGCACACACTGTCAGAGTTGCAACGTCGCAACTGAGAAAGAAACCCTTATCCACATTTTATGCGCCTGTCCGGCACTAGCTAGGACCAGACAACGAGCTTTAGGAAAACGCTTTTTCAATTCCCTTGAGGAAGTCTCAGAGAAAACCTTAAATACTTACTAATCTTTTTAAACTCCAGATGTTACATCTAGAGACTCCCCACCAACACACTTTCACTTCCAGGTTACACAAGTTTGTGGTATCAAGCCGGCAGCTAGTGCTAATTGAGTTCTTCTTTTCTAAGAAGAAGCACCACACCTACCTGCCTGCCTTAGAACAATGAATCTCGCAACTTCTTCTGTAAAAGTAAACAGCACTAGTATTCCTAACCGACAGCAATGTGAAGGGAATACTATTCTCTGTGACCTTCTGCATTATTCAGCTTCTTACTTCTTACTAGATCGGGCACCAACTATGGAGCAAGAAAGTATACCGAAACTAGCTCTTTCCTATTCTCAGACTAAAGTTAATATTTAAAAAATAAAAATAAAAAATATGCGGACTATATTCGAAATTTATGGTGTGATATGTTTACTATATATCCCAAGAACGTGCGGCTTATTTTGCCCAGGCCATCCTAAGCGTCAACGAGCGGGCTTCCTAAGCGTCTCATCATGAGATCAAATTTGTCAATAAACAGGACACCTCATGCCCAAAACAGTGGCTGTTTGGTGCGAAATTAGTGCAGGAAGTGTGGTTGGTTTGTACTTCTTTGCGAACGCCTCAAGAAACGTCATCACTGTCACTAGCCAGCACTCTGGAGAGATGTCGGAGGGCTTCCTGGATACCGAAATGGAAGATCTGGGCTTGGAAAACATACGGCTTCAAAAATGTGATGCTACAGCACAACAGCCCTTCAATTGATTTAATGATTAGCAAATAAACTTAAAGGCTTTATTTAATCCAAATCTGTACAGCTGAATAATTAGAGCGTGTAACAAGCAGATGTCATGCCCGTTTGTGAAGCTAGACTACCATAATATCTCGAAAAAATATTTGAAAAAGAAAATCAAGGGAAACAAATGCGGAACGACAAATATTTCGAACATTAAAAACTTAAAATCTTGAAATCGTGAGGTTTTGAATATCTGGTAGATTGCATGTTTAATACAAAGTGATCTTTCAATTTGGAAACGAGTTTTTGGCATATTCTGCTGATAGTCGATGTCTAGTGAATTCTAATTTTCATTAAATTTCTTCTGTAATTTGTATGCAAACATAGCGACGTTATTTCTAGCTGCAACAATAAAAACATAATTTGAAATGCAGATAGAATCTTGAAGTGAGTTTTTGGTGTCATAGACACCATTTTTTTTCTCCGAAGGTAAGTGAAAATCTTCAACAAGGCACTATGAGAATCGGCAGCGCGTGCTCATAGTAGTGTGGGATTCTTATCCACATAGATACAATATATGCGTTAAATAATTAATCATAAAAGGAGAAATATTTTTCATAAAGAGAATTTGAATTCCATCCTCACCAACTTTATGCTCATAATAATTTGGTGGATATCTAAGCTAGTCACTCTATTAAAAAGAAGTTCGGGCAGATCATCATTTTGAATGCCTAAAATTTGATGAGCACATCATTCTAAAGAAAGGTGTCATTCAAAACGTCAGGATCAATTGCGCATGTCCTATTACCTTTATCTCTTATACCAACCTCACGAAGATTACGCCAAAGTGTTTTAGATGGAAGCGCTGCATTTAATTTTGAGTTATAAAAGCTCTTTTTGCAATCTCGAGTAGTGCGAGTTGCATTATTACGAGCTATTTTGTACAAAGTCCAATTAACGGAATTAGGTGCGCGATTCCACCTGCTGGAGAGTCTATTTCTGTTCCTAATTGCATTAATCACATCAGTAGTAAACCAATGTACACAGTTTTCAAAGGAACATAATTATGAAATAAATTGCATACAAACGATTGAAATTTTTTTATTTTTTCACTAGGATCAGCTGGTACCAAGTAATGATCCTGAATTGCGATTGATCGGGAAACTATCGGTAGCGCAACAATCAAGTTCGTGATAAAGTGCTTGCTTTACTTCCTAGTGGTGGTCCCCGGCAACTATACGTATAAACCTTTATGCGTGTATGCCAAAATTGCAAGTGCGGGTTGTCTATGGACTAGGTAACGTGGACCAGCAACCTGCGTTATCGAACATTTTCCCGCTACAGAAACCAACACTATGCCTGTGTCACATGTTGATCACATGTTGACGACTTTTGGCTATTGTACCCGAACAAAAATAGGTTTCTGGAATGTAAAGACGCTCCTCGACCCAGGAAGCGAAGGTTCTTACAATGCCATATTCCTTGAATTGGAAAATGAATTCATGCGATACAGACTGAACATTTTGGTGAAATCAGATGGTTAGAAGCGGGGGAGTACCAGTTCCCAATGCGTACTGGGGGCTAGTACGAGATCACCGTCGTATGAGAGCTACTCTCCAATTACGCACTGCTACAGTTCGAAGATCCCACGACAACACAAGAATGCCCAGGTTCAACATCGATAGACTTACTGATCCCTCAGTGCACCAACAATTAAGGGAGCACTTTTCGCAAGGTGTGCAAGCAATCAGCAGCTCACTGCCGACAACCATCCAAGACCATTGGTGTGCTGTGAAAAATGTTTTTACATCTGGTGCTGAAAGAATTGTCGGTTCATCGCAGGAAAGACATAGAGCTTTGCTTTCCGAGGATATCTGGAGACGGATTGACGAGCGAAAACAGCTGAAAACTCGCGTTGCAGCTACTCCAGCAGCAGGGAGAAGAGCTAGAGTCCTTATATCGTATGAAGATGAGAGAAGTTCAGCGTTGTATGCGACGTGACCGGCGCAACCAAATCAACGCGCTGGCTACAGAAGCCGAAGAAGCTGCACGGAGGTGCGACAGCAGGATCGTCCACAGAATCACCAAAGAGCTGACAGGTAGCCGTAGATCCAGCCAACACCCAGTGAAAAGCCTAGACGGCTCCTTGGTCATTTCGGATGAGGACCAGCTCAAGAGATGGAAAGAACATTTTGCTACGTTTTCGCTAGCGATATGCCCCCAAATCAGACTGAGGTGCCCGAATACGCACCACGACTCCCAGTAATGATGAGATCACTACCGCGATCAAGGTACTCAATACCAACAAGGCGGTAGGACTTGACGGTATTCCCGCAGTGCTCTTACGAGCAGCGCCAACAAGATCGGCTGAGCTTCTGCTTCCACTTATAGAGAGAGCTTGGGAAGTTGAGAGCTTTCCTAACGAGTGAAAAAAGAGAATGATCGTAAAGCTTCCTAAGAAAGAAAATTTAATGGAGTGTGGAAACTGGAGGGGTATCTGCGTGCTGCCTGCTGTAGCTAAGATATTAGCTAAAATCATCCTGGACCGAATCAAACAACATCTACAACATCTCGAAGACAACAGCTTGATGTTGAACAAGCAGGTTTCCGCTCTGGATCCTCCTCTGTCGACCATACCAACACCCTGCGGATTATCATCGAACAGTGTGTTGAATATCGATCTCCACCCCATCTGCTTCTTCTTCTTCTTCTTCTTCCTTTTATCAGCGAGGCTATGATCCGGATCAAGGGATCACAACCCTCCCACTTCACCGCATTTCTACTGCTCCGCCTGTGGGGTTCGCCACTCCACCTACTGTTCATCGATTTTGAGAAGGCATTCGATAGTGCCAACAGGGAATTTATAGAAAAGTATCAACTTGAGACATTACAGTCGCCATCTTCGCAGATCTAGAATAGCATTGCCTTCTGTTCTTAATGTTAATTCTTCTGCCATCTCCGCCCATCTGGTTCTTAAGACGGAGGTATGATCTTCCCGATTATCTCAAATCTGAGAGCTTGGATTTGAAAACGTTCGTTTTCGGAGCACTTTTGTTCATTAGATCCATATGTTCTATTAAAAGTGATTGCCGGGAGATTAGCCGTTTGACGTTTCTCTTGCATTGTTCTATAGATCCTCAACTTTGTCTCTCTAGTTGGATATCTTAACTTAGTTGTTTTGCCAACGCGAAGTGGAAGCATTTCTTCATGCCATGCCTTCGCAGAATTGCAAGTAATATATATATAAAAATTAACGATCCCGGGTATGCAAATTCAGGAGTGGGTAGATGCTAGACCAACCTTAAAAATAGCATGTCTTCAATTGATATGAAGTAGATATAGTCTGCATACCTCCACAGTTGGAAGGATGTATTGAAGGTACGGAATATGTATAGGTTGTCGCCGCAGCATCCTTGTTGCATATGTCAAAAAATAAGATATTCAACTCAAACAATCCATGAGGAATTTAGATCTTAGCTTTTCGCATCCATTTGAGTTTGTTTTACAAACTTAAGCCGTACTAATTCGCAGGTGATCTATAAAGTATATAACTCGTTATATAGAACGGAGGACGGATATTTATCGAGACCTCTGCTATAGAAGTAGATGGTTGGACCAAGTCAGACACCTTTCCTGGAGCCGTCTAGAGATTCCTCCTGATGAGTTGGAGTCAATGGCGGAGAATCGAGAAGGATGGATGGTACACCTAAGCATCATACCCCGCGACCCTCATACAGGATTTGCGAGTCATTGAAAATGTATGTATGTAAACTGAGTGAATTTTGAACCCGACGAATTAGCTGCCGTAATTGTTTGTTGGTCATTCCGCTGACCATTTCGCATCACCCTTCACTTTGTTGATAATCAATCTGTTTTTCAGTTCCGTCATTTATGTGTTCTTAAGCTAAAGGGACAGTTAGGTAGGATATATGAAAGTTTGTGACGGTCTACGTGGAGTCTAAAAGCTGAACTATAATTGTCGGAAGCAATCGGAAGCTAATGTCATAATTGTACGTTAAGTTTCCTTCAGTACTGTCAATTACTAAAGCAATTGTGTGGTTCATAGCCATTAAATTCTTTGTATTCGCACTGTTTCGGAAGTGGTCGTACGATACCATTCTTCTATTATAGTTCAACCTTAAGTCCTTATGACATTCTAAAGAACTGTGATTCTTTCACTAAGGCTAGTCTGTAAAAATAGAAGTCGAAGTCTCTTTCCTCAGTCCAGGCTATCTTTTTCCATTTATCTCCGTGGACTGTGTATTAAATTTCCACAAGTACCTAGACAAAAACGGTCAATCCACTTAAAGAGCCTCCAAACGTCGAGAGAGCAATGCCTAAACCAGAGAAACTAATACGACTTCAAAAAATAAATAAACCTCAAGGTTAATTGATTAGAAGCTTCATAATTTCAGATTATGACTAAACAAAAACCTCTGACTAAATTCCTCACACGGTCCAGCGCACGGCCTTCGCCACTCTCGCCAACCACCCAAATTAATATGAAATGTTTGTTTATCTTCCGAATAAACCTGATGTCGATATAAATCTCTTCTCCCCGATCAAATTATAAACTAAAATGTCATTAGTAGGTGAACGCAGAATTTGCATGGCAAAAAACCGTCATCACGTTTATAACTCACACAAGCAACGCAATTACCCCGATGATGATGATGATGATGATGGCGATGGCGATGGCAGTGTGTTAATGTCTTGAAATTATTTAATTATGACATCCATCTCGCATTTCCCCACACACGACTGGCGTTGTCTCTCAGAAAAGTAAAAAAGTCCAATTTTACAACTTTATTTGCAATTAAACACTGCCTCGGGCACCGACTCTGTACAGCATATGGACTGTACCATACCGAGATACTCCAGACTCGTACACCTTATTTGTTTCGATAAAGTATCTATATCTCTTATATCTCAGACTTAAGTGACTTATGTCATCGTGTGCTGTCTTAGGCGAGGGTAAACTTGAATCTTGTTAGCACAAGTGGTAATTTGCATTTACGGTATCAAGCCGACTTCAATGTCAACAGTTTATTTACTCTCAAAGCTATCTAGATAAAAGTATTTTTCTCTCTTGTGTGTGTTCAATGAAGTCATACTTGATTTTATAAAAATAGTCCGCATAACCTGTAATCACTTTCACTGCGATAAGCTGTTGCAAAACTGCACACATGTGATCAATAGATACACAGATACATTTCAATCTCAATTCGAGAAATTAAAACTTTAGTTCAGCTTAATGTACTTGAGATATACATTCTCGTGGCAAACGGCATTCCATTCATAATGCACGAGATGGTGAGAAGTGGATATCGCCGGGATGAGTAATGAATTTTGTATGCCGCGGCGTTGAAACAGGTCCCGTGCGGGGGAATGGATCTGAAATATTTGGTTAGCCGGTGGTTGACAAGACACACGCGGAATTTGTGGATTGTGAAGTGCCAGTGCGTTATCCGGAATTTAATTTTCCAATGAAATTGTGGGGGAGTATCAGCAACAAACGAATGTACACTTTCAACCAACCGCAGAGAGGAGTACATTGCCTTGTTTTTGTTGCAGCAATGTGCGGTACGGCTAAAGTGGAAGTGGTTAACCTGGCATTAAGAATCAAAAGTATGCATTGTGTTGTAGTACAATCGAGTTGTGTGTGTTGTTTCCGGAAATTGTCTGCATTATATGTACCGGTGAGGTTAACCTGCAGAGATGGGTAATTGAAATGGCTATGAGGTTGGGTGAAAGGGCAGCGACAAGCACGTCGACGAGAACGGGAATTGAAAGAGAGCTCAGTGTGTGCCCTACAATCGATCAAGAAGTGCACAACACAAAGTCCTCAGAACCAATTAAATGGAGTGTTTCTGCACTGAGTAGCGTTTTAATGAGAATTCCTTTAAAACCACTAACTAGACGAATATTTCGGAAACGAGTCGTATTTTGTACGTAATGCAGTATAAAGGACGGAGAGTGCTGATGTGTGACGAGTGTACCTTTCACTTGCTTGTGAAAAATAGGAAACATTTATAGCGAGACCATAATTTAAGGCCTGCATACGCAGCCCTGCAGGTCTTAGATTCTCCGAGACTTCTGATGCTGGTTTGGACTACTACGAAGAACACTTCCATACAATGGGTCGGCTGGTTGGTATCAGGTGTATTGTTTCCCATGGTTTTCGTAAGGCGTTTTGAGTACGCGTCAATGCGTTTTTAGGATTGGAATACTTACTTAGGTGGCGCTACAGTCCGGGGTGAACTTGGGCCTCAACCAACAGCGAGTCCGGTTAAGAGTCAGCTGCTTCCAGTTACGCACGCCAACTTGTTTGCGCCACTTACAACGAGGCCGCCCTATACTGGGCCGTCCATCCGGGCTGGATTCGAGGGTTTGGAATAGTCAGCCCAAAGTTCTACGAAAGGATTTCCTACCTTGCCGATGGATATGAACATCGACAAGGTAACAAGCTTTGTATCTTGCCAATGGAAGAACTAAGATTTTGATTGTGATATTCTAACTGTTGAATCGAGAAAAATAACTCGACGAAATTTTCTACAAAGCTGTATCCGCTTTGTACTAAAGGGATACTGTAAGCTCAAAGAAACTGCGCATAGCAGAAGAAGGCCCTTGTTGATTATGCAATGAGGCCAGTGGGATTCGGGAAACATATTCCATAAAAAATTAAATACTGGTACTAGCTCCAAGAAATGTATTATGGACTATGGTGCAGGTGAAGTTCTCTTAGCCTAAGTGCGAGTGCAGATTAATGCTGGCATCAGAATACATGCGCTATGATAAATTCAAAACTGCTCTGCGAATATGCTTTTGAGAAAAGATATATGCTGAGGTGTGATGCGAACGCATACCGTTACTCAAAATCCACATGAGATTACATTCGTCTTCAAACACAAGTATATTGCAATCTGCTCTGCAATCTCAGGCTGGATCGATTCCAAAAAGCGGGCCAATACTTAATAAAATTCATCACAAATGATTTGGCTTTGCATTCCACAGCTGGATAATCGACCGGGACCCGACAACATCGCCAATAGATTCCTGGAAGCGCGACAAAGAAAACCAAGCCACGAAACGAGCCCTCATCGTATCGACCACTCTGCATGCTAGATACGAATGGAAAAGTCTTGGGGCGTATCACATGCAATAAACCTGAAAGCGCAGCAAAAGCAGAAGGACTCCCGCTCAACGATATACGCAGTAAAATTATTGGTTGAAACGACAGAGCATGTAGGGAAGAATGTGGAAAGGAGGCTCTCAAACATTTTGCGGACAATAATCCTCGATGGTCAAAATGCTTTAAGTAGTGCCCGTTAGAATGTAATTCCAAGAGTAATTAAAATATACGAGTGACAACGTATGCGATGGATATAGACACAGAACGCTATCATACAACTTTGACTGTAGCATCGGAAGAGAGGTAGCCTACTACTCGTATCAATTGCATTTTCTGATGGGGCATGGGTGTTATTGTATTTTATAAGCACAAAAATGGTACGATGAAATGAAAATACTGCTACCGGTTTTTCTCGAAAATGGTTGCAAAGATCTTGTTTCAATTTTATAATCTATGTTAGTATAGCTATTTGTAAGTTGCCATACTAGATATTGATGAAAATATGTTACTTCAGTGGTCAGTGATTTCTGTAGTAAATATTGCCCAAAATCAAATCAAATCTAGACAATATTTGACGCACTCATATGAGAAGTCACGGCACATTCCGTTTTGAAAATTGTTAAATTATTCGTTTTGTAAGGTTAAGCTAGGTGGTAGCTATTCTCTGTACTCAATAGCACTCATTTAGACCACAGGAGGTATATTGTGTTACCGGATGAGTCGATTATATACTCTTGGGCCAATCAGCCGTAACAGCCCTGCACGAAGTGGTAGCAATGATCGAGCAATCACTGTACCACAAAGAATTCACATTAGCGGTCTTTTTAGACGTGGGAGGAGCCTCTAACAATGTGAAAACCGAATCAAAAAGACTATCACTAGACCTACCCAGAGTAGATTCCACACTCTCCGATTGGATAGAATGTATGCTCAAGACGAGACACATCAACTCGAAGCTGGGCGACATCCAAGTAAATGCACTGGCCTATAGAGGAACCCCGCAAGGAAGGGTCCTATATCCTCTACTATGGACTCTAGTCGCAAACGATATCCTTTTATAATTGGGGCCTAGCGGTGTAAAAGTTGTTGCTTATGCAGACGACATCGTTCTACTTATGTCCGCCAAATTTCTCGAACTTCTGCAATCCGCCCTGCATACCCTCCATAACTGGGCGAAATGATGTGGACTGGACGTTAATCCAGCGAAAACAGAAGTGGTCCTCTTCACCAATAAAAGAATAATCCTAGGATTCGGAATCCTAACGACTTGGCGGCACTCCACCCCAAGTCTCGGATAAAGTACGGTATCTAGGGTTAACACAAATATATTTTTTTTTTTTTATAATTTGCGCGTGCCAAAGGGATTATTAATACCCTTATACTGGTTCTCAGGGCACGGGCGGATAGGAAGAGGGGGGAAGAAGACAGAGGAGATGCCGGTTTGTATTGGCTTTAAATGTTTGAAGGTTGTAATGATTAGGAAATATAGAGGCTGATCATTCCTTCCATAAACGTGTTGTTCGGCTTATAAACGAATCTCTTTATTTGACAGTACGTCCAAAGTTGGGCTTCAGGGTGAACTGATGTGCATTCGAAGTGTGACGCGTATTGCGGGTGAAGTTTTGAAGGGGAGGAATGCAACTGGCTATTTCGCTGGAGCATATTTTATAAAAAAAGCGATAAAAAAGAGAAAGACACGAGACATTTCTACGATGTTCAAGTGAGACTATGGAGCTCACGATGTCTCTATCACCTATCAGTTTTAACGCGCGATTCTGTACCCTATCTAGAATATGCAGAACGGTCTTGGGTACACCAGACCAGATGTGGGCGTTATATTCCAGCTTTGGGCGGATGAATGCCTTATAGATGGTGGCCAGATCAGACGGGGTAAAATATTTTTTGCACCGCTTAAGGAATCCTAGACATTTTGCAGCATTTTTGGCGACTTCGAATATGTGATCGTTCCATCGAAGACGGTTATTGATGCACATACCGAGAATGGCAAGTCTTTCGGATTCAGCGATGCAAGTACCATTCATGGATAATGGTTGAGGGTCTTGGTTTCGCTTGAGAGACATAAGACAGCATTGAGTTTTGGATGCATTAAATTCCACTCTATTGATTGAACCCCATTTGGTTATACTGTCCAGGTCGGAATTTAATGTGTTTAACATACGTAGTCATTCCGAAAGGCAGGGACGTGAGTTGGGGAACGAATATGAAAAACTGAGGGTACTGTCATCAGCGAAGGAATGGATTGGATTAGAAGTTGCAGACAAGAGGTCATTTATAAAAATGAGGAAGAGAGTCGGAGACAAAACGGAGCCCTGGGGAACACCAGCATTTATATGGTGAATTGCAGACTTGAAGCCGTCCAAGACAACCTGTATTGAACGGCCCGAAAGGTAATTTCTAATCCATTGAAGAAAAGACTCATCGATGCCATATGCACGCATTTTCGACAAAAGAGCCTGATGCCAAACTCTGTCAAATGCCTTAGAAATATCGAGCGCACCATTTTTGTTTCGCCGAAGTGATGAAGAGATTGGTTCCACTTCACGGTGAGATATGCGATCAAATCACCAGTGGACCTGTTCCTACGAAAACCATACTGCCGGTCATTGAGGAGTTTTCGTGAATCAAGACATTTCATAAGCTGGCGATTTGTCAGCGTTTCCATGACCTTGGAAAGAAGGGACGTAAATGCAATGGGTCGGTAATTGGACGGGGAGGAAGATTCGCTTTTTTTAGGGACAGGCTGGACAAATGCTGTTTTCCATCTACTCGGAAAGAGCCCAGAAGAGTAGGACAGACAGAAAAGCTTACGCAGAGGTTTTGCCAGCGTGGAAGAACACCTCTTCAGAACTATGGGGGAAATACCATTTGAACCAGGGGATTTGTCTATGTTAAGACCTTTGAGTACTCCTGCAACTGCACGAGTGCGAAAGTGGACTTGTCCCATGGAAAATTCGACGCTCTCAAGTACAGGTGGAGACAAAGCACTATCTGGCATGGTGGAGTTCGCTGCAAAGTGAGCAGCAAGCAAATTGGCTTTGTCTAAGGAGCTGACAGCTGGAATGTCATTATAAATGAGCGTTGGGATGGCAAACGAGACAGAATTTTTAATATTTTTGACGAATGACCAAAAATATTGACTACCTTTGGGACATTGTAGAATTTTTTGCCTCAATTTTTGGTCATGTAAGAATTTTACACGTCGAATGTGGGCATTGCATCTGAATTTTTTAAGCTTTTTTCGGTTTTCCTCAGATTTGTTGGCTTTATAAGACCGAAAACTTACCTCTTTCGACCTGATAGCCTCATTGCAGCTTTGGTCAAACCACGAGTTGGCCTTAGGTTTGATGCTTTTTATTCTGTTAGGAATAAAGGCATCCATACCTAAGCGAATGGTGTCAGTAATCATATGAGCGGCGGCATCCACGTCGCTATCGAGGGAGCATAGCGACCATTTAAAACTCCTAAAGAAACTATTAAGGCCATCCCAATTGGCTTTCTCGTAACGCCATACTTTTTTTGGAAGTTTTTTCTTTAACTGAGTGGTCAGAGTACGAGAATTTAGCCGATATGATGTTGTGGTCAGACCGGCCTAGAGGCGCTAACACATCAATGAGCTGAGTCAAATTGTTTATCTCAGCGAAAAGTTCAACATACCTTCCTTCGGGTGTTGTCTGGCCAGAATGTCGAAGCCAGTCCGAATTGTGTATATTGAAATCGCCCGCAATGACGATTTCAGTATGAGGATATAGGGAGACAATTCGTGTGATGGAATCGGACAACGCATCGAACTCGTTAAAAGTTGAGTTGCTATCCGCACTAGGGCTTCTGTAAATAAAACAGTAGTGAATTAATTGCTTACGGACGGTGAATTTTAGCCATTTGTAATTAAATTCCGGATTGGAACAGTGGCCATACTGTGGTGGAACTTGGTAAGCTATATCACTACGGATATAAATGGCGAGGCCGCGATGGGGAAAGAATAATGGCACTAAGTTATATCCATGCAGCTTTAGATCGGAAAATTCTTCGACTACCTGTGTTTCGCTAAGTGCCAAAACAGCTGGTTTATGGGAATGAGGGTGGGCGTATAGGTCAAAGAAATTTGTTCTAAGCCCACGAATGTTAGTATAGTCAACCCTAAATTCCCTCGTCATTACAACACAAAAACACAAAAAGACACAACTCTGACGCTACTGAAGGAATAAAGAAAGCGTACATTGCGTTCTATGCTTGCAGCAGAATTTTTGGTAAAAAAGGGGAACCCAAACCTGCCATCATCCATTGGATGTGCACAGCCATAGTCAGACAAATTCTTACGTATGGGTGCATTGTCTGATGGCCAATAGCAGAGAAAACCACACTTCTCAAGGAATGGACTAAAATCCAGAGAATTGCCTGCACAGCAACCACGGGTGCCATTAAAACCACCCCGACTGCGGCACTTGAAACAAATCTCGCACTGATTCCACTTGACTTACATATTTGCCAAGAAATCAGCTGCAATAATTACCCTCCGCCTAAACGAATCCAACCTATGAAGAGGGGCCACATGGGCCAACGTAGCATTTCGAAATGGGCTTATCTAGACACCAGCACAGACTATCTTTTGCCATCCTCGACTTCAAAACGGTCATCCCATCAAAGAAACACTGGAAGACGGTGGGACCATTAACCCGCATAGTATTAAATCCTTCACTGACGGCTCCAAAACGAAGGAGTGGGTTCGGGTATCTACTCAGCAGAAACTGATATTGCAATATCACTAGGCCTTCCGAACCACGGCGGTGTGTTCCAGGCAGAGCACAGCAGAGGTGACACGAGAACTATCCGCAAAACTTGTTACTAGAAAAGAGATTTACATACTCGTAGATAGTCAAGCTGCTGTAAAGGCCTCTCATCCGTGGTAATAAAATCAAAGCTTATAAAATGCTGCCGCGAGGAGCTTAAAATGCTCACCGATAGCTACCATGTAACACTCTGGTGGGTCTTACGACACAAAGGAATTCCAGGGAACGAGATGGAGGACAAACTGGCAAGGAAGGGATTAGAACAACACCTGTCAATGGTCCAAAGCTCAGTCCTTCCTCCCCTAAAACTTGTTAAATCAAACGTTGCACTTGACTTCAAACGAAAAGCAGACGAAAGATGCAGAAGCATCTGGGCAAAACATGACAATATGAAAACTAAGCTCATCCTCACTCAAAATAGACAAAACTTGGCGCTTCTTATAGGTATCATTACCGGCCACAACCTTTTGGCGGCCCACCGGAAGAGATTGCGACTGAGTACTCTGCAGAGGATGCTGCAATACAGATGTAGAGGAGGACACAGAACACTTTTATTTGCGAATGCCCTAGTCTCTGCAATATCAGGAAAGCGGCCCTTGGAGAGTAATTCTCGAGCCATCTGGGCGACCTGTCTGACAAGCCACCAACTCAAATTCATAACTTCTTCAGGGTGGTTCAGTGGAGGCCGTTCTATTAACACAGAACTCTGGCCATTTTGTTTTTCCTCTCTTTTCAGTACTTCAACCAGGAAACTCCACGTCAGGGGAGCATAATGGATCCGTTTGAGATCCGAGTGCAGGCTGCACCCATTCGTTGCAACTAGCATCTTTAACCTTACATAATTTGGCAATGTCTGAGAGTTTCTTGAAGAAGAATTCCTTCAGAATCTGCCCTCGTGCTCAGCAGGATAAGGTAGGGCAGATGTATAGCAGGTGCTCTTTGTACATGCAGTTGCGACAGAAGTCACTGAGCGGAATTCCTAACCCCGCAGTCTAGATATATTTGCTAGGCCATCTCCGTGTGCTCCTTTTTCCACTTTGCCACTTGCAGATTAAATCTTAAGTATAGTGCTTATAGAGTAAATTCGAAAAAATTTAAAAAAGTAATCAAGTATCCGTTAGTTTTACGTCGATACTTAAATTTTTGCTCGTAAGGCACGTCATCACGTCGTTTTACTAATATTTCCTTCCTACATTTGGTCACCGTTTTAGACCACGTGAAAGACTCAATAAAAAGTATTTTTAAATAAAAATCGAGATCGGGTTAAAAGAAAATATACAGATACATTGACAAAATGGTGTACGAAATGTATCATACTCGGTCGCCCAGCACCACTAAACTGATGAAAACCTTCCTCAAGTATGCTTCGGTGTCAATCGATGGACAACAGTACATGTCCTGTGATGACTTTGTTCGAAAATTCTTAGAAGTTTTTCCAAATACTAAAATTAGTGATGAACTTGTGCGAGTGTTAGCCGGAATGGCCGACTATGACAGGGATGGTGTCATTTCATTCCATGAATTCGAACAATTCGAACGGCTGCTGGATAGTTCGGAATCCTTGTACGGTGTTGTCTTTCAGATGTTCGACCGCAAAGGTACAGGTCTAATAACCTACCCTCTATTTGTGGATATTATCAAAATGACAGAGATGTACGTAAAGTTTCCGTTTAACTTCGAAGGCCCACTGATTAGACAATATTTCGGAGCTGACAGACAGCGGGCCAACGACTACACCGAATTCTGTCAGCTACTCCGTGATTATGGCGAAGAATATACGAAGCAGGTTTTCCAAAGCAAAGACAATGGTTCCGGTTATATATCATCCGAGGATTTTCGACAAATATTGCTAGGCCTGAAGAGGCGTCTAATCACAGGAGCTGTTGCTGATAAACTATCTGCAATCACTGATGCGACTGGCGACAAGATAAGCTATCCGTACTACAAGGCGTTCACTTCGCTTCTCGATAACATGGAGTCGATAAAGTACGTCTACCTGGATGCATCCAAAGGGAGTCGCCGGAAAGAAATCTCAATGGATAACATGCTTCGAGCATCTCAGCCAAAGGGTGTGACACCACTCCAGATTGAGATCCTGTTCGAATTGTTGTGGCACACAAAGAAAAAGGAAACCGTTTCTTACAAGGATCTCTGCAGCATCATCCCCCAGCATGATGCACCGATAGATCGATCGGTATTCGTACAGATTCTAGAGAGCTTGTATAGGTTCTCGTTGGGTTCGATTGCCGGGGCAACTGGCGCCTTTGCTGTGTATCCAATCGATTTGGTCAAGACACGAATGCAGAATCAACGAATCAAGGATGGTATAAAAACCTACAACAATATATTGGACTGCTTCCTGAAGGTAATCCGAAATGAGGGCGTTCTGGGCTTATATCGTGGCGTACCAGTTCAGGTGCTTGGAATAGCTCCAGAGAAAGCACTCAAGCTGACTATAAATGATTTCGTTCGAGGCAAATTTACCGATGAACATGGGCAAGTGGCGCTGCGATTTGAAATACTTGCTGGATGTTGTGCTGGATTCGCGCAGGATCTCATCACTAACCCGCTGGAGATAGTCAAGATTCGACTTCAAACTGCTGGGGAGGTTGGTCAAAAGCTGCGCGCGATACCCATTATTCGTGAATTAGGTATCAGAGGCCTATATAGAGGAGTTAGAGCTTGCCTTATGCGTGATATACCATTCGCGGCAATATATTTTCCCTGCTACGCCCACTTAAAGAAGGCGTTTACCGACAAAAATGGTTACAATACTCCCGGATCCCTTCTAGCTGCCGGTTTTCTTGCCGGTATACCGGCGGCGTCGCTGGTAACACCTGCAGATGTTATCAAGACACGTTTACAAGTTGTTGCTCGTACAGGCCAAACGAAGTACAAAGGTGTTATTGATGCCGCCACGAAGGTCATGAGGGAGGAAGGTCCCACTGCCTTCTGGAAGGGAGTCGTTCCTCGAGTTTTGCGTTCATCCCCACAACTTGGCATCACATTAATTACATACGAGCTGTTGCAACGTGTTTTCTATGTTGACTTTGGTGGCCATAGACCGGAAGGATCCGAAAAGAAATTGGTAGAGGACACTGCGTACACTATAAATCCGGATCATATTGGCGCATTTAAAAATGCTGTGCCTGTGCTGAATAGTATTGAATCAAAATTCGGTCTTTGCCTGCCGCGATTTGGAAGACCAATGAAATGATTTTATGTCGAAATTACAACTAAGTGTAATGGGGGAGTTAAGGACATTTATTTTATGTATAAACATACACCAATAAATAAAGGAACCAAGGAAAGGTCAAACCTATTTGGCTTGCATTTTGTTCTAAGTTCCAGAACTTAACTACGATACTTACTTACTTAGGTAGCGCTACAGTTCGGGCTGAACCTGGGCCTCAACCACCAAGCCTCTCCAACTTAACTACGATGCACGTTGGCAATTTTTCTTTATACCCAGCCTTAGTGCGAAGTGTTCTTCATTATTTGAAGACTTCAATGTGAAGGAAGAGTGAAGCAGAATACTCTAACGTTTCCTAGTGAATGGGACTGCATATGGGAGTCTCATCGTTTGCATGTTTTGACTTGCATATATCAAGGCCCAATACCCACACTATATCTGTAGTAAAGACTTCCAGGTTTCTCGTGAGAATATATAAGAAGAAGTAGTTCAGGTTGATTTAAGGATTTCGTGGATTCTTGTCGGGTAAGTCCTTGTACAATGACATAGTTAGTTGAACAGCGTCAATTGCACTCCGTTAAATGTACGATGCGGTGTGACACTAAATCCGAGAGGATCATTGGGTCCCCTCTTTGAAAATAAACATTCACGGAGCGGTATCGGTTGACGATTGAACATTTCAGCTTTCACCCATCGGAAAGAGCCAGAGGCGGATCATCTTTCTTTATAAAAGAAAATATCGAACACTCAGCGGAAATAAAAATTGAATTAGAAACAATGCAAGTAAGCACGGTACGCGTTAGAAATAGACATTTTGCTTTCAACATTTCGTCTATATATTGTCCACTGCGATGTAAACTTGAAGAAAGTGATTTCACAAACATCTTCAACTTCCTTAAACCAAATTTTATTATTGGTGGTGACTTCAACGCGAAACACCCCTTCTGGGGCTCAAGGTACGCCTCTCAGAAAGGTAGAAAGCTTTATAATGCGGGTATGCAATTCAGTTGTGATTTTTACTCGACGGGTAAACCAACATATTGGCCAACTGATAGAAATAAGATACCAGATCTGATTGATTTCTTTGTTGTTAAAGGAATATCTGGCAACTGTATAAAAGTTGAAGAAAGCTTTGATCTCTCCTCTGATCATTCTCCAATCATTATGACGATAAGCGAAGCTTTGATTAAAAAAGTAGGACCGACCAGATTAACTGGCGCGAAAACTAATTGGGAGGGCTTTAAAAAAGATATTGAAGCAAATATTGAGCTGAGCGTATCACTTAAAACGCCCTATGAACTTGAAGTTGAAGTAGATCGCTTCGTCGAAATCTTACAGGATGCCGCGTGGAAGAATACTCCCAAACCAAAGAGAACCCCAGCCAGTTACATTCAAATTTATCCACAGGAAATAAAAGAGATGATTAAGGAGAAGAGAAAAGCGCGTAAAAGATGGCAACAAACTCGGGCTCCGCAACATAAAGCACATCTTAACCGTTTGTGCAACTCACTAAAAAGATCTATTAAAGACCTTAAGAATAATGAAATACAAACTTACCTAGAAAGCTTAACGGCAGAAAAAGATTCTAACTATTCGCTTTGGAAGGCTATAAAAGGTATTAAATTAAAAAACCTCAAATTCAAGCCGCGCCAATTAGGAAAAATCAAGACGAATGGGCCAGGCATGATAAAGAGAAGGCGCAAGTTTTTGCCGCCCACCTGGAAGACACTTTCAAACCGTTTGATGGACAAGCTCTTATTGAAAATATAAATACGTCGTATATAGACAATAGCGTAATAAGAAATGCAACGCTTACCGAACTTAAGGAAGAAATAAAGAAACTTAAACCTAAGAAAGCTCCTGGATACGACCTAATTACGGGAGAGGTTCTTAAAGCACTACCAAGAAAAGCTCTAATTAAGCTTCTGTTCATTATAAACGCCGTGATTAGACTAGAATATGTTCCCAGTCAATGGAAAGTCGCCGAAGTTATAATGGTCCTTAAGCCTGGAAAACCGCCCAATGAAAAAACGTCTTATAGACCGATTTCGCTTCTTCCAATTATATCCAAAGTGTTCGAGAGAATATTGGTTAGGCGAATACAGCCGGTAATAGAAGAAGGGCATCTCATCCCTGATCATCAATTCGGATTCAGAAGTAAGCATTCTACAGTTGAACAAGTACATCGAATAACACATGTAATCGAAAAATCACTTGAAGAAAAAAAGATTTGTTCAAGCGTATTCCTTGACGTTTCTCAAGCCTTTGACAAGGTCTGGCACGAAGGCTTAAAGTTAAGATTACGACAAGTTCTGCCAGAGCACCTATATAATATTTTGAAGAACTACCTTACGAATAGACTATTCCGCGTCAAATGTGGAAACGAATATTCGGATTTTAAGGAAATAATGGCTGGGGTGCCGCAAGGAAGCGTTCTTGGTCCAGTCTTATATCTATTATACACTCGTGATATACCGCAAGTAGAAGGCACTGAGCTAGCTACATTTGCCGACGACACTGCTATCTTGACAGTAGGTAAAACGGTCGAAGATACTACAGAAAAACTGCAAGAAGCTTTGAATAGAGTAAATGAATGGACAAAGATTTGGCGAATCGCACTCAACGAGACCAAATCTGTTCATGTAAATTTTACTTATAAAAAAATAAATAATTTGCCGATCTTTTCAAACTCGGTTCAAATCCCGTTTGCAAACGAGGCTAAGTATCTTGGAATGACACTTGATACAAAGCTGAAATGGAAAACGCACGTTAAGAAAAAACGCAAAGAACTAGATAACAAATATCGAGAAATGTATTGGTTACTTGGAAAATATTCCAAGCTTAATATATATAACAAACTGCTTTTATATAAGCAAGTGCTAAAGCCTGTATGGACATATGGTATACAACTCTGGGGTTGTACCAAAATAAGTAATATTAAAATTTTACAAACTTTTGAAAACAAAGTGCTAAGAGGTATTGTAAATGCGCCATGGTATATCAGAAATAGCGATATCCACAGAGACCTTGGCATTAAAACAATCGAAGACGAAATTCAAACCTACGCGAGAAAGCATAGAAGTCGACTAGAAAGTCACGTAAATATTACAGTCCTCCAAGTTTTGGAAGAAAGAAATTTACTGCGCCGTCTACAAAGAACCAAACCTTTAGACTTAGCGCGATAAGTAACCGCGTCTAAACTGCGGAGCTGGCAGGAACTTCTAATGGGAAGGTACCTGCAAAACGTCATTATTTCGCGAAACGAAAACTACTTGATAAGTCGAATACTTAGTTGTAGTAAAAATAAAAACAAGTCTGTTTTGAAGGGAGGTTTTTTAGTGGGTAAGAATCCCACACTACTATGAGCACGCGCTGTCGATCCTCATAGTGTCTTGTTGAAGATTTTCACCTACCCTCGGAAAAAAAAAAAAAAAAAAAAATCTCAGCTTTCAGCAGGATGGTGACACTGCTCAATTTGTAGAGAATTAGAAATTAATTGGCCATCACATTCCTCAGATTTGACGCCACCCGACTTTTTTTTTATTGAGGTTATCTGAAAGAGTGCTTTTTTGTGAGAAGTCCTAGATAATCCCAGAGCTCAAGATTTACGCATAAATTCGAGCGCTTCAGGCACAAACTTTGAAAAATGTTATGAAAATCTTGCCTGGTATCATTTAGATGGAAAAAATATGCTAAGGTGTGATGCGAACGCATACCATTACTCAAAATCCACATGAGATTAGATTCGTCTCAAATATTTTCTGCGATCTCAGGCTGGATGGATTCCAAAAAGCACTTTTTCTCAGGCCAGTGCTAAATACAATTCATTACAAATGATTGGATTTGTATTTCACAGTCGGAATGTTGGTATAACCGTCCGGGATCCCCAATAGAGTCCTAAAAGCAACAAAGATTATTGTTTCTCCCCAAAGGAACAAAACAAGCCACAAAGCGAGCCCTCGTCGTATTGACCACTCTGCATGCTAGATACCAATGGAAGAGTCTTGGGGCGTATCACATGTAGTAGACCTGAAAGTGCAGCAGAAGCGGAAGGATTCTCGCTCAACGATATACGAGTACGCTCAACGATAATGGTTGAAACGACAGGATATACAGGAAAGTAGGTGAAAAGGAGGCTCTTAAAAATTTTGCGCGACAATAATCCTCTACGCTCAAAATGCTTTCAGTAGTGCCAGCTAGAATGTAGTTCCGAGAGCAATTAAAATATACTCGTACGAGTGCCAACGTATGCGATGGATTTAGGCGCAGAACGCTATTATACAACGTTGACTGTAGCATCGGAAGAAAGGTAGCCTACTACTCGTATCTAACGCATTTCCTGACGGCGCATGGGTGTTGTTGTATTTTATAAGTACAAACATGATGATAGACCTTACTCACTCATGTGAGGAGTCACGGCATATTCGGTTTTGAAAAACTGTTAAACTATTCCTTTTCTAAGGTTAAGCTAGGTGGTAGCTATTCTCTGTACTCAATAGCACTCATTTAGATCACAGGAGGTCCATTGTATTACCGGATGAGTTGGTTATATACTCTTGGGCCGATTAGTCGAAACAGCCCTACACGAAGTGGTAGCAATGATCGAGCAATCACTCTACCACAAAGAGTTCACATTACCGGCCTTTTAAGCGGCCTGTGTAACAATGTGAAAACCGAATCAATAAGACTATCACTAGACCGACTTATGGCAGCTAAGTCTAGTAAAAATAGACAAAAATGAAAACTACGCAGTCAAATTCGCTGCTTTCTGAGTGCTGATTGTAAAATTATTCACTTGGAAATTTTACTAAGAAGATCCAATTTTTTGTTAAAATGGCTTGAAACACAGGTTCTTTTTTAATTCGGCTATCGCTTTGCAGTATCTTTTCTATCTAATTTAAAGTAATTATGAGCTTGAATATAATAATGTGTAGCCAAAGTGTCCGCTCTATATGCCCCATCTTCAAAAAGGCGATCGTTTGTCTTGCAAGAATTACCGAGGCATATCCTTGCTAATTTTTGCATACTAGATCCCATCCAACGTATTGTGCGATTGTCTTAAGCTCTTCTGCACCAGAATAATCGGCACGTACCAGTGTGGCAGTACAATAGATCAAATTTTTACGCTGAGGCACATCCTGGAAAAGACCAATGAATTTCCAATTGAAACACACCACCTGTTTATCGACTTTAAGACCGCGTTTTGATATCATCCATCGTCCTGGACTCTACAATTCGATGACTAAATTAGGGATCCTGTCAGAAACTGGTCCATCTGTATTGCGTCATACTGAAAAATAAATGATGCTCTGTGCAACTTGGAGAAAGCTCATATAAACTATTTCGAACTTGCACCACATTTCGGCAAGAAGGCACGCTGTCATGTGATATCTTCAATTTCGTGCTGCAGCAGGTGTTAACACGGAATGCACTATCTTTCATAAGTTCGTCCAGTAGCTGAGGTACGCAAATGATATAGACATCGTCGGGAGATCTCAGCGTGCCATCATAGAGGCATTTATAGGCAAGACGAGTTGGTCTTGAAATTAATGAGAACAAAACCAACTATATGTTATCAACAAACAAAAATCTATCTATTCATAATGTAGGCAAGAGTGTCACTGCTGATGACTTTGACTTCAAGGTGGTTAAGGAGCTCGCCTACCTTAAGTAAATACTAGTCCCATAAATGACACCTTCGTGGAAATTCGGCGAAGAATAGCCCTAGGAAACCATTGCTATTTTGGTTTGGCAAAACTACCGTGTTCGGAAATTACCCTCTCTTAAGAAGTGTCTCTATTTACTGATGTTCTCACTGAACTCTGCCCTATAGCTGAATTAACAACTATAGTGTCTAACATTCTGCATAACCAAGGTGTTAAAATCTCGTTCTATATCTTAGAAAGCAGCTGAAACAAATTCCTTGTGATGAATGTTAGCCGCTATTCTTTCAACTACGTCGTGTAGAGTTGTTTCCATTGATTTATCTTTTAAGTATGGGACTTGAGATTTACTCAGCAAACCACTTCCGGATTCACTTCCGGTATAAGCATCGAAAAGTCCCTTGAGCGTTTTTAGTAAAAATGAATGGTATGGCCTTGCTTGTTTTTGCCAGAGTAATGTACCCTAGTTTGTAGGCTTATACATTTTCTTCAGTTTCTTCCTTTATAGCATAATCGGCGAAATGCCTTCCGGAGGATCATATGGTACAAATGACCATAAGGCCCACAGTGGTTTTTTCCAACTGCTGAAGAAGTAAGAAGAAAGACGAATACACGGTACTCATCAGTTTACTGGTGGAATGAAGATATCGGGCTGCTACGCGCTAAATGTCACCACACAAGAAGACAGTGCCAGCGCAGCAGTGGAAGAGACGATTTCACCGAATTCCACCACCGATACAAAGAAGCGCGAAAAGAATTGAAAACGGCAATAAATACTAGCAAACGTCGGAGCTTCGCCGAGTTGTGCAATGGAGCAAATGAAAACCTCTGGGGTAGAGCGTACCAAGCGATGAAAAAGCTGAAAGTTCTTCGAGCCCCATCCGCCATATACCCAGATGTATTGGAGCAAATAGTCGAAGGATTGTTTCCAAGACAACCGGAAATTCTACTGGAGGACGAGGCGCCTACAGTAGCTCAATAAACTCCTAGCATAACTGCACAAGAAATTCTAGAGGCGTTTGGGAGGTTTGGGAATAAAAAATCCCCTGCACTGGATGGGATCCCAAATGTAGCTCTGAAAGCGGCACCAGAATGGACTTGTTTGTGGACGTTTATAACACCTGCCTGAGTGAGGAAGCAGAGGCTCGTGCTACTGCCAAAGAGAGGTAAATCCACAGGAGATCCATCAGCCTACCACCCGCTCTGTACGTTGGACACGGCGGTAAAGTGCTGGAAGTAGCGATTGAAGAAACAGGTCGAAACAGCGAAAGGGCCATCGAAGGAAGACGATGGAGAAGAGGCGCAACGCATTTGGAACGCGTTCCACACCGCGAGCTGGAAACAGATCCTTCAAGCGCTTCGAATTATGCGCATACCAACTAGCATCAGGGATATTTTGAGAAACTATTTCTGGCAAATAGTGCTGCTCTATGAAAGAGAGGATGGTGTAAAAGAATACGTAGTCACTGGAGGCGCCCTAAGGGCTCGGACCTGGTACCAACACTATGGAACCTCATGTACGATGGAATCCTTCGTCTAGAAATACCAACTGAGTCTAAAATCGTGAGACTTGCGAACGACATCGCTATAGTTGTAACTGCAAAACAATTAGAAGAAGTTGTTCAAATTAGGAACGAAACCATCTCAGTTGTTCGACGGTGGCTAATATCAGTCAACCTCATGCTAGTAGAACACAAAACGGAAGCGGTACTTAATACCAGTAGAAAGCAACTGGAAACCATCACGCACACAGTAGGTGGGCACAAGATATGTAGTATAGAAACCAGCTACCAAATATCTTGGCGTTGTGATTGACTCATTTAAAAAAACATCTGGAGTACGTAAGCAACAAATCCTATTGCGTGAATTATGCAGAATATAGGAAGGCCAAGATACAGCCGAAGACTACTCTTAGCTAAAGAAGTCATATTCGTATTCCTATACGGATCACCAGATTGGACCGGAGCTATGGAAGTGACTTCATACAAAAGGAGAATCATAGCAGTAAATCGACTAAGAGTGAGTAGCGCTTTTCGCACAACCCCAGACCACGCAGCCTGCGTTATCACAGGAATGTTCCCCATTGATATACTGGCGGAAGAACTGCAGAAAAAGTTTTTAGAGAGCAGACACGAGGGGAGGCTAACTTACGGTGAAGCGGACACTACAGTAAGAAGTAAAAGTTAGATAGAGTGACAGCAAAGCTGGAGTCTCTCTTGCAAGTGCCGTTGGACTTACCGCCTTATCCCAACTTTAGAGGCTTTGATAAACCGCTATTTAACACAACTACTTACGGGACTTGGTTATTTCCGGTCATATCTATGCCAGTATATGAACGATGACTCCCCCGCTTGTCCATCGTGCAGTGGCACCCCCGAAAACGTGGAGCATGTATTCTTTCACTACCCACGTTTCCAGCTACAAAGAGAAGCACTACAAACAGTACTGGGAGGTATTTCTCCCACTTTGGAGAACTAAGTAAATCACATGCTAGAATCGGAAAACATGTGGAACGCAGTGAGCTCTTATGCCAAAGATGTATGCCAAGAGTTGAGGAGACTTGAGCGAGAAAGAAAAGAGAGCGAAGAACACGCAAGAAGCAACAGATAGGAAGCGAGCTGGCGCGCAGCTATACTGTATATCAAAATGTACCTACGCAGACAAAAGACAGGCGGACATACGCACATACATGCAGCCACAATGTCACGCAAACGCGTAACCATCATCGTGAGCCAAGTAACAGTACTGTGAAGTGAGAGAAAACTAAATCAGAAACCGCCCTCCCCTTGGATGAAATGCCAAGAAGGCGGTACAGTAAGGATAAGGGTAAGAAGGGCAAGAAGTGAGAAAGGTTTAGTGAGCAAGAATCCCAGATGCTAAGAACTTGGACTGCTGAGGTAGAGGTGGGACAAAAAACCATCACAATAAGCAGCGCTAGAGGCTGTCCACAAGGAGGGGTATTATCACCATTGATGTGGAGCCTAGTAGCAGATGAACTACTACACAAACTGACAGATGCCGGCATTAAGTGCCAGGGGTACACCGACGATATAGTCACTGTTGTAAGAGGGTAATTTGAAGAAACGCTACGAATCAGACAGAAGTGGTGTAAAACGGTAGGACTTAGAGTGAATCCTACCAAAACCACTGTGACACCCTTCACCAAGAAAATATATCTAAAGCGTATGCAACCTATCCTATTGGAAGGGATCAGGGTCGACACACAGAAATAGGTCAAGTATCTAGGTCTAACACTGGACAGCAAACTTCTCTGGAGAGAACATGTGGAAACTGTGGTAACCAAAGCCAGCAGAGCACTTATGGTGTGCAGGAACATTTCAGGAAAAACCTGGGGTTGCAACCCAGCCACACTGAGATGGATGTACCTGATGATAGTAAGACCCATCATCACTTACGGGGCAGTGGCATGTGTTAACAGAACTAGGCTAACCACGACGAGGACATCCCTCAACAAAGTGCAAAGATTAGCCTGTATATGTATAATTGGAGCCATACGAACCTGTCCCATAGCAGCAATAGAAGTGGTCGTAGGTATACCTCCACTACACATAGTGCTAGAGCGAATCTCCAAGGAGACCATATTAAGAATCAATAAAGAGGGCTTCGGGAAAGGAACATGCATCGCAAATAAAGAGCGAGTAACTCTATCCAAATCGGTGCCACTTCTGGATTGGCCCAGAGATGATATGGTTAAGAAATACAGCTTTGAAAGGAAATTTGGTTCAAAGCTGAGCAACAAAAGGGACTGGAGCAGCGAATCCGATAAATACCAATCCAAACAACACACAATTACATAAATGGTACACAGACAGATCGAAAACATCTACTGGAACTGGGGCAGGAATGTACGGGTCCAGGACTAGATACTCAAAATAACTGGGAATATTGCCCAGTATATTTCAAGCAGAAGTGCACGCGACCGAGAAATGCGCGCTATTCAACGTAGACAGGAAATATCGCGGGCAGGACATTGCAATATTGTCAGGCAGCCAAGCCGCTATTAAAGCACTGACCTCGAGATCAGATCCAAACTGGTATGGGAATGCCTCACCAGGATCAACAAACTGGGAGAAACAAACAAAGTAACACTCTACTAGGTAGCAAGACATGTAGGAGTGGAGAAAACGAAGCAGCTGATGAACTAGCTAGAAACGGATCAGACACGCCGTTCCTTGGACCAGAACCCCACAAAATATGGGAAGACTTAAGGAAAGAGAAAGAGAACAAATGGGCCAAACGTTGGGACAATATCCCCCAAATAAGACAGACAAAAGAACTTCTGGGGTAATATAACCAGGAAAGAAGCAGAGCCTGCCTAAGTGTTAGTAAGGATCGACTTCGCATCTTGGCAGGCATGTTCACGGGTCACTGCAGACTTAAGGAGTACCTTACGAAACTGGAAATAGAGCGAGGCGGACACTGCAGATTCTGCAGGGACTTCACAGAAACATCAGCGCACCTTCTTATGGAATGCGAAGCACTGACCCACAAAAGAAGGAATCACCTAGGTGCCTACCTCCTATCAGAAACGGATTTACCTTCGCTGGATCGACTGAAGATACTCCGGTTTGCTGTAGCAGCTGGACTGAAGGAAGTGCTCTAGTCCGAGTATATTATCGGCTAGAGCAGTGGTATGGGGGCACAATTGATCTTTTATAGGTCGCAGTGCACTTACACCTCACCATCATATATGGTACATCTAACGGGTGGGCCATCTAGTAATTTCTTTTTAAATCATAGGTTATTTTGACACTGACAGCTGTTTCCCGCTCGAAATCTTTACAGAAAGTCAGTATCATACCTCCGCGGAACGAAATGAGTCGCTTTATGCTTGAACAACATTGGGAAATATTGAAAACTTATTTCCAAAGTGAGTGCTGTGTAGCCCAAACAGTGCGTTTTTTGAAAATAAGTTTTGGCCGAAATGAAGCACCCACCGCGCCTGCTGTACGCAAGTTTGTGCAAAAAGTTGGTGAGACTGGTAAGCTAGTGGACAACACTCATGGTCCCCGTCGTCGTACAGATGAGAATGTGGCTGCTGTAGCCGAGAGTGTGAGACTCAATTCACGGACCATTTTTCTTAAAAAACAACGTTTCGGTCAACGGTGGGCATTACAGAGCCATGTTAACGACTTTGTTTTTACTGAAATTGAAGACATGGATTGGGGATGGCACGCCATGCCACACAGCCCATGCCACAATCGGTCTTTTGCGCACCAAATTCCCAAATCGTGTTATCAGCCGTCTTGGCGATGTCAATTGGCCGCCTCGGAGCTGCGATTTGACCCCTTTGGACTTTTTTTGTGGGGAACCATGAAGGACCGATATTATGCCAACAATCCGAAAACGATTCAAGCACTTAAGGCCAATATCATCCAAGCAATCCGTGAGCTACAGCCCGAAACCATCAACAAGGTCTTGGAAAATTGGAGTGATAGAATGCGCTACTGCGAGGCCAGCCGAGGCAGCCACTTGAACAACGTTGTATTCCATAATTAATGGGAATGTTTGCTCTTACTAATAAAGCTATAATATATGGAAAAAATGTTATTTTGTTCATTTTATTGCATTTTTAAAAAGAAACTTGTAGTTGGCCCACCCGTACATCTACATGAAGAATCCCATTCTGTTACTGGGTACGGGCTCAGTTTCGTCTTTTGAAGATTACCACGTCTGAGCGAAAAAAAAACTACTGAGGACCTCTAGTCTTCCCCTGCAGCCCGGAAATGAGTTTCCTTCAGGGTTTCCAGTACTCCCTGACTTAGTGCTAGGAACGAAGTACTAAGTGAAAAATGGGACTCCAATTTTCACAAACAATATTTTCAATGGAAATCTATTCGAGTCCAGTATAGCCTTGTACTTGTGATAAAGTAGCTAAATTAACTTCTTAATTCTTACGCAAACATAGCAATTAAGCAGTCTACTAGTGTTTTCTTCATTATTAAAAAGTCTAGATTTTCTGTTTGGGGTCTAGGCTTAAACATTTATTAACCGATCTGGAAAAAAAAAATTACTCATGCACAAAAAGCTGAGCTCATCCATTCCCAGAAGCCATCTAAAAGACCTATCCCCTCAGCTCTAAATCATTAAACCGAAGAATAGCGATTAAGTGTTAACTTAGAACTGCGAAACTGCTAGCGTTGTCCACGCCTAGTTGCACCCCTATTTGGTTGTAACTTTATAGTTTAATTAGTAAGTTCAAATGAAACCGCGTTTTTACGACATTCCAAACCTGTAACTAGAAAGATCTCTAATTAATTTTGTTTACAAAAAAACACAAATCCGCCCATCTGCCAAATAGAATAGTAAATCAAATTGCCGACACCCGTCCTCAAAGCGCTCAATGCCAACTCCTCAATACGTCCAATCAGAACAATTGATCAATTGCTGCGTTCCCTGGAAGCGCAGAGCCAGCGTAAAAACGGTTCAAACAGCGACTTGACTATAGTGTGTGCCCAATTACACTACTCCGGTGATTTCAACGCATGACTGATTTGAATTACTGATGTTTCCGGTTTTGTCATATCAGTTGCAATTAGTTGTGTATGCCGCACAGCAGAGATACACGTATCTATCTCACTTGTTCGTCGAGTGCATGTACACGTATTATTATTAAGGTTGTAATGGGGAGTGGCACTTCCCCCCAAATATCCCTAGATACCACTTAACCGTATCGGGATCGCCAAAACAAGCCATATTCCCAAGTCAGCGACGTAGTAGAGGAGACTCCACCATTACCCACCGCAATAGGATTCGAATGGGGAAAGCTCTGGTACCACAGTAGCTGTGCAACATCATCGTATCAATGTCAAAGGTGGATTCGAGTTTCTCCCTGTAGCCGGTTCACCTTACACCGCCGCTAGTGTAGAGAGTCCACATTTACTTTGACTTGACGCATCGGCAAGAGATGTGGATGCGGTTGCAACCAATTTGCGGCGCCTTTGATGTGCATATGTGTATCTCTCTAGTCAAGCTTTCATGCTGTGTACGTTCGCCTCTCCAGAGGTGTATCTCGATCGATTGATATCGCGCATTGGGGGCATTTAAACCGGCCATTCATGGGGACATTGTGCCACCTTATGTGGACATAAGCGATTAGTAGATGGATTTATTGTGTCGTTTGTCTCGTGTGTGCATTTAAATCGCTGTTAAGTACAAATTGGTTTTACTTTATTGCTTTCAGCTGTATTTAGAGAGTCGTGTGCTCTTGGAGAATGTGTGCGAGAAGATTTTGTTGAATTGACAGTGAGTCACTGACCAAATGGTACGATAATTGATGTCAAGTGCTGATACTTCAGAGAAATAATCTTCTTACAGACCTACGTCCACAAAATCAGTTAAACTTAAAATTAAAATTCGAAAAGCATTCATGCTCCCGATTCCTATAGAATGGACAAAACAACAAATGAACGGCTTCGAGCTATTTGGCATTTGCAATTAATTAACATGTTGTAAACAGATGCTGAACAAAGGAATTCCTATTTTTGTTTCAATAGATACTCGTTGCACTACAGAATCAAAGGATGCTCGATGTAAAAGCAGAAAAAATAATTTCAACAAGCATTTCATTTTAGCAGTTAACTATGCAATCCCAGAGAACGATTTTTATAATCTGTTTGATAGTAGTTTTTTCAATTCTTTGTGTAACCGATTTTGAATGAAGAATCTAATTAAGCAAATCAATTGCAAAGTGGATAAAAAAAAACTCCACTCCACTTCAATAACTTATCAGTTCGTAGGAGTTTTCCGAAAACAAATAGCAAGATTCTTTCTTTTGAAATTACTTACAGAATACCCTATTGGGCTTCCATATGTAGGTATTGGAGGTTATATCAATTTGATTGGATACAATTTTTATAAAGTCATCGTTAGTATCTAGTCCCCACTAACACCATACTTTATACTATAGAAGAAGCAATTTTAATATCCCGTGAATTCTGATACAGAAGTCTTTCGCCGCCTGTTATTAGAAAAAGGGTGGGAAACCTAAAAAGAAAGGTACTTACCCATCTTTATTCTTCTACGTACATATATAGACTGTCTTCTTCTTCTTCCTATTTCGGCGAGGTTATAATCTAAACTCATTTCATAATCCTCCTACTTCACTGCAGTTCTACTAATCCGCCTGTGGGGTTCGCATGCTAGACCTTAGGAAGTATCAGCGGGCTTCCCGATTTTGAATCATTTCATCACGGAAGCTGGTGTTGTTACATACGTTTGATCCAAGAGTTAAGCTTTCTCTTTCTCTTTGGATGCACAACAGCCTTTCTTTCAGCTTAGAATTTTTTTTTTTTTTTTTTTTTTTTTTTTTTTTTTTTTTTTTTTTTTTTTTTTTTTTTTTTTTTTTTTTTTTGGTTGCGCCTGGAGGTGCAGGAATCTTCAAAAGATACCAATGGTCCGTACCATTGGTTATGCCCGATTCATATATCTGACAATGCCATCAGTGCTAGTCAGTATATGCCTACGGGCTAAACCTCACCCCCTCAGAGAGGCACTATGAGAACCGGCTGCGCGTACTCATAGTAGTAGGAAATTCGTTCCTCTCATTTTTTCATTTTTTGTGATGACTACGACTAAGTTGCCTTAACGAGTAGTTTACGCTTCTGTAGTGTTAATCGCGTTAGGTAGGTAGCTTTCCAGTGAAGGCACCTACTAATACCGTCATTACATGCGGTTTTTCCTTACGGCGCTAGGTCGAAAGGTCTTGTTCTTTGTAGTCGGCGCTCAAGGCTTGTCACGTCCATAGTACGGATTATTTCATTATTGCAATGAACACGAAGACGGGTACGAAGTTTGCGAGCAAAGTTTGTTACTTCGTCCCTCACGGTAGCAATTCCTAGATCTCTGTGAATATCACTATTCCTTATATACCAAGGAGCATTCACGATTGCTCTTAGCATTTTATTTTGAAATGCTTGCAGTAGAGCCATATTGCTTGGTTTGGTACAACCCCAAAGTTGTATACCATATGTCCAAGACGGTTTTAGCACTTGCTTATACAGAAGCAGTTTGTTGTATACGCTTAACTTCGAGTATCTTCCGAGTAGCCAATACATTTCTCTAAATCTGATTTCGCGCTTCTTTTTAACGTGTGGTTTCCACTTAAGTTTTGCGTCTAGGGTCATTCCTAAATATTTTGCTTCGTTTGCGTAAGGTATTTGTACCGAGTTAATGGATATAGGTAAGGTGTTTATCTTTCTCAACGTAAAATTGACATGCGTTGATTTTGTCTCATTGAGGACTATTCGCCAGGTTTTTGTCCATTCGCATACTTTGTTCAAAGCTCGTTGGAGTTTTCCCGTTGATGATTCGACTGACTCATCCGTTACGAGGATAGCCGTGTCGTCTGCGAACGTTGCTACAACGGTCCCTTCATCTTGTGGTATATCTCTTGTGTAGAGCAAGAACAGTATTGGACCGAGAACACTTCCTTGTGGAACACCGGCGTAGATATCTTTGAAATCCGAATATTCACTCCCGTGTCTAACACGGAAAAGTCTGTTTTCAAGATAAGATTCCAATATTCTGTACAACTTTTCCGGTAAGATTACCCTTAGCTTATACCTTAGGCCCTCGTGCCATACCTTGTCGAAGGCTTGCGATACGTCGAGAAAAGCGCTAGAGCATATTTTTTTTCCCTTCTAGAGCTTTTTCAATCTCGTTCGTTATTCGATACACCTGATCGATTGTGGAATGTTTGACCCGAAACCCGAATTGATGATCCGGGATCAAGTGTCTTTCTTCAATTACTGGTTGCAATCGTTTCAGCAGAAGTTTCTCGAAGACCTTAGATATTATTGGTAGAAGTGAAATGGGTCTATATGATTTCTTGTCATTTGCACATTTCCCCGGTTTCGGAACCATAATAACTTCGGCGACTTTCCATTGCCTTGGGACATATAATAGTCTTAAGGAAGCATTTATAATGTAGAGCAACTTAACCAGCACTTTTTTCGGTAGCTCTTTGAACGTTTCCTCTAAGTGATCGGCAAATAATTCTGCTTTCTCTTTATCTTCTTTTGCCCATTCCCCGTTAGCTTTCCTAATTGGCGGCGAGTGCATTACAGGTTTCGTTATGGACTTCAAGGCTTTCCATAGAGAGTAGTTTGAATACTTATCAGCGGTCAAACCCTCGAGGTAAGTAGAAGTCTCGTGATTTTTTAGGTCCTGCAGCACTTTTTTAAGCTTGTTACAAAGATGGTTCAGATAAGTTTTATCCGGTGGCGCGCGGGATTGTTGCCATCTCTTGCGCGCTCTCCTCTTTTCTCGTATGAGGTCTTCGATTTCAGGCTGGTATTTGACTTTATTGTTCCGCGCTTCTGTCTTTCGCAAAGGAGTGTTTTTCCACGCTGAGCTCTGAATGGCTTCGACGAGTTTGTCGATTTCTTCTTCTATTTCGAACGGTGTCTTTAGCGGTACATTTAAAGCAACATTTTCCTTGCAGTCTCTTCTGAAAGCGTCCCAGTTAGTTTTGTTACTAGTTAACCTAGGCGGTCCTTCTTTTTTTACTAGACTTCCACCTATTTTCAGAGTGACTGCCGAGTGATCTGAGCATAGATCATAGCATTCTTCGATTTCCGTCAAATTTTTAGTTAACCCTTTTACGATAAAGAAGTCGACGAGGTCAGGGATTTTATTTTTGTCAGTTGGCCAATAAGTTGGCTTTCCTGTCGAAAAAAAGTTCACCCCACGTTTCATGCTGGCTTTGTACAATAATCTGCCTTTTGTCGAATTGCATCTGGATCCCCAGAAAGTGTGTTTCGCGTTAAAGTCACCACCTAAGACAAAATTAGGTCCGAGTGAGTCAAAGAGACGAACGAGGTCGTCTTCTACTAGCTTATATCCCGGAGGGAAGTAACTAGATCCGATGTTGTAGTCTAAGTGGTTTATTTTTACGGAGACTGAGCTTATTTGCATAGAATCAAATTCTATTTCTATGTTTTCGGAGTGCTTAATACAGTCTTTGATGTAAAGAGAGGACCCGCCTCTCGCATTTTCCGAAGGATGATTCGCATGGTAATCGCTGTAGCCTTTTATTTTGGGTCTAAGTCCCTTTTTTAAGTGCGTTTCCGATACCAAACATATGTCAATGTTATTTTTCCGTAGAAACACTTCTAACTCGTCGATTTTTTTCAGAAGGCCGTTTGCGTTCCACGTTAGTATCTTAAGTAGCTGTTTCATATTCATGTTTTTTTGATTGTCTTGCGAGGTTTGAACTCGAGCTTGCTCAATTTGTCAAGTATAATTTTATTAACTTTGGTTTGCTCCTCAAATTTTTCGAATATAATGGTAAATATTTGGCTAACCGGATCTGTTGTAGCTGATCTTAATTTGTTTTCGTTTGACGCGACTTGCGCGTACGATCTCGCGTCAACCTGTGGCGGTTTTTCCGCTGCACTTGGACCAGCGACGTTCTCTTGCGCAATTTTTTTATTTCCCTTTATCGGTCGCTTCGTTTTGACTGGCTTAGCGGTCTTGGGCTTATCGGTTTTACGATCTCTTAAGCTTGGGTTCGGGTGCATCGGTTTCTTGAGAGTATCGCGCCTTTTTTGAAGCTCCTTTGCTACTTCACAACCTCGATAGTTTGCTGGGTGCTTGCCTTTACAGTTTATGCAGGTCGCCGGAGCCTGCTTATTTAAGTCACACCTTTCTGATAAGTGGTTCCCGGCACATTTTACACATTTCGGTTCTTTTTGGCAATACGATTGGGTGTGATTGAAACCTTGACAGCGTTTGCACTGAGGTATCGATCGTGTATTCGTACGCATAGGCTCGATTTTAACTACGATATTCAAAATACTTTTTACGTTATAAATATCGTCTATATTTTCGCTTCTATCTAAGGTTAGCATAAAGAGCGGAAGTCCATGCTTGACCAAGATTTCATTGCCTTGTTCCGTTTTCTGCTTTATCTTCTTTAAGATATTAATTGCGTCGATAATTTTCAAGCCTTTTCCTTTAAGGTCATTTATAATGTCATCTTTAGTGCATGAGGGGTGGAGACCCCTTGCTATAACACGGAGTGGTCTTTCTGATTTATTTTCGTAGGTGAACCACTGGATCTTTTCCGCGTTTAGTTTTTTCGATATTGCTCGGTAGCCGTCAGAGTCAACTACATTAATTTTCCAATCATTGTTTCGGAATGACGTTACTTTAAATTCCGATGTCACAGTTCCCTTAAGAAGGCAATGCAATTTATTATAGTCCGTAAAGCCGACGACGTTTATTGCAGGCGGGGGACGTAATTTGTCGTGAGTTTGTTTCTGTTTCAAGTCTTTTTCCTTGTCTTGTTTTCGTGGCTCGACTTCAGGTGAAGAACCGGCTCTTCGTTTTTTTGCTGGGTCTTTTCTTTGAGACCCCATTTGTTTCGCGTGCTAGAATGGATTTTTTTTTTTTGGTCACAGAAGATAGCTGAGTTTTCCCGCCACTTCATCCACTATACGCTTACGCGAAGATTGATATCGCCATCACAGGTTTTTTCGCTATTGACCGTAAATGATTTGAACTTTTCGCGTTTGGGAAGCATTTGCCCTAAATTCCGAAAATCGGAAGTCTCGGAAAGTCGCCGAGATTATAATGGTCCCGAAACCAGGCAAACCTCTGAATGAGAAGAAATTATATCGGCCTATTTCCCTATTACCGGTTGTCTAAAAAATATTCGAAAAACTATTTTCTAAACGTCTACAACCTGTAATCGAAGAAAGACGTCTCATTGCTGGCCGTCAGTTCGTATTTAAAATCAAACATTCTACAATCGACCGAAGTCAACAAAATAACTGACGTAATTGAGAAAGCCCTCGAAGAAAAACAGATTTTTTGTGGGGTATTTCTTGACGTCTCACAAGCTTTCGATAAGGTTTGGCACGAAGGCTTGGAGTATAAATTGCGACTACTACTGCCACTGCAACTCTGCCTAATCTTGCGATTGTACCTCATCGAGAGACTCTTTCGTGTTAAGTATGGAAATGATTACTGTGACTTCAAGGACATTGCACTTCCACAAGGAAGTGTCCCTGGCCCGCTTCTATATGTACTCTACATGTGTGTTATCCCGCAGGAAAGAAACTGCGTCGTCGCCACATTTGCGGGCGATATTGACAACTGGCGATACTATTGAAGCAGCAACGGGAAAACTGCAACATGCTATTAATAAAGTCCACGGGGTGGCAGTGGTGCAGTGGGTAGTGTGTTTGCTCGTTAACCAATGTGTGCAGGTTCAAGCCCCAGTGGGCAACAGCAATCATCAGCCACCCGAATATAAAGGAAAATGAATTACATCGAAGTTTTTCCATTCACTGCACCAAAGAAAGGTTCCTGCCTGGCGGTACAATAGACCAGAGAGTCTGAGTGCTCTGGGATTTGGGTTTCCCTTAAAAAAAAAAAGTCCACGCTTGGATGAATTCTTGGCGTATTGGCTGAACGAAAGCAAATTTACTCACGTCAACTTTACATACAAAAAAGTGGATGGATTACCTGTATATCTAAACTCGGCTCAAATACCATAAGCGAGCGAAGCAAAATATCTAGGAATGACTCTAGATGTTAAGCTTAAATGGAAACCACACGTAAAAAAGAAACGCGACGAGTTTCAAAACAAATACCGACAAGTGTACTGGCTACTTGGAAAACATTCGAAGTTGAGCCTACATATCAAACAGCTTATCTATAAGCAAGTGCTAAAGCCAATGTGGACGTCTGGGCTACAACTATGGGGTGGTACCAAGAAAAGCAAGAGAAACATCCAAAAACTTTTAAAAATAAAAACTCAGTTTTTTATACTCAATCAAGTAGCCTGCTCGTATGATTACAGTTCTTAGAACGATCGATTGCGCACCATGGTATGTACTTAACGAAGATATTCATCCGGATCTGGGAAATCCCAGCGTCGCGTCGTCGAAGAGATAACAAAATTTGGGCGTAAACACAAAGATCGCGCCCACGGCCATTGTAACCGCACCGTCGTTCAACTACTTGACGCGAACAATTCAATTCGTCGTCTGCAAAGGACAAAACCTTTTGATCTCGTGTCATAGTATATGGCAGTCGAGAAAAACGCAGGAACTTTCATTATATTTTACCTGTATAAAGTGCTACATTTATTTTAAAATACATACGAACATCTTTTTCCAAAATCACGAGTCTCGTAAGAAAATAAAACTGCTGGATAAGCGTCGGCTTAAATGTAGTATTCATTTTTAAGAGAGGGTTTTTTTTAGTGAGTAAAAATCACACACTACCATAAGTACGCGCGGTCGGGCCTTATGGTGTCTTTAGACGATTTTTCACCTCAAACTTGGGAAGCACTGTTCCACTTAAATAAATGTGTGGAATACTCCTGAGTGGATCAGAGAACGGGCAGCGCAAGTACTTGGTCTTGTTTGGACTAATACAGTACCCATTTCCCTTTAAAACGTCCACCGATACGTCACGTCCATGTTGTAGGGACGTAGGATCCTTATTGTTCAGATGATTCCTTCGTTAGTAAAAACTTACTGGTGCACTTTGAGAAGCATTTCTTTACCTTCAAGCAGATAGTCAATGTCTGCAATAAAATGCAAATGACTTAACACGCTTCCCTGGTGTACCTAGACTTTGATTTGGAACCCTTCGGTTACTTCAGTGGGGAATTTTACTCCTTTCTTTGCTTCCTTGTACATATCCATGATGATCTGTGCATAGGTTTCTAGAACCACTCGATGTCTACGTGCTATCTATATCAAATCTGGTGGTTGTCTGTCAAATGGTTTTGCAAAGTCAGCCAATCAAATATACAAGTCCTTTAAGGATTTCTACCGTCTGTATGTGAAGTATAGGTTAAAGTCCTTCTTAGCGAAGCACACAAGAATATATACATATTTAGGTAGTTCTTGTTCAGTACTGATGAACGCCGAAAATAAATACACAACGAAGAAATACCTTTGTCAGCATTTATTTAGTGCGAAGAACAATGTGGACCCAGCGAACAATTTCTGTGTATACAGGGTGTTCCTGGAATACGAGTAAACCTTGATACCACGCATAGTATAGGTCATTCTAAGCAAAAAAAGGTTAATTAAGATAGGTCCCTGGCATCGGATACACGGCTTCTTTAGTCGACGTCGTCGACGACGTCGTGAATCCGCTTCACAACTCAGTAAGAGCATTGACACTTATACGGCAGAGTCTGGAAGACGAAAATTCTTCGATATATGTATATAGTTGATCAGAAAGATGACTGCGTCGACTCCGCAATCCATCTTCGAACCGTCCGGATATATCCCTATGTTTCATTTCAGTCCTCTTTGGATTTACTCCGAGGCCAGAGCTCGTAGCCCAAGAGTGTGTCTTATCCAGAACCCTCTCCATGAGTTGATTATCGTGGAGAGGAACTTTCCTGAGACTAGTATATCCACATCATCTGCATTTTGGAGAACTCTGCAGGTTATCGCGGATATTTAAGTCAATGATACGTTCTAGAGTTTTCAGAACAAAAGAAGACAGGCTTATGGGCCTAAAATCTTTCACAGATTCATGACCTCTCAAGCCCACCTTCGGGATGAAAATTACTTTGACATGTCTTCAGGTTTGGGCAAAATTGTTTAGATTTAAACAACTTCTATAAATCGGTAATAGCCAGGGAATTGCTATGTCTTGCAAATTCTACAGCATCATAGGTAAAATGCTGTCAGGGCCAGGTGACTTATAGTCTAAAAGCTATTAATAGCACAGGAGATTTGATCCTCCGTAATAATGTTGGTAATGCTATCCCAAGTTGCTAGTGGTGTACAAACGGAACTAGCTTGTTCTGACTTCACTGCAGCCTGGGAAATGTGTCCTCATTGGGAGTTCCAGTTATTCGACAATAGAATCTGTCTATTTACCATCCGTCTTTTTAAGACAGGATGGGTCACTATCCCCTTTGACAAGAATATCACTGAGCATTGGGGATTTCTTGAGGGATTCGACGGATTCTATCCACCTTCTTGGTCATTCTAATGGACTCCTTATATATTTTTAAATTTTTTTGGTAGCTCTATTCAGAAGAAGTTTCAAACTGGGATACATTCCACAAACTTGGCCCGAGGTCAATGTGGTGTCTATCCCTAAACTAGGTAATAAACCCAGCGAGCTACCCAAATCCTACCGTCAAATCAGGTTTTTCTTGAAAACCATGGTAAGACTGATAGACATTCATATTACAGGCATTCTTGAAAATACCATACCTCTGCATTCTAATCAATATGCATACAGGAAAGGTTGATCCACGGAAGGCGGCCTTCACTATCTCGTTACAGAGATAAAATTAGCCTACCATTCCAAAGAGATTGCCCTGTGTGCATTCCTTGACATAGAAGGTGAATCCATCACTAGTGCCATGAGACGCAGAGGAATCGGCCAATCTACTACCAAATGGATAAGGACTATCCTCGATAGCCGCATAATAACATCTACAGCAGGGGAGATCTCTGTGACGGTCGACGTTCTCTCGCCTCTCGTATGGTCTCTCGTGGTGTATGACTTATTGAATATGCTTTATAGTTTAGGCTTCAGAACTATAGGCTAGGCAGATAATCTTTTGTTCATTATGAACAAGGACAAACATGAACATGACAATGTTTATCAACTCATGTAAGATGCACTCCTTGTAGTCTCAGACTGGTGATCTGCGGAAGGCCTATCCATTAACCCCATCAAGGCAGTCGTTGCAAAGTTCACAAGAAGAAGAATGCTTAACCTTAGTTTAATGACTCTAAATGGTACACGCCATTGCTCTTTCCTACGAGGTAAAATATCTAGGAATTGTCCTAGACAACAAAATTAACTGGAAATCCAATGATATACATAAAATTGCCAAGGCGACCACTGCCATGTTGGCCTGTCGTCGTATGTATGGCAACACCTAGGGTCTGTCCCCAAAGGACACATTATGGTTATATGTATACCACGGTGATTAGACCCATCCTTCCACACGCATCTATTGTCTGCTGGACAAAAACTAACAACAAATTCCTTAAACTTTAAAGATTAACTTGACTTGAATCACAGGTACTATGCATACCTGTTCCATAACAGCTATAAGGCTATAATTGGACCTACTCCGCTACATATCTTCATCAAAAAAGTGGCAATTCGAAGTGCAGCTAGTCTTCGAAAATCGGGTGTTAATGGTATATGGGATCATGTGGATCTCATTCATTTATTAACCGAATTTCCCGAGCTGGACATGCTTATCACGGTTTTCGACTTTACGCCTAAATCACTCTACTTTGGTAGACGATTTGAGATCGATTTGAGATCCCAAGCCGTGATACATGGAACGGACCGCTGCTTGATTCCAAAGGAATCCTATGGTTTACCGACGAATTAGAAATGGATTTAGGAGTTGGCGCCGGAGTTTATAGATCCAAATATAAAGTTTCGAAAGAGTCCCAGTGTGTTTCAGGCCGAGCTTTACGGTATCGAGACTTGCGCTAGTATAAACTTGCACTCAGGCATCAAAGGTACCACTATCCACATACTCACCGACTTCCAAGCTTAACGCACTGATCTCCCACGTGATCAGTTGAAAATCAGTCCTAAGCTGCTTCGACAGTTTACAAAACTTGGCCCGATGCAATAAATTAAAATAGTGGTGGGTACCTAGTCATGTAGGCGTTGACGGCAATGAAACTGCAGATCTGCTCGGCAGAAAACGCTCCTCTGAATTGTTCACTGGACCCGAACCCTTTTGCAGAATATTTGACTCTGCCTTTAAATATACCCTAAACAAATGGGAACGCAGCATGTGCACTTCTGACTGGAAAAACTCCCACGGTCTCAGACAAGCTAAGGGAGCTGTTCAACCCTTCGAAAAAAAAGCAGTTGATATCCTTAAATACAGCGAAACGACTTAAGCAGGCTTGTGAGCTTCCTTACCGGAAATTGCCAAGTAAGAGGGGGAGAACATCATCTGCCGCATCTGCCTAGAAGAGGACGAAACCGCAGAGCACATACTATGTGAGTGTGCAGCTCAGGAGAAGGTTTTCTTTATGGAAATCATATCTCCAACTGACCTAAGAAACTCCTCCGCAGTCGTAATTATCGCTTTCATTAGAAGAGTAGAAGTAATGCTGTCATAATAGGAGGGAAATGTTCACTCGGCACTGCGTTTAGACTATGTCAATCCGTTAAGCTAATGTAGTTCGTACCTCGCTCATATCAGCGCTGCCCCATACTAAAAGGGCCATTCTAGAAGCGAAACTGGTATAGTGCAACTTAGTGGCCCAATCAAAGGTGTACCATCTACCAGATAGTGTCCCATAGTGGCTGAGTATACCTCATTGAAGACCACTCTCTAAACATGTTTATTCCTGTGAAAAATATAACGCACACAACATGAGTGGTTGCGAGAAGCTAGGCCCTGGCACTTTAAAAAGCTGTTGCGCCAAATATTTATTCATCTTTAAAGCAAATAACTTTAAACGTGCTGTACTTAATTTAACAAAAAAAAAAACGTGTCTAACATGCCCTATAGGCCACAGTCCAAATATATACTGCAGCCTTTTTGCTAGATATCCCCCACAATTCCGTTTGACTAAGTTAAACAAAAAAAATAAAAGCTAAATTCTTGGAAAGCAACCAAAACATTGACTTTTTCTCCCCAATTACCACCCGCGCACATCATCAATCCGCTTGACCGGAAAAAATGCAAAATACCATCCGACATTCAACTGAAGTTTAAATTAATTTTGTAATTCAAAAAAAAAAGAAAAAGAAACGGAAAAATGTTCATAAAAATGAAATGAAACTTGGAATGCTTTTTTTTTTTTGCTTTTTTTCGTGCGAAATTGTCCACAAGAATGGGCTCAGGCCGGCTCTATAGAGTGAGCATTATACATTTTTTTATTTCTTTTTTAATTTAATTTGGACAAATGTCAGAATCAATTGCGTAGCTGGCATTTCAGGCCGTCAGCCAACGCCAACTCCTTACCCCACCTGCGCTCTAAATCAAATGAAATGGAAACTTTTTTCGTTTTTGTTTGACTTTTAGTTGTTAGTCGGTATTCCGCCGGAAGTTCATAGAGAGAAGCTTGTTGTTTTCCATGCAACAGTGTATCTAGATACATTGAGTAGTTGTGTAGATTACCAAGCCAATAATTGTCTAATGACGCGTGGCGAACTGAACTCAACAGCAGAGGCGGGGGTGCGGACAGTACGGTATTTCATTTGTTTAAACAAATTCCATATGGCCAATTGATTTGATTCGATTTTTGTTTCAGTTTGTGATGTGCGTTGCATGTGGGGATGAGCAGAGTCATGTCAGCCAATTATTTGGTGATTCTGTGCATGCAATGTGACTCGATGACAAAAGACTGCCAGAAATAGTAGGTGTGTGTGCTTAGTTCAGCTCAGGGGTTGTTTCGGAATAAAATTTAATCGAATTATGCAATTTAATGGAAGAGGAATTTTTTGGGGAAATGATCTCATCTTTGCGTGATTGAGTAAGCTTTGTCGAGAGGCGGGCACTTCAGATCAAGGACAACGATTTGAAAACGCATTCAGCTGTAATCGATTGGTTTAATTTTTGTGTGATGGTTATTAACGATTTGTATTTCAATCTTGCGATCCGCAACTCTTCTTATCGTATGCCCTAGATATTCGCATTCGAGAATGGATTATTTGCTTTTACATTCGAAATACATATATTCTAAAGGACTTCAAATAGGGAAACTGGTATCTCCATATTGAAGCCAACCTAACCGGTAACTAAGACTCACTCCCACTCCATGTGTACTAGTCTTGGTATTTATCGAAATAATAGGGTAAGTTTCAGTTTGATTGTGGGCTAACAACGTGCATCTCAGTAACAGAAGGACTCTCCAGTTCCAGATTTCCTGACATAGGTAGGACTTCATGCAGTACAAATTGATATTTTGGTAATGTCACAATCACAAGGAACACGGTCACAAGGAAAACTATCTGAAAACTCTCGTGAATAGAGCGTAGAACTGCTGCATAAGTATCTGCTGAGGACAAAAAGTTAAGCTTAGCTCTAGACACAATCAGATACCTACTGCTCTCCTCTCGAATTATTTATATTTAGGAGAAGACGACTCAAGCTAATCGGATATGGAGATGCTGGAGTCACAAAGTCCTACTCTGAATGAATGCGAGCTCCTACCATCAGATTCAGAGGAAACCAGCACCTTGGTATATGCATCTTCTTGTGATCTCGATGCTGCATACAGTGTAGGTTAACCTTCAGCACTCCAAAGCGGCAACTGCTGCTCTGCCTCTTTGTCTTTCTAAGCGAGCGGAGCGGAGAAATTTTCGTCTTGATCCAAAAACCCTGTGCCGACGGTGACTTACTGAACAGTTCAAGACTCACAACCCATCTATTAGAAGTAGTATTTCTGTTTATTTTTTTCATAAATACAAACCCATCCACGTGAAATGCAAGCTTGATGTGTTCTTACAGATATCGAGATACCATCACAGCCAAGCTGAAGTTTTACTTAAAATTTTATTAGTTAACGTCGGCGTATAAGGCCTATGACGACCAAGGACCACTCACTCCAGCAAAGCTGAGGAGGGTGATTGCTCATACCGAGAAGCAAAATTATGCATTTATTGTTGGATGTGCAAAATTGTTCTAAAATTATAATCAATTTACCATTTAGAACAACCATACAACCCTCAAGAAACTATAACAGTCTGATTTGAGAGTTTTGGATATTATCAAAGATTTAGCCTATATTCCCAGATCGTGGAAGGAGCTGAGGCTAGTCAGTAGCCAAAAACCTTTCACGTTTGTTCCAAAGACTTACGAAACACTCTTAAAAGATAGATTGATAGACATCTTAGATACAAAATTGTTGCAAATATATTTTCAGGATCCCAGCATGCTTACTGTGAAGGTAAATGAACAGAAAACCGCTCTATAGCTCGCTGGTACGTACCACTGAAAGATCATTAGAGTGCAGCGAGTACGACATGGTCGCGCTCCTACTAAGATGGGCTGATTTATGTGGACTAAGTGGATCTAAGTGACCAGGAAATACAAAATTCTACACGTAGATCCTCACAGACTATATCAGACTGACCTAGTCCAATCTCGTACAGAAAATCAAGCTGGAAACCCACCATTCAAAATCAGATCTAAATGCTACAATACGCCGCTACTTCTGCCCGAAAGCCATTGGTCATTCATTCATTCATTGAACTTTATTGAAACATAGACAGAAGTGGCAATTGTATCTCTAGAGAGAAGCTTTACTTAAATGCTTTCGATTTGGCAATTTAGGTGAGTTGACGAGCGCAAACGTCAGGAACCTCCATCGCTTTAGTAGAAACTCCAACTGGTTTTAAGGGAGGAGCAGGGATATCCGAGATCCTGTACTACCATCATTGATCTCGAAGCTCGAAGCTTACTCAACTTACCATCTTCTATAAAAAAAACTACTGCTAGTCTCAGTAGAATCGATGGAGCCTATCTGAAACTTGTCCGAGGTTTTTGTTCTTACTACTTTTACCGCTTTCTATATGTTGATGCGTCGGTCATCAAAGCCAAAGGGAATTTAACCTATGCTGATATGTTCCGGAAAGTGAAGAGTAGTCAAGAATGAAAAGGATTGAGTCATAATGTAACTCACATAAGGAGAACAGCCAAAGAAGATCTGCTGCTAAAAAAAAACTCCACAAAAGTGTCGAAAATGCCCATGGAACTGAGGTGGAAGTTAAAGCACTAAAGCATGAAGTGCTTATCGAAGTCAAAGATCTGGATGGTGTTACAATGTGGGAAGAAATATGCCAAGCATTAACTGATCAAGGCTTTCGGAACACTAATATAGCTTCCGGAAGGCATGCTCAACAGTAGATGCAATCAGCTTAGTAGTTGAAACAGCACAAAAAGCGATAGAAGGCAAGAGGTGAAAAGGGGGTTCCAAGAAATATTGCTGGTGACAGTAATAACCCTGGATATCAAAAATGCATTCAACACCACAAACTGGGGTCAGTGCTACCTCCCTTACTCTGAACGTCATGTACGATAGGATCTTCCATCTTTCAATACCCGAGGAAACAAAAATAATCGGTTTCGCGGACGACATTGCAATCGTCGTAACTGGCAAACTATTGGAAGAGGTGGAACAGATAAGCAGCTCTACAATTAGGACCGTACGGAACTGGCTGAGTTCGGCTGGTCTCACGCTTACAGAACATAAAACCGAAGATGGAGGAAACGATAAATATTACTGTGGGTAGCCACACAATAACATCGAAGCCCCCCAGAAAATACCTCGGAGTCATACTAGATACGAGCCTTTCCTTCAAGGAATATCTCAAGAGTGTGTCTCACAAAGCAGCGAATGCCCGCGCTGTTCTCGCACAATGGTGTAGTGGTAACATCGTCAATTGCCACGCTAATGGTTCATGGTTCAAATCCTGATGTCAGCAAGCATTTATTTATTTCTCATGAAATATATAAAGTCAGTCCGATCATTTGCAAAAGCTTCTGTGAACACTACTGCGAAGGCATAACACTGGCAGTAGCTTGGTCATGTGGCTGGAAAAATTGTTCGCTCTGTTGATGATGATTTGCCCTTGACATCGATTATCGGGAAAAAAGTACTGTGAATCAGAAGCATTGACAATAATAACAAAAAAAATTCCCCAGTTATCTGGACGCCACCCCCGGAGAATAGCTGAAGCATAAATAACTGAGCTTCAAAAACCACTACACCAAAATCTTTCTTTCTCTCTCTCTCTCTCTCTCTATCTATCCTTTCCAAACGCCCGCACTGTGTGTAAACATGTTAACGGTATTCATAACCCTTTGAGTGCGCGCAAATTATGAAAAAAAAAAAAAAATAGAAAATCATGCCTAATACAGAAGGCCCTAGGCACAGTCAAAGATTACTTTTGGCCAGAGTAAAAGCATCTATATTCCTCTCCGCCGCGCCAATCTGGGCGAGAGCCATGACGACTAAAACAAACAGAAGTAAGGTGCCTCAGTGTACAGAATATGTACAGTAAGAGTATGCTGCACATATTTCAGCGATGCAGCCTGTGCGGTAGCAAAAATGCTACCAGTAGACACCCTGGCAGAAGAGCAGCGACGACAATATGAACTGAGACGCTTAGAACAAGAGAAAACTGCTCCAATCGGCGAAACCCAACAGATGGCACTAAGGATACAGAGCATAGGAGAGTGACAAGAACGCTGGAACGCCTCCGAAAGGGTAGGTGGATGCATGTGCATCGATAGAAAAACGGCATGGTCTAGGTTTCACCTAACCCAGTTGCTGATAGGCCATGTATGCTTCCTCTCATACCTGCATAAATACAAGCATGATGAAAGCCACTACTGTCCACGATGTGCTGACTGCATTGAAAACGCCGAACATGTGTTTTTCGATACTCACGGTTTCTAGACGAAACAGAAAACACTGAGGCAGAAATTATGCATGGCACTAACCCCCGAAAACATAGTTAGTGAAATGCTAAGTATGGGCTAAGTTTCATCTTTGAAGACTACCACTTCCCATCGTAAAAAAAAAAAAATATGTTGAATACCTGGCTAGGCTATTTGAGTATCTGACGAGGTCGATGCGGCTTCATCATCCGATAACCGAAATTGTTATCCTCAGTAAATTCAGGGTTGACAACTAGAATTAGGTGAAATACTCCAATACCATCAATCAACACACGCATTAGTAATTAGTAATCAATCCCGCGAAGTAATAACTGACGGTGGGCCCATGGGGCGAGGTCTGAACTAGCGGAGGTAAGGTTTACTTAAAAAGAACCTGACACTACCGTGTAACTTGGGGCGCGGAGCCCATGAAAAGTTCCCCCTCCGCTTACAAAAAAAAAAAAAAAAAAGCATTAGTGTTGTACTTACTACAGCTAACTAATCGTTTGCCTTGACCGTGCGTTCTACAGATATATATTTCTCAAACTTATACACCCAATTTTGGAGTTTCACTGCTATGTTCAAAATACTCCAAATCACTTTAATTAATTTCTTAGACAGGTATCTATAAATATGGCTACGACTATTCATAAGCTTCCTGAATAGCTAAATGTCAGTTCCGCAAATAATAATTCATATTTATCTCACTATCTGTTCTGCTAACGCACACTTAATGAAGACATTCCCGCCATTCCAAAAGCTTACTAACTATACAGTCAAGTGACATCTAAAGCTTACCCGCATTTCTGACATTTTTTGACATTTCCTTTGCCATTTGCTCAGGAATACGAATATCTCGTTTCTTTCTCTTCCTGCCTCTGCCCTCCAGGTTGACTGTACGATATTTATCTGTTTGTCTCACTGAACCGCTTGCTGTTTTCATTTTCACCTCACACCCATTCCCACCCACTCTAGCAGGTGATGGTACGAAAATTCTTCTCAAACTGTCCACCCACTTGTGTTTTAGGTTTGTTTTCAATACCGAGGTTGCCTCCTGGGAGGACACCACTTGTCCATGAGCGTTCGGACACGCACAACAAATGGGAAATTTCATTATGTCTTGGAATAAAAAGGACTTCTTGGTCCTTTTTCTTGTCTCAACACAATTAAGGTATCCGCGCGCGGACTCAAGAAAATTATACGACGACGACGAGTTTTACTATAGACTTTTCGTTTTTGTGAACGCGACAAAACTGCAAAATTCTTTGAAACCTAGACAACACCCACCCACCCATTTTAGGTATCCCAATCAGTTTTCTTCTTCATAAAGGCGAAGATACTGATCGTGCTTGTATTGGAATTCGTCATCATTCCATTACGTTTCGTTCGCTTGAATGCAGAAATGACGAAAGAAAAATTCGTTTTGCCCTAAAATCTGTTCCCTTTGAGGGAGTGAATCGCATTCCCTTATTGGCACATTCTCACAAGGCAACGAACCGTAAAACTTGAGACAAGAAAACTGAATGAGATATGACAGTGGAGCCTTGGAATATAGAAAGGGACATTACCTCTTTGAAATACATAAAACGGTTAATTTTTATCAACTTGGAATCTACATATATATTCGAGGAAAAAATGGTGTTGGCGCTCCTTTAGCCTGTATTAGAGCCACATCCACAACAACGGTTCTTTAAAAAATTACTGTGTATAGAGGATAATAGTTTACATATTTTGTGCAGAAATTATGCACAGAGAACCGAACTACGTACTCTGTTCAAGACTTAACAGGAATCCTGTCTCTCTGATAATTTAATCTTCTTCCACGAATGTTTGTTAGTTTAGTTCTGCTCTTGAATAGTTGTATATTGCAAGCATCTGCAAATATGCTTTCTTGGAATCAGTGCCAAAGTTTGCTTGCTCTGTAATAAAATACATTTTGATAGAGATATCCGCGCGGTTACCAGGTGAACATGGAGGTATTGTGTCATAGCGATCTGCCTCGTAAGATTTCCAAATGCGATTTATATAGGGATCATACTTTGAAATTCTTCGGAACATCTTCCATTCTTAAATCTGAAGTATAGGCATAAGTTTGTCACCCGCGCTCGGGAGATCTGGAAAAAAGCCAACAACATCGAATCAGAGATCGTTTCTTTCGTAGAAAAAGCTACTCAATCCCATCCATACCACGAATGAAGTTCATTTGGATAACTTGCATCCGTGATCTTATTCTTTCAAAATTGATCCAGCCGGACTAATCCCACACAATTACCCAGCATTGTTCCCTCCATCACTCGTAAATAAGTCTCCGAGACACTTTAACTTCTTTACGTGTTTCAATGGGACTTTACTACGTATAGTGCAGAGTGAAATGAATGGGCATTCTGAAAATGACCATCACTTCAGATTTGCTCGCGTGACCTCCTACTGGTGACGGGCTAGTTATATGATTGGGATGTGTACCCCCAGACATACTTATCGCATGATGACAAGGTGAAGGGAGATAGATGGCTTTAGATATTGACAAGCTTGATACGAGTATACTAGGGCACCCTTTGGAGACACGCCTGAAGGATGTCAGTATGCAAACATCCGATAGTCGGCTTGCCACTTGGTGACCGGTTAACTCGAAACTGCTACAAGCTTCCTGTCAATAGTCCCATAAACCATTAGAAACGTCGGAGCTTTTTATTTTCATGTTAATTCCTATCACATATTCAATATGGGTATCTTGCAAGCAAAGCTATAAAATAGTACTTCCTTTGTCAGTATCCTAATTTAAATACAATTAAATTGCGGACTTTGGATCTAGGAGGTACTTCTCAGTCAAGAAAATCTTTCGAATGTTTGAAAAATTCTAAAGGCTGGGTTGCCATCAATGAAAGTGAGAATTTTGGTTTTATCGAATACCAGCTCTCTTTAGATTTATCGAGATGTTTGTTCACTAGGAGAAGCTATGGATCTCTGAAGTATGAGCAGATTGTATCTTGTATCAAAGGTTTTGTGGTAGAGAAAAAAAATGAAGAAAAGTTTTGTAGTTTAGATATTACACTAGAATGACAGCGAATCTTTCGGATAAATGACGAGAAAAATTCATGATGATAAAGTGCCATATATAGGTATATAGATAGATGCTATAAAACTCACTTAAGCGTAATAACCCATAGGCTGGTCAAATGGTAGTGCATGCGATCATATGAAAACACAAGCGTTTTTACTCAGCTGAGGCCTACCAACTCCTACTCTCAACCTCCACGCGGTGACAGCCGGGTGCCTAGTACCTTAATCCAAGAAATGGGTAACCAACCCCGTTTGGCGGATTCTTGGCGGAAGCAGATGTGAGATGGGGGAAGAGTGCTTTCTCATTAGAGCACTTCTTCCTGTTCCAGGCGGCAGCGGATGAATTCCCTAGACGGAGTCAACGGTGGCATCTATAGTTCCAGTTAGGTTGAACTTAGTGAATACCTTGTGCGAGCTGCCTCGACGTGTGCGGATCACAGGTCGGTAAGGAATTTCCAATGATGGTCAGGACCTTGGAATAGAGATGGTGGCGGAAGAGCTCTTAATGGGCCAACGGCAGCGCTCATACTCCCGTAGTGGACTACTGGCACCGGTGTACCCGGCCCCTCGTCCTAGGGAATTAAGGAACTGGCCCTCCAGGTTGGGGGTCGTGCCGTCGGGGTAACTTCCCTACCACGTAAAAAATCGATGGTTCCGAAACAACCAAAAGCCTCAGATAAGAACGACTCAACTAGTGACGACCCCAGCAAACGAAATAAGGATAACGACCTTCGTATCTGTACGTGGAATGTTCTGTCCCTTTACAGACCACATGCAGAGGCCCTAGACTGCTATAAAGCAGATATTACCGCCATCCAGGAAGTGTGATGGGATGGGCCGGGCAAAAGAGGATGAAGAACTCTGACATCTGATACGGTGATTGCTACAGAGGCAACAGGCAACGCTTATTCGGATGCGGATTTGTCATACGCGGCAGACTTAGGCAAGAAGTCTTAAGCTTTCGACACATGAGCGAGCGTATTATGACTATCCGGATCAAGGCTAAATTCGCTAACATAAGCCTAATATGTGTTCATGCCCCCACAGAAGAAAAGGACCCTGCCACCAAAGAGTGTTTATACGAGCTCCTCAACAAAACATATGAGCAATGTCCTAAATAAGACGTTCAAATCATACTGAGCGATTTTAACGTCAAAATAGGAAAGGAGGACGTCTTTGGTAGGGCTGTCGGTAAGCATAGCCTACACGACACCACGTCTGATAACGGACTAAGGCTAATTGATTTCGCTGTGGAGCGAAATGTCACCATAGCAAGCACATGGTTTCCTTATCTTGATATTCATAAGTAGACATGGTGGTCCAATGATGATGTATCGATCAACCAAATTGATCATATTGCGATCGACGCGAGGCATGCCCCCAATATTCTGGATATCCGGACCTTACGACCGGCCAACATAGACTCCGATCATTACATTGTTGTAACCAAGGTACGAATGCGGATATCCCAATCTGAGTAACAAAGAAGAATCGCTGTCAGAAAATTTAACGTCGAAAACCTACAATCGCAAGAGACCGCCAGACTCTTCGCTGAACGCGTATCCCGAAATATCTCAATCACCCCTATGCCGCCAGCATCAAGTGCCGAAAACCAGTGCCAACGCTGCCAACATGCCATCAGAAACGCAACGTCTGATATGCTGGATCTCGCTCGCCCACCACCGCGAAACCCCTGGTTTGACGAAGAATGCCGACGAGTGCATGCAGCAAAACAAGAGGCATACAAAGCGGCGCTGCAAAGGAAGACGAGAGCTGCTCGTGAGCTCTACGAGCAAAAGAGACGGGAAGAACATCGGCTTCTCCAAAAGAAGAAGAAAAAGCATGAGAAGCGCGCGTTTGAGAATATCGAGAGTTTATACTCCAGAAACAATGTACGGAAGTTTTACCAAAAGGTAAAAAGAACGTGTCAGAGAAGCAATACCCGTACAGAAACCTTTAGAGATGAAAATGGGAACCTCGTAGTAGAATCACAGTCGGTGCTGCGAATATGCAAAAACTGCTTCTGCAGACTGTGTAACGGCGACGAAGACCAACATCCCGCTGTCAGGCAGAATGAACCATTCAACATCGGTGATGATAGTCAAAATTTCCGTCCACCTGACCAAAAAGAAGTGATTATAGCAATATCCAAGCTAAAATCCAACTAGGCTGCCGGACCTGAGGGCTTACCGGCCGAACTTTTCAAGGCAGCTGCTGATAAATTGGTAGAGTGCATACACCAACTCATCTCTATGATTTGCTCATACGAGTATATGCCTGATGAATGGAATCTCAGCATCGTTTGCCCGATCCACAAGAAAGGAGGCCCCCTCAACTGCGCCAATTATAGAGGCATCAGTCTCCTCAACATCGCATATAAGATTTTTTTGCGATATTGTGTGAATGCCTGAAACCTTTTATCAACAGCCTAATTGGACCCTATCAAAGCGGTTTCAGGCCAGGAAACTCCACCGTCGAGTAAATCTTCATCTGGAGAAAACCCAAGAATTCCAAATCGATACTCACCACCTCTTTATCGATTTCAAGGCCGCCTATGACAGCATCTATAGAGAAGAGCTTTATAGAGCCATGTCTAGTTTTGACATCCCTGCCAAACTTGTCCGCCTGAGCAGGCTGACGATGGAGAACGTTCGCTGCTCCATCAAGGTCGGTAATGACCTCACCGAGACCTTTGATGTCAAAAAAGGTTTTAGACAAGGTGACGCACTGTCATGTGCCTTCTTTAATATTGTACTTGAATGGATTGTGCGGAACTCACAAGCCAACACCGGAGGCACAATCTATTACAAGTCTGTACAACTGCTTGCATACGCCGACGATATAGACATTATCGGAAGAACTCAGCGGGCTGTCACCGGTGCGTTTGCAAGCAGTGAGGCGGAAGCGGCCAAAATGGGTTTAGCGATAATCGAGGGTAAAACCAAGTATATGCTGTCAACAAGAAGGGACAGCCAACACCGACGAATTGGACAGAACATCACAGTGGGGAGCTATAACTTCGAGGTAGTAAGGGACTTTGTCTGCCTTGGCTCTGCTATAAACTCGAAAAACAACATCAGAGTAGAAATCAAGCGAAGAATTACTCTTGGCAATCGCTTTTTTTTTGGCTTATAAGGCAATTCAACAGTAAAGCCCTATCTCGAACAACTAAGGAATTTCTGTATAAGACCCTGATCATCTCAGACCTGCTTTATGGCGGTGAAACATGGACTTTATTGAAAGAGGATGAAGATATCCTTGGTCGCTTCGAGAGAAAAATTCTTCGTAAGATTTTCCGTCCCGTTTGCATTGACGGGTTTTGGAGGAGAAGATTCAATCACGAAGAACTGCGTATTGGACGTCTGAGATGGCTAGGACATGTAGAGTGAATGGACATCAACGCTCCAGCCAGCAGAGTCTTCGAATCTAACCCCGAGGGACGACGCAGTAGAGGGAATCATCGCCGTAGGTGGCGCGCACAAGTTCAAGGGGACCTCGACCAACTTAGAGTGCGCAACTGGAGGCAATTAGCTAAAGACTGAGCTAGATGGAGAGGGTTGTTGGTTGAGGCCCAGGTTCACCCCGAACTGCAGCGCCACCTAAGTAAGTAGGAAGTTGACAAATTGTCCTAGCACGTTTTGAGCTTCGAGAAGGATTAGATTTTCTCCTCAAAGACATATTTTATAAAATAAACGGCGTTACCTAAATAATAAATAAAAAATATTAACTCACCTAAAAGAAAAGCCAATGAAAAAAAAAAAGGAACTGGAAAGTTGTGGTGGTGGTTTGAGAAAAAAAAACATTCCACGTAGCTTCTATTGGGGACAGTGCAAGAAGATACATACATATGTTCACTCATTAAGGGGAAACACCAACTATGTATAAAGTATCAACATTATGTGAGGGAGTAACAGATTTTCATTAAACTTGACGAAAACAATTTTTACTTACATTAAATGGAGTGTTTCGTAAAAAAAAAAAAAAAAACTGAGAATACACTTGCACTCAATTTGTACAATATTTAAACTACCACACGTGCGCATACTTCTCTTTCGTTCCGATCCAACAGAGAAAACGACACACAGTATTTGTTGAAGTAAATGTGCTTTTGATGTGCGCCCACCACCCCAAAGCACAACAACGATCAGGAACAATCGTTGTTAATTTCTTTAGATTTGAGAAAGTAAATTTAATTTGATCATGTTGAATTTTGGTCTGTAGCTCAGCTTCTACAACAGATAAAGCAGAAAGCTTGATGGAAGAATTCTCTTTTTTTTTTTTGTATTGATTTTGAATTACCCGAGTAATAGGAGGTTAAAGGCAGTAAAGTCAGTAAAAATGAATGAAAACTACAAAAACGCTCCCAAAAAGTAGAGTGGGCAAAAAAAGACATAGCCTATGTCCTTCCCGGAGTCTTACGAAACTTTTCAAAAAAAGTTTCATCCAAATCTGTCCAGCGGTTCTTACGCCATTAGGTAACAAAAGAAAAACCCTACAGTTTTATTATGTGTATAGATAAGATCGTAGAACCGCATTAGACTATGCATTGTTTTTTAAATGTTCTGGAGATTATAAGTCATTTAGACCCCCACCTTTTCCCTGAACGCCAATTTGGTCGCACAGTGCACTTAAATATCTCTAAACCCATACATACGTGCATTTTAAATTATATCTGGAAGCGCGTCGGTTGCGTAACTAATGCGCTGCCGTTTTCAATTTGAATTTGTATTCCTTTAAAATTTTATTTCTTCATTCTTTTGAGATACACTACACAACGTCAACGACGGTCGTCGTGTGATATTTTTCGCGTCAATTAGTTTCAGTTTCGTTTTTTTTTCTTCATTCGTTTGTGCGCCCCTTTTTGACAGATTATAAGGTATTCAAGCGTACAGAATTTGTGATTATCCTTAACCGAGGAGACACAACCTATTCAACCTACCACCACCGAAATATTTGTGTCTCAGATCTAAGAGTCTAGTACAGCAAGTCAACAGCGTGTCGCGCAAGATGTCTTTGCAATAATAAATTGGGAACGAAATATGTATATTTTCTGGGACACATCCTTTCTGCTGCTTCTTCTATTTTATTTTTTTTAGGAACCAAACAACGAGAGGATGTGCAAACAAAAATGAAGGACAATTTCACACATACCTGCACCGATACTTTTTGGATCCTTTTTCTCCTTGGATTCTTGCTGTTGGTACCGTTTCTCGGTTGAAGTGTCACTAAAAAATATACAAAAAATATATATAAACCAGAAAATAAAATTAAATAAGAAATGAGAAGCTAGAAACAGGCAAAAAAGGATAAAATGGAAAAAAAGATGAAAGGATATTTGAAATTATGTGTTTTGTACATCTTGGGGGACACCATGCGCCTAAAGTGGGAATATACATAAATAAAAAGGACATTTTGCTTGAATGTTTACTCGTTTCTTTTTTTGTGTGAATTCCTCTGTAACTGACAGAAATTAAGTTTAAACGATGTTGTATGTATGTATCTATGGCAGGATTCGGAGTAGGGAAAATGTTAACTGTCACGCTATGATGTATAGTTTGCCCCCCTCTGCTTATACATACAGATGTATCATTCTAGGAAGCAGAACAACTTAACTTGCAAAGCAACGAAGCGGGTCCCCATGGAATTGCAGTTCGAAAATGAGAAGTTAACATGAGTTGCCAAAAAATGAGGTTTAAAGTGAAGTCAAGGATTCATGTTACGGCTGGGTAGGTACAAGTGAAAGGAATTTGCGACATTATGGAAAAAATGAGGGGGGTGAAATGCTCCTAGGGTATGGGTGAAGTGCTGGTGGTTATATTGGGGAATTGTATTCGAGGAGTCTCAAGAAATTTTTATCAAAATCCACTGCAGAGCACTTAAGCTCATTGCGAGCATACTTGTGCCTAACGTCGCAGACGGAAGGACACTACCAAAAAGGAGGAATAATATTGTAGCTGTGGTCGTTTAAACTAAATCCAGTCCCTTAAAAGACCACTTACATTGGTCTTCATATAAACGACTCATTTCTGGGATCGGACTTAGGAACTGCAGACCTTCGATTTGTCACACGTTCTTTTTATTAAGGATATAAGAGCTATATTCTCGAAGGACCGATTTAGAATCACTTTCATATCCCTTTTAAATACAAAATTATTCGAGCTATTAGAAAAAAGCTGATAAATACATTTCCGGACAATTTCTAAGCACATTATGTGAATTATTAAGAGAGCAAATGGATAACGACAGAACCCACCATGTTAACCTGAGACTAATGTGGAGGTCCGCAGGTGGAGGATTCTTGAACGGCATGCGAATAACAAATAAGCAGTTCCTGATTATAGATTAAGTGTGTGCATATAAAGCTACAGGGCTCTATGAACTCCATGCAAAAGGGTGAGTTTATAACCTTTTTTTTCAAATCTAGAGGAGTGTGTGACTCCTTAGTCTAGTTGGAAATGACCTAGTTACCAATAGGCTAGCCGAAAGTACCAATGGCTATGGGAAGGAACCCTAGAGAAATACACTGAAGGAAATTCGGGACTTTCCAACTGACAGTTCGGTTTCAGAGCTCGCGCAAACCTAGCAAGAAGCCACATAACACTTGAAGCAATAGCCAAGGAAAGATCGAGAGGACACAGAGAGCAGTACAATGCCAATTGTGTCACTCGATTTTAAGATCGCGATCAACTCGAACAGTTCGTGTTATATAATATGACAGTTAAGCGATCTGCATGTGCTCAACTACCTACTAAGAATAATAGTCACTTACTTCGAAGACAGAACCCTTCACGTTGAGCCACAAGATTTGCCAAAGACGGACAGAATAACAGCAAGAGTTCATCAAGGTTGAGTTCTGAGCCCAGCCGTATGGAACATAATGTAACATACCCGTAATTCAAGTTGACTTGCAATAATCGGCCATGCTGATGATATTGCTGTAGTAGAAGCAGCTAATCCACTGCAACCAAACGATGAGGTACGTGAGACTATGGTTACAAACACCAGATCTAGAATGTCCTCATAACCAGCTGTAAAAAGGTTGATCACCTGCCCATTCGGGTCAATGAGCAAAACGATTAGCAAACAACGATTAAGATGACTGGTTCATTTAGAGCGGATGGAGCCCAACATCGCAACCCGTAAAATCCTCGAATCCACCCTGGATCGACAGCGCAGTAGATGCGACCTCGTGGTAGGTGGCGCAATCAAGTGGAGAGGGACCTCAATCAACTTGGCATGCGCAACTAGAAGCCGGTGACTTGTAACCGGGCTGGCTGGAGAGGTTTGTTGGTTGAGTCCCAGGTCCACCCCGGACTGTAGCGCCATCTATTAGGTAAATTCCTGGACCACAGGCTCATCTTCGGAGACCATCTAAAGTACCTAGGCGAGAAGGCATCTCAAATAGTAACAACCCTGTCTAGGTTAATACCTATTAAGTAGGAACTTATTACACTATCGCCAGTGACAAGTTGATTATAATGTGTGTGGCTCCAATGTTTATGGAACCACACAGCCAAAAGATGGTGGAAATGCATGAGGATGTAAGCTACTATCTATCGCAATTCTTATCGGGATATGATTGCTTCCATCCACACAAGCACGTGGATGATCCACACCACCAGCATTCTGAAAGTAAGACGCAGAACATCGAACATGTGCTCCTGAAATGCCAAACATTTACTGCAGTCAATTGTTAACAGCTTTACACGACGTAGTAGGGAAGATAGAAACTAGCCTTCACCATAAGGAATTTGCACTAGCAGCCTTCCTAGATATAGAAGGTGCTTTCAATAACGTAGAAGGAAGGGCCATCAAACAGGCCCTGGAAACTATGAATGTCGAGCATAGCATTACCAATTGGCTCTGCAATATGCTCGGCACTAGAAACATTAACTCCACTATCGGAAACAGTTCAATAAGAAAATCCGTTACCAGGGGGAGTCCCCAGGGAGGCGTTATCTCACCGCTCCTCTGGGTTCTAGTCATCGATGGGATACTTAAAGAACTAAGCAACACAGGCATAAGCGTCACTATTTACGCGGAGGACGTGGTGATTTTAGTTCAGGGCAAGTTCCTTGACACATTAAGTGAAATTATGGAATCAAGCAATGCAAGATAGCACCCTTCAAACTGCCTAAGCTAGCAGGGGTGGAGCTTTCCCTTTCGGATCGCGCTAGACATCTTGGGATAATGCTGGACAGGAAACTAAATTGGAAACTTAATATACAGGAACGAGTCCGCAAAGTTTATAATGCTCTCTTCATCTGCAAGCGGACCGCGGGGAAAAAATAACATAGAACACAGCTCCATTCTCAAGGAATCTTTTCCCGGAATCCCTGACGAATCGGACGATATACTTGGCACCTTAGACTTCGACACACCATACGAAGTATTGTGTCCAATTAGAGAGGACTGGCGAAGGAAGACAGTCTCTGTCCATAACGAGATTGCAATATACACAGATGGTTCTAAGACCAATGAGGGCACGGGGTCAGGTATTTACTCGAGAGATACGAATCTACAAGTGTCCCTGAGACTTCCGGACACATGCAGTGTGTTCCAAGCAGAGGTTCTAGCTGTACTTAAAGCTGCGGAATTACTTGAGATGGGTTCAATATCCGATAAGAATATCGCCATCTACATTGACAGTCAGGCTGCGCTAAAGGCGCTAGAACCTTACGTCACCAAATCTGAGATAATCAGGAATTGCCGCACAATGCTTAGGGCATTATGTACGCAGAACCGAGTCAGATTATGTTGGGTACCTCGACACTGCGATATTGAAGGCAACGAGCAAGCCGACGCGCTGGCTAAAAGAGGAGCGGTGCTCCCACGTAGCTATATAATTGCTAGTATTAAGCCACCAGGGTGCGTGGCTAAGGGAATTATTCGGGATAAAATCATTGGCACGGCTAATCTAAGATGGTCAAACTTAGATGGTCACAGGGTGTATAAGGCCTTGTGGCCTGTGTTAGATCGCAGAAAACCTGGGGAGATAATCAAGTTAGATAGATCGAGGCTAAGAACAGTGATAGGAATACTCTCTGGCCACTGTCTCCCAAGGAGGCATGCCATGAGACTAGGGTTATCCGATACGGATGTTTGTAGGTACTGGGACGACCTACATGTCTCAGAGGATATAACTCATATACTCTGTGAATGTCAAGGAATTGCCAGGACAAGGCTAAAGCACCTTGGTACTTTATGAACGATTACTCGTTCATATGGTTATACTCTATGGAGGAGGCAGAAATCTTTACACGCTGACATATGGATAAGTAAATCGACATGACTGTCTCTAAAGCTTTCATTGACTTATATCATCGAAGTCATTAAAAGTGATTGTGATTAGTAGATATGCATGTACGAGTATATCTTAGATACCACTATCCTGTGACTGAATTCATTTCAATTTGCCTACGCAAGTAGTTTAATCTATCTACATCTCAAATTTCATTCTATTTACTTATCTATTCTTGGCGGATGCACCAAAATTACAATTTAACTTTTCAAAGCACATCTGACATTCATAGATACACCATATCTGGTTGGCACTAGTTCTGATTAAAATTATAGATTGCACTCTAGATTTACATCCAGGCATCCACCTATACTAGAAGTAAATCAATCACTCAAGAAAAATAATAATTGCGTACCAGCAGCGCCTTGCGTGGGTGGAAAACGCACTTAAAACTTTTCATCAGAGCATGCCCCCTCTAGATACACAAGTAAACTCAGCACTTACCTGCTTAATGCGATAATCAGAGGCGTTTTCGACTGCAGCAATTGCGATAGTTCACGTTCGGTTAATATATTCCTCAGGCGTACATCCAACGGTGTAACAACGTCCTCAGCCTTCTGATAGAAGTTCTCCACGGATGGCTGACGTTCGGCTAGTCTCTGCAAAATGCGACGAATATTTACTCAATCTTATTACACACAAAGGCACACAAAAAAAAAAGTTTAATTGAATTTCTAATCAGGAAGTGGATTAGAGACGAGATTCAACTCCCGAGTTATGAAGTGATGATGCGACAGCGGTGTTGTATTAAAAAAAAAAAAAACTCTTCAAACATTTTTAATTAAAAAACTTTGCTCGAGTGTGTGCATGCATTGCATCGCACATTCCTCTGAGGTTTAAGTCCCCCTGTTCTGTGACGATGCACTTTTGTGATGTAAAAACACCGAAAATTCGAAATTTATGTTTTGCGGTCCATTGAACTGTCAATATTTTAGTTTGACACAAGTTTTATGCAATTAAAATATTTATCTTTGTTCGCCGTAACTTTGTGTAGATGAATTTAATTTATGCAATTTCAGAACGCAACTGAGTGGGAGGGTAGCTTACTTTTTGGACGTGGCGCGAGGAGCAGAACTTTAACATGATGCCGAGTAGAAAGGGGAACAGACTTCGATCTGGTGGAAGTACGATTGAGTACTGAAATGTACATATGTGATTAGGGCGTTTTGCGTGGACACTAATTGAAGGGGAATAGAAATCCGTTGGAGGAACTTAATGCCACAGAGCCACATGTTGATTAGAATCCCTGGGGAGAGCTGATTAGTTGAAAACGTTCAAAAGAAATCAGAAATGATGTCGGAATATGGCTATTGGCTGGAGATGATTGGATTCAGTATATCGGATTGCCTATTTTCGGAGGTACTGACCTAATTAGTTTGAACAAGATGCTGCAATGAATAGAATACTTTTGATGTATGAATTGCAACAGTTGAGTTGAGGTGATAGTGAGAGATTAGGTACTGCAAATAGGTTGTTTCGTACTTCCTAAGCAACCTTCGTTTGGGCAATGGTAAACTCATCGACTAAGTTAAACTGGACAGAACACAGTTTTCCGTGTACATGTATTAAATGTCTCTCCCAGGGACTTCATTTTCGGTTCTATTAATCCGTCCTTAGCGGCAAAATGTCTCGTTTGTGTGTCTCGAAAATATGTATTTTTCTAAATCTATTAGATACCCCGAATAAAGGGGCACGGTGTATTATGATAAAAAATGTTAACAAGACAGAGGAGACTATGGTGATAGTCTCCTGGGATGCTTTTTCGGGAACCAGTGTCCACAGAAGATTTCTTAAGCTATTCTCAACTCTGGCCAACCTATTGTTTAAGAAATACCCTAGTTTACTTTGCGGTTTAATATCTGGGACTTGTGTTTAGAAAAAATTGAATTGAACGCGATTGTGGCAAAATTGAATTGTGTGGATTGTCTAGAGGCCAATATTGTACAGTATTATATATTGTACAATATTGTCCAACGTGTACAGTTTAGGAAACAGAAGGTGATGACAGACAAGCCACAGAACGAGAGCAACAGGATTCCTGTAGTATAAGAACAGAACCTTTAACAAACAAGCTGGAGGGAGTTCGATGTTCCACTACAATGAGAACTATACCAACAGCAGGACTCGATGGTATTCTATTTCTGTTTTCACCAGATCCTTTTGTACCGGTATCTGCTGCTATGGTTAAGCTATGAATTAATTGATCATATAACATACCTCAAAGTCGAACACAAAAGGGATGTTCTCCAATCTATCGTATCAGCCACTAACTGGCAAAAAGTCTCACCTAGACTACACTAGACGCAGAATGAGTAGATTCTTTAATAAAGAGCCCGGCTTTCACACTCGAACATGAAACAGGAATTATAGGCTAGAACGCGCAGTGATGTCACAGTAATAAAGGCAAGACTTTCTTTGCCACTGACCTCCCCTTTGCCACATAGCAGATAAATTCCTTGGGAGCCATTTAGACTAATCAAAGCTTCAGGTTGGTTTGAATTCCAAGTGCAATAGCAACGTCGATCATCGATCATCAACGTTGGTCTATGTGCGAAGTAGGGGAGTGCAACATCCGGCCATCAAAACTTTGAGCGAAATCAGATTTCGGATGGACTTGGCTCAGCTACTGAATTTTCAGGCCTAGAGCGCTTTCCCGGTCTATCCTATTGGGGAGCTGCCCATGGTCTGTGCTATATTCCGACAAATAACTTTTTAAATGAGAAGTACATATGGGACTTGTTTTCGCAGCCAATTAGTCTAAGCTCGCTAGATCCTAGGTACAATTTCAAAAATTAGCGAAGGCGCTAGAAGTCGCTAGGATCAAATGCAAAAATTTTGTAGGTTATTAGAGAACGATAAAACTTCTTGGAACTCGATGAGTTCTAGAACTCACTAGAAGTTACCAAAATCAAATCAAAAATTACGAGGTTGCGTTCGGTTAAGTTGGGTGGCTGTCTCCGCTCAGCAGGGGCACACTTAGACCAAAAGAAGGTCCATTGTGATACCAATATGGAGAAAAACTGGACTACCAGCAGCGGGAACTTGCATGGAGAATTCCCAAGAGAATGGGACAGGAGGCAGGGCAACCGGTTTCGGTGTGAACCCATGCCAAACCCATGATTCGCTATTAGGCATTAAACCAGTTTGACCCGGAGACTTCTTCTTCTTCTTCCTTTTATCAGCGAGGTTATGATCCGAAAACAAGGGATCACAACCCTCCCACTTCACCGCATTTCTACTGATCCGCCTGTGGGGTTCGCCTATTTGACCTCAGAAAATATCGGCAGGCCTGCCGATTTTGGATCACTCGGTTACTGAGGCCAATGAAATGCCGATGTCGTCGCATTTGTCTGATCCAGGCGTTTATAGGCCTGCCTTTCCTACATCGCGATGTCTTTGGAACGTGCATTGATATTGCCTTTTTAACAGGGTTCAAATGATCTCTTCTTTGAACGTGGCAATACCAACTGAGCCGGTCACGCTCTATTTTTTGTACGATGGTTTCCTTGATGTGAAAGCTTCCACGGATCTTCGAACTTCTTATTCGATCAAGCTTTGTCACTCCTGCTATCATGCGAAGCATCTTCATTGCAGCTGCCGTTAATTTACTCTCATACTTTTTGTACATCGTCCAACATTGTGGACCGTATGTGAGCGCTGGACGTACAACTGCGGTGTAGAGCCTTCCTTTCAACTTAGGGGGCATTTTTCTGTCACAGAAGATAGCGGAATTTTCTCGCCACTTCATCCACCCTACGCTTACACGATGATTGATGTCGTCATCACAAGTTGCTTTGCTATTGATCATAGATCCCAGATATTTGAACTTTTCGCACTTGGGAAGCACTGTTCCATTCAAATAAATGTCTGGAATAGGCCTGAGTGGATCAGAGAACGGGCAGCACAAGTACTCTGTCTTTTTTGAACTAATGCGATACCCATTTCCCTTCAAAACGTCCACCCACACATCAAATGCTCGTTGCAGGGATGTAGGATCCTCACTTATGATGGCTCCATCGTCAGCAAAGAATAACTGATGTACCTTGGGGTCCATCAGTTTACCTTCAAGCAGATAATCAAGGACTGTAATTGTAAATGTAAATTGTAAATTGTTTGACCCGGAGACGAATCTTTTTATTTTACTAAGTCGAGTCTAGCCAGATCGCTAAGATCTTCAAAGAAGTATTCCCTTAGGGTTTTCCTTCTCAATGCTGATAGGGCAGGACAGGGGCATAGAAGCTGTGTCATGGTTTCCTCCTCTTCCTCGTCTCTGCAGCTTCTACAGAAACCATCGAAGGGAGCACTAAGGCTTCTGGCATGTCTGCCTATCAGACAATGCCCCGTGAGGGCCCCAATTTTCTTTCCTAGATTTGTCCTATTAACGGAAATAAATTTACTGGTTTTCATACAATCGAGCTCTGGCCACATTTGTTTAGAAAAGAGACATGTACTGATATTGTTCCACCTGCTGTTTGCCATTCTAATGGCTGCGGTATCTAATTGGAATTTCCTCCCCTATTTTCAGAGGGGCTCCGGTCTGCATCTGCTCAGCTCGACCGCCTTGTAATTACCTGGAATATCCTTGTGGCCTGGAACCCAGCACAGGGATACGTTGCACCTGACATCGACCTCGTTAAGAGATCCGCGGCATTGCCTTACCGACTTGGATCGAATTATTGCCGATTCCAAGGCTTTTATCGCAGCTTGACTTTTTACGTAGAAAACAATAGCGCTGGGTTCTATCGGGTTAATTGAAAGCCAGGTTGCGACTTCGCGGACTGCTGTGACTTTTCCTTGAAATACACTACAGTAGTCCCACAGTCGTGTGGTGATACAGATATAAAAATTGTTAGAAGATGCTTAACAAAAAAATACTGCTTTTGTCACCAGATTTGTCGCTAGGCCCTAGATTCATGGAGACATAATGCCGCTGAATGGAGGGGAAAACCTTTGAGTATATTCTTGACAACTCTCCGGCACTTAGTCAGCTAAGATGGCCGTATCCTTCACAGAAAAACGATTATCTTTGATGAATTCAGAAACATGATCATTTTTAGTAAGAGAATGAATAAATATTTTGGCGCAGCTGATTATGTAGGTGGCATATGTAGTGGTAATGTCTTCGATTATAGAATGGTAGGTTGCCGACTCAGGTTTCATTTAATTGTCCTAGTAATAAATTTAAAAAATGCCGTCGCACTCCTCCTAGAATAGCTAAATATGTAACTACTTGAAACGAATAATAAAAAATGAAAACCGGATACAAACATCGCTGTCAATTTTCCCCGACTAGTTCGGACACCACCCATAGAGTATGTCTGGACTAAGTCTGGAGCTAAACCAAACTAAATTTGATGAACGTTTCAAACCACAACACCAAATAACTCTTTCTGATCATTCGTGTATAGCCGTAAGTTAATATTAAAACAAAAGCCAAGTTTTGGTGAGACGTCGCTTCTCAGTGAAGTAAGATATAACACAGAGTATAACAACCAAAAATGTCTGCCAACCACCTTAGCTTTTTTCTCTAGTCAAAACTGAGTTGGGATGTTTAGTTTGCGCTATTCAATTTCAGAGGGCGCTGAAAAGAGCTTTTTTATTCAATTCGATTCAAGTTGAATGATTCAGCAGTATTTCATAAATTTAAGCAGAACTTGTTCATACTTTTTAATTCAATTTCAATTCAACCACCAATCTTCAGACAATAAAAAAAGATTTAAACCAGATTGACTGGGGAACATTTTGTTAGGAAGCTTTCACTTCGATTTTCATAATTCTCACCAAAACACACCTAAATATATATCGACCTGGGTTTAACTTCTCGCAACCTTTCGCGATGGTGAGATCCTTGAGTTTTATGTTGTATCTGAAACGAGGCATTTGAAAAGCTACGCGAAAAGTGGGGCCAGAAAAAGTCTTGTTTAGCGTTTCTTAGGATTTGAACCTTGAACATTCCGTTTAGTTGTAATCCACGCTAGGTACTAAGCTACATTTTAATAAACTTGGCCTCTATCCTTTCTGGCATAATGGTGTGGAATTTTCGTTGAGTCAGACTGCAGTATTAGCTAAGGCAAACATCTTATTAGGAAATTCTTCGAAACGTTGACAGGCTATTACTTAAACCATTTGTAAGTTCAGAATCAAGGAGAAATATAGGCTCGAAATCCATGCTCCGTCTAGTAGGCTAAATTTCTGATGCACTTCCTAGGCGTTTACGGCTGGGGCACGCACCTATGTCGGTAAAAGGCAGAAAAACCATCGCACATGGCTATCTGCAGACACCTGTAGACGGATCGATAAGCGTACAGCAATCAAGGCTCGGCCTGAGCAGTAGAGAGAACCAAGCTAGAGGCCCAATACCATGCGAAGAAGAAAGAAGTGCAGCATGGTGTGAGACGTGACAAACGTCAGCACATCAACTCACTGGCTTCAATGGCTGAAGAAGCAGCGAACAGGTGCGATAGTAGGACTGTTTATAGCAACACTAAGGAGCTCACTCAACACTGGTGGGTCCCAGGTCACAAAGGAATGCCAGGGAACGAGATGATGGATGAACTGGCAAAAAAGGGTTCAGAACAAGACCGGTCAATGGTCCAAAGCTCAGTCCTTCCTCCCCTAATACGTGTTAAATCAAATATAGGACTTGACTTCAAACGACAAGCAGAAGAAAGATAGAGAGCGCTCCTTTCATGCCATGTCTCCATAAGCATATGAACAAAACATGACAAGATGAAAACCAAGCTCATCCTTACTCAAAATAGACAAAACTTTGCGCTTCTCGTAGGTATCATTACATAAGTACAGCTGAACTCTGCAGAGGATGCGGCAATATATGTAGATGTAGAGGAGAGTACGGAACACTTCCTTTGCAAATGCCCTAGTCTCTGCAGTACCAGGAAGACGGCCCTTGGAGAGTATTTCTTCAGCAATCTGTGCGATCTATCTGAAAAGCCACCAACCACCATTATGAAATTTATAACTTTTTTAGGGTGGTTCAGAAGAGACCGTTCCACTAGCACAGAAATCTAGCTGTTTTGTCTTTTCCTCTCTTTACAGTTCTTCAGTCAGGAAACTCCACGTCAGGGGAGCACAATGGATCCATTTGAGATCCGAGTGCAGACTGCGCTCATTCGTTGCAGCTAACCCCTTTAACCTAACGTAACCTAAGGAGCTCACTGGTGCTCCGAACTCCAAACAACACCCAGTGAAGAGCCTAGACAGTAACCTTCTGATCTCGGATGAGGACCAGCTCACTAGATGGAGAGAACATTTTGCTACAGTGCTAAAACACTTAGACGATGGCAGTATGATCTCAAATTCGAATGAACAGTTCGAAGTAACAAATTCCCGAATTCGTACCGTACCTCCCAGTAAAACCGAAATAAAAACAGCAATCAAGTCCCTTAAGAAGAACAAGGCGGTGGGTACTGATGGCATCCCAGTCGAATTTTTTCAAGCGGCACCAAATACATCGGCAGATTTGCTGTATCCGCTAATACGGAGAGCTTGAGATAGTGAACAATTTCCCCAGGCGTGGAAAAGGGGGATGATCATTAAGCTTCCGGAAAAAGGAAACTTGACGGAATCCGGAAACTGGAGAGATATTTGTGTTCTTCCAGCCGTAGCCAAAACAACGGCTAGAATTATTCTGGAACGAATCAAAGAGCATTTAGATTCAACTCTCGACGTCGAACAGGCAGGATTTCGCGCTGGATCTTCCTGCATCGACCTCATAAACACCTTACGGATCATAATCGAACAATGCATTTAGTAGAGGTCTCCGCTACATTTGCTGTTTATCGAATTCGAGAAGGCTTTCGACAGCTTGAATCAAGATGCTATCTGATTGGCCTCGCGCACGAGAGGCACCACAAAAAAACCTATAGCTATTATCAAGACTACATACGTGGGCGGTAAGTGTCACGTCTTACACAATGGAAAGGTTTCGGAGAATTTTGAAGTCCAATGTGAAGTATGTCAAAGGTGCATACTGTCGTCACTATTGTTCTTGGTGGTTATCAGCGATAAGTGGATAACTTTCCTTATTTATGCAGTGTTTTCTCGACTAATCGCGGTGGCACCGAACTGGATGTGTGGAGCAGGATGTGTGCTTTATGGCTGCTGTACTTGAAAGTTGGACACCATTAACACACGCAAGCTGCAAGTCTTCGTAAACAAATGTTTAACGTTCATCTGGAGGATTTTTTAGCCGAACCGCGTCTACAACGAAGAACTTTTTACGAGAACGGGCCAAGAAGCTATAAACATTACTATACGAAGGAGAAAGTGGGACTGAATTAGACACACCCTACAGCGCGAAGACAACTCCATTGCGAAATACGCCATGCAGTGGAATCTGCTCACCCAGGCAGGCAGAATAGCGGGACGGAATCGGGGTATTTAGAAATGAGTTGGAGGCAGCTCAAACGCGTTGCAGAGCTCCGAATGTTGACTCAGCCAGATTGGTTTTGGTGTCTTCCGCTGATGTAAGGGAAATGGTGCTTGCTGTTGGTGACCCAATTCGTGGAGGTTTGGGAGGACTGACCGTGGGTTGTGGCGTTGCACTTGCATATGTTACTCGCAGGCGTGGTTGACGCTATATGCCCCCGAAGGGTTAAAGGATCTAAGAAGAAGAGAGAATTCCCAGGTCTGAACGAATTCTCATTATGTGAGATGTATATTTTTTTGACGTCATTTAACTGCTCGTCCAATCCGCGTAGTATAATTTTAAACCTGACATAGTGCCATTAATCTTAACACAAATTCTCAGTCAACACTTCACAAGGCGGAAGCAACATTAACATACAATATCGGTCACCTAAAAATACACAGACAGCCTGCTTCAATTACTTTTGAAGGGAAATTAGAAAATTAAAAATAATCATAAGTGTCATCACCCTTCTAGCTAAGAGGAGGCGACTACTACCACTACTACTACTAGTACCTGCACTTAATGACAAAAACTTGCACAATTAAACCGACTACTTAAGTGGACGTGGTGACTCAACGATCACCATTATGTCATAGATCGCTATTTATCTACCATCACCAGCAGCGACAGAGAGCGCATCTAAAAATAGTGAAATTCACTTTTTATTTAAAAATTCACTTGAAAATGCGACGAAAATATATCGCATCTTGCACCTAACAAAATTAAAATCAAAATTTCAATTCAATTCTGCTCTTCGAAAACAAAAACAAAAACCCAGAAAAAAACATGACAAATTGTTATTTTTAAATTAAAAGAAAATTTATCGAACTGAAAATACCGGGTAAACAAACAAACTTCCACTTCCTAGGTCAGGTAAATTAAATAGTGCAGATACGCACCTACACAACCAGACACAAACACACACACACACACCTCTTGTAAACAATATGTAACAATGTCCGATTTGATTTATACACAATTACTAGTGTTAATTTCAAATTATTTTTGAAATTAATCGAAAGTATCTAAGATAATTCGACTGTAGAACCGTTTTGCTAGTGCGGCGATGCAGGGCGATATTCGTTTGAAAACTGAATGAAGATCGGTTCGGTAGCGATTTCCTTCGCGAAATTTTCTGTAAAAATAGCTAAAATGGCAGCAAGTCAAACGTGGACTTGCTCGTGTGTTTAGACAGCAACGGGCAGAAGTGAATTTGCAAATCGAAAGTGGAAAAAATAGCCAGCGGAACGAATCTAGAACCAAACAAACCGCAGATTGTTTTGGCACAAAAATAAAAACAGAAGCAAATCCATACAAGTATGATATAAACAACAACGATACCGGCAAAGCCGAGGGCATGATGATGCACATTCAAAGATCGCGCGGCGAAACCAGCGAATTGATCATGTTTCCGTGGTGTGTTTTGGTTTGTTTTGTGGGGAATAGCAAATCACGGTGGTGGCTAAATGAAAGAAAAGTTTAAAAAATTCTGACATACTTTTTGGCGGAAGTTAACAATTTTGAAATTTGAATTTTTATACTGGTACTTACGAACTGTAGAAGTAAGAAAGGATCTTTCTTGAAGCTTGTTTAGGAATTTATTTAAGGATTCACACTTCTTTTCGAATACTATCCAATTTTAGCATTACAGATTGTTCCTTCAAGTTATCGTATACGCAAATCGATCTTCTGAATTTTACGGTGCACCCAAAAGTATGCTATTAAGCACAAATAAATGGATGACGCCGTGCTATGCGAGTGTGTATGGTATATGGATGATGTTACACTGTAGGTACACTGCAGGCCAAAAGTATGAGCTCTACCTAACCAACTGACGTCATGGATGGAGATTAAATTCTATGTTTCTTACCCCGTTTATATGCAGAGTCGAGTAGTCGAGTCAGGTTTGAGTCCATATTTCGATCTGAGTATTTCTACACACCGAGTCAAATGGTCCAAAAGTCCAAATGTGGTCGATCTGACAGATGAGTATAGCAGACACACTGGTTTTGATTGTGTTAGTGTTCTATTTAGTTCTACTTTTTGGATTTAATAAATATGAAATAACTGAACAGACAACCTTACCCGCAGCTAACCATGAACTCAATCAAAACAAAGCGATTTCCCACCCCGAACAAAAAAAAAAAAAAAACAAGAAAGAGATCTCACACACACAGAGACAACATGTCAGTTCAACCACTCGACCCAGGTATACATGCATTTTTCGGACTCGACCCAGCTCTGTTAGCTGAGTCGAGTCCAGTCGAACCCATTTGGACTCGAAAGGCGTTTATATGCATTTGGAACCAGTTTGGAACCAGTTCCGACTTTGCATATAAACGGGGTATCTATTTTTTGACTAAAATTTTCTGCCTGAACAATACACAACAAATTCAGATAATAAAAGTAGGATTTTAAACTCTTTTTTAAGAGTGCGCGTATTGTTTACAAATGTGAGACAAACCGCTTCTGTGGTTTATTAAAGTGTTTAGGTTTTTTCCTAGTTATTACATTTTATGACTTTTGGTTGTCCATTCAGCTCTTGTTTATGACTCCTTACATAAAAAGGGTTCTCAAATTCCAAAATTTGTCGACCTGGATTTCAAGGGTCTTACATAAAGCCACAGTTTAAAGTCATAAGAATTTATTTGAGATTATTCACATCTTAAGTAGGTACACAACTCGTTAAAAATGAGTAAAGTCGCGGAAACTACAATCGAGAAACGATCTGCACTCATCACCTTTCTTAATGAAGGCAAAACACAGCGGGAAGTTGCTTCGCAGTTGGACGTGTCTAGGGGCTGCATTCGACGTACCATTGAACGACACGGCCAAACCGGAAGTCTTGAAGATAGACTACGGTCAGGACGGCTTAGAGCTACAACTAAACACGAAGATCGGCTAACAGTCACAACAGTCACAACAAGCAAACGAAGTAGACGAAAAACAGCACCCGAAATACGCACCGAAATATATGAAACACGAAAATAATCGCTATCCTTGACAACGGTCAAACGAAGACTAAGATATTCTGGACTATTTTGGCGAGTTGCTGTTCGAAAATCCTTGCTGCGGTACTGCTGTATGGGTGCAGTACTTGAAAGGTGGATACCACTATTACATGCATGCTGCAAAGCTTCGTAAACAAATGTCTAATCATCTTGAGGATATTTTGGCTCAATCGTATCTCCACCGAACAACTTTTTCTGAGAACGGGCCAAGAACCTATAGACATTACTGTGCGAAGGAGAAAGTGGCAGTGGATCGGACCAATCCTACGGCGCGAAGACAACTCCATTGCGAAATACACCATGCAGTGGAATCCGCTTACCGAGGCAGGCAGCACAGCGGGGCGCTCTAGGCAAACGTGGCGCAGGATAGTCGAGGAGGAATCAAGTTCTTTGTGAATGAGTTGGAGTCAGCTCAAATGCGTTGCAGAACTCCGAACTATATGGCGCGCAGGCTTTGTTGACGCCCTATGCCCCTCGAGGGGTTCATGGATTTAAAGAAGACGAAGAAGAAGAATTATCTAGGAGTGACTCTAGACCACAAACTCACCTGGACGCTACATCTAGATAAAATTACATCAAATGCGACTAAGGCCTTCTGCGTCTGTTCTAGATACTTTGACAAAAAATTGGATCTTATAATTACCTACGTCTCACTAATATGGTGGGAAAAAGTTAAACAGGTCCATCCTCGAACTACCATTCAAAAGGTATAAAGACTCGCCTGCGTAGGTATCACGGGTGAGACGCGTACATGGCCGACAACGGCATTGGTAGCCCTACTGGACTTCCTTCCTTTATACATACAAGTTAAGAAGACTGCTGCCACCAGCCCTCTGAAGCTTCATCTCCATTGCAATGTGAAGGAGTCGTATTTAATTGGGCTTATGAAGAGTCTAAGGGAAATTCTGCTGCTAACCTTACCAGTAGTAAGCTATATCTGACTTCATACCCAGATAAATAAACCTGAATCATTCCTTGAAAATCAACATCCCAAATCGAACCTATTGAGAAAACCCCAGCTCCCTCAGATGGATCGACAAATCAATTGGTACCCTGATGGCTCGAAAATGGCTGATGGTGTGGGTGCCGACATATTTCAATTCTGCTATACCATTAGATTAAAACAGAGAATGCATCAAAAGAGGCCGCCAAAGATCACACACAAACATTCTATCAGATAGCTCAGCAGCTCTAAAAGCTATCAAATATTTCAGCTTTAAGTCGAAATTAGTTTGGAAACGTCTCGTTACCCTCAAGGAGCTTGCCGCACACAACACCATCTCACTCGCTCGGGTCCCTAGCCACAAGGACATTGCCGGCAATGAGACTACTGACGAACTAGCCAGATCTGGCTCCCAACTCAAATTTATTGGTCCGCAACCTTTTTGCGGCCTACCTACAAGCCAAATCAAAATTGACCCAGATCATTGGGAGCCACGCAAAAAGCGCTCATACTGGGGCTCGCAAATAGGTCTAAGACACGCTAAGAGTGATCCCTCCAGTAAAGGATCGAAACAAATTCTGGCAATGAACAAGCAAAATACAAAGTTTTTAACAGACTTCCTTACTGGTCATTGCTCTCTCAATTACCATCTTAAGAAAATTGGCATAAGTCAATCTGACACTTGCAGACTATGTCTTGAGGACACAGAAACTATTGAGCACATTATGCGTGAATGTCCCGCCATCGCTCGCAAGCGGACAAATATTTTTCATAAAGGGTTCATCACCCCATCTGATATAATCTCTTCCTCAGCCCTAACTATCATCAGCTTCCTTCGAGAATTTGATTTCAGCTAGAACACCATTGCAACATGCCTTCCTTCAGGGGTTAGTACCGAAGATCATTTTGCAGGTCGAAGTACATCGTTGGAACTTAGAGCAACCTCCTATCACCCTACTTTCCACTTAAAAAAAAAACCTCACGTTTAAGTGTGACGTTCAAAATGATAGTAAACTACATATGTTACGTATATGCATATGTGCAATACTAATGTCCTAATATGTTCCAGATACTATGATGCTCTAAAAATCAAATCCTGTCTGATTCAGCTAGGGCGAAATATTTACTTAATTAAATTTACATAATCCTTCTAATAAAACTATTTACAACCGATCCAAGCTTAGATGCCTTAAAGGCCAACATAACTGCCAAGCCTGCTAATAAAAATCACACGCACTCACTAGCACGACAATTTTCCTAACCACACACATTACCTCATCCCAATTTCGTTTGGTTTACACTTCCTTTCCATTTTGCCGCATTCATGGCGCTAAAAGTTCGTTGCTCCTTAAATTTGATACCATTTCCTTGTGTACCTACCCCAATTCCAGTACCTAGTGCTAGCTCTGTGCAATGCTCGTTCACTTGCTGCTTGCACTTCCTGCAGATTCAACTGAGGTAAACAACAGATTTCCTCACCGCACTCTCACTTTCGATTAACACTTCTTCGATAAACGCTTCGTTGTCCTTTTATTCACAAAAAAAGGACTCAAAACAATCTTTTTTTTAGAAGCAAACTTAGAAAACACTTCAAAAATACTCGCGAATTCAAAACACTGCAGCAACACACCGAATGTTGCGACAGACAACGACAACAACATCTTTTTTGGTTTGAAACGTGTTCCTCTGTAGTCTTCCAATGCGCAATTGCGTTCCTCTCGAAAAAGCTCATCGATTTGGCATCATAACCATCTTCGTCACTACCACCAGAGACTAGCCCAGTAGGAGGACCTACACCGGGGGTGGCAAGTCTGTTTGACAACATTCGTGGTGGGTGGTGTTCAGGTGAGGTCATATGTATCTGGACGCCTAATTAATTGGCCATCAATGGAATCAGCTAACAATACACGCCACACTACAACACCACGAGACGGACCCATTTTGGTTTCGCCATTAAAAATGAAAGTGGAGTGGCTTGGCCAACGCTAGAGAGGATCATGACGTCGAAAAGGAAGTAGAGAAAGCTTTCATGTGGTTCGAGGGATGTAGGGGGTTCAATGTTTTCTGGGTTAATGGGATTTCAGTGGCGGGAAGTGTATTGAACCAGATTTGCGCAAACATTCCCTTCCGGGTTGAGAAAGGGCTATGGTAAAAGGTGAATCTACAAAGTTCTGCGTGTTATTGGCAGGAAATGGAAACAAAAGTTGCGCGAGGGGTGGTTGTGTGTGGCGCGCGACCGTAAATAGGTGTGTTATGTGTCGGATTTTCATTTACTTTCGGTTATGTTTTGATTAAGGATGAAGAAGGGATTTGCATACATAATTTAGCCTGCTTAGAGTGACAAATAAATTTTGGAGTGATGGACTTAAATTTGTAATTCGGTAGCAATTAATAGTAATAAGGGTTTGTTTATGTAAATTCTGTCAGCATTTGATGGTGTCCAGTCCATTTTACCACACCATAGAGTCAGAATGGGGTGTCAAGGTTTTGGTACCACTTTTGCCGCTGCTTGATTCAGAAAACTCCGTTAGGTGTTTATATCGAAGTGAAGAAGATGTCTACGAAGTATAGATCATTGGTATTGGTTTAACATATCCTTCAGGTTTAGGGGTAGGTAAGTCTAGAATATAGATAAATTCAATGTTGACGACGCCACGAAGACAAATAAGAACAACTACCTAAGGTAAGGTGGTAGATGCAAGTTGAAGTGCACTGCGACCTTTAGTAGATATCTCCAAACAAGAGGATTAGGAGATGACATGGTCGATTTAGAGCACTTCCTCTAGTACAACTGCGTTGATGAATCGGAGTATCTGAAGAGGATCCAGCAAAGGTAAACTCGTCTCTGATAGAAGATAGGCTCCTGGGTGATATCTTCTTTTGTGGACACTTTCATAAGAAAGTGTGCTGGTGTTTCCAAGAGCTCCCTGCAGAATCTGCAGTGACCATTCCTATGGTACTCATTGAGTCTACAGTGACCAGTTAGAATGCCTGTCAAGATGTTGAATCAATTTTTGCTAACTCTTAGGTAGGTCTGCTTTTTTCTTGGTTATAACTCCCCAGAATTTCTTTCATGTGTCTTAATCGGAAAATACCGTCCCAGTACTTAGCCCATTCGCTCTCTTCTTCTTTTCTCAGTTCTTCCCGTATTTATTGTGGTCTTATCCCACAAAAAGGTTCCGGTCCAAGGAAAAGGGTGTCTGAGCCATTTCTTTATAGTTCATCAGCTGCTTCGTGTACCTTCACTCATACATGTCCTGGCACACAGTAGAGAGTTACTTTGTTAGTCTGACCCAGCCTGTTGTTGGTGACGCACTACCATACCAGTCTGGATTTGATCTCATGAGAGTTCAGTGCCTTGATGGCAGCTTGGCTATCTGACGGTATTTCGATGTCTTGCCCGCGCTTTTTCTTTTTGTTATGGTTGAACTGGGCACATATTTCCATCGCATGAACCTATGCTTGGAATATACTAGCGAAAATCCCCAGAGATTCAGAGTATTTGGTTCTGGGCCCGTACACGCCTGCCTCAGTGCCTGTACATGTTTTTGATCCGTCCGTGTCGCATTTAGTAGAATGTTGTTTGAATTGTTACTTATCGGACTCACCGCCCCAGTTGGACAATAAGCCCCTTTATTGTCCGAAAAACTATTTGGAGGCTGTTTCTTCACTCACCATTTTTCTCTTCACAGACGCCAAATAAGACTCTCGTGCGACGTGAGTAGAATCTCTATTTTTGAAGGGCGCTTCTTTGTCTAGTGTCCTTCTTGGTAATTCTAAATTTGAAGCATGCGTATAATCATACGCAATAGGATAACGATTTACGGATCTGTACGTGGAATGTTCGGATCTTAAATAGACTAGGGAGGAACCCCGATTGCTGCAAAGATATAATCGTTGTGTACGAAATATATAGATAGACTAAGCATTCGCAGAGCGAACATTTGCGACATCTACTACAGATTCTGCTGTCGTGGACAACGACAAATATGGTTTGGGTGCGCCTTTGCTGTCGGGGCAGACTTAAGCAAAAATCTTCCGCTATGAAGGTGAATGATTAATGACAATTGACGCAGAGGACGATTTCCATAACACCAGCTGTAAATGGTACTGATCCTAGACCGAGCAGAAAAGCTCAGGTCAGAGCTATACGGATTCCAGTTTCGTCGAAATTTGAGGGTCGCGAGTTGGAACGCTGGAAGCATGACCGGTCGAAGTTACGAGCTGGAAGAGATGATGAATAGAAGGCGGGTGGATATATTGTGTGTCCAAGAGACGAAATGGAAAAACACCGGAAATCGGGCGCGTTTTTCGGACGTTAGGACAAAAGATTACAAGATGTTCTACTACGGAATGGAAAAGGCTAAGAACGGAATCCATATCATCCTTGCGGCAGAGCTACTGGGTAACGTCTTGAGCATCTTAAAGTCCAGCGACCGTTTGACGTCTCTCAAACTCATAAAATAAAAGAGAGGTGTGGAATATTATCAGTGCATATGCTCCCCAAAGTGGATGCGATCAGAGAGATAAAGATGCATTTAGAGTAGATTTCCACAATCTGCTTAAGAACATCCCAAAGGAAGAGTTTCTGTTTGTTGGAGGAGATTTGAATGGACATGTCGGGAAGTCAAACGAAGATTATGAAGACTGCCATGGAGGACTAGGATACGGCACCAGGAACCTTCCTGGTGAATACATCCTAAGCATGTGGAAGACACACGGTCTTATCCTGTTTAATACCATGTTCATCAAACAAAGCCGACACCTGATCAATTTCAGCAGTGGTGGAGATGAAACCCAGATTGACTACCATTTGGTAGCCAGTTTCATGAAGCCTCGGGTAAAAGATTGCAAAGTGGTCCTGGGAGAGGCGATCGCTCAGCAATACCGTCTTCTGCTAATAGAAGTTTTTATGAAGACACCGAAGAAAAGCAAACAAACAAGGGTCTCTGAGAAAATCAATTGCAGTACAGTACAATCTGGACAAAGAAAAAGGCGAGGCTTTTGTTTTCGTAATGAAAAATGATCTCTCTCACACCATCAACGGACCCGAGGATGAAGAGTGCAGAGCACAAAATATGTGGGATTCCCTACAGCGAACTTGCTTAAAGAAGGTCAAATCACTGCTAGGAGCTTCAAAAGGCCAAAGAAACATGATGGTGGAGTGACGAAGCTAAAAAGGTGATAAATGAGAAGAAAGCGGATTTCAAAGCTTGGTCAAAGTGCCCCTTTAATAATAGTGACGAAAAAGCTCGCCTCGAAATGGAATTCAGATGCTGCAAGAAAAAAGCGAAGAAGAAGTGCGCCCAGCTTCAATCAGAGAGTACGGAGGGCCTATATCGGGAGCTTGAGAAAATATCTTCCCCAGTGGCTGATGCAAACCAGGCTATTCAGGAGCTGCGAAGACACAATATGAGCAAAAGCGCAACCATCTCACCGCCCAAAGAAGGAGGAATGCTCAGGAGATTCGTTCGCCAAAGTTCATTAACAATGCTCGTGGCCAGCTTCTTGTGGATGACGACAAAATTCTGCAGAGGTGGTGGCAGTATTGTGAAGATCTTTTAAATGAACCGTTTCCCCGGCTATACTTTCCAAGTGCCACCCCTAACTATAAAGAAATACCCGACATTACAGTCGAAGAAGTTAATGAGGCGGTCAAATACTCCAAAAAACGAAAAGCGGTTGGGCCAGACGAGATGCCCTCTGAGTTCTGGAAAAGATGGGAGACGTCGGATTCAGATGGCTCAAAATTCTCATCTCCAAATTTGTGAGAGGTGATCCAATGCCGAATCAATGGAGGGAAAGTTATCTTCTCCCTGTATACAAATGGAAGGGTGATACGGGAAACTGTGATAACTACGGGTATTAGGTGACCGACTACGAAAAATAATACGGCTATCTGATGATTAGTGTGGGTTTGTCGCGGGTAAATCAACCACAGATGCAATCCAAAGTATAAGGATCATAATGGAAAAACATCGTGATTCCTTAAGGGATTTGCATATTGTATTGGTTGACTTTGAAAAGGCATTCGACAGACAACCACGAGATTTGATATGGGTGGCGCTAAGACATCGAGGGGTTCCAGAAACCTATGTACAGATGATCATGGACATGTACGAGGGAGCAAAGACAAGAGTAAGATGCCCCGCTGGAGTAACCGAAGAGTTCCCAATCAAAGTCGGGGTACACCAGGAAAGCGTTTTAAGTCCTTTGCTCTTTATTACAGTCCTTGATTATCTGCTTGAAGGTAAAGTGATGGACCCCAAGGTACATCAGTTATTCTTTGCTAACGATGGAGCCATCATAAGTGAGGATCCTACATCCCTGCAACGAGCACTTGATGTGTGGGTAGACGTTTTGGAGGGAAATGGGTATCGCATTAGTTCAAAAAAGACAGAGTACTTGTGCTGCCCGTTCTCTGATCCACTCAGGCCTATTCCAGACATTTATTGGAATGGAACAGTGCTTCCCAAGTGCGAAAAGTTCAAATATCTGGGATCTATGATCAATAGCAAAGCAACTTGTGATGACGACATCAATCATCGTGTAAGCGTAGGGTGGATGAAGTGGCGAGAAAATTCCGCTATCTTCTGTGACAGGAAAATGCCCCCTAAGTTGAAAGAAGGCTCTACACCGCAGTTGTACGTCCAGCGCTCACATACGGTTCACAATGTTGGACGATGTACAAAACGTATGAAAGTGAATTAACGGCAGCTGCAATAAAGATGCTTCGCATGACAGCAAGAGTGACAAAGCTTGATTGAATAAGAAGTTCGAAGATCCGTGGAAGCCCTCACATCAAGAAAACCATCCTACGAAAGATAGAGCGCGACCGGCTCAGCTGGTATTGACACGTTCAAAGAAGAGATCATTTGAACCCTGTTAAAAAAACAATATCAATGAACATTTCAAGGACATCGCGAGGCAGAAGAGGCAGGCCTATAAACGCCTGGATCAGACAAATGCGACGACACCAGCATTTCATTGGCCTCAGTAGCCGAGTGATTCAAAGTCGGGAGGCCATCCGATATTTCTGAGGCGAAATGGGCGAACCCCACAGGCGGATCAGTAGAAATGCGATGAAGTGGGACGGTTATGATCCCTTGTTTTCCGATCATAGCCTCAGCGAAATAGAAAGAGGAAGAAGAAGATTTTCATTATGGTCCTCTGTAATTGCTTGGTTCATCCACGTCCCCTTTTTCAACAATCGGAAAATAATACTCCTCTTGGAACTTCCTGGTGCTTCACCCATATTAGAGATTAGGTTGTACAGTTCTGCTAATCTCTCCATTAACAGTGGCGTAGAATACTTGAAGTATTCATAAAGCATTCGCCTGAAATATGCTCAGTGATCTGGGAGGAAGAAAGAGAGATTTTCATAGAAGACACACCACTAAGTTAGCATATCTTTCAGTCCACTTAACCAGGTTTTGCAGAGCTAATTCCCATACTATCGTATCACTAATTTCTATAGCAATGCTGCAAAATAAATAAAATAAGCCAATCATTGGCTACGTAATCTTAGTCATTGACAATTATTTAATAAGGTTTTAACAATGCATTTCATATCACTACTGTAGTTCCTGCAAGCACTTTACTACATGCAACCATTGCCATTCTGATATCATTATCTGAGATAATGATTGCGTCTGCGTGAAAAAATAACCTCTTCAACTTCGTTATTGCAACTGCACTTCAGTATAGTGCGAGTATTGTATACTTTATACTATCTATGTTTAAAATCTAAAAAGATAACCAATACACCAGGTGGGCAATTTTTATTCAGTAGTCAATGATCAGGCTATCAAAAGTTAATAACTGTTGCATTCCAGTTGTAAGTTTTATTGGGTAGCTTTGAGTCATAATTGACTGCACAGGATGTTGCAATGAATTCCTATAGGATAAGAAAAGTGCATTTTAAAAAAGTATTTCTATTGTTCCTAATTCTTCTGGGAATTGCTCACCTCATACACCTTTTCTTATCGAAGGTAATTTAAATTATTTCAACATTGTGTGTAGTGTATTGACTATAAGATAATAATTATTCAAGTTAATATGCTTGGGAGAGACCCATGACTGTTGTGGTTATATGGTGAACGGCGATTTTCTTATTTGCTGTCAATTAAAAAGTAGATATCTCTGAAATTCTTTATCAGTCTTAGGTACAACCTACTATTTCTGGAAACGTGCGCATGTGGTATCAACTCATTAGTATTAAAATGAGTGTTTGTATTCATTGAAATTTAAGGACATGCTATGGCTTTGGCTGTGAAGTAAATCTGCAATCTGTGATGGGATACATACCACATGTCAATACGCTTGACACTGTCACTGAATACCTAGTCTTGCCATTAGTTCTACTCCAAGTGCAAAACCTTATACAAACTTAACAGCCAAACATTTTGGATAGGTATTTATAAAATTTATTTGCTTAACTAGTCAGCATCTTTAAAAAGGGTGGCATATTCGATGTGGCCGCCATTTGCTTTGACACGGACCCTCGAACGGTGAGACCACTGGATTACAACAGCACGCACGGTTTCCAGGGGTTTAGACAACACTGCTGTGGTTACAGAACTTTTGAGGCTCTCCAAATTTGGGTGGTCTGGCAGGCTACACTCTCCAATGCTGACCAAAGACTAATCAAAATGATTGAAATCTTAGTTTCCTGAAGGCCAATCTTCGGATGAAATAAAAGCAGGAGTACTGATATTCTAAGCATCTGCTGAGTTGTTTTGCCTTTATGTTTTGGAGCAGAGTCTTGTTAGAAAACCCGTCTTGCTTCATTAGAGGGTATTCGTAAACCCTTTAATGATGCCTTCTAGGACATTCTTAATACACATTTGCCCCAGTTTTGAATCGTTTTTTTTTTCTTACAGAAATGAAGAGCATTAACCCCTTGATGGGATACCAACCAAACCATTACCGAAACAATATGATGGCTGCGCTGAGCCCTAGGTTAGGTTAGGTTAGGTAAATGGGTGCCTCGTGAAAAAAAGAGTCACTGCTCACTTAAACCAACAGTTCGGGTCCATTGTGCCAAATTATTTAACCCTGGAAACGTTGTAAAGATAGATTGCTGTTAGAACCACCCAGATAGTGATATGAATCTCAGGAGGTTCGTCAGCTCTACGTTGTCCTAATCCTCCAGCTCCGAGAAGAAGTAACTTCCAAGGGTCCTCATTCTTTCGACGGAAAGGGCAAGACAATCACACAGCAGGTGACGAATAGATTCAATTTCTTCTTCGTCTCTGCAACTTCTACAATAGTCATTATGCAGCACACTGAGTTGCTCTGCGTGGACGCCAATGGCACAATGACCAATGCCAGAAACGACCCGTGCGTTATAACGACTAGGTTTCACCACGGGGTGGCAATGGTGCGGTGGGCAGTGTGTTTACTCATTAACCGATGTGTTGAAGTTCAAGCCCCAGCGGGGAACAGCAATCATCAGCCACCCGACTATAACGGAAAACGAATAACATCGAAGTTTTTCCAACCACTGCACCAAAGAAAGGTTCTTGCCCGGTAGTACAATGGACGAGAGAGAAGTTGATTTCTTCTTGCTGAAGGTCGGCCATAGCGCCCTGGCTGTTGCACATGTTTCCAGATGAACCCAGCGTCTGTTTGCTCAACCGGTGGCTTCATCTTCTATTTTCTTCCGAAAGGAACTGATTGGGGTTGCTACAAAACGGAGGGCGCGTGGCAAGTGCAGCGCCGTCCCATTCTTAGCAAGCTTGTCAGCCCTTTCGTTTCTGTCGATATCCATATGTCCTCGTACCCAGCAGAGGGTCACCGCATTGCTCTAGATATCTCATTTAAAAGTGATTTGTAGATCCTTACAAACCTTGACCTAATTACAGAAGAGTCCATATATACAGAGAGAGTCTATATATACAGTGATAGTTTTACCAACTATATTACTTTCGCGTATAATTTCAGCAGCCTGGACAACGGCTGTAACTTCGGCTGGAAAGACGCTGCAGTCGTCGCTTAATCTAAAGGGGTGGTTTATTCCTAGGACTTCATAATAAACTCCAACTCCCATGCCAACGTCCATCTTAGAACCGTCGGTATAGAACACCAACTACTTTTTCTCATAGTTCTTCGGTTCTTCTAGTATATTCTGTCACGAATTCTTATAGTGAATCTCCTTTCAAATGTTAGCTTCGGCTTCATGTGATCGGTTGCCGTCAATCTGCTGATTGTCCCCCATCGGGACAAAATGGAGGCATGACCATAAGTCTTACAGCGGTTTTGGCTGCCAGAATGCTGTAGTACAGCGCTGAATCATAGGAATTATATTTTTTGCTTCTTTAGATGTCCTTACATACATTCTATTATTTTGTTTATTAAAAACTTCCTCGATGGTGAAACTCTTTTCGTCCGTAAAAAGGATATTTTCATGGCGATTAAAGAAGTCTTATCTTGGCTTAAGATAAACGTGATAACTTTTAGAAATATCGGCATCTTTTCAGACAGCCAAACAGCAATCAAATCCTTCGAATCGACCTTTTAAAATTCCTTAGTGGCTCTAGACTGCCGATCGTCTCTTGCGAAGCTGATTGAGCAGGTCAATATTCACTTATGCTGGGTGTCGGGGCATATGGACATTCCAGGGAATTGTAAGGCTGATGAACTCGCCAGAATAGGAACAACTATATCCATCCTTCCGGATAATGGCTCATTTGGTATACCAATCGCTACTCGCAAACTTAAATTTAAGCTGGATGCTGTCGAGAGTAAAAATCTTACGTAGATAAGTGGATCCACATGTCTAGCGACAAAACAGATTTGGCCAAAGCTGGATCAAAAACGCTTTAAGAATTTGATTTCTTCCAACAGATTGCATATCGCTGCTACAATAGGTGTTATCACAGGGCACTGTCTAATAGACAAGCGTGCTACAAGGCTGGGCCTTTTTGCGAACGACCTTTGTAGAAGCTGTATAGATGAAGAAGGGGAAATACTATTCCATACCTTCTTTGCCTCTACCCAGCTATCTCCCGTAGAAGGAAGCTTCACATAGGAGCTTCCTATTACAATGGTATAGGCGACCTGATAGACATCGATATTTAGAGCCTACTACGCTTTATAAGAAGCTCAAAATGGTTTAACGAGTAGGTAGGAGAAACTTTCTCCCATGATCCGTTTGGGGGCCTGCATTGCGATTGATCGGGAAACTACTGACTGCCCAAAACTTGGCTTGGGCCAGTAGCGCAACAATCAAGTTCGTGATGAAGTGCTTACTTTACCTCCTAGTGGTGGTCCTTGGGCAACTATACGTATAAACCATTATACGTGTAGGCTAGAACTGTAAGTGGGTTTTCTAGGGCCTTGATTCTAGGCTAGGTAACGTGGGCCAGCAACCTGTGTTACTGAAACCAGCTCGCTACAGAAATCGACACTATGCCTCGGATAACGAATGATCATATGTTGACGACTTTTAACTATTGTACCCGGACAAAGATAGGGTTCTGGAATGTAAAGACGCTCCTCGACTCGGGAAGCGAAGGTCCTTACAATGCCAGATCCCTCCAATTGGAGAGAGAATTCATGGGTTATAAACTGGACATTTTGGGGGTACGTGAAGTAAGATGGTTAGAAGCGGGCGAGTACCGGTCTCCAACGCGTAACACTGTACTACTCTATTCCGGAAGTCCGCGGGAATATGGAGTCGGTCTACTGCTAACAACAACAGCACGCAAGGGCCTAATTTCCTGGCAGCCTCATGGTGATAGGATTTTGATGGCAAGATTCCGGACTAGAGTACGACGCGTCACCATCATACAATGTTACGCCACAACGAATAGTTCATCTGAGGACGAAAAGGAGAGCTTCTACACAACACCAAATGGAGACATTGTCATAGTGATGGGGGATTTGAATGCCAAGGCAGGCAACGACAACGAAGGGCTCAAACATGTAATCGGGAAGCATGGACTAGGCAACCGCAATGACAACGGCGAAAGGTTTGTGGATTTCTGCAATGCCAACCACCTTGTAATAGGTGGCACCATGTTTGAGCGCAAGACCTGCCACAAAGTCAGCTGGGTTTCTAACGACAGGCAAGCAACCTCCAACCAAATTGACCATTTTTCAATCAGCCGCCGCTTTAGAAGTAGTCTCCTGGACGTCCGAAACAGGCGAGGGGATAGTACGTGATCACCATCTTATGATAGCTACTCTCCAACTGCGCACTACTGCAGTTCGAAGATCCTACGACAACACAAGAATGCCCAGGTTCAACATCGATAGACCTAATGATCCCTAAGTGCGCCAACAATTAAGGGAACGCTTTTCGCAAGGTGTGGAAGCAATCAACAGCTCAATGCCCGTAACCATCCAACACCATTGGTGTGCTGTGAAAAATGTTTTTAAATTTGGTGCTGAAAGAATTGTCGGTCGATCGCAGGGAAGACATAGGGCGTGGCTTTCCGAGGATACCTGGAGACGGATTGACGAACGAAAACAGCTGAATGCTCGCGTTGCAGCAACCCCAGCAGCAGGGAGAAGCGAACTAGAGTCCCTATATCGCATGAAGATGAGAGAAGTTCAGCGTAGCGTGCGACGTGACAAGCGCAACTACATCAACGCACTGGCTACAGAAGCAGAAGAAGGTGCACGGAGGTGCGACAGCAGGATCGTCTACAGAATCACGAAAGAGCAGACAGGTGGTCGCAGCTCCAGCCAACACCCAGTGAAAAGCCTAAACGGCTCCTTGCTCATTTCGGGTGAGGAGCAGCTCAAGAGATGGAAAGAACATTTTGCTAGGGTTTTGAACCGCGTTTTCGCCAGCGATATGCTCCCAAATCAGACTGAGATGCCCGAGGTGAGAAGTTTCCGAATACGCATCACGACTCCCAGTAAAGATGAGATCATTACCGCGATCAAGGCACTCAAAACCAACAAGGCGGTAGGACTTGACGGTATTCCAGCAGAGCTCTTACGAGCAACGCCCACAACATCGGCTGAGCCTCTGCTTTCACTTATAAAGAGAGCTTGGGAAGCTGAGCGCTTTCCTTACGAGTGGAAAAAGGGATGATCATCAAGCTTCCTAAGAAAGAAAATTTAATAGAGTGCGGAAACTGGAGGGGTATCTGCGTGCTGCCTGCTGTAGATGAGATAATAGCTAAAATCATCCTGGAGCGAATCAAACAACATCTCGAAGACGTACTCAATGCCGAACAAGCAGGTTTCCGCTCTGGATCCTCCTGTGTCGACCACATCAACACCCTACGCATTATCATTGAACAGTGGGTTGAATATCGATCGCCACTGCACCTGCTGTTCATCGATTTTAAGAAGGCGTTCGATAGTGTCAACAGGGAGTTGATTGCCTTACGCAGGAGAGGTATTCCCGATAAACTAATTGCTATTATCAAAGCTACATATGAAGGCTCCAAATGTCACGTTCTGCACAGGGTAAGGTTGTCTGAGGAATTTGAGATCCAAAGTGGGGTAAGACAAGGCTGTATCCTTTCACCAATATTATTTCTATTGGTGATTAGCGATGTGCTTTATGCAGCTTTGTCGACGGGAAATGGAGGAATTCGATGGACTCTTACATCTCAACTGAAACATCTTGACTACGCTGACAATGTATGCTTACTCTCTCACAGAAATATGGACCTCCGCCAAATGACAGCAGATGCGAAGAGGGAGGCAGGCGTCTTCGGGCTCAAAATTAATACGGCAAAAACTAAAATTATCAGCCTTGGAACTAACTCATCGGCTTAAATATGTATTGCTGGACAACCGGTAGAGAGAGTAGAGGATTTCCAGTATATTGGGAGTATTGTCTCGACCGATGGTGGAACCGAACTGGATATAGCCAACAGGATCGCCAAAGCAAAGTCCGCGTTCGGGATGTTGTCCAAAATATGGCGAAGCAATGCAATCAGTTTGAGCACCAAGATATGTAAGACTGTTCCGCTCCAACGTTGAATCTGTGCTGTTATATGGTTGCAGCACGTGGAGAGTGACCACTAGTATCACCAGAAAGCTGCAAACGTTTGTTAATAGGTGCCTGCGTAATATCTTAAGGATTTTCTGGCCCAATCGTATCTCATACGAAGACCTTTACGAGAGAACGAGTTAGGAACCAATAGGCAAAACCATTCAACGGCGGAAGTGGCAGTGGATTGGTCATACGTTCCGAAAGGGTGACAGTTCCATAGCGAACCATGCTATGCAATGGAACCCTCTAACTCAGAATGGCAGAAGACCTGGCGGTCCAAGGAGAACATGGCGCAGAACAGTCGAGAAGGAGGCACGGTAGTTGGGGAAAATTTGGGGAGAACTCAGATACATTGCCAGAAACCGTACACGATGGCTCGTAGGCGTAGTAGAGGCCCTAGGACCCACAAGGGGATACAAGACATAAGTAAAGTAAGTATAATCCGCGTGGTATCACAATAGACCTATTATTGGTCTAAATGTGTTGGCGATTCTCAGTTGACAGCCACTTCAACCTAACCTACCATAAGGCCATTACACACGTGCTACTGCAAGAGTCGCTTGCATCTTTCGAGTCTAATTTGCTTTGAATTGGGCGTCAATAGATGTCCACATGGATCTAGTGGATATAACCACCTCACGCAGCATCATTTTCTGTTTACGAAGGGGATTTCTTCGAATATTCGCCTGCGTAGGTTTTACAACTGCACTTCTGCGGGCAACTTACGGACGACCACTCCTTGATCTGTCTTCTAATTGAAACGATTCTACAAATTGATTTATAGTACGGTACACATCATTTGTGATATACCAAACGATTTAGGTTATTGAAAATTGTAGTTACCCGTTTTTCCGCACTTATGCAACGCTATAAAAGCAATACGCTTTTCTTTCATACCCCACTCCATTATAACCGATCAGTAGCTGAAACCAAATTGGGTGATATTGATTTTATTGCATTTTATAGAATGTATTCGGAAATATATGGTAGTTAACGGCATTAGTCCTTATGTTACCTTCATACAGTTTGTGTTGAAAGTTTTCTAACGGAACTTATGGCAGAACTAGGTAGATATATGAAGTCCAGATATCAGCCGTTTTTGTGTACTTTTATTTTGCAATCCTGTGGCATAGAAACCCTGTTGAATGGTGCACTCCAAACCGTATTTACAAGGAAATAGAAAAAGTTGGTAGAACGTAGTAGGACTGGTAGTATAAGTAGTATATTTTTCATTAGTAGTCATGCCTAGGAAGTTGGTAAAAATTGTTCAAGACTGCTAGCACTGTTTAGCGCACAAACGGCTATTTACCTGCTATTTTGTAGGTACCTCATGGATTCAGACTGAAAAATAAATTACATCGCTTTTGATTGTTACGTTGACGTTTGGAAACTCAATTTGTCCTCAATTCATGAATGAACTGAAAAAAAAAAAATTATCTTTTAAATGAGTTTAAGTAAACCAATTGTGGTTACTCTAACTTATCAATTGATTTTGGTTATCTACGTGCTATGCATACGAGTATAGGGGCAGTAACTCAAACAAATCCAATCGGTAGCTAAAGATTATAATAACTTCCTCATTATGATTACCTACAATCGTCAATCCATTGCTCGGACTAGTGCGATGCGGTCGTGTCAAAGTAGAATAGTATCGTTGAAATATAAATTACTTTTGTGTCCCCTTCTCATACTAACTACAGTCAATTTGGTCTATTTTTGCAAGTTGTGCAAGGTACTCCTTTAAATTCTTAATATTTTCCTGTGAAGCGAAAAGTGATTAACGAGTAATGACAAACTTCTCTACAGAGTCTGAAATTAAAAAATTCGGCTGCATAAAATATTTTATTGTAGTTCTACTCATAAGGCTTATGATTTTCAAGTACCCCTTGATTAAAAAATGTGTGATTTTCTTAACCTAAATAATCAGTGGGAATACAAAAGCAACAAGTTGTTATATCGCAGATGTTTATAAATTTGAGGTCATATTGGACTTTGATTCAAGCTGTTGACGTAAATATCACAATGCAATTGATTTTTTGATACTATCATATAATACATAAATTGTAATCGATTAGTGATATAGTTTTAAGTTTATTTTTTGGTCATTTTTATTAGAAAGGTTCGAATTGGAGGCTCGCTCTTGTTTGTCTCCGCCCTGGATTCGGTAGACCATCTTCGTTAATGTGCATATGTACATATACCCATCAGAGATTCATTCAGAGAATTTAATGATTCTAAAACTTAATGCTGTCTTCTATCATTAAAGCGAAACCCTATTTATCAGCCATTATTCATGAATGACACTTGCATCGTTGAAACCCAAAAACGTCGGTAAGTGTGTTAACAACAAACTCTGTTGGAACGACAATAAATTCGAAATCGCAAAGAATGCAGCGAAATGTTTAGGTTTCCTAAATCGGTGTAAGAAGTATTTTACCCCTTCTGATCTGGCTTCAATTTATAAGGCGTACATTCGCCCTAAGTTAGAGTAGTTAGTTTTAAAATGTTTTAAATGACTTTTATTTCATTTTAAAAAAAATAGTTAACAGAAACAAGAAAAGTTATAAGTCTTTTGGTTTGGCTGATAGCCGTCTACCAGATTGACGATTAACATAGGTTAGGTTAGGTTATGTTGGCTGTCCACACGAAAGTGTAGACACACTTAGACCAGCGAAGGTCCTTTGTGATACCAGGATCAAACCATTAGGCCACTCAGGGACTAACAAAACCAACCGGAGCTTTTGACAAAGCGATGGATGCTCATGACGTCCAAGGACGCCAGATCGCAGAGGTCGTCAAGGAAGGGGGACCCTAGATGGAGCACATGTCTATGCACATGTCCAGCCCTGTCGCATAGGAGGTGAAGGATGGTTTCCTCCTCCTCCTCGTCCCTACAGCTTCTGCAGAAGTCATTGGAGAAGAGGCCAAGTCTTTTGGCGTGCTGGCCTATAAGACAGTGTCCAGTAAGAACACCGACAACGCAGCTGATTTGTGTACGCTTTAACTTGATCAGATCGGCACTACGTTTTTGATCCAGCTTAGGCCAGATCTGTCTCGAAATGTGACACGTTGAGCCGTTTCCCCATATAAGGTTGGTCGCGCTAATAGCGTTCAGCTTTAGTAGATACTTACATGTAGCGAGGGGCATACCCAGGGCTTGCCTTTCAGGCAAAATCCTTAGAGTGGTACCCTGTCTGGCGAGGTCGTCAGCCCTGCAGTTACCTGGAATGTCTCTATGGCCCGGCACCCAGCATAGGTGAATGTTGAACTGCTCTGTCATCTCCATAAGAGATAGACGACAGTTTAAGGCAGCCTTTGAAGTGAAGGAGAACGATTCCAGGGACTTGATTGCCGCTTGGCTGTCAGTGAAAATGCTAATATCCCTGACAGATAATACATTACATTTCAGCCAGGACAGGGCTTCTTTAATCGCCATGATTTCCGCCTGGAAAACGCTACAATGATCGGGGAGGCGGAAAGAGATGCTCAGATTGAGCTGTTCGGAGAAAACACCACAACCCACCCCACCCTCCGTCTTAGATCCATCTGTAAAGAAGTGAACCGAACTAGCATCGACAGGGGGGGAGGTGTACCATACATCCCGGTTAGGGATGCTCGTACTGAAGTTACGGTCAAATCTCAGTTTCGGCGGGGTGTAGTCCGTGTTTTCGTGTTTGAAGTTGAGAAGATCAAGGATCGAGGAGTGGCCAAAGCGATAGCTAGACCACTGAGAGGAGGCTTTCAAGCGGATGGCCGCACAGGCTGCCATCTGTTTGCCGAAAATATCTAAGGGTAGCAGGTTGAACAAGATGTCCAGTGCCGCGGAGGGAGTAGTTCTAAGTGCACCACTGATGCAGATGCATGCAGATCTTTGCACCTTAGCTAGTTGAGTGAGGTGGACAGCCCTTTCAAGAGCAGGCCACCATACGATCACGCCATATAGTAGTATAGGCCTGATAACGGACACGTATAGCCAATGGGTGATTTGAGGTTTAATACCCCAGCTCCTACCTATATCCTTTTTACAGGAATAGAGAGCTACATTAGCCTTCTTGACGCGCTCTAGTAGATTGGCCTTCCAGTTTAATTTCCTATCCAAAATAAGACCCAAATATTTTGCGTTTTCAGAGAAGGTGAGACTGGTGCCATTTATCAAAGGAGGGTCTATGAGGGGAACTTTATATTTCCTCGTGAAGAGAACGAGTTCCGTTTTATGGGGGTTAACCCCCAGTCCACAATTGGAGGCCCATTTGGTGAGCCGAAGGAGAGCATATTGGAGGATATGCCTGAGAGTGTCCGGGTGTTTACCGGAGGAAGCAATAGCAATGTCATCAGCATAGGCGATCACTCTACAACCTGACGTATCCAGGTCCAACAGTAGTTCATTAACTACCAGGTTCCACAGAAGAGGTGATAAGACTCCACCTTGAGGTGTACCGCAGCCAGCAATTCTTCTGGCCGATGCTCCGCCCAGCTGCGTGTTAATAATCCTGCATGTAAGCAATTGATTGATCAACACTCCGAGCGAGGTATCCACTTTCAGATTTACAAGTGCGTCGGTAATTGCCTTTGGTTTGACATTGTTTAAAGCTCCCTCAATGTCAAGGAAAGCCACCATGGTGTATTCTTTGATGCTCAATGATTTTTCGATGATGCGCACAAGCGAATGTAAGGCAGTCTCAACCGATTTGCCTTTGCAGTACGCATGTTGGGACGGCGAGAGCAGAGCTGGGCTAATACTTTGCCGAAGATGGATATCTATTAACCTTTCTAACGTTTTGAGCAGAAAGGACGATAGACTGATAGGTCGGAGATCCTTTGGTTCCACGTGCGAGCTCTTTCCTGCCTTAGGTATGAATCTGACTTCAACCTCGGTCCATAGTTTGGGAATATAGACCAGATTTAGACAGCCCGACAAGATGACTTTGAGCAATGGAAGCACAATGTCCTCGCATTGCTGAATTTCAGCTGGAATAACACCGTCAGGTCCTGGGGACTTGAAGGGTTTGAAACTGCGCATGGCCCAACGGATCTTTTCTGTAGTTATCAAGACTAGCGAGTTGCTGCAAGGTTGAGGGGGGGGATTTCCCTCTCGCGATATAGCAACAGGGGAGCTACCAGGAAAGTGGGTATCCAGTAAGATGTCAATGGATTCCTCCGCAGAGGAGGTCCAGTAACCATCCGGATGCAAAAGGAAGCTGGGTGTAGCAGGGCTTTTAGAGAGCATTTTCCGCAACCTGGAAGCTTCCGAGGACTCTTCAATGCTGTCGCAGAAAAGTCTCCAGGAGCGTCGTTGCTCCTTCCTCAGTGAGATTTTGTATTTTCTGAGAGACAGTTTATAGGAGTCCCAGTCGGCCGTCTCACGGGAGCTTTTAGCAGTATTAAAAAGGAGCCTACTGTCTTTCCTAAGAGTACTGAGATTTGCATTCCACCAGGGAGGTTTCATTCTACCTCGAGGTTTGCGGAGTGGGCAGGCCTCGGCCATGGCACCATTTAGTGCCGATGTTAGGGTGTTGACTAAATCGTCGAGGTCTTCAGTGCAAGAAGGTTCAGTAGGCAGATGGGAGGGAATAAGCGTTAATAAACGTTTCCTATAAAGGGACCAGTTGGTTTTTCTATAATTTCTAAAAGCCTTCTGGTCAGGCAGATAGTCATCAAGACTAAATTGGAGGTAACGGTGGTCTGAAAAAGAGTGCTCATCAGAGACTCTCCAGTCCTTAACCAAGTTATATAAATGATCGGAGACAAGAGTGATGTCCAGGACTTCTTGTCGGTTTCGAGTAATGAAGATCGGTTTGGACTCCCTGTTACAGATTAGGAGTTTAGTACTAATGATAAAGTCAAAAAGTTGCTCACCTCTTACATTTATGTCGGAACTGCCCCAGATTGAGTGATGGGCATTCGCATCACAGCCAATGATGAGACCAGTGTTTCGGCTCTCTGCTACAGCAATCAAGCTCCCCAAGATGTCCGGGGGGAGTGGGCCCGCAAGATCGTGACCTAAATAAGCCGATACCAACCAGTAATTTCTTGATCGCAATTCCAGGTTGGTAGCGACTATGTCTTGATTGCTGAAATTAGAGAGTAAATGAATGTTTAGATGGGTCTTCGCAAGGATACAGGATCTCGGTTTACCTTCTTTTCTTGCGTAGATTAATATGTAGTTTGGAGTCTTGAGTCCACAAACCCGGTTTCCAACAACCCATGGTTCCTGGATCAAGACTAAGTCTTCCCCGTATTTGCTGAGCCGGAGAATGAAGGAGGCCGAAGCCGTGATGGAGTGATGCAGGTTAATCTGTAGGATCCGCAGCATTGGGGCTACTTCTCGCTACAGATACCATTACCACGGTATTATTGGCTTCCTCTGAAGCTGATGACAGAAGGTCATCCTCGAGAGAGAGGCCACATGGGTCACTGTCCAGGAGTGATGGAGAGGGAGAGGGAGGACCAGAGAAGTCCAGTTTCAAAAGAGCGTCAACCATCTCGGTGTCTGTCGACGAGGAGTCAACCCCCGAAAAAGATGGATCGACGCAAGGGAGCGAGGGAAGGGGCTCGGAAGGAGAGGTATTCTTAGCTGGTGCAGAAGGGACTGCAACCTGCTTGGGAGGTACTTTCTCGAGCTCCTTCTCGTCACATTTGTAGACTTTCAGGGTGATGGAGCTGAAACCATAATTTACTACCCCTTTAGAAGATGCCAGGGGGGCCAGAGACTCTTCATTGATGACAATGATCACACTTCTGACGTCTCCTCTCGGCTCGTCCACTTTGGCAATCTTCCAATTATGGGTAGGAAGGGAGCTGTTGTTAGCCTTCAGAATATCCAGGATGATTTTAGGATCAGAGGGTTCAGCCGGAATGGTAGCACGTGTTCTTGGTCGGTTAGGAATCTGGTCCTTTTCCACGACCTCCAACTGTGCACCTGGCCAAACCTGTCCTAATCTGGAGACAGCAAGTTTATAGAGATCCTTCGATCTTTGGTCAGCGCAGGCAACGAGTTTGACATGCCCTTGATGCCAGCCACCATCCCTGCAGGAAACATCAGGGCCGGGATGGTCACGTAGGATTTGGAGACAGTTGGTGGCGAGTTTAATCTCCACCTTCCTCCACTTATCCGCCGTAATGCTGCCATCCGGATCGCTATGGTCAACGACCGCAATCTCCAAGTGTGCCTTAAGCACTTGGTTGAAGGGCTTGGTAGTAGCGATGGACTGTACTACCTTGGTCTTTTTGGCAAGGGTGGGAGACTCATCTTGAGACCTCTGGCGTTTGGACGGCAAGTCCTTGCTGGATGAGTCAGGGGGGAGCTGGACACGTTTGAGTGCCCAGCTTAGAGAAGTCTTATGCTTCTGGGTCCTGTCCTGTTCAGGAATTACCTGGATGCGGCGAATTAGCTTATAAGCTAGCCGGCGATCTTGGTAGGAGATCTTGGGGAGAGCGACATTCGGCAAGCTCGAAGCCGAGCCATCCGTCGCCGCCGAAAGAGATTTGAGAAGGGGATGTGGATCCTTCGAAGTGGAGTGCACAGCACGCTGTAAGCTCGAGGCCGAACAGTATGCTGTCCCTGAAGGGGCAGAGATGTTAAGGGGTTTGCCCCCTCGCGTTTCCTGGTCTGGCTTTACGATGGGACCAGGTGTTGACACCACTGTCCTATCCGCCAGTGTACCAGACGCGCGTTCAGCAATCCTGGGGGCGTCAACCTGCTTGCAACTGCTTGCAACGCTAGTGCTAGGCCTCAAGGCCAATGCGCTAGATGGGATTGCCACAGCAGAGCTTGCGGGTATGCTTCCCAGGAGGCTGGAAGACGGTTTTTTAAGAGGACCGTCCTCTTTCTTTGTCTTTTTTATATTTTGTATGTTTTGTATGTTATTGTTTTTTTTGTTCATTATTGGACCCACGAGTGGCGGAGAATGGGAGGTCGACCTGCACAGAGATCCGCATTGTGCAGGCAAGGCAGGCTAATCCGGAGGTCGCCAGGTATCCGGATACTCCGTTAGCGACTGGACTATTATTTAAAGTGGGCCCCCAGCCAGGCTGATCCTCGGCACGGGTCGTATTACACCTTGATCCGGCCCACTGGAGAGGAGAGAGGGAGGGAAAGGATATGACGGGGAGGGATTAGGACGACTACAACTTGGCTTCGTGTCTCATCTGGGGAAATACCCGAGAATCCTTGACCATTACTAGGCCCCTACACCACGGCGAGGTGTGTAGTCATGTAGGGGTAGCTAAAGATTATGATAACTTCCTCATTATGATTACCTACAATCGTCAATCCATTGCTCGGACTAGTGCGATGCGTTCGTGTCAAAGTAGAATAGTATCGTTGAAATATAAATTACTTTTGTGTCCCCTTCTCATACTAACTACAGTCAATTTGGTCTATTTTTGCAAGTTGTGCAAGGTACTCCTTTAAATTCTTAATATTTTCCTGTGAAGCGAAAAGTGATTAACGAGTAATGACAAACTTCTCTACAGAGTGTGAAATTAAAAAATTCGGCTGCATAAAATATTTTATTGTAGTTCTACTCATAAGGCTTATGATTTTCAAGTACCCCTTGATTAAAAAATGTGTGATTTTCTTAACCTAAATAATCAGTGGGAATACAAAAGCAACAAGTTGTTATATCGCAGATGTTTATAAATTTGAGGTCATATTGGACTTTGATTCAAGCTGTTGACGTAAATATCACAATGCAATTGATTTTTTGATACTATCATATAATACATAAATTGTAATCGATTAGTGATATAGTTTTAAGTTTATTTTTTGGTCATTTTTATTAGAAAGGTTCGAATTGGAGGCTCGCTCTTGTTTGTCTCCGCCCTGGATTCGGTAGACCATCTTCGTTAATGTGCATATGTACATATACCCATCAGAGATTCATTCAGAGAATTTAATGATTCTAAAACTTAATGCTGTCTTCTATCATTAAAGCGAAACCCTATTTATCAGCCATTATTCATGAATGGCACTTGCATCGTTGAAACCCAAAAACGTCGGTAAGTGTGTTAACAACAAACTCTGTTGGAACGACAATAAATTCGAAATCGCAAAGAATGCAGCTAAATGATTAGGTTTCCTAAATCGGTGTAAGAAGTATTTTACCCCTTCTGATCTGGCTTCAATTTATAAGGCGTACATTCGCCCTAAGTTAGAGTAGTTAGTTTTAAAAAGTTTTAAATGACTTTTATTTCATTTTAAAAAAAATAGTTAACAGAAACAAGAAAAGTTATAAGTCTTTTGGTTTGGCTGATAGCCGTCTACCAGATTGATGATTAACATAATACTTAATAAATATATTGACTTGAATATGAAATTTAAAAGTTCTCCTGAATAACGCGTTGCCTCTAGCGAAGGGCATTCAGTGCATAATTGTATAATGATCAGACGACAGATCAAAGCTCTCTTTAACTTATATGTGATTGGTATATATTCCTTTCACAACGAAAAAATCGACCAGGGCAGGTATTTTCGAAGTATCAGTTGGCCAGTAAGTCGGTTTATCCGTCGAATGGAAATCACAACTGTACTCCATACCTGCCCCATAGAGCATTCTACATTTTTTCGAGCTGTATCTTGAGCCCCAGAACGTGTGTTTCGCATTAAAATCGCCGCCAAAAATGAAATTAGGTTTCAGCGATTCAAACAAGTTAGTAAAATCAATTTCCTCAAGCGCGGAAGGCGGTGGACAGTATGTTAGATAGATGAGGTTTTAAGAGCGTGCTGTCTATTTTTAACTCGAATCGTGCACAGTTGCAAAGTTTCAAGCTCTATCTTTAGGTCTTCGGATTGATCGATGCAGTCTTTAATAAGCAAGGATGATCCGCCTCTCGCTTTTCCTGAAGGGTGGCAAGCGTGGTAATCATTATAGCCTTTTATTTTTTAATGCGATTCGGTTTTTACGTGGGTTTCAGATATCAAGCAAATATCAATATCTTTTTCTCGCATGAATATTTCCAGTTCGTCAAGTTTTTGCAAAAGTCCGTTTGCATTTCAAGTACATAATTTTTAACATTCGTTTGTCATTCATATTCTAGTTAAAGCACGCGTTTTCCGTGAATTATTTTCAAGCTTAAGCAGCTTATCGAGAATAATTTTATTTATTTTGCTTTGTTCTTCGAATTTCTCGAGAATAACTGAGAAAACATGAGAGACTGGGTCGGTCGAGATTTCAAGGTTTTTTTGTTTTTCGGATGCCACGGACTGAGCGTAAGTCTGCACTCCTGCAAGAGGTCGAGGACTTTTCTGTTGACACTCTTTCCCTCACCTTTTTGCACTCTGGACCCGTAGTTTTAGTTTGCCTACTTTCTCCTGTGCGATTTTCGGCGCATTTCACACATCGCGGTTCTTTTTTGCAGTACATTTGCGTATGGTTGACGGCAACGTTTGCACTGTGGAATCATCCTTAAATTTCTACGCATGGGTTCGATTTTGACCACGATATTTAGTATAGCTCTAATTCGGTAGATATCGTCGATATTAGCCATATTTTATTATCACTCATGATCCATATGGATCATTGATTTCTATGCAATACAACAACAATACGATATCTTGCTTTCTATCAGGATCAATTTCGTGATCCAGAATTTTTTTTTTTTATTCCTTGGTAGGTTACACAACCACACTACAAGACACAAGGAAAAATATTCGTTGATCCAGATCCGGATCGTTTTATTTTCGTCGTGTGATCTATATGGATCTTGGGTGATAATAAAATACGGCTATTATCAGACTTATCGAAGGTAAGCATAAAAAGCTGAAGTCCACGCCTTACCAAGACGTCTTTATCTATTTCCGTTTGTTGCTTCTCCTTCTTGATAATATTAACGGCATGAAGAATTTAAAAGCCTTTGGCTTGAAGATCAGTCATAACCTCTTCTTTGGTTCATGAGGGGTGGAGTCCCCTTGCAACAACACGATGTGGCTTTTCTGACTTGATTTCAAAACTATACCACTAAACCTTTTCGGTATTTAGCTTTTGGTACAGAGCTCGGTAGTCATTGTAGTCATCGACATTAATTTTCCACGCGTTATCCCTCAAAGATGTAACCTTATATTTCGATGTAAATGTTCCTTTAAGGAGGCTTTGCAACTTTTTGTATTCCGTTATCCCGACGATGTTTATTGGTGGAGGTGGACGAAATTGCTCTCGAAGTTGCTCTTCTTGTGGTTCATTGTGATTTTCTTCTTTTATGGGCTCGACTTCGGGCGATGAACCGGCTCTCCGTTTTTTACTAGGTCTTTTCTTTGGGACCCGATACGTTTCGCGTGCTAGCTCTTCTTCGTCGGTGTGATATTCCACACTAGCTAAGCGTGCTGGAGTACATTCACGTTCTTTCTGGATAGGTGCGTTCCTTAGGGACTTATTTTCTTCTTTTAATAAGTGTATCTTGATAGAGTAGATCCATTTCGTTATGCTTGATCCGGAGTGTTTTATTTTCTTTTATATTTCGCTGAGTCCCGTTTTTCACGCGCTTGCGCTTCCGGAGGACTTCTTTTTCCAGAGACGTTCGATCTTGTTGGTGGAGATCGAGATACCCTTGTACTTTTTGAGATGAGATTTATTAGTTGCAATAAATGGTTGTCCCCAGAATCCGTAAAGCCGACCACCGAAGAGAGTGGATTTTCCAGTGTACCTGGACTGCCACATGGGGTATTCAAATCTTTTCTTTTGTTCATTGCAAGTTTTTGTATACGCCATACTCGGTATACGGAGGGTGTATTTTAGTCGCCTCTTACGACAGGCATGTCTACCTCGGGTATATTCTACCCCCTACCCCTTATGCCTGTTAGACACAATGGGTAAAATAGTGGAGCGAATCATATGCAACCGACTAGAAGTGGCAATTGGTGAAGCCGGGGGACTCTCCAACCAACAGTACGGCTTTAGGAAAGCTCGTTCTACAGTAGACGCAATAAGAAGGGTAACTACAAGCTATTCAGGGCAGGAGATGGAGAGGCGGTGCAAAGAAATACGGTGCCGTAATAACATTGGATGTCAAAAACGCGTTCAATTCTGCGAATTGGAGACTCATAGTGCAATCGCTTAGGTCAATGATGGTGCCATGATTCTTAATTAAAATAATACTGAGCTACTTCGGGAAACGGTTTCTGCTCTTCGATACCGACGATGGAGTAAAGCAGTACCACATATCTGGCGGAGTTCCACAAGGATCGGTATTAGGCCCTATCCTTTGGAACATTATGTATGATGGGGTTCTAAGGCTTGGAATCCCAAATGAGGGAAAAATCATAGGCTTCGCCGATGATATTGCAATTGTCGTGGTTGCAAAACATCTAGAGGAAATAGAGGATATTGCAAATGAATGTATCCGAAAAGTCAAACGGGGGATGGCAGCAGTCGGGTTAGAGCTCGCCGAACATAAAACAGAGGCAGTATTGGTAAGCAGCCACAAGAAAGAGAGGAAATCACCATCAGAGTAGGAGATCATAATACGACATCAAAATCGGTTATCAATTACCTAGGTGTGATGATCGACGCGAGGCTCACTTACAAGGAGCACCTTGAAAGAGCATGTGACAAAGCGGCTCGGGTGAGCGGTGCCTTATCAAGAATAATGATAAATATAGGAGGACCTAGGCAACAAAGGAGACTTATTCTATCAAGGGTGGTGCAGTCCATCCTTATGTATGCGTCACCCATATTGGCCAAAGCTATGGTGAAAAAGACCTACGCAAGAAGGCTAAACTCTGTCAACAGATCATGTGCGCTGAGAGTATGCTGTACCTTCCGTACGGTGTCAGATGAGGCAGTATGTGCCATCGCGGGAATGCTACCAGCGGATATCTTGGCTATCGAGCTACAAAGGACCTACGACGCCAAAATTCAGGAACCTCAGGCGTCAGTCAAAAATATCAAGCTGGAAGAATGACAGCTAAGCATTAGAGTATGGCAGGAGCGATGGAACCAGTCCTCAAAGGGAAGATGGACCCATCGACTTATACCGGATATCCAAAAATGGATGAACCGGAAACTCGGAGAGGTTGATTTCTATCTTAGCCAGTTCCTAACCGGACATGGCTGGTTTCGAGAGTATCTCAACAGGTTTGGGCTCGATGAATCTCCCAACTGTCCAAATTGCGGAGACGCCCCAGAAGACGCTCAGCACGTATTTTTTCAGTGCCCACGTTTTCATATAGAGCACAGAGAACTGGAGGAAAATATTGGAGAAATATCAACCCCCGAAAACATTGTGCACCATATGATAGCATCGAATGCAATATGGGACGCGGTGAAACAAGTTGCAGCGATAATCGTGCAGGAACTTAGGCGGCTGGAAAGAGTCAGAAAGAGCAACCAAGTCCAACCAGCAACACTTTTGGAACAAGGAGCGGAAGGCAGCAAATGAAGCTTACCAGCCCCGCGAAGTAATACCTAACGGTAGTCCCGCGGGGAGAGTGGTTGAAGTGTGCAGGGTGTGGTTTAGTACGTAGGCGTATTCCTGGCATCGAGTATTCAGGTTTGCGAATCGTGCATGCCAGTAGCTCGGGCTACTGGTATCTTTAGAAGATTACACACAAAAAAAAAAAAAAAACCCCTACCCGAAGGGGGTAAAAAAACTGAGAGGAGGGTTAGTTAATATGGAAATATCTTTTCGCTCCTTCTAAAAAATAGCCAGTGTCGGACACTGCCGCACTTAATTTCGAAAAAATGTTAGTCGTGTATAATCAAATTCAATGAAAATAATTCTTTTTTGTTTTTGTTGTTGTCGGCCTCAATCCAAGTCCAATTTTGGGCCCCGCTGCTAAATTGGATAAGCCAAGTGGATCCGATGGATCTGGATTGACCTCCATTGCATTCTCCATCTCATCTGGAACGAAATTCGCATTCATACTTAACCCAGGCTTGTCAGATGCTACATGAGTAGTCTGAGCGCGTTTACGTTACCTATATTCGCGGCAGTACGTTGCGTTGGTTTTGGGTTCGGCCCAAACATTTTTAGAGTCGTTCTCTTTGGAATCTTATGCACTATGAATTCGTGGCGGATTTTTGTAATTCTGGCTGTACTTTGCCCGCATACGTAGGCTATTCGATAAGTCAGTAACTTTGAAATGAAATAGTTGTTTTTTTTTCAACGTAGTCTCCTTTCAGTGCGATGCGCTTAACCCAACGATATTCGAACTTTTTTAACCCTTCCAAAAAATAGGAATTTCTCAAATCCTGCAAAATGGGCATTTGTTGCATCGATAATTTCTTCATTCGATAAAAATCTTTTAGGAAACAAGAAATAATCGCACGCAGCCAAATTTGGAGAATAGGGTGGATGAGGAAGCAGTTCATATCGCAATTAAGCTAATTTTGCTGTTGCAACTGCGGACGAGTGAGCCGGTGCATTATCGTGATGAAACGGCACTTTTTTCTTTCTACATTAAATTTTTCTAATAAATTGATAAAGTACTGTGATCATTTTTCCCTTTTCCAAATAGTCAATGAAGATTACGCCGTGGGAATAACAGAAAACCGTTGCCATGACTTTTCCGTTTTCGCCTTTTTTGGAGCAAGTTCGCCTGCAGAAAAATCCACTGTTTTGATTGTTCCTTCATTTCTGGCGTGTAGTAGTGTATCCAGGATTCATCAATTGTTATGAAACGCCGTAAAAATTCACTTGAATTGCGCTTGAAGAGTCCCAAGCCTTCTTTTGAAATCTTTAACCGAATCCGTTTTTGGTCTACCGTCAGCAAACGCGGCACCGATCTTGCCGATAATTTTTTCATGCCCAAATGTTCATGCAGGTTTCGAATGACGGTATCACTTGAAATTGCTACAATCTCAGTTATCTCACGAATCATGACCTGGCGATCGTCAAACACATTGTCGTGGATTTTGTTGACCATTTCTTCCGTTATGACATCATTTGGACGTCCTAGGCGCCCAGCGTCTATTGTGCTCGTACGACCGCAACGAAATTTAGTGAACCACTTCTGTACGACTCCATGCGAGGGAGCAGAGTCTCCATAATATTTTTTAAGTCTGTCTCCAGTCTCTTTAATGGTTTTACCGCGCAAAAAGTAGTGCTTTATTAAAACACAAAAATCACTTTTTTTCTATTTTGGCCAAAAATCACAAACCAAAGTTCTTTCGATCAGTGTAAAAAGCTAAGTTTGATTTTTTTGTCTATGCCGAGAAAGAAACAAAGATGTGAGAAAAATCCTCTATGCGATCCGAGCGCCATCTTGCATCAAAGTCACTGACTTATCGAACAGCCCTCATATATTGCAACATTTTTACAAAATCGGGATATTTTTAAACTTTTTTAAATTCAGAGCTTTGTATCTGTCGAATCCGGAAAGTTGAAAATAGTGGAATCAGTTTGCGCGTGCAGTTCGCGGCTTTCGCGATCCTCCTTCAATAGATGTCGGAGTAATACTGACACAAACTTTTACTTTTCCTCTTTAAAACGAGATCAAGATGGCGATGTTTTATCTATTTTTAACCGAGTTTATGAAGTTTGAAATTACTTCGACACAAACTATCGCTCCGCACACCCGGCATCGATTTTCACGTCAAAAATTCAAGCCAAGAGTAGATGGAATTGATTTAACTTCCTTCTGCAGGTATTGCTTAAACATAACTTTGTCTCAGATGTATACTATAAGAATGAAATCAAACAACTTGCGATAGTTATAGCTTTAGCCACCAACGCTATACTTGGATGCATGCTTCCTTGCAGGATCAGTCGCCGGCATAACTACTTGCTGCAATAAGTTTTCCTCAAATGATCATATCCACACAAGGATAGTCTTTTCTTTCTTTTGCAGCCTGCTGAAGTCCTTGATCAAGTCTTTAAATTTTCTCTTAGCTTGCGTCACCCGATTTTCCCCCAATACTGTCGACATGTTTTCCGAACTTCCACAATCCATTAAATTAACAAGAGTAACAAAAATAAAACAAAACTAGATGTAGAATTATTTGAAATTTATTTTTATTTTTATGTTTTTCGCCGTGTGTCAGTGGCTGGCAGACTCCAGCTGAATGTAGCAAAGAGGCACCACAACGACGACAAGGCTGGTGAAGATCATCTCTTCATTTCTCTAGCGCGAGAGAGTGGCGACACTTTGTGTATCTTGTTTTCGACTCTAGAATGCGAGGCTCCAAATCGCTCGTGCTCTGCTCAATTTGCAGTTGTTACAAAAATAGCCAATTTGTAATAATAAAAAATGTATATTTTTATATCAACTCGGTATCAGTAGTGGAAGGAGCGAGATGCCTTTGCGTGAATTTTATTATTTTCACTTTCACGAACGAGAATTTATTCTGAGTCGTCGTCGTCGTAGTCGTTGTCGTTGCCGGTGTATAGTGTTGCGCCATCACCTTCTGGCACTGCTGTGTCGCCTCAGGACAAACGGATAATTATTCATTTCCAATTGGTATTCAATTAGGACGAAAGGTATACTCTTTCCTACGGACAATTATTTACTTACCTTCCCTGTCGTCATCGTCGTCGTGGTCGTCGTCGTCGCTTGGTGAGAATCGGAACAATTGTGCCATAAGCAGCAACCACCCTCCAAGGACGACAATAATTATTATCGTGCGTTGAGTTTGTCCTGGCCCGATACGTCGATATTGTAATTACATGTGCTAGCCGTCGACTGGACGACGCACGGGAACCAAGAAAGGTAGTACAGCTCCTCTAGAGGTTCTTTTGCTCTCTGTCTGTATGTAAACGAGCCGCGGCGCGCTATCGATAATCAGGCCAATCGATATAGCTACGTACTACATGTGTTTTGTTCGTCCATCGTCGACCGATAGACTTACTTTGTACGCGAGTGCACTTCAAAAAGACATTCGTCGGGTGTTAGTACACGCAGATACGTTCTTCTTCTGAGTGACCATAGCTTCGGTTCGTTTGTGACTATGTACCACGAGAACCGATATCAGTATATCTACTTTCTTTTATCCGGAATCGTTGCTGGTGTAATAATAATTTTAATCTACATCTCTATCCAGGGCTCAGCTGTAAGTAAGAGCGGAAACGTGCCCAAAATACTAGTATAGTGACCATAAACTGTGCGGTTTTACGGAATGTGTTTGTGGATTAATACTGACAGTGTGCACGTGACTCATGAAAAAGTGCAGATACATCTTGTTGGATTTAATTTTGAGTGAATGGCTCATAAACACTGCAGTGTTTCGAACTATTTTGTATACATAACTAAATCTTTTTAGAAATAAACAATCGTCACGTCAAGTTTGTACAAATAGTTGTCACGTTCAATGTTTTTTGAAAATTTATTTTCAAATTCATTGACAAAACGGCCATATAAATGGATATGGATGGGGTGTTTTCTATCTATTACTGACGAACTGTTAATGGTTTGTTAGACCGACCCGTGTATCCTTGCATGTTCACGTGACCCTCTATATGAAAGGGAATTTTTTGTTCCTTACTTTATATCAATTTAGTATTCAATTTCACTTATTTTCTACCTGTCGTCCATTGACATAATGATTGCCATCAGGTAATTGACGCTTTTAGGGACTAAACAGGCAACAAAAAAAATGTTACAGTATAATCCAATTTTTGTTAACTTTGTCTATTGTAAGGCGATTCGGTATTATTTTTTTGGGAGAGTTATAGTTTAAAAAATAAGAATATAAGCATAGTGCAAAGCTTGGTTGGTGAAGGCGTTCTGGAATTCTCGATATCAGTGGTATTGATTTTTTTTTTTTTTACAATTATTTGTTATTTTTTAATTAAATATTTCAAAAAGTAGGCGTGGCTATATAAATATAATTATAGAGACATTCAATGTCATTACAAGTCCAAATTCCTACGATTTCTGGTAGAATTATGAAATAAAAACATTTTCGCAAAGTGGAAGTATCTATGGGCTAATGTAATGAAATGTGAAAGATGTGAAGGAAGTCGTTGCAGCCGTTGACCAAGTGAAAGGCTATCTTCACAGTATAGCATTTCATACCATCATTTTAAGGGACTTTTAATTCTTACTTACTAGACAAGAAGAGCGCCATGTATAAGGGTATTTCTTGAAGGCGTACTTGTACATATTTTTAGTTTCCTGATGAAACTTACCTAATCTTACTTACCCTTTGCCATCTGCCTGTATGTTGGAAATGATATTTTGATGAAACTTGATTGAAATAACTCTAATTTTTTTATTTATCTGGAAAACATGAAAATAAGTCACAGTTGATGGATGTGAGATTGGGTATTGAAGGTTTCAAACTTAATGAACTGCGCATAGACTTCATTTTAAAGTTTTCCGTGCGGCTAGGTTTTCCAAATTCTAAGTTGTCTTTCTCATTTCCTAAATTCAAAAATGCCTTAACGGCATTTAGTAAAAGTGTTGTATCAATTCACTTTACAAATAGACGAAGTCGAATAAAGTAAGACCAGGGGAGCAATTTTGTTATCTTCACTGATAGTCAAACTGCTATGAAAGCTATTGATTCACCTACCACATCCTCAAAACTGGTAGAGCAGTGCTAGAATGAATTAAATCAACTAGGCGTCCAATCAAACATCACTCTCATTTGGGTCGTAGGACACCGAAACCTTGAGAGTAATGAGCGAGAGGACGAGCTGACAAAGCACGGGTCATTCCTTAGCAGCTCTCTGACAGACAGAGTAAACATTCCGCTGGAATTGTTAAGATTAACATGCATTACCACTTGTTAAAGCTGGCCAATCTCAATTGGAACAGACTTTCTAACTTAGCAGCTCTCTGACAGACAGAGTAAACATTCCGCTGGAATTGTTAAGATTAACATGTTAATCTTGTTAAAGCTGGTCAACCTCACTTGGAACAGACTTTCTAACTGCGCTATATAAATGACATGGTCCAGATACAACAAATCAGAATTAAATAAGCTACTAAACAGAACAAGACCAGATATTGCCAGAAATGTAGCCATAAGTACATGGCCAATAGAAGACCATGCAGCCAAGATTGGCATCCTCCATAATAAATTCTGCTGTAACTGTAGGGAAAATAACGAAAAAGAATCTCTTTTTCAATTTCTTTGCAAATGTCTGGCTCTAGAGTGGCCAGACAACGTACTCTGGTTAAACCATTTTTAACGATTTGAAAAAGATATTTGACAAAAGAATTAGTACTCATCCTTTACCTAAACTCGACAGGCTGGGTTTATTTAACTTACTTAGATCTTTTAAATCCTCGGGGGGCATAGGGCGTCAATCACGCCTGCGCGCCATATTTTTCGAAGTTCTGAAACACGCTTCAGCTGCCTCCAACTCATTCCTAAACAGCTCGATTCATCCTCAACTGTTCTGCGCCACGTTTACCTGGGGCGTGCCGCTATTCTGCCTACTTGGAGTATTTCGCAATGGATTTGTCGTTGCTACCACTTTCTCCTTCATATAATAATATTTTTAGGTCTTAGCCCGCTCTTATATAAAACTAATCGTTGGAGATACGGTTCGGCCAAAAAATCCTCAAGATGATATTTAAACATTAATTTACGAAGACTTGCAGCTTGCATGTGTTAATTTTGCCCACCTTCCAAGTACTGCACCCATAAAGCAGCACCGATTCTACGTTGGAGTAGAACAGTCGCAGCTTGGTTCTTAATCTGATAACATTGCTTCTTCAGATTTTGGATAGTACTCCGAACGCAGCTTTAGCCTTTCCAATTCTCTTGCACAGATCCAGTTCTGTGCCACCGCTATTGGCTAAGACCACACTTCCTAGATAAAGAAAGTTCTCAACTTTTTCGACTTCCTGTCCAGCGATGTTAAGTCCCTCAAGAAGAACAAGACGGTGGGTATTGATGGCATCCCTGTCGAACTATTTCAAGTGGCGCGAAATGCATCGGTTGTGTTTAGCATATCTCTTGTAATCAACCAAAAATACTCAATCACAACCAGGTAACAAGAGTTTGTGGTATCAAAACGGCGCACAATAGCGCTAATTGGGTTTTTTATGAACCGTCACCTCTACCTACCTACCTACCTAGACCAGTTCGAAATTCGTATGCGTCTTCATCTATTCCACGTTATCCGAGTACTTTCAATCAGCGTGAAAGAATGTTCCACTTGACCCTTTTGGAGGGGACGGGCCGTACAACTGCAAAGACGTACAAGTTCAGGCCGAGATATTTCCTATGATATTTGGATATTTTGAAGCTGGAGTTTTTCCAGACTCGTTCTTCTGTGCTAGTTTTCTGCAAGTCATGCTGGATTACACAAAATGGTGCTTTGTGATGAATCCAGAGTCTCCTGCAGATTTATGCGGCTAAGCTGCATGAATAGAATAAATCCTTTCTTTTCAAAGCCACCTCAAAAAGTATTCGCTTTTGCTCCTCTTTCGATGTGCATTCTGCGCCCATTCACTCCATTCACCAACTTCCTTCTTGTCGTTTTAGGAAATCGCTTGCATCGGGAATTCTAGTAGTGAATTTCCAGTAAAAGAGTTATCAAAGTTTTGAAATCGGTTTCTATCTAATTGCTTAGAACTTCTCACCAAATCAAGATGAGAGCGTGACCGTAGAGTGCTGACCACACCACAGTCTCCTCAAGCTTGATACTTGCAGTCGCCTTGATCTGGTCGGATTTGAAAGGCTGCTCCTCTTCTCAAGATTTCTTCATCAGATAATTATTCAATTTGTTAAAATGGTTTTTAGAATCCCGGTATGTAAAGCGTATACCTTCTCCGGTTTGAAAAAGCAGTGCAAGGACCACCAGGTACATGTCTTTCACTTACCATTGGGAATATAACGAATATAGGTCAGGAAAGAATTATTAAGAAATCAAAAGAGTACTTTCAGTAAGTCAGTTTGTTCAATAGAGACGAAAAAACTCAAGAAAGTGGTCAGAATCGATATCGCCCTAAGTTCGTACATTGTTTGGAAAGGAGTCACAACTTCATTAGATCCAAGAGATTAACAATTCTACTTTCTACTGTCTTAAACATCCTTTAGATCAACCGAAACAAAAAAAAAACATTACTTTCGTTTCACCCGAAGGTTCCAATATTGCTGTCAGCTTGATTAGTCGTAACATTTAAAAATTGAATTGACTCACAATATCTTTACTAGTTTCCACTTCCAACGGTTGCACACTTGTTCTACAAAAGTGTCATCATGACCTTAGTATCACCCTGAAAATGCATACAATAAATACTTCGCCTACCCCACTAACACAGACCTTGAATTCATAATTTTGTAATCTTAAATGCTTGACATATATGACACATGAAATGGGGAAGTACAAGTGCAAGGAATCTGCTCGAGCATAAAAATGCGACCACTCTTTGACATGTTAATAAGAAAAGCTCATTATCTGTCCAAGAAAATCAATAACTTGTTTCCTTTTGTATCTGCAAAACGGTTTTGCATTCCCTTATTCTTCTAGAATGAACAAAACATGGAAGAACTAAAAAAAATTCAACAGACGCTGACGTTTCTTAAACCGGAAAGGGAATGGAACTACAACAACACATGGCAATACATTGGTGATCCATTCTACCGACAACAAGTGTATTCAGCGTACTTTGATCCAAGAACGGAACTCTATAGTAAGTATCTAATATATGAATTAAGACTCTATTTGGATATAAGTGGAATTATTTATGTCCCTTAGATCCCAGAGACTTTGATGAGAATCACATCTTTTATGGATCCATCAGGGTCTTTGCTGTTCTACCCTTGAAACTCCACGAACAAATTAGTTGTAATATCAAGTGAGTATGAAATATTTGTAACATTTAGTACTCGTGTTATTCAAAGGTTAGTATGACTATTCACTTAATTTGTTGGGTTCCCTAAACAAATAAAATTTCAATAAGGGTCGCAATAATTTCTATGATTGCATCGGCCATGGATAAAGCGAGCAGGTTGCATCAGCTATTTTGATGAGGAGATAGATTCCTCATCTAGAGCTTTATGCAGACACATTCAGTGTTTAACGACAGAGTACAATTTCACTTAGGAACTAATCTTGAAGATTTGCTTCCACTGTCATACTTGTAGCTCCTGAACTTTTCGACCTGGAGAGCTTTCAAAATATAGCTATAAATATACTGTGTGCCAAACTGGATGAAATTGTGATAAAAAGTATGTTTTGGAGGCATATTCGGAGGGGCGTTGTATCTAGCCCGAGACCAAGTAAATATGTTTTTGTGCTCCATCATATAAAATGAAATCTAAAGGTTTTAGTAGTTCGAATATTTTTAAATAATAGAATTTGTTTAACAAAAAAAGTTGTAGGTTAGGTTAGGTTAGGTTGAAGTGGCTGCCAGCTGAGAATTGCCAACGCACTTAGACCAATAATAGGTCCATTGTGATACCACGTGGATCATGGGAGAAAATCTCTCAACCTACTCGCTAAAACCATTTTGAGCTTCTTATGAAGCGTAAGAGGCTCTTTATATCGGTATCTATATAGGGGGCTCCTAAGTAAAGCTTCCTTCTACGGGAGAGAGGTGGGCAGAAGCAAAAAAGGTGAGTAATAGTTTCTTCCTCTTCTTCATGCATACAGCTTCTATAAAAGTTGTTCGCAAAAAGGCATAGCCTTGTAGCATGCTTGCCTATTAAACAGTGTCCAGTGATGACACCTATTATAGCGCCGGTATGCAATCTGTTGAGGGAAATAAAATTCTTAGAACGTTTTAGATCCAGCTTCGGCCAAATGTGTTTTGTCGCTAGACATGTTGATTTACTTGTCCACCTAAGATTTTTACTCTCGACAGCATCCAGCTTAAATTTAAGTTTGCGAGTAACGATTGGTATACCAAAGGTGCATTTATCCGCCTATTCTGGCAAGTTCATCGCCCTTACAATTCCCTGGAATATCCCTATGCCCCGGAACCCATCATACGTGATAAAAAAGGTTGTAAGATCATTTCCAAAACGATATCTGTAAAAAATGTTGAATATTGAGAGCATAAATATTCATGAGGAGGTTACGTTAAAAATAAAAAATTGAAACTTGTCTGGCATTATAGGTTTTCAGGAAAATATTGGTAGATGCCGGAGCGTTGATGTTCATACGCTCTATAAATCCTAGCTATATCAAACGTCCAATACGCAGTTTTTTTGAGTAGGTCAATGTCGCTGTACTGCCCGTATAGTTCGTCGTTAAATCTTCTCCTCCAAAACCCGTCAACGCAAACGGGACCGAATATCTTACGAAGAGTTTTTCTCTCGATGTCACCAAAGATATCTTCATCCGCTTTTGATAAAGCCCATGTTTCAGAGCCGTAAAGCAGGACTGGGATGATAAGGGTCTTACACAGAGTCTCCTTAGTTGTTCGAGATAGGGTTTTACTGTTGAATTGCCTTATAAGCCCAAAAAAAAAACAGCGATTGGCAAGTGTTATCTTCGCTTGATTTCTTCACTGGTGCCGTTTTCAGAATTAATAGCAGAGCCAAGGTAGAAAAAGTCCCTTACTACCTCGAAGTTATAGATGCCCACTGTGACGTTCTGTCCAATTCGTTGGTGTTGGTTGCCCATTATTGTTGACAGCATATACTTGGTTTTGCCCTCGTGTATCGCTAAACCCATTTTGCCCGCTTCTGCTTCAATGCTTACAAATGCATCGGTGACAGCCCGCTGAGTTCTTCTAATAAGATCAATTTCGTCGGCGTATACAAGCAGTTGTACGAACTTCTGATAGAGTGGGCCTGTAGTGTTGGTTTGTGAGTTCCGCACAATCCATTCAAGTTCAATATTAAAGAAGTTTCCATGACAGCAAGTCACCTTGTCTAATACTTTTTTTGACATCGAAGGTCTCGGTGAGGTCATTACCGACTTTATTTTAGCAGCGAGCGTTCTCCATCGTCATCCTGCACAGACGGACAAGTTTGGCAGGGATGTCAAAACTAGACATGGCTCTATAAAGCTCTTCTATAGATGCTGTCATAGGCGGCCTTGAAATCGATAAAGAGATGGCGAGTATCGATTTGGACTTCTTGGGTTTTCTTCAGGATCGGCCGAAGTGTGAAGATTTGATCGATGGTGGTCTTCCTTGACTTGAATCCGGGGCCAATCAGACTGTTGACAAAAGGTTTCAGGCGTCCACACAATATCGCAAAAAAGATCTTGTAGGCGATGCTGAGGAGACTGATGCCTTTATAATTGCCACAGTTGAGGGAGTCTCCTTTCTTGTGGATCGGCCAAACGATGCTGAGGTTCCATTCATCAGGCATACACTCGTCTGACCAAATCTTAGAGATGAGTTGGTGAATGCAATCTACCAATTCATCCCCAGCTACCTTGAAAAGTTCGGCCGATAACCCGTTAGGTCCAGCAGCCTTGTTAGATTTTAGCTTGGATATTGCTATCCTCACTTCGTTTTGGTTAGGTGGACGGAAATTTTGACTATCATCGTCTATGTTGAATGGTTCGTTCTGCGTGACAGCGGGATGTTGGTCTTCGTCGCTGTTATACAGTCTGCAGAAGTAGTTTTTCAATATTCTCAGCATCGACTGTGATTTTACTTTGAGGTTTCCATTTTCATCTCTACAGGTTTCTGTACGGGTTTTGCTTCTCTGCCACGTTCTTTTCACCTTTTGGTAAAACTTCCATGCATTGTTCCTGGAGTATAAACTCTCGATATTCTCAAACGCGCGCTTCTTATGCTCTTTCTTCTTTTTGTGGAGAAGTCGATGTTCTTTCCATCTCTTTTGCTCGTAGAGCTCACGAGCAGCTCTCGTCTTCCTTTGCAGCGCCGCTTTGTATGCCTCTTGTTTTGCTGCATGCACTCGCCGGCATTCTTCGTCAAACCAGGGGTTTCACGGTGGTGGGCGAGCGAGACCCAGCACATCAGTTGCGGCGTTTCTGATGGCATGTTGGCAGCACTTGATGCTGCCGGCATAGGGGTGATTGAGAGATTTCGGGATACGCGTTCAGCGAAAAGTCCGGCGGTCTCTTGCGATTGTAGCTTTTTGACATTAAATTTTCTGACAGTGATTCTTTTTTGTTGCTCAGATTGGGATATCCGCATTCGTACCTTGGATACAACAAGGTAATGATCCGAGTCTATGTTGGACACTCGGAAGGTCCGGACATCCAGAATACTGAAGGCATGCCTTGCGTCGATCGCAATATGATCAATTTGGTTGATCGTTACGTGATCATTGGACCGCCATGTTTGCTTATGAACATCGTGATGAGAAAACCATGTGCTTGCTATGGTGGCATTTTGTTCCACAGCGAAATCAATTAGCCTTAGTCCGTAGTAGACGTCAGAGTTTTTCATCCTCTTTTTTCCCGGCCCATCCCATCGCACTTCCTTGATGGCGGTAATATCTGCTTTATAGCAGTCTAGGACCTCTGCTAGTTGTTCGGCTGCACGTGGTCTGTAAAGGGACAGAACATTCCACGTACAGATCCGAAGGTCGTTGTCCTTATTTTGTCTGCTGGGGTCGTCATTAGTTAAGTCATCCTTATCCGCGGCTTTTTTTTTTCGGAACCATCGATTTTTTACGTGGTAGGGAAGTTACGCCGACGGCTCAACCCCCAACCTGGAGGGCCAGTTCCTTAATTATTCGCCTAGGACGAGGGGCCGGGTACACAGGTACCAGTAGTCCACTACGGGAGTATGAGCGCTGCCGTTGGCCCATTAAGGGCTCCTCCGCCACTATCTCTATTTCAATGTCCTGACCAACATTGGAAATTCCTTACCGACCTGTGATCCGAATACGTCGAAGCAGCTCGCGCAAGGTATTTACTAAGTTCAACCTATCTGGAACTATAGACGCCACCGTTGACTCCGTCTAGGGAATTCGTCCGCTGCCGCCTGGAACAGGAATACGTACAGGGATCCAGATGGGATCCCTGCCTCTCTTTTAAGGAGATATTCTTCTGCCCTGGTGAAGTCGCTATGTTAGCATTTTCACCTCTTGTATGCCAAAGGCTTCTTCTCAAATAGGTGGAAACTTGCACATGTTCAGCCAATTCAGCAATATGATTAAAACCTCCTCTTCTAACTCCCGACCCACAGCTTTTACGCCAGCGCTCTTCAAGGTCATCGAGAAACGAAACCATCTTCTCAATTACCGTCAGTATGACTATAGGCAAAGCGTTCCACAGGTGATCGTACATGTCGAAAAATTAGAAAAATTTTATTCATCACCATAGTGAATGCAGACTAGTTGCACTTGATATCCCTAAAATGTTAGATAGAGTGTGGTTTACTAGAGTCCTCTTAAGGAAAATATAAGCTCTTGGGGTCGGTGTCACTTTCTCAAATGGATTACGATTTTTTCTTAAGCAGACGATCAGTGCGAATTGTATTAGATGGATGTTCTTCTACCCCTGTCTCAGCTAATGCTGCTATTTACTAAGATTCCACTCTTTCTCCGACCCTATTATTGATTTATATATATCAACGACCTATTATTTCCTGCTCACAGTCCAATCCATTCCTTCGCGGATGAAAGCATTCTGCACTTCGCCTACTGATCAATGACATCACAACAGGAACCCCCAAGCTCTGGAGATAGCGACAGCGAATGCTAATCAAATCAAGTGCCGAAAACCGAGTTGAGTTCAGTGCGCCAAAAACCCAGTACTGTCTCCTGCGTCTAAAGCAGAATTTTTACGTAGTCAAACAAAAATGAATGGAGTTGGCGTTGAAAAATCCGATGGCTTGTCAATGCTTGATATGCGTGTTATTAAATACCTTCACCGAAATGAGCAGTTAACTGAAGCTGCGAAAGGGAGTTCTAGATGCCTCAGATTCTTTAAAAGATGTGAACGGTTTTTTTCACATCCACAGACTTGGCTACTATCTATAATGCTTAAATTCGTCCGAAACTTTAATATAACTCGCATGTCCGGGCGGGAGCTTCCGCCACATGCTTGAGTTTCGCCTGTCTGTTAAATCACAACACACGTAAACAGCGCTATATAAAGGTACTCGCAACCTTGTTGATAATTCATCACTCTGCCACCTTTCTCGTTCGAGATGTATTAGTTGTGTCGTAATATTCTTTGCATAATCACTTACAGTACCCCACATCTCCTGTGATTGGATTATAAATTGTACTATGTTCTCAGGGGTTGGTATATCCCCAAGCTTATTTCTCAACGTTTGTCTTTTGGTTTCAAATCGCTGACAGTGAAAGAATGCAATACGGACAGTAGGGAGAATTATTGTTTTTGACCCTGTGGAGATACGTGCGCCATGCCCACTTAGTAGTTTCATTATGTAGGAGTCTACCTTGTCATGCTTGCGGTCTATCCATGCCTCAAGAAGCGGATGAGACGGTATGTCCATCGGGCTTTACTTGACACGCTTCATCGTTGTTGCCACTTCGCTATACTGTTTAACCTTCCTGGTATGTTCGCTTCTCCGTTGGTTAGCACAGGTTCTTATTTCCCTCTTTCGTATGTTTTTGAAACTCCTCTGCTAGTACAAGGTGACCCAAAATATATCATCCTATCAAAATATGCTATGACGTTTGCAAATGACGGCAACTGTCAGTTCTATTTTCATATTTGTGAAGTAAACAGATGCAGAATACACGTCGATGAACCATGGAACTCTATAATCCTCAAGATGGCGGAATATACTCATGACTATTTTTTTTTACAGAATAATTCGTCAGTCATTTCGGCGCAGATTTCCCGGCCGTCTTACACCAACTGGTCAAACACTACTTAGGCTTCTAGCCGCTCACCTCAAAGAAACTGGAATAGCACGTGACAGAGGAGGCACCGGAAGGCCTCGCAATATCGCCACTGTAGCTGAACGCCGTGTGTAACACGCTTACTGTAACTGGTGAGCTATACAGAACCATGATCAACGAGTTTTTATTGCTGCAAATTGATGAATTGAGACTGGAGGACATGTGGTTCCAACGAGACAATGCAACCACATACACAGCTTGCGAAAATATGGACATTTTGAAAGATGTGTTTACGGGTTGCCCAATGTCTCATTTTGGCCATTTCCACTGGCCGGTAAGATCGCTGAATTTGACCGCTCAGGGCTTCTTTCTTTGCGGTTTTTTTAAGTCACGGTTCTATGAGAATAAGTCGCAGGCTCTGGGAGCTCTCAAAGAAAATATTCAACAACAGTGCGAGAACGTATCGTCGGAAGTTCTCATCGAAACGATTGAAAATGCCATGTATATCAATTGGGAGTATTCCTGCTTTAACTTAGACTGGATCTTGTCATCATATTATGTGAAATGCACTGCATACTCTAATTGCACAAAGTCGGTATGTCGACTTAATTTTACACCGATATGACTTAACTTTCATAGCTTAACCCCATATTAATGACCGGTACATTATCACAGATATAACTTATCGCTGTATCTTCGCATTTCATGATTTGGCATGTAGCATACCTATGACTGTGTTATTTACTTGTGAGGCTTTGCCACTGGTATACTCCAGATGTTTATTAAACGAGTGCCTTTTGTCAATCATGATGCCTAGGTATTTGGTGGCCTGCTTTGATGTAATCTGGTGCCCCCACTATCGTTAGAGAGGTTGTTTTCCCCCACCTTTCTGCTACTGATTAGTACAACTTCTGTCTTATGTTCGACTAAATTCAAGCCAGTCTCGAATGATCCCAATTGCAGCAGCTTGGCAACCAAAACTATTGCAATAGCGTTCGCAAAGCATACGATGGTAGCTTCTTCTGGCATAGGTTGATTGAGTATCCCATCATACATAACATTCCACAGAAGTGGATCCAATACTGAACTCTGTGGTACCCCTGCTTTGTGACGGTATACTCCTTTGGACTATCGTCTGTGTCATGTTCTCGCATCAGGATCCTTTTTCTGAGGCAATCCATCAATATCTTCGTGATGTAAGTACCTATATGTGCCCTCATATTTCGAAGGGATTCCAGTTCGCAGAGTTGAATGCGTTTCTTAAATATTACATAATACAATGCCTTTTATGGCTTTCTTCGCTGTATCAACGACCACCCAGATTGCGTCTACCGCTAAACACGACCTTCGGAAACTGCTTTGATGTTCTGCCAATCCTCATGCATTTTCAATGGTTGCTTCCAACCTAGTAGTGATACGTTCCAGAATTTTTCCACCCGTATCCAACAAACATAGTGGACGAAACGACGCTGGATCTCATTATTTTCTGAAGAAATAAACACTGTTTCTGTCTGTTCCATCACGTTGAGAATACCCCTGTAGATATTCGTAAAAAATACTAATGTGACTGGTCCAAGGTTTGCTAATCTTTTTTAAAAACTATTTATGCAACTTTTCTGTTTAATTTAAAATAATATTATACAATACATCTAGGAATAAAGTGAACACAATAATATATAAAAAGCAATTGCATCAATGTTTGTCAGACCATGAATCAAGTTTAAGATCTGACATGTCGCGAAACCGAATCTTCAATTACAGTGCAAACCACTGAAGCCATCCCTCTTCACGTCACACTGAATCAAACAGACATCAAGTTAACAAAAAATGTTAGCCAGCCATATGTTCCTTCCCCAACTTAGCCCTGCAATTCAATATCATTCAAAGGATACCGCCTGTCTGCACACATAGCTATTACTTTTCCTAACTATTTCCCAATATTCCGCCCTCATCCGTTCGAGGAATCAATTCCCTCCCACTACCTGCGAACCATGACGTGGCTCTTGTAACTTTTCCTTTAATGCCTGAACTTTTAAATTTGTTACCAGCCACCACCACCACCACCCACATCGCTGCCATCTGGAATTCTTTCGTGACATGCATTTCGTGTCCCATGAAAATAGATATCCCATTGGCCTGCCACCTACGGTGCCAATAAATCAGTTCGATAGGGATTTTTACAATCCCTGCGTCGGATAGACCGCTGAAAGAAAGCCACCCAACCACCCCTGGCCCTGACCATAAAACCAAGATTTACAGTCGCAAGGTGTGGTTCTTAACGGTATTTACTTGTTATTCTCTCTCTTCCCGCAGATACGAAGATACCTTTACGGAACAGGTGAAGGCATACGAAGCCGTTCCTATACACGAACACTTTAAAATGCAGTTCTCGGCATACACCATCATGTGTCCGCTGCGGGCACGTCGCGGTGGAGCTATAGTCCACCTACCCGAGTCTGTGGCGATAATCAACCCGGCGAATGCGCTAAGCCATGAAGTGCCAACATATGTGCCAATCAGGTAAGCCTCTTGTATCCTGGTGATCACACTTCAAGTTTTACGTTTAGTTATTCGAAGGAACACGTCCTGGCGAAGCCTACCAAAATGCTAGCCCTATGCATCGGACCGTTGCAAAAGCACTACGACCAAGTCCTGCGCATGGTTGAATTCATCGAAATCTATCGACTCCTAGGCGCTGAAAAATTCTACTTCTATAGACTGGATGTGAGTCCTAAAATTGAAGCTATCCTCGAGTACTACCAGCGTTCGAAACTGGTCCACGTGAATCAATGGAATTTCTATGGCTATGCCTTTGAGCGGGAGGTTCGGTACGGTGGAATCCTGGTGGAATTCAACGAATGCGTGTATCGGGCTACGTTTGTCGATGGCTATCAGTATGTGGCGGTGGTTGATTTGGATGAAATTCTTGTGCCACTGAAATACAATACGCTATTGGACTACCTCCGGGTAGCAGAAGATGGTAGGACGAGTGCATTTGTATTCAGGAATGTGTTCTTTTTTAAAAAGGGCCCCAACGATGCGAATAGTACGCCGACGGGGGTGCGAAATCGATTTCTGTACACACAAGTGAAGGTACAGCGGACGGCTTTGTCGCTGCCGCCGCATGATAGGAGTAAGTGTATAGTGAATGGTAGGACTGCCATTGAGATGGGTAATCATCAGATATGGCGGTCACTGGAAGGTACTTCCGAGACAAATGTGCACTTCAGAGATGCGCTTTTGTTTCATTATCGGCAGAAGTGTAAAAACTGCAAGGGGGATCCACTGATAGTGGACTTTACGGCACGTCGTTTCGGATCGATCTTATGGGATCAGGTGGATGAGGTGTGCGGGAAGGTGTTTACAGATGGAGTCTGTCCGATGGGCACCGGCTGACGGGGTTGGCTGCTTGACTGTTACTTTTGTTGTAAGCTAACCTATTTATGTGCAAATATATTTTTTATAATAAAATTTTATACAAGTAAGGTTTTAGTTTTAAAATATCTTTCCGGTATCAATGCTAGAAAGTAAGGGCTACCTATGCATAGCTTTTTACAAGCAGTGCAAGGCAGGAAATATACTACTTACTTACTGAATTGTAAGTACAATATTATACGTACATATGTAAGTTAAATATTTCAAAGTAAAATTTAAGTCAAATCTATTTAAGGACACACAATTTATGTATATCAGTTATCGAAACTCCTGCGATTCTTGCTTACAGACTCAGGATATATAGCCTACTGTACCCCAGCTTAGGTACATCGGGCATCCGTGCTCAATTCTACTTTGGAATCAAGGTCTGGTATTTGAACTGTCTTGTCTTGAATCTAAGAGCTCTGATTAAATTTCCTTTTGGACGGAGGTAAATTATTCATCTACTGCTTCCTGTGTTCCGAAAACTAGGTTTACTCCGCTGTTTTGAAGAGCCTGCATCTGGAGATTCAAACCAGTTGCTTGCTTTCATGTAGGCATCAAAGAAGTCGGGCTGGAGAGACACTTTAATTTACTTAAGTTAGTCAATCTTGGATCAAAATATTATTATCACATTTTCATCGATTTCAAAGTTGCCTATCTATGATAGAGTGTATAGAGACCAGTTATACAGAGCCATGTCTAGTCTCGGGATATTTACCAAGCTCATCCGTTTGTGCAGGATGAAGATGGATAACTCTCGCTGCTCCATTAAAGTCGGTAAGAACATCATCGAACCGTTCGATGTCAGGAAACGTCTTAGACAAGGTGACACGCTATCGTGCGATCTCCTTAACATAATACTTGAAGAATTGTGTAGAACTCACAAGCCAACAGAGAAGGCACAATGTTTTACAAGTCTGTACAATTACATGCTTACGCCAATTACATTGACATAGTCGGAAGAACTCAGTGGGGCAGTTGTGAGCATTGATATCGACGCAGCGAAGGTGGGTTTAGCGGTCAATGAAAGCAAAACAAAATATATGCTTTCTACAAAAAAGACACCCAACATCGGCGTCTTGGACAGAACGTCACAACAGACAGATATAATTTTGAGGTAGTAAAGGATTTTGTCTACGTAGACAAATAAAACCAGTTGGGGGATCAAACGAAGAATTAATTGTTTTTATGGTCTAAGACGGCAATTGAGTAACAAATGTGTATCTCGAACTACTAAGGTAACTCTAATCATCAATCTAATCAGCTGTATGGCGCTGAGGCACGGACTTTGTCAAAATCATATGAGGATGCCCTTGGTTCCTTTGAGAGAAAAGTTTTTCGAGTTATCTTTAGTCCCGTCTGCATAGACGGTAAGTGGAGGAGAAGGTGCAATGCCGAACTATACGGCCTATACAAGGACATCGACTTAGTCAGAAAAGTTCACATATAGCGGCTAAGATGGCTGGGCTATCCGCTGTAGAGCGGATGAAGCCCAACGTTCCAGCGCGAAAAGTCTTCGAATCCACCCCGGATGCACGGCATAGTAGAGGACGACCTCGCGGTAAGTGGCGCAAACAAGTGGAGGGGACTTCAACCAACTTGGCGTGGGCAACTGGAGGTAGCTGGCTCGTAACCGTGCTGGCTGGAGAGGTTTGTTGGTTGAGGCCCAGGTCCACCCTGGCCTGTAGCGCTACCTAAGTAAGAAAGTAAGTGTTAAATCTTGGAAGCCTTCTTTTCTTTCACGAGATTTATTTCTCTTCCCTTCTGTCCCTGATATGCTCCGCAGTGCTTGAAGATGTGCAACTTCTGCGAATCCGCCTGGTCAATTTGGTGGTCGGATTAACCATGTGAAGAAAACCAATTTGCTGGATGTGTAGGAAACGAAACCTAGTATTATCTATTGAAACTATGCTTTCCTTAACCCGTCGAAAAGGTTCTGGTTATTGATTTTGGCACAATGGTTATAAAATGCTTATTGATAGTACCTCCATTTTAGTTGGTAGAAGTTTCTTCCCTCAGATGCTCTTTATGCTCTCCTGTCTAAGTGGATCGACTTGAATCTTAAGCCAACTTACACATTGCTAACGTCTATTGAATGACGGAAGCATTTTATTGATACTATTTAGCGATATGAGTACTGTCGTTGACGTATTTGAGGCTCAACAGTCATATCTCTTTTTTTTCCGTTAAGATTTAAGTCTTTGTAATCCTTACTGGGAAGGTTATGCATTTTTTTTTGCTACCTCCTAGTGGAAAAACGCTAATCGGCACGAGAAACAGTCCCGCTCTGTTTCAAGTAGTGTGAGACTCCAACACACTAAAAACCACCTTTAATCCCTTTTCTACTTGACACCATCCACTCCGGGGCCGCTTATCGCATTTCTTCAGAGTGGTGTCGTTTTCTTTTCCCTCTATGAATTTCCTCCTTAAGAATTTTCTGTGTGGAAAGCGTCGTCTTCCAATGAGTCTCCATTTTGGCAGGCTGCGCACCCTACTTTACCCATCTTGTGGAGGTATCGGTCGAAATACCCATGTCTGGTTAAGAACTGGGTGAGAAAGTAGTTCATTTCGCCGTGTTTCCGCTTTGTCCACATCGAGACGTCTCTAATCAGCCGCGCAGTCCACCTCCCTCTCATTTCAGTGCTTCACCTGCTTTTCCAAGCCTGCTTGGTAAGCTCCTTCGCCTCCGCAGCTGCCGATTCCGCTCCTACTTCCACTATCTTGTCGTGGACGTACTTCCTTCCTGTCGCTAGGAGGTCGATGGGGGTCAATCTCGCGACTACGAGGACGGCTAGTTTCGACACTATGCGATAGGAGCTTACAATTCGAAGGGATCCTCGCCTTTGTACTGCGACCATTTGTCTTCTTTACTTCTCCTGCTTAAGTGCACCGACCCAGATCTCACACCAGTACAGGAGAATGGCGTGGGTGATGGACATGAGGAGTCGTCGCCTACTCGCCATTGGGCCTTCGATGTTTGTCATTAGCTTACTGAGTGACGACGCACATGACCGTTGCAGCTCACTCAGATGCGGACTTAATCTGTTGCCGAAATGTAAGTTTAGAGTCCAGGGCGATTTCTAGATACTGAACGTTACTATTGCTTTATCTGCAGAAGACTGGTAGGGCTTTGACATCGCCTAGCGCAACACTACCATTGCTGAGATGGCTAAGGTGCTGTGTTCACCATTCTTCGCTCGGTGATCGAGGTTCGAATCGCGTTTTGGCACATGCATGTTTTTCATGATTTTGTTTATTAATTTGCATTTCCCAATTAATCGTCAATCAACAAATCAGCCGTACCAATCATCCTCACTGACGGAATATCAATGTAAAGAATGATTATTTTTGGAGAATTGATCAAAGAAGAAAACATTTTGTCCAGAGGCAGGAGACGAACATGCGATAGTTATGGTTTTAGCCACCAACGCTCGACCACTGAGCTATCCCTGGATGTTTTCTTCTCCTGTCAATGCTCCAACATCACATTTGTGTCTTATGTACTCTCTGCTATGGGTTGTAGCTGAAAGAGAGCGGTATATTATAGACAGCGGAGTGATAATCTCGTGAAAGCACCAACATGTGTGTATAGTGTAAACTGAACGTTACTATTGCATTATCTGCAGAAGACTGGTAGGGCATTGCCGAGATGGCTAAGGTGCTGTGTTCACCATTCTTCCCAGTGGTAGAGCGTTAGTAGCTAAAACCATAACTATCGCAGGTTCGTCTCCTGCCTCTGGATAAAATGTTTTCTTCTTTGATCAATTCTCCAAAAATAATCATTTTTTATACTGAGATTCCTAGATACTTTATTGCGGTTTTGCTGATTATCACTTCTGGGCCTACTCGGAACTCAGCAATTGTCGGGATCTGTCAGAAGGAATATCTCTGTTTTCCCAGCAGCGAGACTAAGGCTATGGTTTTCCATCCAGGTGAGTACCCGTCTCATTACCTGATTAAGCTTTAGCTGCGTCTGTTCGGTGTCACTTGCGGCGATCACCGCGCCAATGTCATCTGCGTACCAAACTTAGAAGGTGTCTTCGGGCATCTCCCTGCGAAGAATTTTACCATAGAAGATTGAGCCCTACGCTACTCCATCAGTGATTTTCTTTTTGTGAGGACCCTCCATGGTGTTGTACAATTCAGGGAAGATTATAGTAACGCCTTTAATCTTAGAACTATCTTTCTCGGACTCTGGTGTTGACCTCTTATAGGAGATTCACTATCAGAAAGCCTGTCATTAATGACTGAATATTCGGAAAACGATCAACAAAGGAGAGCTGACCTTTCACATTGACGGTTACAAAATGGATGTCGGTATATAAGGTGAGGTTTAGTGTAGAATTTTAGGAGAGTATCTTTCAAGCAGAAATCATAGCCATCATTCAAGATGCAAAAACCGTCATCGACTGCATAAATCGAATGTCATGCAACCATTAAGGCTCTGGATTCTGCTGTAATTAGATCAAGATTAATAGGAATCTGCAAGCGGCAGATGGTGTTGTGCTGAGCAGCAGGTATTTCGATATTCCCGGTAATGAAAGAGCAGTAAAACTCACAGGGAAGGTTCTACATACCGCGCACGAAATCGGTGCTTAAACAAGGAGCTGCTCTCTATGGTCAAGACCTAACTGAGCGACTTGTAAGCCGAGAATCTCTTAATTTCGTCCGACTCTCTTGCCCTAAAAAATTATGCATCCCTGACAAATAACCCTCGCCGTTTTATATTAGGTTCCAATATAATCCCGATTTTCATGAAGATGAGAATGAGTAACAAATCAGTCCACAAAAACACATTTTACTACTTCGCAGATCGTCCTATCGTTCTTTATTCCACAATGTATCACGCTAAGGCTCACTCCATAGTGAGTCCTTCAACTTCACTTAAGTGCCATCAAAGCAGCATCTCATCCTTGGCATTTGGCCCAGTATTCCATTAAGTTTCTTCAATGAATCCACCAATTTTGGTTCAAATACTTTTCGATACACTCGTCCAATTGTGTGCTGTAAAGTTGAGAAATGTCCATCGGTTAATACTTTTTCCACAAAGCAACCTACAAGTAAGCTACGAACTCTAGATTCCTACCAAAACACACTTGAAATAAAGCGGATGTCCTTCGAAAACTCAATCGTATTTCCAGCTCTGAACTCTCCTCACCCTTCGTTTCATTGAAGATCAACTCAATCCGAGGCCGCAACAGCAGATCTGACTCAAGAGCAAGAAATCTTCCCTCTTCATGGTCGGTCACCTTCAATAGATACTCGTAATCATCTGAAAAGATACAAACAAATCCATGCTCAAAGGATAACGACATTGACTTTCAATGCAAGACCCACTTGAGTAAATCATAAAATGCTTTCCAATACTTAGCGGCTTAAAGTCGGCGGCCATAAAAAATGGAAGCCAATTCATCCACTGTGGAGTAAAATAACAAAAAAAATATAAAGGACCTTCCTAATTAATTCTTTTCCTAAATAGAGACTGCTTGAGTGTAGGTCAGGGGGCGTAAGGTGGCGAGGTAAGGACTTAAATTTAAAGTGTACTCATTGGGAAGGAAAAATTACTGCTAAATCAAAGTTTTCCGTTTGTGGTTCGTGGATACTTTTCATTACAGTCCCCCCCATGGAAGTAGGACAAAAGTGGGCCAAGTGAGTCCTACTTGAGGAGGATAGGAGGTAGTCAAGTCAGGTCAGGTGTGTGGGTAGTGGTTTAGGACACATCTGAGAATATAATGACTGTCAGTTACCGGTCCCATTTTCCAAGTGCAAAATATATTCTTTTTGTGTCGATGCGGACTTAATGAAGAGGCCAAGTAAATTATAAAACATTCCTGATTGACCTAGGGAGGTAATTGGGGACAAATGAAAACCGTAAGTACTTTTATGGATAATGGAATTCTTTCTTTTTGTTTTACTCTTGTTTTACTGTACAGAGCATTTCTAAATTTGGGGGAAGTTTTTAATTAAAAAGCTCTTTTCGAAAGTGGGGATGACCTCTTAATAAAAGTCGTCGTCTTGAAAGGAACAACAAGGGAGACCACTTGGTCCAATTATCCCAAATTTTAGAGGGGCAATACCGTAAAATGTTCACTTTTCATAGAGGGTTGCTTTAAGAGAAGCATTGGGGATACTTTCCAAAGCAATTAGTCTAGTTGCAAATTGTTCATAAACTCCTTTTTGAAGTATATATGTTCCTTTGACTAACTGAAGTTAGTTAAAATGAAAAAGCGGTGAAGAAGGGGAAAAATAAAAGAAATATGAAGAATTTAAACAAAGGGTATATTTCAGGTGTCCACATTATGGATCCAATAGGCTGTGTTGATGGACACATCCATACTGCTTAGGCGATTCAAAAGTTGATAGTTACAGATATAAAGGAAGGCTGCATAGGTTGGTATTTATCAGACACCGTGCATACTTTCAACGAAAATCTGTATATCAATATGTTTAGTTCCTTCTCCGAATAATTGGAACTGATAACGAATGAAAAAATGTCAAGTCTAGTTAAAATTAAAATTCCTTCTGTTGATTAAAAACTTCAAGTTAGACTATTATTATTATTATTTATGTAGGGTTATTTTGCACTGCGATCTAGTGGTCTACTGTGCCCCCTGCTTGAACCTTGGAGCTGTTTATTTCCTCGTTAGAGTTCCCCTCGCATTACAATTCCTTCGAAATTGTGTTTGAATGTCATACGCTCTTATTTTGCCTTGGCGAGCATAGTTCACCTTAGAGCTCTCTCCCCAAACCAGTTTCTTTTAGGAAGCTGAGAATGAGAAGTGGGTTCAATGTTGACATATCCTTATCTGATATTTGTTACTTGTCCAAGCATTTCAATCTTCTGTAGCTTCAAGAGCTCCAAGTAGCCGCCTTGATCTACGATATGGAAGAAGGTAGGCATTTACTGAATGGTACTATGGACAGTTTGACTCAAGAACTGGAGGAAATGTCCCAAGTGCAGCTCTAACAAGCCTTCCAAGTTTTTTTTTTTTTTTTTTATAATTTGCGCGCACTCAAAGGGTTATGAATACCTTTAACATGTTTACACACAGTGCGGGCGTTAGAAAGGATGGACAGAGAGAGAGAGAAAGATTTTTGGTGTAGTGGTTCTTGAAGCTCAATTGTTTATGCTTTAGCTATTCTCCGGGGGTGGCGTCCAGATAACTGGGGAGATTTTTGTCACTATTGTCATTGCTTCTGATTCACAGTACTTTTTTCCGGATAATCGATGTCAACGGCAAATCATCATCAACAGAGCGAACAATTTTTCCAGCCACATGACCAAGCTACTGCCAGTGTTATGCCTTCGCAGTAGTGTTCACACAAGCTTTCGCAAATGATCGGACAGACTTTGTATATTTCATAAGAAATAAATAAATGCTTGCTGACATCAGGATTTGAACCATGAACCATTAGCGTGGCAATTGATGACGTTACCACTACACCATTGCCACCCTTAAAGTGAAGGAAGATGAGAGTATGTGGCTCAAACATTACATCGACACCATCGTACTCAACACAATCTGCAAAGGGCTTCATTTGTTAGTCCTAGTTTTCTTAAATGCTCCCTTAGATCGCAGTGCCCCGCTAGGAAGCCTGTCAGGATTCGTAGGTTATTTTTCTTTAGGCAGAAAAGGGATTCGAATCTTTTCCGGTTGTACCATCCGAGTAGTTTCTTAGCTTACCTCAGTCCTGTGGTATTATTCCAGGTTCTTGTCCTGTCTTCTTTCTCCATTTTCCTGAATTTTTCGCGTATGGTATGTTCCCCTATGCCGAAGAATAGTTCAGGTGCAGTGAAGGGGTCTGCAGCACCTTGTCTTACCAAGGCGTCTGCTGCTTCGTTACCTCTTATCCCGACATGATCGGGTATCTAGTAAAGCGAAGCTTTGTTGTTTCTATCCAATTCATTAAGTTTGTGTAGGCATTTCCACACAAGTTTAGACTTAATGACATAGGAGTCAAATGCTTTGATAGCGACTTGACTGTCTGACAGTATTACTGCGTCGCAATTGCTGTATCTTCTTTCAAGATTAAGCTAGATAATCTATCATATCTATAGCACATATTTCAGCTTAGAAGATGCTGGTACTCTTGCCCATGGGTTCTGAGTGCTTTGCCCTTGGCCCAAACACGCCTGGCCGTGTTCCTTCCTCAGTTCTTGAGCCGTTTGTATACCAATTTATCGTGTGGTTGCCAAGTCCTTATGTCGTAGGGTTAGGCTAAAGAGTAGTTTTCAGTTAGCGATGATTACAGAGAGCAATTAGGGGGAAAAAAGTTAAGACAAACAGTGATTTAATCACTCTTAAGATTACAATTGGCATTGTTAGCTTTATTCTCTTTGGTGCTCGTTACAAGCCATAATTTAAAAACAAACGAATCGCAAGTGACGGCCAAACAATCAAGTATACACACCACAAACTCGTAAATATGTTACCTCAGAAAATGAAATCATTTAAATTGTTCCTCCCTATAACCATGTGTATCCACATAAGTATATACAAAGCCAAAAAAGACAATTGCTCTGCACTTTGCCATAAAATAAACGTATGCTATGTACCTACGCTGATCAATCACAATCACAGTCCAATTCACAGATATACGCTGTAATGTGGTATGTACCTATCCTTCGCACTGAGTAGCCAACCAATCACAATCACAACGATGCCCTGTAATCCGGTATGTATTTACTAGGGAGCAATCACAACTATGTTCTTTTTGTGCGATACACAAGTTCGAGCACGTTTGGGGGTAGATACGAATAATTTCGGCTAGAGTAAATAATATGGTCGCGTTGCATGCGAAACGACTTGGATGGCAAACGACTGACAAAGGCCTCGTAGGGGCAGCATCTTCCGATAGGTGCTGGTCCCCTAAGTAACGAGAAGGAGCAGAAAACCTAGCAGCTATCTTATTAAGCCCTAGTCCCACCTTCTCGTGGTGCCACCTGGGAAGTTCTTCGGAAATTGCTAACGGGAGAGGACGAATGGCGAGCTTTCTGCGCCAAAAAACAGGATAAGTGTCGGTTGGTCTGTGGCCCAGCGAATCGCAACCGTAAAAAAATCATTGTTCCGAAACAGAAACAAACGCCTCGGATACGGACTGATCATTTGTTTACGACCTTTGGCTATCGAACATGGACAACGATCGGATTCTGGAACGTTAAGACCCTCCTGGACTCACTCAAGGAAGGGCCTTATAACGCCAGATTCCTCCAATTGGAGCGCGAATTCGCACGGTATAAAATAGACATCTTAGGGCTGAGCGAGATAAGATGGTACGATGCTGGGGAATACATCTCCCCAACAAAAAGCACTGTCATGCTCTACTCTGGTAAACCAGCTGGAAGTGCACGGAGTTCCGGCGTAGGACTCATGCTAACTCCAGCAGCACGTAGTAGCCTCATATCCTGGAAACCCCATAGTGACCGGATATTGACGGCTAGGTTCCAGAGTAGAGTTAGAAAAATTACCATCATACAGTGTTATGCCCCGACTCTAGACGCGACTGAGGATGAAAAGGATGATTTTTATAGCCACTTAGGCGCCGCCTACAACCAAACGCCTAATGGGAACATCGTAATGATGATGGGAGATCTCAATGCCAAGGTGGGTAGCGACAACACCATGTTTAAGCACGTGATGGAAGTTCACGGCGTGGGAGACCGTAATGACAACGGTGAGCGGTTTATGGACTTCTGCAATACCAACCATCTAGTCATCGGAGGTACGCTGTTTAAGCATAACACCTGCCACAAGATCAGTTGGGTCTCCACTGATAGGCAACGAACATCCAACCAGATCGACCATATTGCGATCAGTCTCCGCTTTAGAAATTGTCTCCTGGATGTCCGAAACAGACGTGGAGCTGACGTCGGACAAGAACGTGTTCACCATCTTATGGTAGTTCATTTACGCCTTCGTACTGCATCCGTCAACAGCAACGGCTCAAACCTACTTAACATCACCAGGTTTAATATCGACAGGCTCAAGGTTCCTCAAGTGCGCCAACAGTTCAGGGACCATCTTGCCTTAGAAGCAGAAGAAATCAGCAGCATATTGCAAGAGAACATGGACGACCACTAGAGTGCTGTGAAAAATGCTTTTGCGACTGGGGCACGCACGTATGTCGGGAAAAAGCAGAAACACCACCGCACATGGCTTTCAACAGACACCTGGAGACGGATCGATGAGCGTACAGCAATCAATGCTCGGATTGCAGCGGCCTCAGTAGTAGAGAGAACCGAGCTGGAAGCCCCATACAGTGCGAAGAAGAAAGAAGTGCAGCGTAGTGTGAGACGTGACAAACGTCAATATGTCAACTCACTGGCCTCAAGGGCTGAAGAAGCAGCGAGTAGATGCGACAGTAGGACTGTTTACAACATCACTAAGGAGCTCATTGGTGGTCGGAATTCCAAACAACATCCAGTGAAGAGTCTAGACGGTAACCTTCTGATTTCGGATGAGGATCAGCTCACTAGATGGAGAGAACATTTTGCTGAAGTGCTAAATCACTTAGACGACGGCGGTATGATCTTGAATTCGAATGAGCAGTTCGAAGCAACAAATTCCCGAATTCGCACCGTACCTCCCAGTAAAGCTGAAATAATAACAGCAATCAAGTCCCTCAAGAAAAACAAAGCATTGGGTATTGATGGCATCCCTGCCGAGCTATTTCAAGCGGCGCCAAATACATCGGCAGATTTGCTGCATCCGCTAATACGGAGAGCTTGGGATAGTGAACAATTTCCACAGGAGTGGAAAAGGGGGATGATCATTAAGCTTCCAAAGAAGGGTAACTTGATGGAGTGCGGTAACTGGAGAGGTATATGTGTTCTTCCAGCTGTAGCCAAAATAATAGCTAGAATAATTCTAGAACGAATTAAAGATCATTTAGATTCAACTCTCGATGTTGAACAGGCAGGCTTTCACGCTGGATCCTCCTGCATCGACCACATAAACACCTTACGGATCATAATCGAGCAATGCGTTGAGTATAGGTCTCCGCTACATTTACTGTTTATCGACTTCGAGAAGGCTTTTTCCAGCTTGAATCGAGATGCTATCTGGTTGGCCTTGCGCAGGAGAGGCATTCCAGAAAAACGTATAGCTATTATCAAGGCTACATATGAGGGCGGTAAGTGTCACGTCGCGCACAATGTTAAGGTGTCGGAGGATTTTGAAGTCCAAAGTGGAGTACGTCAAGGTTGCATACTTTCCCCACTATTGTTCTTGGTGGTTATCAGCGATGTACTCCGTGCAGCCTTGACGGAAGCTAATTATGGAATTCGTTGGACGATGACATCTTACCTTAAACACCTAGATTACGCTGACGATGTTTGTCTACTTTCACACCGGATAATGGATCTTCATTTGATGACCCAAAATCTAGAAGCTGAGGCAAACAAAGTGGGGCTAAAAATAAACACAGCCAAAACAAAAGCCCTGAGCACTTCTAATACCCGCGCTCAACTTAACATTGCCGGACTGGAAGTCGAGAAAGTTAATAACTTTCTATATTTAAGAAGTGTTGACTCGGCTTATCGCGGTGGCACCGAATTTGATGTGTGCAGCAGAATCGGGAAGGCTAAAGCTGCGTTCGGAGTGCTATCTAAAATCTGTAGAAGTAATGTTATTAGCTTAAGAACCAAGCTACGACTGTTCCGCTCCAACGCAGAATCAGTGCTGCTTTATGGGTGCAGTACTTGGAAGGTGGACACCATTAACACACGCAAGCTGCAAGTCTTCGTAAACAAATGCTTAAGAATCATCTTGAGGATTTTTTGGCCGAACCACATCTCCAACGAACAACTTTATCTGAGAACGGGCCAAGAATCTATAAGCATTACTATACGAAGAAGAAAGTGGCAATGGATTGGACACACCCTACGGCGCGAAGACAACTCCATTGCGAAATACGCCAGCAGTGGAATCCGCTCACCCAGGCAGGCAGAATAGCGGGGCGCCCTAGCCAAGCGTAGCGCAGAACAGTTGAGGAGGAATCGAGCTCTTTAGGAATGAATTGGAGGCAGCCCAAACGCGTTGCAGAACTTCGAACACGATGGCGCGCAGGCGTGGTTGACGCCCTATGCCCCCTGATTTATTGATTAATAAAGTTCGGTTTTTTTTTTTTTTTTTTTATAATTTGCGCGTGCCAAAGGGATTATTAATACCCTTATACTGGTTCTCAGGGCACGGGCGGTGGCGAAAAGGGGGGAAAGAGACAGAGGAGATGCCGGTTTGCGTTGGCTTTAAATGTTTGTAAGCTGTAATGATGAGGAAATACAGAGGCTGGTAGATCGTTCCACAAACGTGTTGTTCGGCTTATAAACGAATCCCTATATTTGACAGTACATCCGAAGTTGGGCTTGAGGGTGAACTGATGTGCATTCGAAGCATGACGCGTATTGCGGGTGAAGTTTTGAAGGGGAGGAATGCAGCTGGCTATTTCGCTGGAGCATTTTTTGTAAAAGAAGCGATAAAAAAGGGAAAGACATGAGACATTTCTACGATGTTCAAGTGAGACTATTGAGTTCACAATGTCTCTATCACCTATTAGTTTTAACGCGCGGTTCTGTACCCTATCTAGAATGTGCAGAACGGTCTTGGGTGCACCAGACCAGATGTGGGCGTTATATTCCAGCTTTGGGCGGATGAATGCCTTATAGATGGAGGCCAGATCAGACGGGGTAAAATTTATGCCAATTATGAGTGAGCTACAAAATGTGTTCATGTGACTACCGCGGCTTCTGTTGCAAGCGACCATCCGAAGGTCAAAATTATCGATGACTTTTTGAAGAATAAGTGGGTCTATGGCCGCAATTTCAGTTTGGATGTTATGTTTGAGATCTTGAATTATTGCTGGGTTATTGGCATTGGTATATGGGTCCAAAGGCTTCAATTATTGTGTAATTTGGATTTTTTAGACGTGCAAATGAAGATCAACTTTTAAAATTCGCCGAAAAGTGCCATAAGTGAAGCCCAATTATTGACTTCGGCGACGAATTGAGGTGCCTGGCTTTCGCTCACAGTGCTGATGTTTTGGCGTGTGCGTGCTGGCCGAGCATGCTGATATGGAGTTTGACCCGATACCGAGCCAGTTTTTTTCAAAACGCTTCACCATTGCATGAATTCCAGACTCACTAGGGCGATTATGTTGACCGAAAAATTCAAGAATTTTACGAAATGTTACTTCTACAGATCGCTCATTTTCGTAATAAGATTGAATATCAAAAATGCGTTGCTGCGTGGTAAATAACTCATAGAATAACATAGAAGCCTTCGTCCCTATTGGGAAAAAAACTGGGACAGTCGATTTTGATAAGCCTCTCTTGAGGCGAATTTTTCACTAACAAAATCGTTCGCCATGGAGAGGAACAGATGGTAATCACTTGGCGCCAGGTCCCGACTATAAAATAGATGCATAAGAACCTCCCAACTAAGCTCCCGGAGCTTCTGGTAAGTCGCTATCGATGTGTGTGGCCTGACACAATTTCTCCGCTATTGGTCAAAGTTTGCCGCTTCTGGGACATTGCTTCCTTCAGACGGTCCAATTGTTGACAGTACAGGTCCGAATTAAGAGTTTTGCCGTAGGGGAATAGCTCATAATACATGATTCCCTGCCAATCCCACCAAACACACAGCAAAACCTTCCTGGCCGTCAATCCTGGCTTGGCCACCGTTTGCGATTCGCAGATGGAAATTCGGTCCATGAGGTTTTGCGTTAACTCGTGTGGCACGCATACATCGAGATTCTTTTTGTATCCAGTCTTATTTAAGTGGTTCCAAACGATTTTTTGTGCAATGTTTAGCTCCTGGGCAATCAAAACAGTGTTTACATGATGGTCAGACTCGACCTTTTCCCTGATTTTATTGACATTTTCGACAATTGGCCTTCCAGAGAGTGGTGCATCTTTGACATCGAAATTACCAGAACGGAATCGACGAAACCAAAACTGGGCATGATTGGCTGTTACAGTATCAGGACCATAAACACTAATCACATTTTCAGCCACTTGGCTTGGGTTTTCGCCTTTATCGCAGAAAAACTGTAAAATATGGCGTATTTTCTCTTTGCTGGTGTCCATCTTTGACGCGCGCTTAAACAAAACTGAGTCAACCAATCACAAAACTGTCAGAAAAGTTTTTTTGTAAGAAATGTCATCTTTCTAACGCGATTTAGTGTACGGCCGATAGGACGTATACAACGCGAGAAACAAATTAAGATAGAGAGATAAAGCCATCTGTTGGAAAAATAATGGATTTCTTTTTACTACACCTGATATAATCATTTCATATGAAATGGGGAATAGCAATATGAAATCTACAAATCTGTGGGCGCCGTGGCGTAATCTACTGGCACACACATACATAGGATCCCTGTTCAAATCCCTGTTAGAGTAACCGGGTGAACCGTCTTGGTCAAAATGAGTTCTAATATTTTGCATTGTACGTACATACATACGCATTTGTAGTAAGCACCCAATGAAGGGCCTACAGCCTAGGTTCTCGCAACTTTTCGTATTGTGAGCGTTATATCTTTTCGCACGAATGGAAAAGACCTACAGTTTTGTTCCGTATCCGAAGGGCAATTTTTATTGTTGAGAAGACAACAATACTCTCGGCTCTTTGTCAAACTATCGCGAGAGGTGGGAGCGTGAAAAAATCTTTTGATGTTTTTTTGGGAATCGAACACTGAACCTCACGAGCCAATATTCACCATCTGAAGAAGTTCAGGCATGTTGCGTTTGTGAAACGATACGCAACAGCCATTTCTAAAAAGAACATTGGGTTTTTTTTTTTTCCTGAATGCCTGCATGGTTAGGAACGCAAGTCGGAGTTACAGAGTTATATCATCCAAACTAGATAAATGTAATGATACCATTTTCCATGATTTCAAAAGGTAATCATTAAAACTGAGCACAATCTGATAGCAGCTTCACTATCTGAGCAGATGTACATATCAGGTCATACCCTTTACTCTTTTCCTTTAAAGGATGTAGGCTGTGGTGACGATCGCAAATATCTCTGTCTAAACGACAGCAGTCAGTATCGCCAAGGCGGCCGATTGTTTGATCTGAGCGCTCTATTAGGAAGAATACCTTCTGTATACAGCACGATGTCACCTGGCTTAAAGCCAATCAACTATGCTGGATGGTATTAATCACTACAAAACCCGGTCTAATTTGGAAGTACTCTCAATAATCAACAAAAGACATTTCCTAGGAAGCCAATGACACTAAAACCACAATACACCCTTCCGGTTTATTTTTACCCAAAACTTGAGTTCATAAAGCATTTGAACTTACTTATCTACAATTCTAATTCTATGTTCGACTTAGTTAAAAAACGATCCAAAGAATTGAATTATCATTACGTTGCATTCTAATTATACAAATAATTGGTTCACCCACACCCGTATTGAATGAACTTACTTCACAAGTGTTGGCTTCGTTTCATAAAACCGATCTAAGTCGGATTCAGCGCTGTTCAGAGAAACTTCATTCGATCTGCATTAAAACGCCTGTAATGGCTTTCTTCCCGCAACCATATACTGCAACTCATGCAAATTTAATTTTAAGCTCAACGGCAGTAAAAAGATATTATTTTTATACAACAACAGTTATTGTATCTAATAAATGTACCCAATTTGCTGTAAATGCCTAATTTAAAATTCATAGTTTTATTTTCCAGTTGCACGATACATTAAAGCCATTGCCCTGTGCAAATTGTGCGGCGAAATTTACTGGCCATTTTTAACGGATGGTTTTACAACCTATCGTACGTGGTTTCGCGTTACGTTTTATATGGTATGAGTCACATCATCTTGTGAGCTATATCGAAAGAAACCATTATAGTTTTTCATAAAACAAATTACTGCATATAGTCCACATCATAAAGCGATACTATAAATAGTGTATCTAGACCGCTCAGTTACTTTTATAGCAATTTACAAGCCTCACTACAAAACTTAACGCTTAGTGAGTAATAGATATCTAACCCTCTAAGCAGATTTTTCTTGTTTCAGATTCAAAAATAATTAGCAGCTGATATCATCCAAGGTGATATTTTGTCATCATGTAACATTTCATGTATTGTCATGGGATGACGGCCAGAGAATGTGTTACGTGTAGCAAGTACCTATATCCGTATCGCCTTGCGTCGAATTTTTGTACATAACTCTATTTTTTTGTCGGGATAGAAAACGCTCGACTGGAGCACTCAGACGCAACTAGTCCATGGTACTACTAGAGAGCAAACCCTGATTTACCCATTTTATTGGAATTTCCTTGTCCTTATAAGAAAGCCAAGCAAGTACTTCAGTGATGAGGAGCTTACAGTAGCAGCACAGGCCACATCAGCATCGAGGATCTGCCACCTGATACGAGCAAAGGCCGGACACTCACAGAGATAATGTTCCGCGGTGTCGTTGCTCTCTCCACAGGCGTCGCAGATTGTAGTGTCACTCAAGCCCTGCACGTTAAGGCGCTTGGCGAAACCAAAGTGGCCTGTCAAGTTGCCTACAGTCTTTTCTGCTGAGAGACAGCAAGAATGCCGCTGATTTCTTACAAACGTCCAGGAGCATACATTTAGTCAACCTGCAGTCTGGAGAGTAATGCCACACATAATTGTGTTGGTGAGAGACACAATTATCAATGAAGTCCCAACCAAGGACGCGGGTTCGGGACCTGAGAAAGCCTCCTCTGAGCCTTGTCTAGCAATCTCATCGGAGATCTCGTTCCTCAGGTAACACCTGAGACCCAGATAAGATACGGAGACTTCAGTCTTGTGACGTAGTTCAAAGAGGGTTTCACGAACTATTTTGGAAGTGGTTAAGGGGTTAAGCAAGGCCGTAAGCGTAGCCTGACTGTCATCACAGACACAAATACTGCGGCCCTTCCACCTGTTCTTCACAACATAGTTCATGGATATTAGGATGGTATAAGTTTCCACCTGAAAAACAGGCGCATATTTGCCTAACGAGAAAAGAAGTCTAGTGTTGTCATCTTCTACGAAGACCCCAGCGCCAGACCGTTGACTGGCTTTGGAACCGTCCGTGAAAATACGACTGCATTCCATTCCCGGCTCAGACTTTAGCCGAACACAAGGAAAGTCGACTCTGAATTTGCGCATCAGCTGAAGTTCTAGTGCCATTGCATCAGACGGCATATCCATAAGACCAGAATCGTAAGATCAGTGTCGCGCAAGTTCATTAAAATTCCAGTGTGGAGTATACCAAAAACTGCCCCGCATAAGACGATGAATGATGATGATTATTGTGAGGCCCTAGGAATAAACCGCTCCTTAAGAATAAACGATGACTGCAACGTCTTCCAGGCCGAGGTCGCAGCCATTGTACAGGCTGCTGAAATTATACGCGAGAGTGATATCGTTGGTAAAACGATCACTGTATATATAGACAGGCTCTGGACTCAGCCGTAGTTAGGTCGAGGCTCGTGAGAAGCTGTAAATCACTCTTAAACGAGATATCTAGAGCCAATGCGGTGACCCTCTGCTGGGTACCAGGGCATATGGATATCGAAGGTAACGAAAAGGCTGACGAGCTTGCTACGAAAGGGTCGGCGCTGTACTTATCGCGGGCCCTCCCCTCTGTAGCAACCCCAATCAGTTCCTTGCGGAAAAAAATAGAGGATGAAGCCACCGGTCGAGCAAACAGACGCTGAGCTCATCTGGAAACATGCGCAACGGCCAGGGCGCTATGGCTGGCCTACAGCAAGAAGAGATCAACATCTCTGGTAAAACTTAGTCGTTATAACGCACGGTTCATTTCTGGCATAATTACCGGACATTGTGCCGTTGGCGTTCACGCGGAGCGACTCGGTGTGCTACATAATGACTATTGCAGAAGTTACAGGGACGAAGAAGAAATTGAATCTGTTCATCACCTGTTCTGTGACTGTCCTGCCCTATCCGTCAGAAGAATGAGGACTCTTGGTAGTTACTTCTTCTCGGAGCTGGAGGACTGGAGTGTTGAGCTAGCAGACCTCCTGAGATTCATATCTTTTTCTGGATGGTTCTAACGGCGGATTTTCTTTACAGCGTTTCCAGGGTTAAATTATTGGGCACACTGGACCCTTCTGTTGGTCTGAGTGAGCAGTGACTCCTTGTCACAAGGCGCCCATCTACCTAACCTAAGCTAAGACGATGAATGGCTATGATGGTGCAACCCATGATATAAGTATCAAGGGGAGGTAAGTTCAGCAAATCATCTAGATCAGAGACAGGCGTACTCGGAAAAGCTCCCGTGCAGCCGAGATACCTAACCCTATTGCTTCGCCTCACTCTTTCATCCGACTATTTGTCTGTCTTTCAGCACCTACTGGGACCAAAACTACATATACATTACTTGCATTTTTACACAGATTATGCAACATACTGGGCTTTCCAAATAGAAGGTGGCATTTTTAAAAGAATCCACATTTTGACGGTGACTCTAGTGGCAGTAAAAGGAGCGGGAAAAATCGTCCTCGAAGTAAAATGCGTAGCATAGACCTAAACTTCCTGAAGAAAGGAGACCCTCTGAACTGCGCCAACTACAGAGGTATAAGTCTCCTCAACATCGCATATAAGATCCTGTCTGCCGTATTATGTAAACGCCTAAAACCTAAAGTGGGGTTTCAGGCCTGGAAAGTCCACCATTGGGCAAATATTCACACTACGGCAGATCTCGGAAAAGACCCATGAATATAAAATCGATACGCACCACATCTTCATCGATTTCAAAGTTGCCTATGATAGCGTGTATAGAGACGAGTTACACAGAGTCATATCTAGTCTTGGCATACCTGCCAGCTCGTCCGTTTGTGCAGAATGACGATGGAGAACTCTTGCTGCTCCATCACAGTCGTTAAGAACATCACCGAACCGTTCGATGTCAGGAAAGGTCTTAGGCAAGGTGACGCGCTGTCATGCGATTTCTTTAATATAGTACTTGAGAGAATTGTGCGACACTCACAAGCCAACACCGGAGGTACAATCTTTTACAAGTCTATACAACTACTCGCTTATGCGGATGACGTTGACATAATCGGAAGAACTCAGTGGGCCGTCAGTGGGGCATTTGCGAGTATTGTGATCGAGGCAGCTAAGATGGGCTTAGCGGTCAATAAAAGCAAAATAAAATATATGCTATCTACAAAAGAGGACACCCAACATCGGCCCCTTCAACAGAACGCCACAATAGTCAGATATAATTTTGAGGTAGTAAAGGACTTTGTCTACCTAGTCTTTATGAGCTCCGCAAAAGACATCAGTGGGGATTTCAAAGGAAGAATTACTCTTGTCAAAAGCTGTTTCTATGGGCTAAGAAGGCAATTGAGTAACAAAGCCCTTTCTTGAACTACTAAGGTAACTCAGTCATCACAGTCTTGCTGTATGGCTCAGAGGCACGGACTTTGTCAAAATCGAATGAGGATGAGGATCTTGGTTCTTTAAGAGAAAAGTTCATCGCGTGATCTTTAGTCCCGTCTGCATAGACGGTAAGTGGAGAAGAAGATACAATGCCGAACTGCATGGCCTATACAAGAACATCGACTTAGCCAGAAGAGTTCACATACAGCGACTAAGATGGCTGCTTTATGTAGAGCGGACTGAGCCCAACGTTCCAGCGCGGAAAATTTTCGAATCCACCCCGGATGGACGGCGAGTAGAGGGCTACCTGTGGCGCAAACAAGTGGAGGGGGACCTCAAGCTGGCTCGTAACCGATCTGGCTAGAGAGGTTTGTTGATGTAGACCCAGGCCCACCCCAGACTGCAGCGCCTCGTAAGTAAGTAAGCATGCATAAGTGAAGGTTTCATGTACATAGGTGACGTTAAACGTTATCTTAGCTGTCCGGTTGGCGTATTGCAAAGCGAAGTATGAATGCTGGGCGGATACTTGGAGAGAACTCAAATTTGGTCTGAAGAAAGTAACCTTGGCCTTACCTTACCAAAGTCAAAAGCTCTCATGATCAGAGAGAAATTGATAGACTTTCACGCTTATTCCTCCTATTAATTTAGTTCCAGCGACATCGAATATGTAGACAAGGAACTAGGACTGGTTTTAGACAGCACACTCACAGTTACAGTTCATATCAATCAAGTAATCGCGGAAGTTTACTACTCAGAAGTTTACACAGATTGATTATGATTGCTGAAGAAAGCTCAATATCACCCACAATGTTTAGCTTTATACATTTACAATTTGAAAAGTTAACCCGCTCATGCCGCTGCATGAAGCATTTCTATTTCAGTTTCTAAAACTATGTACTTCAGCTTATGCACGTATAGATGCATAATTGATACGAACTTTTTGACTATGAAATGCGAATCTCTTTTTCACGGCGATAAGAATGTAATTTAAACTTAAATCACTAAAATCGATAGCAGTGGCTCTTGATGCTAAAATCACTGTAATTGCTTGCATTGTAACCGAAGTCTAGGTTGCTAAAGGTTTCCAGAACTGCTAGATATGCCATCAGGCTGCAGTTAGATTACGAGTATAAACCGGGTGACCTTGTGGGACATTTAAAGATACTCAACTCAATCCCTAAAAGAGACATGTTTTGCACCTTACCAGATATTATGATCAGGCAACACTGCTTTGGTAGGTTATTCGAGGTTCAAAAAAAACTGGTCCAATGGTGCTAAAATACTGGATCCTAGAAGTCTGGTCTGGTTCACCGACGGTTCGAAGATGGATTCTGGAGTTGGAGCTGGGGTTTTTGGACCCAACACAAAGATTTCGGTACCTATGGGTACGACTGCCACTGTGTTTCAGGACAGACACAATCTCCGCAAGGGGATCAAAGGCACTAGAATACATATCTTCTCAGATAGCAGAGCAGCACTTATGGCACTGTCGTCCAACCAGAACCGTGAAATGCTACTACGATGCACTATAAGACCTTGCCAAATACAACAGGGTAAAACTCGGTTGTGGGCAACGAATCTGCAGATGAGCTTGCTAGGGCTGGCTCAGAATCCTTAACTTAGATAGGGAAATCATTAAGAAGCTTGTGAGCTTTCTTACTGGTCATTGCGGCCTGAGATACCACCTTAGCAAGATGAACATGTGCCTAACTTCCGAACACATTCTTTGTGAATGCCCGGCACTACACTGGTTAAGGAAACGTATTCTCCACAAAGAGATACTTACTTCAGTGGTACTGGAATGCTCCGCTACTAAAGATAACAAGAGGAAAAAAAATAAAAAATGATAAAAGTCTCAAAAGAACGGCAATAGTTGCTAGAAATCGCTAAGAACTTAAAAATAGTCGCTAGAATTTAATTAGAACTAAAACCACCAAAGAAAATATTTGTAGTTACATTAATTATATTTTTAATGTCGGTGTTCAAAATCGTTTGGCGCGCCAAGTCAATAAAACAACATCGGTCAGAGCTAGCGAATTCTACAAATTCAGTTGCCACTATAGACAATTTGTCTCCACCAGCATGGGACAATGAATTACATAGTTCAGATGGACCTACGAGTATTCAATCTGGTACTCCCGAAATACCTACATGTGTCCAACCTTGCAATACAAAGAATTGAAATGTCAATTGCGTTCCCTGGATTTTACGGCCAAAGTACAACATTATCAACAAGGTACACAGGTCTATAATATGGAAAAACCTGGATGGAAAATTATGGGACACTTTTCACCTAGTTTGTTAGAATGAAACTATGTTTTCCATCATAATATGATGACATATTTTAAAAACGATTGGACTAACAAACAAGCTCTACATTGTATGTACATATTTCCCACCTCCATTGCATCAAGACCCCACCATTAGGAAAAACCACTTAAACTTCTTAAACTGCAAAGTGCACAGTTTTACTAACCCCAATGAATTTCTTAAGACCAGCTAACTCAAACTTGAAACACAATTGTGGTCATACGCTGATTAGATCCTTTCTTTGAAACCCACACCCGCCACCAAAACACCCAACTACACTACAATTACATATATATGTACCCTATCAACCAACTCCGGCATTGTCACAAACTCATACAGGTCCCTCTGACCAACATTATACTTATACGAAGCGAATGCGGTGAAATCATCCCCAAAACAATTGACATTCGTTTGATAGCACATCGCCAAAATGAACACCACCACGAAGATCAACTTTAAGTCCACACCAGTCATTGTTCATAAAAGTTTCACACTGCACCCGTCGTCGTCTTTGTACACAAATAAAGCTGCTCCCACTACTCCTACGAGGACGTGCTGCTGCTCCTGCTGAAGACGAGGACGATGATGTTGATGATGAGAATTCTTACAGTTTTTCTTTTGCACCCTTAAGTCATTATTGACTGGGCGACAATCGACGACGTCGACGTCGATAGTTTTACCCCCTCTAGCAGCCAAAAAAAAGGGTTAAATGGTTCTCATCTCATGGCTCATCATTCAGCACTTTTTCTTTGCCTAAACCCCGGGCACCCACATTTTGCGAAAGGAAGAGTGTGCTTTCCAATGAAACATTCACCACATAACACTTTTACACTTTTTTTTCTGCACCAAATGAAGACGATGGCTCTGGGGGGAATAAAACAACCAGAGTGAGGAGGATACGAGGACGAGGACACAAAATCTCGAATCCTGAAATCTAACTATAGAATCCGAAAAATGCAGAAAGTTTTTGCACTTGCACTTGTTTTTTTGGCGCGTGTGTGTGTGACGAAGGCAAAAGTTTGCTTCTCGAGTGGTTTTTTTGCTCCCCGCACGCTGCTTTCGGCAGACGACTTGTACACCACTGGTTGGCTGTGAAAAAAAGAAAACTGAATATTCCTATCTAATGTAGTCTGAATGCAGATAGTTGATGACACAGACACTCTTTGCTTTTTGTTATAGTGTGGAAGAATGATGGGCAGGAAAGAAGCAATGAGATCTGGATATAGTGTAGACGACAAGAAAAGAGACGCAGATTTTTTCTCAAATAATTTTCGATTAAAAAATGGAGGACGAATTTCTTTTATGGAGAATAAAAGGAGAAGTGTTTACCAACGTATTTTTATTCAGTAAGTATGCCCTTCTAACCCTTACTTACTTTACTTAGGTGGCGCTACAGTTCGGGGTGAACCTGGGCCTCAACCAACAAGCCTCTCCATTTAGCTCGGTCTTTAGCTAATTGCCTTGCCTTCTAACCCCCAATAGAGTTTTCTCCAAAAGTACGCTTCTACGTTCTACAGGATGGGCCAACGAAGACCATTTTTCTCTTCTCTTCTGTTTTGGGAGTTGTGGTAATTTTGCACAGTTCTACTTATATGCTCTTACGAAAATGACTTTCTTCCGAATAATACGTTATCTCAAAATGAGTATATTGCTTGCATTTATTTTAATGTCAGACATACTCCAAGTTCAAAGATGATTAGAAGCTCAGTATTTTCTTTTGAAGAGCAGAGATTCATGATAGAGCTACCGAAAAGCGTAGAACATTGCATCAGAGTCAACTACACCCTGCTAGGTAGGTTATTTTATTTTAAGATAAGGAAGATAACACAGAAACTAGTGCTTAGTATAGGATTGTAATTTGAAGTGTTTGGGAATAATTCAAATACCTGGTTCGAGCAGGATGAGCCTTGGCGCGCACAGCCAGAACGTCAATGGAGTTTTTTTCAGGAATTTTTCGTTAACCGTCTCATCTCGAAAAACTCAGATTTCGCTTCTCTTTTCCGATAAATCAGCTAGATAACTGGTTTATGTGAACAAATCGCAGATAACCTAAAAATCCAAGCAGACCATTTGTACCAAACTTAAAAATTTGGAAGCAGAAACCTTGCTTTCAGGAGAGACAGAACCCAGTGGAGAAACTTCACGAGAAGATGAAAAGGAGAGAAACACCGAGAACACCTCGACACCTTAGGGTAAAAGAGGACCGGATTATGTATGTATATATGATGTAACCTTGCTTTCAGTGATGCAAGATATGGTAAAAAGAAAAACTGTTTTTTGGTATCAAAATTGGGATTATTTCAAAGATGTAATATTTTATACCGTCTACAAAAAAAGGGCCAAAGAATTACATATTTCGAAAAAGAAAAATTTAAGTTACAAAAAGCGATCAGTCTTCTCGAAGTTGATAAAGAGCAGGTGGACCGAAGACCTATACTTCGCACATTCGTTTTCTCATACTTTCTTTATGAACAAGTGGAGCAATACGGTCGATTTATTTGGCGTTGTTTTAGGGAAGTTCATATCAGATAAACTAACGCTATATTGTTTTGTTCATCTTTAGGGTATTGAAACCGGTTTTGATTTCCGCGTTACTGAAAAGAGAGCGACTTATTTGATGCATTGGATTGCTCATTCAAGTTCCGATCCATGTCATTGTTATCCAGCGGATATATCATCAACGCGAAATGTTACATCTTTCTTTTGAACTATCAACTATCCTTGTTGACATCATTGGCTCAGCCACAGCAAGTTCGAGATGACGAAATAGACCTCCGGTATAAAGGCCAAGCAATCGCGGATGCCCGAAAGCTTGGTTTATACAACTGAAAACAGTGTGTCCGGGATCGACAAGGATGGAAAATTAATCTGTATCAGACAGAGCCTCTCCATGAGTTAGGACCCATTAAGTAAGTATGTCTTTTGAAATCAGCAACAAACCGTCCAACTTCTTAGGTTCGTAGACAGATTTGATATATAACTTATTTACGGCTTCTTCGCTTTGCAATACGAAGGCGTTGTTGGTGGCATTTTGCTTATATTTTCTATGACATACGCTTAATTCTCTCTACTGCTGAGGCTGGCGGAATTCGAACTCATAGATACATTCTTCGATCCATTTTAAGGTATGTAGGTATGTGCCGATAGCCATATGCGGTGATGTTTCCACCTTACACCCATAAAGCTGTCTTTCCCGATTGCAAAAACCTTTTTAACAATACTCCAGTTTGATTGTTACTACTCATTGGGATAGATGATCCTGAAAATGATGGCTCTTTGAAGGGGTCGTCAGGCTAGATAGTGTTTTTGTTAGTAAGTGGTACTCACTGGGTTCGAATAGCCTCACTTCACTTAATAACATCCAATATAACAATTTTGACCTTTGTGTACTCACATTCGTTTTCGACGAGCCTGCTGTGCTGGTGCCATTTTAACCAAAATCAAGTAAATGTCGTTTTCATTGGAAAAGGGATAATCTGCTCATTCAATAAAGTCCAATCATAGAAAACCCCAAAAAGGGGTTTGCTGGGAAAAAGTACCTTTACATTTTTTTTTAATATCTCAAAAACTAAAAAAGATTTTTACATCGGGTTTTCGGTATTTAATTAAAAATTGATAAGAGCATTGAAAAAAAAAATATCAAATATATAAATGGCAGTTAATAACGCAAAATTTTGAAAAAAAATTAACTTGAAAAAAAAAATTCAAAATATTTTTCAAAAATTTTGACTTTGATATTTAATTTTTCAAAAACTATTCACTAAAACAACATGATTTAAAAAGCAAATAGAAGAATGGAGTATTGGCTTTCAAAAAAGCTATAGCGCGTTATTATGTGTGTTTCCGTTGATTTTTAAGAATTTTTTTTCATTTAAAGTCAATTTTTTACAAAATTGCCTCTCCCGCCTAAACGGGGGGAGATAGACCCCCCCCCCCCCCCCCGCCCCTCCCATACGATTTTTTTCTTGTCTCGATCCAACCTATCCGTCCTAGGCTTGTGTCGTATCTTATGCCAATCACCCTGTATACACTGAAATTTATAAAGTCTTTCATAGGTCGATCATCATATTTTAATGAAATTATACATAGGGTTTTAATTTTAATTCATTGAATTGTATGAGTCTTATTTAACTGAGCGAGCCCAAGTGATTCGCATTTATAGAGTTTACCTTATCTCTTACACGTCCCGTCAGGAGTTCCACAGGGAAGTCATTTGGCACCTCTCTTCTTTCCGATATTTGTCAACGGTATTCCCGATTTTAATCTACATTCACACATAAGGCAATGTATGTCAATGACCTTCAAATCATTCGCTGCATCAAAACCCCAATGGACAGCAATCTTTTGCAAAAAGACCTGAAAAATTTGCCTGAATTGCATGACGCGAATCAGCTTTCCCTTAATATCTATGGATGCCAGTTCCTGTCTTCCTTCCATAACCGCTTGAAGGACTTTGGAGTTACATTCGTTTCTAGTCTACCCCTCTAGACTACTTATACAGGGTGTCCGCCGGGAACGTATACTACTTTGTTTTACCGCCATTTTGGTAAACATTAGTCTTGACAGTTCATATTTGGCAGTCGTGAGGTAGACACGTGGCAAATTTATTATGGAAAAATATTCGATAAACCAACGTGTTTTAATCGTTAAAACATTTTATCAAAATCAATCATCGATTACTGTGACGATGAGAAAATTACGTGAAATTTTTGGGAGAAACAACGTGCCAACAAAACGCACTATTTATCGTGTAGTGAATGATTTCGAAGAAAGAGGATCTGTAGGTGATAGGCCCAAGCATGGGCCACAACGTACTGCAAGATCGGCTGAAAACATTACTGCTGTTCAAGGAAGTGTTCAAAACAATCCATCAACCTCAATTCGACGCCGTGCTCAGGAGCTTGGTCTTCAAAGAACAACTTTGGCCACAATTTTGCACAAGGATTTGCATTTGTTTCCATTTAAGATTCAGTTGACACAAGAGCTTCTTCAAGATGACCATTTACGCCGCCGTACATATGCCAATACGATGTTGCAGCTAGCCCATGACAACCCCGATTTTCATGAAAAAATCATAATCAGTGACGAGGCACATTTTCATTTGAATGGATATGTGAATAAAGAGAATAGTCGGTTCTGGGCAATGGAAAACCCTCAAATTATTCATCAGTCACCTTTGCATCCATTAAAAGTAACAGTCTGGTGTGCAATTTGGTCAGGAGGAATCATTGGACCTTACTTCTTTGAAAATGAAAACGGCGTAACGGTAACTGTGAATGGGGAGCGATATCGTGATATGATTGAAAACTTTTTAATGCCACAACTGCATGCTTTGGGCTTGATTAACATGTGGTATCAACAAGACGGTGCCACATCGCATACAGCCAGGATTACAATGGAATTACTGCGAGACCTCTTTCCACAACAAGTTATTTCAAAAAATGGTGATGTTGATTGGCCTCCACGGTCGCCTGATTTGACTGCTCTTGACTTCTTTTTGTGGGGATATCTGAAAAGCAAGGTTTATGCAAACAAACCAGAAACGCTTGAGCAACTCAAACAAAATATTCGTGATGAAATTAATGAAATACCGCGTGAAATGTGTGAGAATGTAATGAAAAATGTGCTCAAAAGGGCTTGCATTTGTGAGACTAGCAGAGGCGGACATTTACCTGATATTGTATTCCATACATAATTGCCGACATTAAGTAAAACATTTATCAATATAAGATCCATTCTCTTTCATTTAATCAAAAATTATAAACAAACAAAGTAGTATACCTTCCCGGCGGACACCCTGTATATTATGCTCAAAGTCAACTCTATGTGAGAAGTTCTAAGACGTTCACGGATCTGTGTACTCTTAAGATATTTCGAATTCGCAAGATCAGTCCTTGAGTACTGCTGTGTAAACTAAAACCCGTTTTCTGATATTTAATCTAAAGAGCTTTTCAATAAGGACGCGTAGATGTCAAAATTAAATATACCAAGTTATGTGTGAGATATCAGCTAATCTTTTGTTTTACTTGAAAGGCCTATCAATGGCATTATGTGTTCGATGGGTGGCGCGCATCCGAGAGGTACAATTTTCTATGACTCTGGCGCATAGATCAGGCTGAATTAGAGTGATGGTACGGGTTATTGGCATAGACCTGTGACTTAAGGAAACCCCATAAAAAAAAAAAGTCTAACGGGGTCAAATCGCTCGATCTCGGTGGCCAGTGCACGTCGCACAGATTGGTATTTGCGCCGAAAAGCTGCCCAAAAATCAGAATTGCGAACACTAATGTATAGAGCTGGCGTTCAGTTCCAAAACAGTTACTTAAATACGGCGTTATGTGGCAGCATTTTCACCCAAGAAGGGTTTACCATTTAGATGGGACAGCAATCACTTCAAAGCACTCATTTGATACGTTCAGTTTTTGTTTTCGACACTACCGTACATTAACACACTTGCGTTTCATTTTTTTTATGTCAGAAGTAATTTTAGTGAAAATATTTATCATAGATATGTCTAAGCAAGGTATGTACTTTATGTTGTAGCAATTTTTACTAGTTTTGTATTGTTACTTTTTTTGTTTTTGCCTCTCTACAAACCCTACTAGAATTGAGTGCATTTTTGCATAATTTTAAATATTGACGAATGTTTTTAATAACTGTGTACTCATTTTTACTACATCAAAGTTATATGATATAATACTTTAGAGTATATATTTTGATAAAATAATGCAGAAGTTTTCAAATGTTTTCACAAAAATAAGATAAAGATGGAAATATAGCAGCTTTATTATGGTTGGTAATGCCAATGGTTATGGTATAACCAATGACGGCAATACGTCCCAGAGATTTTTCAGTGACATTTATGTTACAGCTACTATGACAGGGATCGACCTCGAGTTAATTCGTTAATTTAAAATAATATCAGAAGTGATATCTTCGGGTTTCGACATAATCGTCGAAAAATTTGGTACGTACGCCATGGACACTGCAAAACATTACGTGCAATTGTATGCCTGGCAACTTATGTCGCCAACAGTCCATTTAATATTGATCCATACTCCAAACACTATATCGTATGCTCTATTACCGAATGGCCAATTATCGGAAGAGGCTGCAGAAGCAAGGAATAAGCACTTTCTCCAGTACAGGGAAAGCGTCGTAAGAAAATTTTCTAGCACAGATTGCAATGAGGACGTATTAAACAAGCTTCTTCTCACCTCAGATCCATTTTTTAGTGGCATTGGGCATAATGTTAAGAGAAATAGGCAACCAATTTCAAAGGAAGTTTTGGAATTTTTAAAATCAACTGGGTCTGAGGAGAGTGATGACGAATAAGTCTTCAAGACACCGCTTTCGTATTTTTCATTTCAAATCTCTTATTAATGCGTGTATTTTTTTCAAATAAAGTTAATACATAAATATGATTATATTAACAGTATTTTCATATTTACTTGTTAGTAGTAGCATTATATTGAAAATAGAACAACTAGACACGCCAAAAGTAATAAAAATATTTTTGACCAGCTTTTCGGCTCAAATACCAGTCTGTGCGCCGCCTCTGCGTCAGATAACCATGCCCTCAAATCGCTCGTGAAGAATGTCCATTATGGCATCAGCTGTGTGGCATGGAGCGCCATCCTGTTGGAACCACATGTCGCTCACGTCTATATCATCCAATTTGGGCCAAAAGAAATTGGTTATCATCGATCGGTAGCGCTCTCCGTTGGTGGTGATGACAATGCCATCGTCGTTTTCGAAGAAGTACAAACCGATGATGCCGCCGGTCCACAATCCACACCAAACAGTGACTTTCTGCAGATGCATTGTCACTTGGTGGGCCTCGTGTGGATTGGCATCGTCCGAAATCCGGCAGTTTTGCTTGTTGACGTACCCGTTCATCCAGAAATGTGCCTCGTCGCTGAAGATGATTTTTTTGCCGAAATCGGAGTCCGCTTCCAACTGCTTCAAAACCAAGTCAGCGAGCGCACGGCGTTTTCGATGGTCGTTTTCCTTTAGCTCCTGGGTCAGTTGGCTTTTGTACGGATGTAGGCCTAAGTCCCGATGCAAAACTCGCCAAATTGATGTCTGCGAAAGGCCGAGTTCTTGTGCGGACGGGGAATTGAGTGTCTCGTTCTCTTGCGCACTCTCACGGACAGCGGCGATGTTTTCGGCAGATCTTGCCTTTCGTTAACATACATGTTGGCTGATTGTTCACTAAACCGGCCGACTCGAAGGTGGCCACCAAACGTTGAAAAGTAGACTGGGAAGGACGACCAACGCGCGCATCGTTGCCATTTGCTCATTTTGATAATAAAGTTTTATCATTTGTACGTCTTGCTCTACGCTGTAACTTGCCATGGTGATTTGTCTTTAGTGTCTGAAAAATAAAAAGTAGAAAAATTAACAGCAGATAAAACAACATGGCCGCCACGAATTGTGAAAATCTACCCGTCCCTATTGGAATACCATTTATAAGAATCTTGCGAGAGTACCGACTTCATTGGAATATTCGAAAGCCCTCGTATACTAACAGATGCTTCCTGTTTATTTTTGCAGATACAGATGCGAAGTACTAAAAGTATTAAATGCAAGGTAATCGACTGATAGGGCTACTTCTGGTTACTCAGCGATCCAACTTCTATCATAAGATGCCGCAATGCCTATGTTATAGTTTAGTTATTTTAGACATTGTGGGAAAAATTTCATACAAGCAAGAGAGATACATAAAGTATGTTATGTATGGCTGGCAAATTATGATTTTTAACAATTCTGCTCCAAAACCATCCACTACATAAGAAAATTATTCAGTCAAAATTTTTACGGACATAATTATTTACGAATGCCACGCAGAAAAGTCAACACTAGACGGTTTTGCAGTTTTGAGAAAAACTGGGAGCGTAATTTCCTCCTAGATGCCTTATAAAACCTTTTCGTATTCGACTATTATTCGCTTGCTAAACAGACTGTTTTAACTTTTTCTGCCCTGCAGTGTCATACTAGTCCACATATTTGTGTTAATTTTACATCATAGTGCCTACGTAATGGACGTATTCTCACGCCCTTGATGGCAAATTAAAACTAAACTTCCACGAATTTCTCTTACAAGTTGGGTCAGTTCGTTCGATTCTTGGTGGAGTAGTTGTCCACATCTATCACCCCTCAGGGGTTGAAATTGATTTTTGTTCAGTAAAATCCCCCATCCCAAAACGAGTGAGTATGCGAAGCCTTACAACAATGAGTGCGGTCATTGTTTACGTGTAACATGCCCAGTTCCATTCGACCATGTAAAATTGGGTGTTGAACAAGTTGATTTTAATTGCTTTATGGCTTTTCGCCCCTATATGACGAAGTAGGTCACGTTTTTGTGACACACACGCACTTGATAAATTGGACCATGTAGCACAGCATGTGCTCCAAAATGTAGTTCTACATCAAAACTAAATTTGAATGCACTGCCTGACATCGTATTTGATTTTCGAAATGGAACTGATTTGGCAGAATGAATTCGACAGTCGATCTTCTGCAGAAGAGCAATTGAATGTGTTTAGAGAACCGAATCAGCTGATGGCTGTTTTATATCGTTTAATGGGAGGACAGTGGTGCCGATCAGAAGATGGAAAAAGTACGAGTACTATGAAGAACAACTTTCTTCTTAACCCCGTTGTTAAGTCGACAAAAGTAAAGTGCTGCCTTCTTCACTTACATAAAGAAAATGCTGTGGTGGATGTCAACTCTTTAAAAATTCAACTACTATGCAGCGCAGCCATTTGGCTAGAAGTTCGTAAGGAGACATATATATGAAATTTGAGAAGGGAGGTGTGGAGACCAATTTTTATGCGAAGATCCCTGAGATATCGACTCAGTTAAAGTAAAAGCTGCAGACTGTCTAAAATCACGCCATAGGAAATAAAATAGTTCACAAAAAATCCCAACAAACTTTTCGAGGAGAAAAAATAAAAGTTTAGAAATTGTATTTACGAAATTTTTTGGCCGTTCTCTTAATACTCACAAAAAGAGAGGATAGAGTTCCTTACGAATTCCTAATAAAGGCAATGAACAACTCGTGCTTATTTATAATAGGATACTTAATGAAAGTAGGGTAGATGACGCATTTATCAGGACGATAGTTTTACCAATACTTAAGAGGGAGATTTTAATCAACCTTGCAATTACTGAGGCATAACCTTTATGAATTGCACAGCCAAACTTATGATGGGAATTTTGAATGAAAGACTATACACATGGGCTGGAAGTAATGATGTCTTGATAGAGTACCAATCGGGCTTCCGCAAACAATATTCAACGGTGGATAGCATCTATAATTTGGCGGCCATTGTCCATCTTAAGCTTACTTACTTACTTAGGTGGCGCTACAGTTCGGGGTGAACCTGGGCCTCAACCAACAAGCCTCTCCATTTAGCTCGGTCTTTAGCTAACTGCCTCCAGTTGCGCACTCTAAGTTGGTCGAGGTCCCCTTGAACTTGTGCGCGCCACCTACGGCCATGATTCCCTCTACTGCGTCGTCCCTCGGGGTTAGATTCGAAGACTCTGCGGGGCGGAGCGTTGGTGTCCATTCGCTCTACATGTCCTAGCCATCTCAGACGTCCAATACGCAGTTTTTTGACTAGGTCGATGTCGCTGTACAGCTCGTATAGTTCGTGATTGAATCTTCTCCTCCAAAACCCGTCAACGCAAACGGGACCGAAAATCTTCGAAGAATTTTTCTCTCGAAGCGACCAAGAATATCTTCATCCTCTTTTAATAAAGTCCATGTTTCAGCGCCGTAAAGCAGGACTGGGATGATTAAGGTCTTATATAGAGTCTCCTTAGTTGTTCGAGATAGGGCTTTACTGTTGAATTGCCTTATAAGCCCAAAAAAAAACCGATTGGCAAGAGTAATTCTTCGATTGATTTCTGCACTGATTTTGTTTTTCGAGTTTATAGCAGAGCCAAGGTAGACAAAGTCCCTTACTACCTCGAAGTTATAGCTGCCCACGGTGACGTTTTGTCCAATTCGTCGGTGTTGGTTTTCCCTTCTAGTTGACAGCATATACTTGGTTTTGCCCTCGTTTATCGCCAAACCCATTTTGGCCGCTTCCACCTCAATGCTTGCAAAAGCACCGGTGACAGCCCGCTGAGATCTTCCGATAATGTCTATATCGTCGGCGTATGCAAGCAGTTGTACAGACTTGTAATAGATTGTGCCTCCGGTGTTGGCTTGTGAGTTCCGCACAATCCGTTCAAGTACAATATTGAAGAAGTCACATGACAGCGCGTCACCTTGTCTGAAACCGCACTGATAGGGTCCAATCAGGCTGTTGATAAAAGGTTTCAGGCGTTCACACAATATCGCAGAAAAGATCTTGTATGCGATGTTGAGGAGACTGATGCCTCTATAATTGGCGCAGTTGAGGGGGTCTCCTTTCTTTTGGATCGGGCAAACGATGCTGAGATTCCATTCATCAGGCATACACTCGTCTGACCAAATATTAGAAATGAGTTGGTGTATGCACTCTGCCAATTCATCCCCAGCTGCCTTGATAAGTTCGGCCGGTAAGCCGTCAGGTCCAGCAGCCTTGTTCGATTTTAGCTTGGATATTGCTATCCTCACTTCGTTTTGGTCAGGTGGACGGAAATTTTGACTATCATCGTCTATGTTGAATGGTTCATTCTGCCTGACAGCGGGATGTTGGTCTTCGTCGCCGTTATACAGTCTGCAGAAGTAGTTTTTCCATATTCTCAGCACCGACTGTGATTCTACTACGAGGTTTCCATTTTCATCTCTACAGGTTTCTGTGCGGGTATTGCTCCTCTGACACGTTCTTTTTACCTTTTGGTAAAACTTCCGTACATTGTTCCTGGAGTATAGACTCTCGATATTCTCAAACGCGCGCTTCTCATGCTCTTCTTTTGGAGAAGCCGATGTTCTTCCCGTCTCTTTTGCTCGTAGAGCTCACGAGCAGCTCTCGTCTTCCTTCGCAGCGCCGCTTTGTATGCCTCATGTTTTGCTGCATGCACTCGCCGGCATTCTTCGTCAAACCAGGGGTTTCGCGGTGGTGGGCGAGCGAAACCCAGCACATCAGTCGCGGCGTTTCTGATGGCATGTTAGCAGCGTTGCCACTAGTCTTCGGTACTTGATGCTGGCGGCAAAGGGGTGATTGAGAGATTTCGGGATACGCGTTTAGCGAAGAGTCTGGCGGTCTCTTGCGATTGTAGCTTTTCGACGTTAAATTTTCTCACAGTGATTCTTCTTTGTTGCTCAGATTGGGATATCCGCATTCGTACCTTGGCTACAACAAGGTAATGATCCGAGTCTATGTTGGCCGCTCGGAAGGTCCGGACATCCAGAATACTGGAGGCATACCTTGCGTCGATCGCAATATGATCAATTTGGTTGATCGTGACATTATCATTGGACCGCCATGTCTGCTTATGAATATCGAGATGAGGAAACCATGTGCTTGCTATGGTGACATTTCGCTCCACAGCGAAATCAATTAGCCTTAGTCCGTTATCAGACGTGGTGTCGTGTAGGCTATGCTTACCGACAGCCCTACCAAAGACGTCCTCCTTTCCTATTTTGGCGTTAAAATCGCCCAAAACGATTTTGACGTCGTATTTAGGACATTGCTCATATGTATTGTCGAGGAGCTCGTAGAAACACTCTTTGGTGGCAGGGTCCTTTTCTTCTGTGGGGGCATGAACACACATTAGGCTTATGTTAGCGAATTTAGCCTTGATCCGGATAGTCATAATACGCTCGCCCACGTGTCGGAAGCTTAAGACTTCTTGCCTAAGTCTGCCGCGTATGACAAATCCGCATCCATATAAGCGTTGCCTGTTGCCTCTGTAGCAATCACCATAGTAGATGTCAGAGTTTTTCATCCTCTTTTTGCCCGGCCCATCCCATCGCACTTCCTGTATGGCGGTAATATCTGCTTTGTAGTAGTCTAGGGCCTCTGCTAGTTGTTCGGCTGCACGTGGTCTGTAAAGGGACAGAACATTCCACGTACAGATCCGAAGGTCGTTGTCCTTATTTCGTTTGCTGGGGTCGTCATTAGTTGGGTCATCCTTATCCGAGGCTTTTGGTTGTTTCGGAACCATGCGCTTTTTACGTGGTAGGGAAGTTACCCCGACGACACAACCCCCAACCTGGAGGGGCAGTTCCTTAATTATTCCCCTAGGACGAGGGGCCGGGTACACCGGTGCCAGTAGTCCACTACGGGAGTATGAGCGCTGCCGTTGGCCCATTAAGGGCTCCTCCGCCACCATCTCTATTCCAATGTCCTGACCAACATTGGAAATTCTTTACCGACCTGTGATCCGAATACGTCGAAGCAGCTCGCGCAAGGTATTCACTAAGTTCAACCTAACTGGAACTATAGACGCCACCGTTGACTCCGTCTAAGGAATTCGTCCGCTGCCGCCTGGGACAGGAAGAAGTGCTCTAGTGAAAAAAGCACTCTTCCCCCCCCTCTCTCATCTGCTGCCACCGCCAAACGGGGTTGGTTACCCATTTCTTGGATTAAGGTACTAGGCACCCGGCTGTCACCGCGTGGAGATTGAGAGTAGGAGTTGATACACCATATGATCGCATGCACTACCGTTTGACCAGACCATCTTAAGCTTGCTGAGAGGAAAAAAGTGTACGCTTTTTTTGTAGACTTTAAGGCGGCTTTTGACACGGTTGCGAGAAAATCGCTAATTTATAAGCTTAATGTGTTAGGAGTATCAAGTAAATTCACAAGACTAATAGAACACAAAATCAGCGGTATAGACGCGCGAAGAGATTTCTGAATATTTTGAGACAAGGTCAGGTGTTAAACAGGGCTGCTTGATGTCTAGAACCTCTTCTCTTTGTTCTATATATTAATGATTTACATGATTATATAGGAGGTGGACTAAATATTGATAACTTAAATATAAGACTTCTATTGTATGCGGATGACATGGTTATCTTCGCAGATGACATCGAAATTGTGCAAAAAATGATAGAACGACTGGAACATTACTGCAATGAATGGAACCTGGAAGTAAATTTGAGCAAATCTGGGATTATAGTTTTCCGAAACGGAGGCAGATTATCTGCACAAGAAAGATGTTTTTTTAAGGGACAGCAACTCAAAACTTTTTCATAATTTAGCTATTTAGGAGTAACTCTGACACCCAAAATGACTTTCGCCAAACATGTGGAAAAAAGAAATATCCGAGCGAAGAATGCAATAAATGCTACGCGGCAAAGTTTCTTAGGAAAGAAAAGTATCTCACTCAGAATGAAATGGAAGATATATTTGGCGGTATGTAGAGCAATTCAAGCTTATGCAGCGCAGGTATGGGGCTTCAGACATTTTGAGGACGTAGACAAGTTACAACGCTATTTTCTTAAAAGAATTCTAAAACACACCTAAGGTACGTCACGAAACTAAGTATGTTCCAATATGATAATAGTAAATTGCCACATCAACTGACCAATATATTGCTAAGGAAAAAACTTGTTTGGGTCAAGGCACTAAATGAGATATGCAGTAGCTTAGGTATGCAATGGAATAGAGAAATGGCCTCACGAGCAGAATGGGAGAACAGGAATATAGAAATTGTAAATCAACTCGAGTTGAAAAACCAGCAACAGAGATTGCAGAGAGCAGCTGGGAGCAGTGCCCGTATCTACAAACATCTGGGCTACACGAAGGGCCAACACTACTTCATTGATAGTAATGATCAAAGCAACATCACATGGATTTTTGAAGAGCTCTGCGACTTAATTTGGCTGAACGGAAATGGATACAATCCAAATGACACGAATCTATGTACGCTGGGCAATTTGAGGGAGATAGAAACGATACAACATTTCCCGGGCATATGCCCCATCCTCAGAGAGTTTAGATTAACCACTTTTGAGAAAATTTTACTTACAGAAGATGAAATAATACAAGTACTGAATGAAAATTTAAACTCAGACTGGGAAAAGTTAAATAAAATACCTTAAAATCACCTTAGCTTATAGAAAGATATTAATTTTGGAATATAATTAAACTTCATTGAATAAAATAATAAATGTGAATTTATATTAGCTTTATCTTGATATTATGCAACACAAAGAAATTGATTTCCGACAGACGACGGTTTTGTCATAGTTGTACGCTCTTTATTTTAATTATTTAATCGAAGAAAAATCTTACAAAGAAATGTAAAACTTTTTGTGCAATAAAGAACATTGAATTAAAGAAAAGATCATTGTAAGACTAACCACAGAATAGCACGGACGTGTTTTTAATTCGCTCCGCGATTATATAGTCTACAACTTTGAGCCTAAATATAGTGAAGTCTAGAAAATTTGAGAAAGTAATAATTATAATACCAACATATGATATCATCCAAATCAGAATGTATATAGTTTTACCAAAAAGCAATATAAGAGAAACGAACTGGGGTATGAAACCTCTCATCACTCGCTGGCTGTACGTGCCCGTCATCAGGCCTATACTACTCTATGGCGTGATCGTATGGTGGACTGCTCTTGGTAGGGCTGTCGACCTCACTCAACTACCTAAGACGCAAAGATCTGCATGCATGTGTATCAGAACAACTCCCTCTTCAGCACTGGACATTTTGTTCAACCTGCTGCCCTTAGATATTTTCGGCAACAAATGGCTGCCAGTGCGGCCATCTGACTAAAAGCCTCCTCGCAGTAGTCCAGCTATCACAGTGGCCACTCCTAGATCGTTGGTCTTCTTAAATCGACCAATGAAAATACGAACTACACCCCGCCGAAACTGAGATTTGACCAAAACTACCGTACGAGTATCCCTGCACGTGATGAATGGGATAACTCTCCCCCTGTAGATTCGGTTCACTCCTTGATAGAAGGTGGGGTGGGTTGTGTTGTTTTCTGCGAAAATCTCAACTTGAGCACCTCTTTCCGCCTCCCAAGTCACTGTAGCGTATTTCAGGCAGAAATCATAGCGATTAAGGAAGTCCTGACCTGGCTAAAATGTAATGTATTATCTGTCAGGGTTATTAGCCTTTTCACTAACAGTCAAGCGACCAAGTCCCTGGAATTGTGGTCCTTGCCTTTAAAAGCCACCTTAAATTGCCGTTTGTCACTTACGAAGATGACAGAACAGTTCAATATTCACCTATGCTGGGTGCCAGGCCACAGGGACATTCCTGTAAACTGCAGGGCGAACGAGATTGCCAGACTGGGTACAACTCTAAGGCTTTTGCCTAATAGGCAAGCCCTGGGTACGGAGCAAGCAGAGAGTACGGAGGGGCTGTATCGGGAGCTGGAGAAAATATCTTCCAGGCTATTCAGGAGCTGCGACGGCACGATATGAACAAGAGCGCGACCATCTTCAAAATAGCCGCCCAAAGAAGGAGGAATGCTTAGGAGCTTAGCTTCTTGTGGATGACGACAAAATTCTGCAGAGGTGGCGGCAGTATTGTGAACAACTTTTGAATGAACACTTTCCCCGGCCATACTTTCCAAGAGCCACCCCTAGCTGTAAATAAATACCCGACATTACAGTCGAAGAAGTTAGTGAGGCGGTCAAATACTTCAAAAAACGAAAAGCGGTTGGGCCAGACGAGATGCCCTCTGAGTTCTGGAAAAAGATGGGAGATGTCGGGTTCAGATGGCTCAGAATTCTTATCTCCAAATTTGTGAGAGGTGATTCAATGGCGAATCAATGGATGGAAAGTTACCTTCTCCATGTATACAAAGGCAAGGGTGATACGCGAAACTGTGGTAACTACCGTCCGATCAAGCTGATGTCACACACCATGAAGATCGTTGAGCGGGTATTAGGTTGCCAAGTGCCACAAATAATATGGCTATCTGATGATCAGTGAGGGGTTTGTCTCGGGTTAATCAACCACAGATGCAATCCAAAGTATAAGGATCATAATGGAAAAACATAGTGATTTCTTAAAGGATTTGCATATTGTATTGGTTGGCTTTGAAAAGGCATTCGACAGACAACCACGAGATCTGATATGGGTGGCGCTAAGACATCGAGGGGTTCCAGAAACCTATGTACAGATGATCATGGACATGTACGAAGGAGTAAAGACGAGAGTAAGATGCCCCGCTGGAGTAACCGAAGAGTTCCCAGTCAAAGTCGAGGTGCACCAGGCAAGCGTTTTAAGTCCTTTGCTCTTTATTATAGTCCTTGATTATCTGCTTGAAGGTAAAGTTATGGACCCCAAGGTACATCAGTTATTCTTTGCTGACGATGGAGCCGTCATACGTGAGGATCCTACATCCCTGCAACGGGCACTTGACGTGTTGGTGGACGTTCTGGAGGAAAATGGGTATCGCATAAGTTCAAAGCAGACAGAGTACTTGTGTTGCCCGTTTTCTGATCCACTCAGGCCTATTCCAGACATTTATTTGAATGGAGCAGTGCTTCCCAAGTGCTGGCTCCAAAATTCAAATATCTGGGATCTATGATCAATAGCAAAGCAACTTGTGATTACGACATCAATGATCGTGTAAGCGCAGGGTGGATGAAGTGGCGAGAAAACTCCGCTATCTTCTGTGACAGAAAGATGCCACCTGAGTTCAAAGGAAGGCTCTATACCGCAGTTGTGGTTCACATACATACGGTTCACAATGTTGGACGATGTACAAAAGGTATGAGAGTAAATTAACGGCAGCTGAGATAAAGATGCTTCGCATGACAGCAGGAGTGACAAAGCTTGATCAAATAAGAAGTTCGAAGATCCATGGAAGCTTTCACATCAAAGAAACCATCGTACTCAGCTGGTATTGCCACGCTCAAAGAAGAGATCATAAGGCAATATCAATACACGTTCCAAAGATATCGCGATGTAGGAAAGGCAGGCCTATAAACGCCTGGATCACACAAATGCGACGACATCGGCATTTCATGGTCCTCAGTAACCGAGTGATCCAAGATCGGCTGGCCTGCCTATATTTTCTGAGGTCAAATAGGCGAACTCCATAGGTGGATCAGTAGAAATATGGTGAAGTGGGAGGGTTGCGATCCCTTAATTTCGGATTATAACCTCGCTGATAAAAGGAAGAAGAAAAAGAACAAGGTAAGCCCTAGGTATGCCCCTCGCTACATGTAACCATCTACTAAATCTGAACGCTATTAGTAAGACTAACCGCAGACGGGAGAACATCTTAGCGTGTCATATTTCGTGACCTAAGTTGGCCTGTCTCATAAAATAATGTTCCATCTAGGGGCCCCTCCTTGATAACGTCGGCGATTGTGCGTCCTTAGGCGTCATGGGCATCCATCGCTTTATCAAAATATCCGGTTGGTTTGAATTAGTCCCTGAGTGCATTCAGATAGCCAACCTAACCTTGCATAACCTTTGTAGGGTAAAGGTGTTATTAGCAAAGAAGTGAAGAAGAAATTAATATGTTTTCATTAAAGTATAATTTGATCAATATCCAGGAAAACGTCAGAATTTACCCACTAAACAAAATTGACGCACGGTCTAATGCCATATTTCCATAAAAAACAATTGGTTTTTGCAAGGATTGAAATGAGTTGCATCCACCGCACAAGACATGGTTGCTTCTGTCATAAGTAGCCAAACTGCTGCAAATTGTTAACGTAGTCGACTGAAGGAAGACCTTCGTGCCTCCTCTTGAGAATGTGGTTTTCTTCTTCGGACACTCTTTTTTTAAACTCGTATGACAAATTGAATTTAAGTTACTTGAATTCGTGCACAATTTTGGCTTTTAATTGATTGTACAATTTTTTTTTTAACAAAATAAAAAAGTTGTCCCATACGCGTTAAAGGTAGTCTTACTTTACAAAAATCTTTTTGAATTTTTCAGATCCATTTTGAGCAGTTATTTTATCTTCTTAAACTCCACAGGTTGGATCTAGAGAATTCCCCACCAAACACACCTTCACACCCAAGTTACACGAGTTTGTGGTATCAAAACGGCATCTAGTGCTTATTAGGTTTTTCATTTCTAAGAAGAAGTGGGCAAGATCTCCAGGTAAAGGGACCAGAGGAATAGAGGCGCTCCGTCGAATCTATATCCTAAGACCGTCCATACGTGGTGAAGAACTGCATCCTGCACGAGGTGTCCCTGCTGTGAACTAAATATGGCGGATCTCAAGAGGAAAACTTTTAAAAACCCGTAATCCCAGGTATTGGACGACCGTGCCCGAATGATGAATGGCACAACGTAATCGTATCTTCTAACCGTGAACTTCGGATACCAAGCGACCCGTGACTTCAACCACCATTCCCTGTGCATGGGGCTCTGCTGCGGGCGAACAACCCTTTCCCAGTTATGAAACTAAATGAATCATAAAAATACAAAAAACAACAATCAAGAGGAATGCACACCTCCTAAAGTGCATACCGAGATCACCCTGGACCTCTCAACCTCTACAGACTGGGCACTTAGTCCTATCATAGCAGCACTACTGACGTCTACTGACATGATTGACAGGAGCGAAATCATGTCAGTAGATGGGGCTTCAGGCAGACAGACACCATCGACTCGACTGATTTTCTGTCACCGACGGGGAAATTCTCCTCGCATCACCGAGCTCGGCTGTAATGGTGATTGGGGCTCAAACCGTTGACGTTAAAAACCAGGTGGGGGAAAAAGTCAAGCTTTCGAGGGCTGGACGAGGACGCCTCAAGTAATACGTCAAAGATGGCTTTAGCCTAGAATAGGTCCAAGCTCCGCTGCGAGAATATCCCCTAAAGCGTCCCAGAAGAGATAGCGCTACACCACCCGATGACGCTGCAAAAAGGAAGGCAAGGTCACCCAAATCCACGAGCACTGGACCCACCGATAGTGGCTGCTGTAGCCAGTGACAAAATTTGTGTCATTCCATCTGGACGACAGAGCAGCTCAGGCAAGTACAATACTCCATTTTGGATAAAATCCTGCAACAAAATGAGGGATCCACCAAACCACAGCTCCTCGGCTGCACCTTCAAACCAGGCTGGCTACTCTTTATCTGCAAGAATAAAATTACAGATTATTATTGTCTTCTCTGCTCTGGAGCTTAGCTATAGACGAATTTCTACAGCTACTAAACAAATCTGGTTACAGAGTAGAAGGATACGCAGATGATGTCATCAGCGTTGTAGGACAATTCGAAAACATCATGTCGGAAATAATGCAAGGTGCCCTCAACTTGATCTTAAAATAGTGTAAAACCAAGAGCCTAACCATCAACCCTGGAAAAACTATGTACCCTTTTCTAAGAAGAGGAAGCTCGAACTGAAAAAAATCTTACTGGAAAACACCCCCATAAGCCCTACAGGGGAAGCAAAATATCTTGGGATAGTCCTAGACAAAAAGCTTAACTGGAACTCTCACCTAAACAGTGTTATCAACAAGGCGACCAGGACAATGTTGCCAACGCCTCTTTGGTAAAAAATTGGGTCTGAAGCCCAACATGATATCCTAGATGTACAGCACAATCTTCAGGCCAATGATCACCTACGCCACTCTCGTATGGTGGCCTAAAACACAAAGTTCAAAGCTATGGAACAGCTAAATCGACTGCACCGATTAGCCTATGTCGGCATTACCGGATCTGAGCATTCTATAAAACGTCCAAAACAACCCAATCTTCAAGATTACAGATACGATGCTCAAGTGATTGCGGCTCTCCAAGAAATTCGAAGTGGTCATTAGTGACCGTCAAGAATAGAGAAACAAAGGTCTCAAGATACCACCCAACGCACAAATTTGGTACACAGATGGCTCCAATTAGGAAAATTGCACTTCCGGGGCTGGGGTCTATGGTCCCAACTTTCAGCGTGCAGTAGCGCATGGTAAATCACCTACTATCTTCCAAGCAGAAGTCCATGCAATAGAAGTATGTATTCGGGAATGCCTGCGAAGAAACACTACCGGAACCCGCATCTTTATCTATTCAGACAGCCAGGCAGCACTAAGGGCCCTTAATTCGTATACGGTAGGGTCAAAGCTGGTGTGGGACTGTCTCGACCTCCTGGATAACCTCGCATCCACAAATCAGGTTACCGTAGCATGGATTCCTGGATTCGAAAATTTTGAAAGGATCGAATGAGCAGACTGTCTGGCGAGGAGAGGCGCTGGGTGCCCTCTCATCGGCCCTGAACCCCAGTGATATTCACTCCACAATAACAAAATGGGAAACTAAAGGACTCGCCGAACACTGCGCGAACCAAAGGGCTTAAGACAAGCGAAGAAGTTCATAAACCCCACCAGAAATAAAGCCAACAAGCTACTTGAACTAAGCCAAGATAATTTGCGAACTCTAACGGGCTACCTAACCGGACAGTGTCCACTCAGCTACCATCTAAATAAAATGAAACTTTCAGATACGGCCATGTGCCGACTCTGCGGGGATCAAATAGAAACAGCAGAACACATTCCTTGTGAATGCCCAGGGGGCGCAAAGAAAGGATTACTCCATCTAACGCGGGTTTCGATGGGCCCTGGAACATGGAACCCAAGATATTATTGAGGTTTATCAAGAGCTTCAATTTTTAATTCTGGTTAACCATTGGGCCAGCATAATAGATGTTATCGGTCGCAGTGCACTTGGGCCCCAAGCATCGTATCGTATCGTAGGAGTACTGAAAGTGCTAAACATGCCAAATGACAGACTGTCAAAGAATGTATTTCTTAAAACAATTGGGAGCAGGACCAGCTGATTCCAGGAGTGGTAAGAGTTGGTCAATGTTTATAAAATTGAAGTTAATTTGGATTTGTTGATACGGTTAAGAAAGGAAGTTTTAAGATAGAACTACATTCCACACAGGGAAAATCTACTTCTAAGGTGTATCTGTGCAACTTGGGAGCGCGCCAGGACATCTTTCACTTCCTTGGTAGATGTTCACTATTCTCGAAACAAGAAGACACATCTTTATCAGCGATTTTTTATCGGAGGATAATATTGCGATATCTTCGTAGCATATCTCAAAAGAACACCAAGGGAACACTCTTAGGATTGAACTAGCTGTTGAAAAAAAACTTAATAATTTTTAAGTACTCGTACCCAGATGGCATCGTCATGTTTCCATGATTTTTCTAATATTTATTTAATTGAAACAAATGAATTAATTATTACATCAATATATTATAGTTTAAGTTCATATCTCTATGGTTTTTATTCCATCTCAATCTAGTGCAATATTCACATAAGTATTTGACTCTCATATTCAATTTACATTTTTTCCGAATCTATTTCCACCAAATTTTACTCTTTCTTTTTCGGAAAATTTCATATGTAGCATGCTTCTTCTGTATTTTACAATCTTGCCCTATGATAATGAAAAGATCCGCAACCGCTATGGAAACGTCGGGATAGTAAATGAATTGCATTATACGAGTTCTCGTATATCATTGCCTCAATTACTTACTTACTTACTTAGATGGCGCTACAGTCCGGGGTAGACCTGGGCCTCAACCAACAAACCTCTCCAGCCAGCACGGTTACGAGCCAGCTGCCTCCAGTTGCGCACGCCAAGTCGATTGAGGTCCCCCTCCACTTGTTTGCGCCACTTACCGCGAGGTCGTCCTCTACTGCGCCGTCCGTCCGGGTTGGATTCGAAGACTTTCTTAGCGGGAAGGTTGGGCTCCATCCGCTCTAAATGACCCAGCCATCTTAGTCGCTGTATGTGAACTCTTCTGGCTAAGTCGATGTTCTTGTACAGGCCGTATAGTTCGGCATTGTACCTTCTCCTCCACTCACCGTCTATGCAGACGGGACCAAAGGTCGCTCGAAGAACTTTTCTCTAGAAATAACCAAGGGCATCCTCATCCGGTTTTTTCAAAGCCCATACCTCTGCGCCATACAGCAGGACTAGGATGATTAATGTCTTATAAAGAGTTACCTTAGTAGTTCGAGATAGGGCTTTGCTACTCAATTGCCATTTTAGCCCATAGAAACAACGATTGGCAAGAGTAATTCTCCGTGTGAGATCTCCACTCATCTCATTTGCGGAGCTGACCATAGAGCCTAGGTAGACAAAATCCTTTACTACCTCAAAATTGTATCTGTCTATTGTGGCGTTCTGCCCAAGACGCCGATGTTGGGTGTCCTCTTCTGTAGACAGCATATATTTTGTTTTGCATTCATTGACCGCTAGACCCATCTTTGCTGCCTCGATCTCAATACTCGTAAATGCCCCATTGACGGCCCGCTGAGTTCTTCCGATTATGTCAATGTCATCGGCATAAGCGAGTAGTTGTACAGACTTGAAGAAGATTGTACCTCCGGGGTTGGCTTGTGAGTTTCGTACAATTCTCTCAAGTATTATGTTAAAGAGATCGCATGATAGCGCGTCGCCTTGTCTAAGACCTTTCCTGACATCGAACGGTTCGGTGATGTTCTTACCGACTTTGATGGAGCAGCGAGAGTTCTCCATCGTCATTCTGCACAAACGGACAAGCTTGGCAGGGATGCCAAGACTAGACATGGCTCCGTATAACTCGTCTCTATACACGCTATCATAGGCAACTTTGAAACCGATGAAAAGGTGGTGCGTATCGATTTTATATTCATGGGTTTTTTCCAAGATCTGCCGTAGTGTGAATATTTGGTCAATGGTGGACTTTCCATGCCTGAAACCCCACTGATAAGGACACATGAGGTTGTTGACGATCGGTTTTAGGCGTTCACATAGTAAGGCAGACAGGATCTTATATGCGATATTTAGGAGACTTATACCTCTGTAGTTGGCGCAGTTCAGAGGGTCTCCTTTCTTCAGGATCGGGCAAACGATGCTGAGGTTCCATTCATCGGGCATACTTTCGTCCGACCAGATTTTACAGATGAGCTGATGCATGCTCCTTACCAACTCATCTCCTCCTGCCTTGAAAAGTTCAGCGGCAAGGCCGTCGGCTCCAGCAGCTTTGTTGGATTTGAGTTTAGATATCGCTATACTCACTTCATTATGATCGGGTTGACGGGAATTTTGACTGCCATCGTCACTGTTGAATGGCTCATTCTGCCTGACAGCGGAATATTGATCATCATCGCCGTTTAACAGTCTGCAGAAGTGTTCCTTCCATATCCTCAGCACCGACTGCGATTCTACTACTATGTTGCCATTTTCGTCCCTGCAGGCTTCTGTTCTGGCTTTGAAACACTGGCATGTTCTTTTTACCCTTTGGTAAAATTTTCGAACATTATTCCTGGAACAAAGTCTCTCAATCTCCTCGATCGAGCGCTTCTCATGCTCTTTTTTCTTCTTTCTGAGAAGTCGATGTTCCTCTTTTCTCCTGCGCACGTAGAGCTCGTAAGCAGCTCTAGTCCTTCTATGCGGCGCCGCTTTGTACGCCTCTTGTTTTGCTGCATGTGCTTGCCGGCATTCCTCATCAAACCAGGGGTTTCGTTGTGGTGGGCGAGAGAAACCCAGTACATCAGAGGCGGCATCTCTGATGGCTTTTTGGCAACGCTGCCACTGGTCTTCCGCATTTGCTGCTGGCGGCATAGGACTAAGATTGAGATTAGAAGAAACACGATCGGCAAAGGTTCTGGCGGTCTCTTGCGATTGTAGCTTTTCGACGTCAAATTTCCTCACAGCATTTCGTTGATTTCGCTCCGTTGTGGATATCCGCATCCGTACCTTGGCTACAACTAGGTAGTGATCCGAGTCCACGTTGGCTCCTCGGAAAGTCCGGACACCCAGAATACTGGAAGAGTGCCTTGCGTCGATCGCAATGTGATCGATTTGGTTGACGATTTTTCGATCAAAGGAGAGCCATGTTCCTTTGTGAATATCGAGACGTGGGAACCGCGTACTAGCTACAACAAAGTTTCGCCCCGCCGCAAAGTCGATTAGCCTGAGTCCGTTGCCGGAAGTGTTGTCGTGCAGGCTGTGCTTTCCGACCACGCTACTAAAGACGGCCTCTCTTCCTAGCTTTGCGTTAAAGTCGCCTAGGATAATTTTAACGTCGTGGTTAGGGCATTGCTCATACGTCTTGTCCAAGAGCTGGTAGAAGTCATCCTTTGTCGCGTCGTCCTTCTCCTCGTGAGGGGCGTGAACGCATATTAGGCTAATGTTGGCAAATTTAGCCTTGATATGGATAGTCATGAGGCGCTCGTTCAAATGCCGGAAACTCAAGACTTCTTGCCTAAGTCTGTCTCCAATGACAAATCCGCACCCGAATAGACGCTGTCCTTTTTGTCTGTAGCAATCGCCGTAGTAGATGTCGCAGTTTTTCATACTCCTTTTGCCCGGCCCATCCCATCGCACTTCTTGGATGGCGGTAATGTCTGCTTTGAGACACTCTAGGGCCTCCGCAAGTTGTTCGGCTGCACGTGGTTTGTAGAGGGACCTAACATTCCATGTGCAGACACGAAGATCTTTTTCCTTTTTACGTTTGCATGGGTCGTCAACAGTAAGATCATCCGTATCCGAGGCTGTTGGTTGCTTCCTAACCAAAGGTTTTTTACGTGGTAGGGAAGTTAACCCGACGGCACAACCCCCAACCTGGAGGGCCAGATCCTTCTTTTTTGTACCCCTAGGACAAGAGGCCGGATACACCGATGTCAGTAACCCACTTCGGGGATATGAGCGCTGCCGTTGGCCCATTAAGGGTTCATCCGCCACCATCTCTTTTTCAATACCCTGACGTAGTATTGAAAATCCTTACAGACCTCAGCTCCAAATATGTTGAAGTAGCTCCAGTAAGGTATCCGCTGGTCTGTAGACGTCACCGTTGATTCCATCGAGAGAATTCGTCCGCCGCACGTCCTCCTTCTGAGGACCTCTTGCTAGACTTCTGAGACGCATATTTCAGCCGATCAGGTCAACAAGAGATGCCTCGTCCGGTTAGACATATGCGCGCTGAAGTTCACCCAGATGTGCTTATGCAGGTCTGAGTGTTCAGCTGCACATATATCGTCAGACTCAGCATACGCTCATCGTTAGTTCACTCATCAGATAGCTATCCAGCGGGCACCGCGTTGAGGTGATGATGCGATTTTGCCCACCAATTGCCTCAACTACATGACCGAAAAACCCGACGAAGCTTACCCTTCAACATAAAGAGCTAGGACACGATTTGGTCAATGAATCCATTTAGTACTACGTTCTTTCAAGTCATGGTGACGTTTTTACATCCACCCCTTATTGACCACACTGGCCATTTATCCATTACACTGCAGAAGTACAATGAAACTTCATCCACTTGGTACTGGCCACCATTTGTGTCGTTGGTGGTTATTGAGTGCGAAATGTCTGTGTTTAGCTTTCGATTGAATTTGATTGTATTTGAGAAATTGCTGAAACCCACTCCAATGTCAAAATTTATTACTGCTTCCCCGTTTTCGTACAAAAATAGAATGAGCAGAATGGGTGAAACTAATATCGCACTGAATGTGTGTAGATTACAATATGAGGGGGAGATCCTGGCGAGATGACACTACAATTCCCGTGGAAATTTATCCCCCTATTTTTCAGGAGAAAAGTTCTTCAATATCTCTGTCGCATTCGATTGTAAGCGACAGAGAAGAAGAATGGGCGGAATTCCAGAAGAAACTACACATACTAGCGCTTCTCTTGTGTTTTTCTTCCTGGCAAAGCACAAGAATATTCTGGCGATGCTATTTCAATATCACATCGTTTCCTTATTTCTTCGTCGATATTTCATGTTGGCTTCTGCCACGTGGATGATTTATTAGGGACGCAGGCATTTAATTCGATTTTACCGCCTTTGGCGGTGTTTTGTTGGGATTTCTGTATTTTTTTTTTCCGACGAGGACCAAAATGTAAGAAATTTTGGCACTTACATTCAGACTGTGGTTGGGTTTACTTCTACTTCTTCTTAGTGTCACTTTCGGGCGATTGTATTTTTTGTGGGGAAAAGTTTCCACATAAAGAAGAGGAAAAATAAGAAGCCTCAAGTGCGGTACCTACAATTTATGGACGGAAATTAAGCTTAAAGATACAATTTAAAATTGTAAATGATGAGGGATTTTAAAGGCACGTGGAGAGGGTATTCATTTCTGTTTATTACAACTTTGTTTCTGCTTTGGTTTGTTTACTTTTAATTTGTGGTTGCTCATAGCATTCTGTGTGTAGATGCCCACTCTAAAGTGCCCAATGTCTCCCGGAAAATGAAATACTCTCTTTTTGCATTACAAAAGTATTTTCGAATACTCTTTTAGTAAGGTGGGTGCCACTTTGAGCGCCGTCTCACTATTAAAGATGGAACACAAATGCACAATGTATTGAAGAAAACTAAAACAAACTCTTGCACGAAAACAAACAGGAACACGAACACAAAATAAACTTCTTTTTAACGATGAAACAAAACGAAGTTCTTCTTGAAGAGGCTTGATTGATAAGTCCCTGCATTCGCGTTGGAATTCGGAAGAAAACGAACTTCTTCCTGAAGAGGCTTGATTGCAGAAATCCTGAATTCCGGTTGCCATTCGGAACCAATTGAAGTTCTTCTTGAAAGGGCTTGGTTGTCGAATCCTTGACTTTGCTTGAGGAAGAGTGGAGCACTTGAGTGCAAAAATCCAGAGTCGAAGAAGTCGGTGAGCGTGATGTGAGTTCTTGTTTTTGTTTTTTTTGTTTTTACATCTGGTGCTGAAAGAATTCTCAGTCGATCGCAGGGAAGACATAAGGCGTAGCTTTCCGAGGATACCTGGAGACGGATTGACGAACGAAAACAGCTGAAAGCTCGCGTTGCAGCTACCCCAGCAGCAGGGAGAAGCGAGCTAGAGTCCCTATATCACATGAAGATGAGAGTAGTTCAGCGTAGCGTGCGACGTGACAAGCGCAACAACATCAACGCGCTGGCTACAGAAGCAGAAGAAGCAGCACGGAGGTGCAACAGCAGAGCTGTCTACAGAATCACGATAGAGTTGGCAGCTGGTCGCAGCTCCAGCCAACACCCAGTGAAAAGCTTAGATGGTTCCTTGCTCATTTCGAATGAGGACCAGCTCAAGAGATGGAAGAGCATTTTGCTACGGTTTTAAACCGTGTATTCGCTAGCGATATGCTCCCAAATCAGACTGAGATGCCCGAGGTGGGAAGTTCCCGAATACGCACCATGACTCCCAGTAAAGATGAGATCATTACCGCGATCAAGGCACTCAAAACCAACAAGGCGGTAGGACTTGACGGTATTCCAGCAGAGCTCTTACGAGCAGCGCCAACAACATCGGCTGAGCTTCTGCTTCCACTTATAGATAGAGCTTGGGAACCTGTGAGCTTTCCTAACGAGTGGAAAAAGGCAATGATCGTCAAGCTTCCTAAGAAAGGAAATTTAATGGAGTGCGGAAACTGGAGGGGTATCTGCGTGCTGCCTACTGTAGCTAAGATAATAGCTAAAATCATCCTGGAGCGAATCAAATAACATCTCGAAGACACACTCGATGCCGAACAAGCAGGTTTCCGCTCTGAATCCTCCTGTGCGGACCACATCAACAGCCTGCAGATTATCATCGAACACTGTGTTGAATATCGATCGCCACTGCACCTGCTGTTCATCGATTTTGAGAAGGCGTTCGATGGTGTCAACAGGGAGTTTATTTGGCGTGCCTTACGCAGAAGAGGTATTCCCGATAAACTAATTGCTATTATCAAAGCTATATATGAAGGCTCCAAATGTCACGTTCTGCACAGGGGAAGGTTGTCTGAGGAATTTGAGATCCAAAGTGGGGTAAGACAAGGCTGTATCCTTTCACCAATATTATTTCTATTGGTGATTAGCGATGTGCTTTATGCAGCTTTGTCGACGGGAAATGGAGGAATTCGATGGACTCTTACATCTCAACTGAAACATCTTGACTACGCTGACGATGTATGCTTACTCTCCCACAGAATTATGGACCTCCACCAAATGACAGCAGATGTGGAGAGGGAGGCAGGCATCGTCGGGCTGAAAATTAATACGGCAAAAACTAAAATGATCAGCCTTGGAATTAACTCATCGGCTCAAATATGCATTGCTGGACAACCGGTAGAGAGAGTAGAGGATTTCCAGTATCTTGGGAGTATTGTCTCGACCGATGGTGGAACCAAAGTGGATATAGCCAACAGGATCGCCAAAGCAAGGTTCGCGTTCGGTATGTTGTCCAAAATATGGCGAAGCAATTCAATCAGTTTGAGCACCAAGATAAGACTGTTCCGCTCCAACGTTGAATCCGTGCTGCTATATGGTTGCAGCACGTGGAGAGTGACCACTACCATCACCAGAAAGCTGCAAACGTTTGTTAATAGGTGCCTGCGTAATATCTTAAGGATTTTCTGGCCCAATCGTATCTCTAACGAACACCTTTACGAGAGAACGGGTCAGAAACCAATAGGCACAGCCATCCAACGGCGGAAGTGGCAGTGGATTTGTCACACGTTCCGTAAGGGTGACAGTTCCATAGCGAACCATGCTATGCAATGGAACCCTCTAACTCAGGATGGCAGAAGACCCGGCGGTCCGAGGAGAACATGGCGCAGAACAGTCGAGAAGGAGGCACGGCAGTTAGGGAAAAGTTGGGGAGAACTCAGACACATTGCCAGAAACCGTACACGATGGCGCATAGGCATAGTAGAGGCCCTAGGACCCACAAGGGGATACAGGACATAAAGAAGAAAGAAGAAAAAGTTGTGAGTTCTTGTAGAACTGCTTATTTTGAAATTTTTATGTCGACTATTTTATTTTTGAATTTGAAAATTTTAGACTTATCGAAAATTAAAAAGCAAAGAGTACTCGATGCGTTCGAAAATAACCCGAGCAAGTCCCACACCTACCGGTGTTATCGTGAGTCGACCGTCACGATGACAAACGTCACAAGACGTCAACCGCCACACTCTTTATTTAAACAGAGCCATCTATTACCAGTATGTATTCGAAATGCCGAATTTAGTGAAGACAGACACCTATAGAATTCGAAAACATTCAATTCCTAATAAGAATGCTGAGCTCTTGAGGTTCTGGTTGGAATAAGTAAATATAATTGAGATGCACGAATTTGATGTTAATGGAAAAAATTTACTGGAATTTCTCGAGGACTCGGTTGCGGTAATTTTGGTAGGGCAGTAGGATATCAAAATAGGGAATTTACTTTTTTTGGGTGCTTTGGGTAAGTTGGTAAACGATTATTGTTACTGTTCGGTGGATTTTTATTTTTTTAAATACTTGAATACGTTTTCTCTAATATTTTCATATGCCGCTGCTTATTGAGATCTCAAGTATGACACACGCAACGAATGTCATAAAGTACTTCGCACTTGCACATAAGTTATTTTGGCACCCAAACAATCTGCATGGGAATAAAATTAAATTAGACCAGCTTGTAGATCTAAAAGAATATGATGACCTTCCTAATATAGATGAAAAAAACCGAGTATCTCAGAAAGAAGAAGAATCACGTTTACCTTTAACGAAGGACTAAAACATTTTGATCCCAAAAATAAATGATTCGATGCAACGAATATATAAGAAACATAAAATTGATTGTCTTGAACTCAATTTCAGAGAAAATTATACATTTTTAAAAAGCTTTGTAGAGAAAAGAGACAGTTGCATGAAAATAATATTTTCCTACAACTGAAATATGTAAGAAATAGTAAAGAATTGTGGTCTCTTGCTAACTCAATCAAAAAGAAAAAAATTGTTTGTTTGTTGTTTCAAATTTACCATAAGAAGATTTTAGAAATCATTTCTGTAGCCCTTTGTCGCCAGAAACTACAATAGGAATGGCAATATTTCCCCTACTTTACGTGCCTAGCTTAACCTTCGATCAGCCTATCACACTATCTGACCTATGTTGTGTCCTGCATAATAGTAAAGATAGCAAAGCTGCTGGACTGGATCGAATTCCATTCGAAGTTTTTAGACACTCAGCTTTTTAAATGAAATTTTAATATACTTTAACAGCATTTTTGAAAACGAAGAAGTTCCTACGTCTTTTCTTCAATCTGTCATTGCTCCGATTCCGAATCTAACTATCGTGGTTTGTCACTCCCAGATGCAATCTACAAAATACTTACATGTACGCTACTAGGTTAGGTTGAGTTTTTTTTTTCGTTGTCAACGAATAATAATGATAATTTTTTATTTAACTTTAATTCGTAATTACACAGTGAATATACAAGAGAAAAAAATTGGCATGACAAAACTTGCCTTGCCGTCTGCCGAGATTGACAGTTTAATACTTACTTACTTACTTAGATGGCGCTACAGTCCGGGGTTGACGTACACCTCAACCAACACACCTCTTCACCAAGCGCAGTTTTTTTTTTTTTGTTTAATAAAAAGGAAACCCAAATCCCAGAGCAATCAGACTCTCTGGTCCATTGTACTACCAGGCAGGAACCTTTCTTTGGTGCAGCGGTTGGTAAAACTTCGATGTAATTTGTTTTCCTTTATACTCGGGTGGCTGATGATTGCTGTTCCCCGCTGGGGCTTGAACCTGCACACATCGGTTAACGAGCAAACACACTACCCACTGCACCACTGCCACCCCAGCCAGCGCGGTTACGAGCCAACTGGCTCCAGTTGTGCACGCCAAGTCGGTTGAGGTCCCCCTCCACTTGTTTGCGCCACCTACCGCGAGGTCGTCCTTTACTGCTCTGTCCATCCGGGGTGGTTTCGAAGACTTTCTTAGTGGGAACGTTGGGCTCCATCCGCTCTAAATGACCCAGCCATCTTAGTCGCTGTATGTGAACTCTTCTGGCTAAGTCGATGTCGTTGTACAGGCCGTATAGTTCGGCATTGTACCTTCTCCTCCACTCACCGTCTATGCAGACGGGACCAAAGAGCGCTTGAAGAACAAAATCATTTACTACCTCAAAATTATATCTGTCTATTGTGGCGTTCTATTCAAGACGCCAATGTTGGGTGTCCTCTTCTGTAGACAGCATATATTTTGTTTTGCATTCATTGACCGCTAGACCCATCTTTGCTGCCTCGATCTCAATACTCGTAAATGCTCCATTGACTGCCCGCTGAGTTCTTCCGATTATGTCAATGTCATCGGCATAAGCGAGTAGTTGTACAGACTTGAAAAAGATTGTACCTCCGGTGTTGACTTGTGAGTTTCGTACAATTCTCTCAAGTACTATGATAAAGAGATCGCATGATAGCGCGTCACCTTGTCTAAGACCTTTCCTGACATCGTATGGTTCGGTGATATTCTTAGCGACTTTGATGGAGCAGCGAGAGTTCTCCATCGTCATTCTGCACAAACGGACGAGCTTAGCAGGGATGCCAAGACTAGACATGGCTCTGTATAACTCGTCTCTATACACGCTATCATAGGCAACTTTGAAACCGATGAAGAGGTGGTGCGTATCGATTTTATATTCATGGGTTTTTTCCAAGATCTGTCGTAGTGTGAATATTTGGTCAATGGTGGACTTTCTCGGCCTGAAACCGCACTGATAAGGACCTATCAGGTTACTGACGATCGGTTTTAGGCGTTCACATAATACGGCAGACAGGATCTTATATGCGATGTTGAGGATACTTATACCTCTGTAATTGTCGCAGTTTAAAGGGTCTTCTTTCTTCAGGATCGGGCAAACGATGCTGAGGTTCCATTCATCGGGCATACTTTCGTCCGACCAGATTTTACAGATGAGCTGGTGCATGCTCCTTACCAACTCATCTCCTCCTGCCTGGAAAAGTTTAATACATTACTAAAAAAGAGAAAGATGAAGAAGGGCAAAGTATTAATGATTTTAGAAAAGGCATTATAGATATAAAAATATACAGTATAACATTTACATAAAAGTAAAGATAGCTATCTAATTTGAACTTAGCAAATTGAACCTGAGTTCTGTTTTTAGTCTAAAAAACTGTTTAGATAGCTTAAAGCATGACTGCGAAATCGATAAAGTACTTTCCAACTATAGGATCCATTTAGAATGCATTTCGTTTCATCAAGTGTGAGGGAGCTCTTAGAAAAGTAAAGCCTGCGGATTTCCAAAAGAATAGGACACACTGCTAGGAAGTGAAAGATATCTTCAGTCTCATTACGGTTACAAAGGCGACAAGTTGCTCGGAGATCAAGTCTGTGTGGGGTGTAGTTAAAACCTAAAGTTTCGGTTCTAGCTTTAAAAATGAAACTTATTTGACAGGGTAACATCTCCCTGTTAAAATAGCTGTTAACACCCAGTGTGTGGTTAAGTTCCTTATAAATCCTTCTAGTTGAAGGCTCTCGCGCTCTGGTCAAACATTATCGGTAAAATGATTCGTCGACCCTTGCAATAAAATCGTAAAACCATGATTGCCAATTATTAATGATGGTATCAGCTAGATCAAAATGTAGACCTGCGGAGGAAGCAATATCATCCCATTCTTGAAAAGGGGTTACTCTACATTGAACTGCATATTTCATCATTTGCTTCTGCAGGTTGGTATCAGGCCTCTGCATAACTTTTTTTTTTAAGTGAAAAATCTTCCATAGACACTATGAGAATAGCAAGCGCGTGCTTATAGTAGTATCAGATTCTTACTGACTAAAAAAACACCACCCTTCGATATAAATTTGTTAGATATCGCAATTAAGTATTAACTTATCAAGCAATTTTTCTATCATGAAATAAAAACGTTTGGCAGGTTACTTTCCACTGAAAGATCTTGCATATTCCGCAATCTAGACGCGGTTAATCCTTATCTCGCCAAGTCGAAAGGTTTCGTCCTTTGTAGTCGGCGTAATAGATTGCTCTCATCCAAAATTTGTAGGACTGTATTGTTGACTTGTCCGATTAGTCGGTTTCTATGCTTTCTGGTGAAGCTTCTAGTTTCAGCTTCGATTGTCGGAATTTCGAGATCCCTGTGGATATCATCGTTTCTAAGCACTTTGTTCTCAGTATTGAGCTGGGAATATTTTCCGAGTAACCAATACATTTCTCTATATTTGATTTCGAGTTCTTTACGTTTCATTTTCACGTACGAATTCCATTTCAGCCTTGCGTCGAGTGTCATTCCCAGGTTTTTGGCCTCGTTTGTAAAAGCTATTCGGGCCGAGTTTAGGAAAATTGGCAAGTTATTAGTTTTCTTGTAAGTGACATTCACGTGAACAGATATAGATTCGTTGATGGCGATCCGCCAGTCCCTCGTCCATTCATTTACATTATTCAGTGCGTTTTGCAGTTTTGCAGTCGTTTCTTCGATTGTTTTGCCTACTGCTAGGATAACGGTGTCATCGGCAAATGTAGCAAGAAGAGTGCCATCTTCGTTCGGTATATGACGAGTATATAACAAATAGAGAAGCGGCCCAAGAACGCTTCCTTGCGGTACGCCGGCCGAAATTTCTTTGAGCTCGGAGTATTCGACTCCATGTCTAACACGAAAGATTCTTTTCCCGAGATATTATTCTAGAATATCGTATAAGCATAGAGGGAGAAATTGTCGTAGTTTGCATTTCAAGCCATCATGCCACACCTTATCAAAGGCTTGCGAGACGTCAAGAAATACGCTTGAGCAAATTTTTTTTTTCTTCAAGTGCTTTCTCGATTACGTCAGTAATTCTATGCACCTGGTCAATCGTCGAATCCTTGCTTCTGAACCAAAACTGGTGGTCAGGGATAAGATTATTTTGTTCTATAGCCGGTTGGAGACGCCTTAGTAATATTCTCTCGAAAATTTTCGATATGATTGGAAGAAGGGAAATTGGTCTATACGATTTTACCTCATTTGGCGGCTGTCCTGAGTTTAAAACCATTATGACTTCCGCGACTTTCCATTGGCTTGGCACGTGTTTTAATCTGAGCGCAGTATTTACAATATGGAGAAGCTTAATCAATGCTTTTCTATGTAAAACTTTGAGAATTTCTCCGGTAATCAAATCATAACCACGAGATTTCTTAGGTTTTAGATTCTCGATCTCATGTTTGAGTTCTCTTAGCGTCGCCATATGGTAAATACAGCCTATTGAGGTTGTCGTAAACCGCTTGACCATCGTACGGTTTTAAAAGGTTTATTCCAGGTGGGCCGCAAAGACGTCCGCTTTTTCTTTATCTTCCCTCGGCTATTTATTTTGATTTAATTTGATAGGCGGCGCGGGGACTTTGGGCCTTTTGGTGCCTTTTACAGCTTTCCAAAGTGAATAATTGGAATCTTTTTTCGCTGTTAAACTTTCAAGGTAAGAGCCGATTGCACAATTCTTAAACTCCTTAATAGTCTTTTTCAACAAATTGCACGACGCATAACTTTGATAATGTTATTTGCATTAGCTTTCAAATTCTTTAAATAGATTTGGGGAAGCCCGAATTCGATGTGTATTGCATAGGTGACGTTGATATTGGAAGCCTAAAGATACTTTTGAAGAAAAAGCGTTGAACTTTCTCAAACTCCTCAATGTTTTGATAGCCAAAAACTTGGTTAGCATAGCAAATGCAATTGTTAATTGTAGGGTCCAACACTCTATATTTTGAGGTAGCGGTAACATAACTCCACATAAGGTTAATAGCCGTTTTTGCTTCCACACATTTCTCATGAACATAGGATCTCAGATCGATGTTGTACGAGAGAGGAAACCCAAGATATTTAAATTGTCTGACAACCTCTATAGAGTGTCGACCCAAATACCAGTTCAATTGTACAGCCCTCCTGCGATGATTAGGTTCAAAAATCACAGTCTTAAGCTTAACAGTATTAATTTGGAGGTTCTAGGTGTCACAGTAGTGCTTTAGTCTATTGATTTGGAATTGGAGTGTACCAGGATTGTCAGCCAGTAGGACGAGGTCATCAGCATAAAGCAATACCTTAATTAAAGCTTCACCGAACATTACACCACCGGGCAAGTTATTAAACTTATCATCAACAAAAAAGTAAATAGAATTGGACTTAGAGCACAACATTGAGGCACACCCGACTCAGTACTAAAAAAACTTGACATAGAGCTTCCATTCCATACAGATGTAGTAGTGTTAGAGATAAGCTGTTTATATACTCTTAAGAAGTTTGTGGAGAGGACGAGCATTGAAAGTTTGTACAGCAGGGAATTTCTGTTGATCGTGTCGAATGCAGCCTTAAAATCGACGAAGAAGGCGAATAACTTTTTATTTTTATCGATATGCCTGTTAGCAATTTTTGCAAGGGAAAATATTTCGTCTACTGTCGACATCTCAGAGCGAAAACCTGCTTGAAAAATGCTAAGGAGATTATTTTCTTCCACCCAGTTTACCAACCTGTGATAGAGAATATTGGTAAATATTTTCCGAAGAGCACTAAGGATGAAGATACCCCTGTAGTTTTCCGCGAGAGGTTACGTTAGGTTAAAGGGGATTAACTGCATCGAATGGGTCCAGCCTGCACTCGGATCTATTATGCTCCCCTGACTTGGAGTTTCCTGGTTGAAGTACTGAAAATGTAAGAAAAAATTGCTAGAGTTCTGTGTTAATGGAACGGCCTCCTCTGAACTATACTGAAGAAAATATGAGTTTCATAATGGTGGTTGTTGGCTTTTCAGACAGGTCGCCAAGATGGTTGAAGAAATACTCCCCGAGGGCCGTCTTATTGCAGAGACTAGGGCATTTGCAAAGAAAATGCTCCGTGTCCTCCCCTGTATCTGTGTTATTGCATCCTTTGCAGTGTTCATCTGTACTTAGTCGCATTCTCTTACGGTGGGCGGGAATCCCACGTCTGGGCAACTGACAAGAAGAAGACAAAGAGCTCAGTGAGCTCCAAACCCTTCTCCGAGACGGTCAAGGACACCCTCGTCGTCGCGATAGTGGACCTGTCTGACGAAGAGGGGAGGATCTCCTACGATAAGTGGAGGCTCATTGAAGGCAGAGTGATGAACTGCCTTTACGAGCATATAATAACGCATCCCAACTCTTCACCCACCTTTCAAGACGCTGGCTGGCATCAAGGCTTTATTAAGCTGATCGCATGCGACGATCAGAACTCGGTCGACTTCATCGCCGCTGCCATTAGCAGCATAGGTGAAATCTGGCCAGGAGCCAAGCTCAAGGCGGTGGGACGGAGCCAAATCCCCCACAGGCCGAAAGCGAGGATCTGGGTTCCACTCGAACCGCCCGGGCTAGCAAAAGTTCTTAGCCTGATTGCCTACCAAAATCCGGAACTACCAGTCAAAGACTGGAAGGCATTTGAGGAGCCACCGAGCTCTAAAAAAACGGATAACGACACCAAGAGATCTGGCCGCTCGCTAGTCATCTCTCTAACTGCCGAATCAATACCTCTACTCCGCGCGAAGGAGTTTAAGATCCGTTGTGGTCTGATGGTAATTGATGTAAGGCTTTTCACGGCGGACCGTAATAGCATCGCAGGTCCCTCTAACTCGGCGACTCCCGCCCTCCCCCGCGTTTTAATCCATGATGATGAACCATCATCCCCCGATGACCTAAACGCTACCGTCGTGGAGAGGTCCGTATCAGCTCATAATGATGCTAAAACTGATACAGATTAATCTCCACCATTCTTCCTTAGCATCCGCTAACCTGTTACTTCGCCTCAGTGAACGAGGCTTTGACATCGCCCTGATCCAAGAACCTTGGATAAGAGATGACACCGTCATAGGATTAAGGGCCCCAGGATATACGCTATACCACGCGAAGAATGTAGGTAGAACCCGAGCTTGCATTCTTGCTTAAACCTCCTTAAACCTAACTTTTCTTCCCCACCATAGCACAAGAGACCTAGCAGTAACGCTGCTTAAATCAAAAAACACCACCATCTGGCTGGCGTCAGGATACCTACCCTATGAAGACCCCGAGTCTGCTCCATCCAAGGAAGTGGAAGAAGTGGTAGATGAAGCAAGAAGGAGAAGAGAAGCCATCTTATTGGGGTGCGACACCAACGCGCACCATGATCTATGGGGAAGTACCGACACTAACCCTCGAGGTAGGTCTATTTTCGAGTATTTAGTAGGCACCGACCTAGTAGTTTGTAACAGAGGAAATAGTCCTACTTTTATTACCAAGACCCGGCAAGAGGTGCTTGACGTCACCTTTGCTTCCCAAAATATCTATCCTGCAATTTCCAACTGGACTGTATCTAACAGTCATTCGTTTTCCGATCACCGCTATCTGGAGTACAAACTGGAAATCTGTCACGGTACAGCACCCTTGGTCTTCCGCAATCGACGGAAAACCGACTGGTGCTTACACAATAAATCCCTCTCTGCTAAACTATCCAATCAAGTGTACACTACACTAACTACACAACTGGAATTAGACAAGCTAAACACCGTTCTAACTTCTGCACTTAATACAGCTTTCATCGAATCCTGTCCGACCACAAGAAGAAAGGTGGGCAATCGTCCCCCATGGTGGAATGCAGAACTCAACAGCCTTCGCTGCACAAGCAGGAAGCAATTCAGTAAAGCCAAACGAACAAGGCTACCACTGGACTGGGAGATCTACAAAGAAAGTCTGAAGAACTTCAAAATAGAGGTTCGGAAAGCTAGACGCAGATCCTGGCGCGGTTTTTGTCAGAGTATTGACAACACGTCGCAATCCTCTAGACTGCGAAAATTCCTCTCCAAAACACCAACTATACCTAGTGTCCTCATGAATCCCAATGGATCCTGGGCTGAATCGGACGAAGCATCGCTCAACCTGCTCATGGACACTCACTTCCCCGGCTGCACGCCTACCCCCAACGATGATCGCGCCCTGGTAAATGCTGCACGCCCACAGGCACCTCTTCATCTTATCAGCGAAGATAAGCTGAAATGGGCAGTAAACAGTTTCGAACCATTCAAATCCACGGGACCGGATGGTGTTTTTCCGGCCCAGATTCAGACGGCCTTCAATATAGTATGGCAGTATCTTTCCTGCATTCTGAAGGCTTGTCTTGAGCTCGGAACAACACCAACTGCCTGGACCGAGGTAAGAGTGGTCTTTATACCCAAAGCAGGCGAGACATCGCACACCCTCCCAAAGGACCTAAGACCTATTAGTCTAACGTCCTTCCTTCTCAAGATTCTGGAAAGAATCCTGGACCTACACATCAAGGCCACTATTGATAGCACCCTACTATCCATGTCACAGCACGCCTACCAAAAAGGTAAGTCTGTGGAAACGGCTTTGCACTCCATCATCCACCCTATCGAAAAATCACTCTCAACCAAAGAGTTCACCCTAGTGTCATTTCTAGACATAAAGGGAGCCTTCAACAACGTTCAAACAAATTCGATTACCAGTGCCTTACGTAGGCTCAACATCTGCGAACCCATCTGTTGTTTCGTAGAACACATTCTAAAGAACAGGGTGATAACAGCATCCTTCGGAAGTAGTACTGTCAAGCGACATGTACATCGAGGCACCCCTCAAGGGGGTGTACTGTCTCCACTATTGTGGAATTTGGTGCTCAACGAGGCCCTTCTGAAGATCGAAAAAACTGGATGCAATGTTATTGCCTATGCAGATGATGTCGCCATTCTAACAACAGGCAAATACCTGCAGACGCTGGCCGATGTCATGCAGTCTGCTCTCAATGAACTGCTCAGATGGACCGATAAATGCGGCCTCTCCGTTAACTCGACGAAGACCGAGCTAGTTCTATTCACAAGAAAACACAAGCTACCTGACTTCACTCCGCCCAAGATAAGGGGATCCACCCTCAAGCTTTCAAATAGTGCTAGCTATTTAGGCCTAAAGCTTGACCGCAAGCTAATTTGGAAGGAGAATGTCGTCGAACGGGCCAGGAAATCGCTGGCCGCTCTATACATCTGCAAGAAAGCAGTAGGCTCCACCTGGGGCCTTAAACCAAGCATCATGCACTGGCTATACACGTCGGTCATTAAACCGATTCTCATGTATGGAGTATTGGTATGGTGGCCCGCCTTGGAGAAGAAATCCAACCTATCCATAATGGAAAAAACTCAGCGAGTTGCATGTCTCAGTATTACCGGTGCACTTAGAACTTCTCCCACAGCGGCGCTCCAAACCATGCTGCACCTGCTCCCGATTGACATCGTCAGTAAGCAATTGGCTGTCAGCTCGGCAATAAGACTGAGAGGCTCCAGGCAGTGGAAGGATCAACACACGGGACATGCCAATATACTTTCGATGCACCGTCATCTTCCCAATTCCACTGACCATCTGCCCACTGAATATAATTTTGACAAGGGCTACATGCACTCGATACCGGACAGAAGCAAGTGGACGCAGCGCAATGTCCTTTACAACGAATCGCTGTCAATCTTCACGGATGGGTCCAAAACCAAGGCCGGAGTCGGTGCGGGAATTTTCTCCGAAGATCTGGACATACACCTCTCCTTTAACCTTCCAGACTACTGCAGCGTTTTTCAAGCCGAAATCACCGCAGTTCGCAAAGCCGCTGACTGGCTGGCGGCTAGCGCACTATCAACACCTGATATTGTTATTTATGTCGACAGTCAGGCAGCCATCAAATCCCTCGCATCCAGCACTACGAGATCTAAGGCAGTGAAAGACTGTCGCATATCTCTTAATGAGATAGCTGGTCAGTACAACCTCACCCTTTGCTGGGTACCAGGTCACTGTGACATACCGGGGAATTGTGCAGCCGACGAACTAGCACGACAAGGCTCCTCTGGTACGGATAGCATAAGCATCACCGACATCGAAGCACCAGCGTCTTATGTTAAGTACCTTATTCAAATTGATGCCGAGAAAGTAGCCAATCATCGATGGCAACATCTAGACCAATGTCATACCGCCAGACAGCTCTGGCCGATACTCAATAAATCCAGGTCCATCGGACTCTTGAAGTACAAGAGAGGAACCCTCTCTAAAATAACAAATGTCCTCACCGGACACTGCGTCATAGGAAGACATGCCCAGAGATTAGGTATCCCTCACAACGACTTCTGCAGAAGCTGCAGAGATGAAGAGGAAGAAGAGACCATCAGTCATCTCCTGTGCGCCTGTCCTGCGGTCGCCAACATCAGGAAGGCCACTCTGGGTGAATACTTCTACAATGATCTTAATGATCTCGGCAACGCCTGCACGGCTAAAATTCTCGACTTCATTCAACGAAGCAAATGGTTCCAAGAGTAAGAGGGTGATCCACCCGCCTTACACATCGGCAGTACAATGGACCTACTTCTTGGTCTAAGTACATCCTCATCGAGGGCCGATCCTAACCTAACCTAACCTAACCTACGGTGGGCTGGCAATCAGTCGTGGCTGTTAATGATTCCTATGAAAAGCACCAAGTTTTGTCTATGTTGAGTGAGGATGAGCTTGTCATGTTTTGCTCAGATGCTTCTAGAGACGCGGCATGATGGGAGCGCTTTCCATCTTCGTCTGCTTGTCGTTTGAATTCAAGTTCCTTGTTTGATTTAACAAGTTTTAGGGGAGGAAGGACTGAGTTTTTGGACTATTAGTAGGTCTTGTTCTGATCCGTTCCTTACCAGTTCATCCACCATCTCGTTCCCTGGAATTATTCCTTTGTGACTTGGGACCCGTCGGAGTGTGGTGGTGGCTATGTTTGAACGTTTTAAGCTGCTCGCGGCAGCGTTTTATTTGCTTTGATTTTATTACCGCGGATGAGATGGCTTTTACAGCAGTTTGACTTTCTATGTTAATGTCAATATCTTTTCTAGTAACAAGTTTCGTGGATAGTTCTCGTGCCGCCTTCGCTATCGCTAGGATTTCTGCCTGGAACACACTGCCGTATTTCGGAAATCTTACCTATACTGCAATATCAGGTTCTGTTGAGTAGATACCCAAACCCAGTCCTTCGTTTGTTTTGGACCCGTCAGTGAAAACTGAAATACTATGCGGGTTAATGGCCCCACCGTCTTCCCAATGTTCCCTTGATAGGATGACCGTTTTGACGTTTAGGCTGAAGTCGGGGGATGGCGGAAGATAGTCTGTGGTGGCGTCTAGGTGAGCCCATCTTAAAATGCTACGGTGGCCATGTGGCCTCCTCTCCATAGGTTGGATACTTTTAGACGCAGGGCACTTATCGCAGCTTAACAAATAAGTCTAGTGGAATCAGTGCGAGAATTGTTTCAAGTGCTGCAATCGTGGTGGTTCTAACGGCGCCAGCGTGCAGACAAGTCTCTGGAGATGTGTGGTTTTCTCTGCTATTGGCTACCAGACAATGTACCCATATGCAAGAATGAGTCTGACTATGGCTGTGTACTTCCAATGTATGATGGCAGGTTTGAGTCCCCATTTTTTACCAAAAATTCTGCTGTAAGCATAGAACGCAATATATGCTTTCTCTATATTCTTTCATTTGTGTTATCTCTCCAGCTCAGTTTGCGGTCAAATATGCACCCTAGATACCGTGCTTTATCCGGGACTTGGAGTGGTTAGTATGCTACTAAATCGCGTTAATTGTTGGTTGGATGAAAACCACGTAGTCAATGAATATCAAGCTGGCTTCCATAAAGGACAACAAAAATCTTCCCTGCTATCTAGACGCCACCCCCGGAGTTTTTCTGAAGCATAAACAACTGAGCTTCAAACCACTATACCAAAACTCCCTCTCTCTATTTATCCTTTCCAACGCCCGCACTGTGTGTAAACATGTCAAGAGTATTCATCCCATTGGCGTATGTAGGTATGCTTTGTATATTGCAGCCAGATCAGAGAGGCTAAGGTATTTCTTGCACCCTTTAAGTATTCCTCGACATTTTGCAGTATTCTTGACGATGTCAAATATGTGGTCATTCCAACGTAGGTTGTTGTTAACACACATACTGTACGCTCGTTGATCCGTCTCCAGGTGTCTACCGAAGTATATCATCGTATGATTATTATTACCCGTTTTAGTTCATATTCCCATCCCTATACATTTAGTTTCAGATTTTTAAAAAAACATGGCAGAGGTAACGCAATCAAAGGCAACAGATTTGCTGAGCTTTATTAAGTGAACAATGAACTGGTCAAACAACCGTATATCTATATCAAATACACCTTAACATCTTTAAATCATACAAAAAACTCTGTAACCAAATTACTTCATTATCTAACTCTAGGCCAACAGAAAGCCATGTTGGCTCGAAAAAATGGACCCAAGTATAGGGTTTATAGGAAATGGTGCAGATACTCGTAGCAGCAAAGGTGCAGATAAAATAATTTAGTGAAAACTTAGAAGGCTACCAATCCTGCTGTTAACATGGTTGACCAGGACATTCAAAACAGATCCTCAATATCCACTCCAACAAATCCCAAGCCTCCTTTCTACTGTAAATAAATGTCGGCTGTCTTTCAGATTCACCCATAGCTTGCGTCACAATACCTGCCACGTTAAGGACATTTAACACCTTAATGACAGCACTAGCAAACATCTCAGCACTTATTACAATAATATCTCTTCAATTTCTTCCTCAAACGCAGCTGGCAGTCATCCTATTCAAAGATCCCAGCAGAGCGTCTTTGAATTCAACCCAACCCCACAACGAGTCCTTAGCCTGCCATGTGTTTCAACTAAAAAGCAACCGTACACGGCATTATAATGTAATGACGCACCTTGTGCCCGCGTGGTACCCAAGCAACGCAAATTTATTACAAAAGACCTTCTCGGTCAATGTGATTTAAGTGATCTCAAAGGAATATACAGGACATCCCTTCACATTCATGCCACTCTCTCTAACCAAGGCAACTTATCCGAACAATGAAAGTAAACGAATCTCACAGGATACCTCAGCCGGTTGCCATAGTGCACGAAAGGGGCTACCGTTCAGGTATTCCTTGGGACAGAAGGAAAAAAAACACAATAGAATCATCTCAACTACCAGACACAGAGGCAACAGGCACACACACAACAGAAGAGAGAAAAAAAAAAACTTCAAAAACATTGACTTAGGGCGTTCCACAGGACATTTTCTTCTTTCATCTTGGATAATCTTTAAGTCTATGGGAGCCTGCTCGGATGGAATTCGAAAGGTGCACATGCAAGATGTCAGCACGAGGATATTCCTTCCAGGACACTTTAGGAATGAACTGATTCCCTAACTCATGAGGGATTGCTTCCATCTTTGAACCTTGATTTCGGAACAAACGCAGCAGCGCTAACAAGAAAGAATGCATTTCGCAAGAAAGGATATCTCACAGGGAAAATTCGATTTACTTGCGTGTTCATGTCCTTTGTTTTCACTTTTTTTTTATCCTTGTTCCTGTGTTCTCAATTCAATTTATGCGAGTCAACCATTTTGCCTTTGTGTGTGCGTCATGGTTCGTGCTCCGGTTCTTATTGCCGATGCCGGCGTAGTTTTTATGGCGCTACTCTGCAGATTTCTTCCCTTGTCACGACATCTGCCAATGGACCGGTGCAAAGATGGTAGACTCTGTGTCACAGGCACACCGAACGTCTTGTGCGTCTCGGAAGGATGTAAGGGAAAAAGGAAATTTATGTGCCAGTTAAATTGCATAAAAATTATAGTTTACCCAGAGAGAGAGAGAGAAATTATTGCCATTATCATTTGGAGGATTTTATGGTCGGACTATTATTTCACCTAGAAGTCGTTTCAATTCGGGTCTGCACGAAATTAATAAACATTGCGTACTGCGCCATTAAACTGGGAATGAATTCAAATATTGAATGATTGGAATTTATGTGGAATGCAGGCACAAAATTGAACTTAAAATTGGTGCGCTTGTCAAATATCTGATAAAAGGGAGCCGAATTCGTTTGATCGTTTCGTTACAACGTTTTATCTGGGGCAGATTTTTTTTTTTTTTTGCGTTATTATACCTTTCCCTCCCACAGAATATGCGCCATGATCTGAACATTTTCGGTATCGAGATCTTAATCTGAGAAACAATTCTATCTGACTAATCGTCCGTCGGTACGCGAGGAGACTACAGGTACAACCCAAACACCTATCTGGGCGTTGTATGAACATAACTCCTGGGAGAAACAACAAAAAATCTTATAACTCTAATATAACTAACTAAAACTAAATTAAAAGTATTTTACTTAATAGGGTTTTGTCCGAAATTCGTAGAGACATTAATTTCAAGCTTTGGTTCGGTTCGAGTGACAACCTGCACTAGCTGCAGGCTCATTGTGAAACCACAAGGATTTGGGTGTAGAGGAGGTAGGAGCTCATTTCCTCCTCCTCTTTATCCAAGCGCTTCTGCAGAAATTGTTTTAGACGAGGCATGTTACGGAATCGATAAAAATGTGCCATGTCTGATGAGTACGTGTCGCCAATACAACGGCAATAGCCCAGCACCAAAATAAGGTGAATTATGAATTGTCCCATTTCATTAGGAAGCAAGGGGCAATTTAGACCGGTTTTTTAATTCATGGTGAATTCCAGGGATTTAATCACGGCTTGACTGTCGGTAAAAAGGATGATATCGCGCTTAGATATCACAGTATTCCTCAACCACAATTGAGCCTCTTTGATGGACATTATCTGAGTTGGTTGGGAAGGCGGAAAGAGGTATTTGTGTTTAGGCCTTTAAGGAAGACACCTTCACCCACTCTATAATCTGTTTTAGAGCCATCTCTGTGAAAGCATAAAGACTCTTTCTGTGTCCTAAGAAAACCATCTCAGTCGAGTCTGGAAGGGATGGTTTCAAAGCTTCGGATACTGAAGCGCCGAATTTCTACCGCAGATAGAGAAAGGATTGAGTCTATCCCGAATGCCCAAAGTATCCTATACAGAACGCCACAATAATAAATAAATAAATATTTGGCGCAACAGCTCTTAAGTGCCAAGGCCTAGCTTCTCGCAACCACTCATGTTGTGTGCGTTATATTTTTCACACGAATGGAAGGGACCTATAGCTTAGTGCCGTTTTCGAAGAGCAGTTTGTTTTGAGAAGATTTTTCGAGACAACAGTACTCTTGGATGTTTATCAGACGTTCGCGAGAGGTGGGACCGTGAAAAAGCTTTTTGGTATTTCTGGGATTCGAACAGGGAACCTCACGCGCAGTAGTCCGACACACTAGCCACTTACGCCACGGCGCACACAGATAGACAGATATCATTTTGAGGTAGTAAAAGACTTTCCCTGTCTAGGCTCTATGGTGAGCTCCGCAAATGACAACAGTGGGGAGATCACACGAAGAAATACTCATGTCAATCGCTGTTTCTATGGGCAAAGAAGGCAATTAAGTAACAAAGCCCTATCTTGAACTACTAAGGTAACTCTGCATAAGACACTAATCATCCCAGTCCTGCTGTATGGCGCAAGGGCATGGACTTTGTCAAAATTAAATGAGGATGCCATTGGTTAGTTTGAGAGAAAAGTTATTCGAGTGATCTTTGGTCCCGTCTGCGTAGACGGTGAGTCGAGGAGAAGGTACAATGCGGAATTATACGGCCTATACAAGGACATCGACTTAGCCATAAGAGTTTACATATAGCGACCAAGATGGCTGGGTCATGTATAGCGGACTGAGCCCAGCGTGCCAGCCATAAAAGTCTCCGAATCGATCCCGGATGGACGGCACAGTAGAGGACGACCTGGCAGTATGCGGCGCAAGCAATTGGATGGGGACCTCAACCAACTCGTAACTGGATTGGCTGGAGAGGTTTGTTGGTTGTGGCCAAGGTCCACCTCGTACTTTAGCGCCACCTAAAGTAAAGTAAATTTGTCGCGTTGGGTTTGTGATTTCAACAGGACGGTTGAAATAACCAACGCAATAATGGAATTAAACCAAACTAGCTGACCTGTGCTCGCCTTGCTTCGCCCGCATTTTAGTTGACCGATATCAAATTGTTGAAACATAATTACCAACTGAATACAATACCAAAAATGTATAAGCTCAATTACAACTTCTCGCGCGGAAATCGCCACCAAAGCACACACAAACCCGCTCACAACACACAATTAAATTTAAATTCATTAAAACATTCTATTCGTAAAATGTGGACAAATCTAACGATCAACAACATCTCATATAACAAAATTAAAAAATATGGCAATCGTTCTATGTCTACACATGCATATGCATGTACTGTACATACCTATGTACCTACGCGTATATTCCCATACACCATGGAAATTGCAACATTTAGTACTACATCCAAAGGGCAATAAGCCGCCCGGACAACCATCATCGTATCGCCCAATATGCCTGCTCGATACGTTGGGAAAGATCCTAGAGCGTATCATCTATAAAAGACTGCTTGCGGTGTCGGAGGAAAACGGAGCCTTGTCAGACTGTCAGTACGGCTTCAGAAAATCACGCTCTACCGTCAATGCCATAAAGGCGGTAGTAGATATAGCAACTGAAGCAATACAGGGGAAAAGGTGGAAATGGGGGACGAAGAAATACTGCGCAGTAGTAACGTTCGACGTCAAAAATGCGTTCAACTCAGCAAGCTGGTCATTCATTAGGAGATCCCTAGCCAGGATGGATACACCATACTACCTGCTGAGGATAGTCACGAACTACTTCAGCAATAGGAAGCTAAGATACCATACTACGATGGCGTTAAGCACTACAGTGTTTCCGCGGGAGTTCCGCAAGGGTCGGTTCTGGGACCTCTCCTATGGAACATTATGTACGACAGAGTTCTGCGACTAACATTGCCCGAGGGAGTCAAAGTAATTGGCTTCGCTGACGATATCGCAGTGGTTACAGTAGCCAAGCACGTACACGAGGTGGAGTCTGCTACGGATGAGGCAGTTATAAGTATAAAGGAATGGCTGGAGTCTACCGGTCTGGAACTAGCTGCCCACAAGACCGAAGCTGTCCTAATAACCAGCCGCAAAAAGGTGGAATACGCCAGCTTCCGGGTCGGAAACCAGACAATCGGGTCCAAAGAATCCTTGAAATTACCTTGGAGTCATGCTCGACAACAGGCTGCGCTTCAAAGCCCAAGTCGAGTATTCTAGTAAGAAAGCATCGCTGATGCAAGCAGCACTCTCCCGAATGCTCCCGAACATCGGCAGGCCTGGATACGCCCGCAGGATCCTGCTGTCCAGAGTGGTCAGCTCGGTACTTCTATACGCTGCCCCGATATGGACAGGTGCACTGGCGACAAATGAGTGCATGAAGAAGCTATCATCAGCTCACGGGCTCTGCGCAATCAGAGTGATCAGCGGCTTCCGAACTATCTCCGACGATGCAGCCTGCGTTTTAGCTGGGATGGTCCCAATCGACACCCTCGCTGAAGAGATGCTGAGGCTATACCTTAGACGTCCCTCGAACTGGCAAGAGGCAAAAAGGATTAAGGAGGGGGAAAGGGCAGCATCAGCAACGCTGTGGCAAACCAGGTGGGACAGCTCTTCCAAAGGCAGGTGGACCCACAAGCTCATTCCCACTATAAAATCATGGACAGAGAGAGCGAGGGGGAACTGTAACTACCACCTCACACAGTTCCTGTCCGGACACGGTGGCTACCGGAAATATCTCCATAGATTTGGACACGATAGTTCGCCCCTGTGTTCAATATGTCCAAACGAAGAGGAGGACGCGGAGCATGCAGTGTTCTACTGCAGACGCTTTGCAGAAGACAGAGCAAACCTGCCAAGTCCAGAAAATCTTGTAAGTCACATGACATGATCAGAGGGCGAGTGGATGGAGATCTGCTCATTCATAGTATGTGTGCAGAATGCACTGCGAAGAGCAGAAGCCCTAAGAAGAGCCCAAGAGGCGGCCTCGGAGACTAGAGCATAATTGCTAACCAGCCCCGCGAAGAAATACCTAACGGTAGTACCGCGGGGAGAGTGGTTGAAGTGTGTAGGGTGTGTGTTTAGTACGTAGGCGTATTCCTGGAATAAATTACTCAGATTTGCGAATCATGCATGCTAGTAGCACTCGGGCTATTAGTATCTATGAAGATTATACATCCTTGGCGCAGCCTAAAAAAAAAAAAAAATCATTTACAATATCTGAGATTTGGCACTGATAATGTTTTTTTTTCAATTTTAACTCTAGAAGAGATCGCACACTGAAGATCAAAACATAATCATGGGATAGCGCGCCCATATATTCACACACACATACTATTGCAACGATAGCCACTGCTGCATGACTGCTGGCCGTGGTCTCCACTGAAGGAAAATTGTGGGCGATGATTTGATTAATTCTTTTTAGCATTGCTCAGCTTCAGGATAATGCAGAAGGATGTTTTATACCTTAAATAAATCATCCTCGAATTTACTAAATTCACAAATTTTTTATTTTTATTATCCGGAGAGCGGAGAGCTACGGCTGTGGAATCAATATTTACGGATTAAAAATTCTATCTCAACCCGCTTTATGCCACTTAGACCTTGAATTTCGAAAAATCCCTTCTTATCTCGCATCTAGGCAAAATAACGAATAACTGTGCAAAATTTCAAGTACCTACGTCTAGTAGTTTTCCAGAAACGGTGTTCACAAGAAAAATCGACTTTGCTTTTATAGTATTTAAGATAAGATAAGATTATCTCCAGAAATGGTGATGTCGAGGGGCCTCCACAGTCAACAGATTTACCAGCGCCGGACTAATTTTTATGGGGATATTTAAGGAGCAAATTATATGACAATAGCCCAGAAACACTGCATCAACTCAAAAAAAAATAAAAATTCAAGGTAAAATAAATGGGTTATCGGTCTAGGTGTGTGAGAATATTATGAGACTGTCATTAGGTTAGGTTGGGTTAGCGTGGCAGGCTACATTAGATGCAGCCTCACTTAGACGAGCAAAGGTTCATTGCGATACCACATGGATCCCCAGAAGGAACTACCCTTAAAACCAATTGGAGCTAGTTATGAAGCGCTGGAGGCAGTTGATATTCGCGTTAGCCAATACGCCTAAACTATCGAAGAAGTAAGCTCCTAAGTGCAATCTTCTATGAGCGGAAAGAACCTGGCACGCAGCGTTGCCATATTATTTCTGCGGAAAACTGTCCACAACAGAAAATAAAACTGTTTTCTTAATAAAAAAAACTGTCACTTCAAAAAAAAAAAAAAATATATTTATTATTTATTTAAACATTAAGAATTCAATTCATTAACAAAATATTATATGATACAATAAATAAAGTGACAAATAAATAAGTATGTAAATTTACTCTTTCAATTAAGTATAAAAGTTTATACATTTAGTTTGTATATATTTCTTGTGTAAATTTCTGAAACATTTCCTTTGTAGGAAGAAAATTTCTACAATCCATATTATTTTTCCTTAGTAGGTCTTTTGTTTTTAAAATACCACATAATGTAGTAATTTCTAATTTATTGCGGATTTTTGTTTTATTGATATTTATCTGTGAAAAAAATGCGTCCTACATTAGCTGTGGATACTGGGTTCGAAAAAATAGCTGAAACTAATTTCTTTAATAATGGGAACGATACTGATCCATCCCCCCTTTTTAAATCGAAAATCATTGACCAAAATTGTTCATGTGACGCAATTCCCGCCACTCATTATCAATATCTTGAACGTTACTAATACTTACAACGTTCGGCAAAAAAGTACAGAATTGGGATATACTCATAATGTCTTTTTTGACTACATTGGCTGGCGCTTGATTTCCACCGACTTCAAGAATTCGTTTCGAAATCAAATTTTTTTAATAAACGATTGCACAGTCATATGTAAAATTGCAGACAATATTCCCTGAAGTCTAACTCTTCAGCCGCTGACAATATATGTGTAGATCCCAATGTTAAATATACTTCTGCACCCAAGTAAATATCTTTTGCATTCCGAAAACCGAATATATTTGAAGAAAAATATAAGCAAAAATAATTAAAACTTGTTCAAACTGCTAAAATTTAGAAAAAACTTTTTTTTGGAAAAAAAACTTAAAAACTGCACGACTTCAAAAAAACTGTAATTTTCAGATTAATCTGTCAATATGGTAACGCTGCTGGCACGTACAAACGAAGTGTAGGATAGTTTCTTCCTCTTCACGTTCACACGTTCTGCAGAGGTCATTTGCGAGGAGGCCTAGTCTGATGGCACACCTTCCAATGATACAGTCTCTCGTAATGAGGCTTACTATAGTTGTAGTAAGTGCTCTCTCCTATCTGATAAGGCAATTCGTGCGTTTATGATCCATCTTAGGCCAGATCTGTCTAGAGATGAAGCACCTTCCCGTAAACACCCTGTGTATTTTGTTTGAAGAATTTTGAGAACTTTGTGAATAGCACTCTCTTCTGACCTCTCTTCTACTCTTCATATCTCCTTTGGTTATTGGAATTGTTTCACTGTCGAAAAAACCTCGTAAGTTTAATTTTGTATACTGTAGTCATCTCTCTGTATCTGTAAGACTCTCAGTATTTCTCCGTACAAATCAGCCCGGCTGTTATCGATATTTTCAACAGAAGACTTCAGCTTGCGAGCCTTGATCTTGGCTTTTCCCAGGCGAGATTTTTAAATTCAGAATCTTTCAAGATCTAGACATATAATTGAGAAACCGACGATTTTTAATGAAAATAATATCCGTACTCCTCTGCTAAAGGAATAGCATTTAACTATCGAAATAACTTTAGAGTTGTAACAGCCTTTGCTTATCTTCTGGACAGATTACGGCGCACAGTGGTTGGAGAGTGGAAAAAACCCCAAATTTTATAAATGTTTGTAACCCATATTTCTTTGTATTATATTTCTATGATCTAGGATACCAAACTTAACGTTTTCTAGGCTTAAAGAGAATTAATAAAGTTTTCCCTGAATTGCACAAGCCTCTGAATCTGAGAATCGTGGTTTTCAAAGGATTTACGCTGTAAGTTCATGTAGCCCAGTGAAGCCTTTTTAGTTGCAAATAAGTCCCACCTTATCTTTTTTATTCAAGTTCACTGGTATCAAAAGGAATGGAAAGTATTTTTTAAAGATTTTTCCAAGAGATTGTAATTTTTTGTATAACCCATATATCGCGAAATACCGCTTTTGCAAAATGCAAAAAAATGCCTTGCGCCGGCTTGCGCCGACGTGATTCTGGTCTAGATACACTCAGTAGGGTGTCTACTAACTAGGAATCCAAAGAGCAGCTGCGGAAAGTTGTGGGGAGGCAATTTATCACAAAAAAAATTTCCGCCGAGCAACACGGCAGAGAGAGCGAATTTTCAAGATAATCCGAGCAAATCAAGGAACTTATCGTGCAAAAGCACACATACGAGTATATACATATATGCGAAAAAACTTAATACGAACGAGGGTGTTATTAATTTTCGTTTAGTTTCCTCAGATCCCCTTATAAATACAATGCGAGCCGATCCCAAAAGAGCAGAAAAGGCGCCAATAATAATTGATGATGAAATCGAGAAACTCCTATTGTAAAGTGTAGACGTACCTATCTACATATTTATGTCTATCTATTTGTGTATTGCCTATTTTTGTATCATTGTATTATATATCATATACCTATGTATGTAGAAGAGTATTCCTCAATTTTTATCAATAACAATTAATATCTTATTTAAAAAAAAGTCAATTTTATTACAAATGAACCCCTTCTGGTAGATAGAATTCACTGACATGATGTTCTGTTTCATTATCATCGCTCTAACAAGAAGAAACTCTCAGCATAATGGCTAATAATGCTTGACAAGTTACTGTTCCTAGGTGCTTGGGAATAGTCTAGATCGATTCAGCGAGTCAAAAACTTGTAGGAATGACCTTTATTCTGAAAATTTTCGAAGAAATAAAGCGTGACAGAGTTTTTTTCCGTTTTAGGCCTTTTCCGACCACTGTGCGGTGTAGTGCTAACGTGTCACAAACATAACGTGCTGTTATGTCTGCTTTGCAACTCGTCGTCCTTTAAGGATTTTCATGGATCATCAAAATGCTTAAAAGGCTTTTCACATGTTACCTCATCTCTCTCTCTCAAGTAACTTTTCAGAAGATCATTGTTTGCACGATATCGTTTCTGGTTTACATGCATTTAGGCGTTATACAGCCAACAGTGCGCAACCAACCTGCGGTAAGTGGAGCGTTGTGCACGATTAATTTAATAAACACCTCTTGCCGGAGGAGTTTAGCTGCTAAGGGTTTCGTCGCTCCACTAAGGTTATGTTAATAATTGTCAGGCGGGCGCCTGGAGCCGAAGTCTATTAGAGAAATGTTAACACCTATAAATGTCCAACAATTTTTCTCATTCGTTGGTTACTATGCTTCTAACGACGATCGTCTGAAAAGTTACGTGATGAGAGCCATTTTTTTGCTGCACTACTGGTTGATTTTATTTTCGTGGTCAACAAATAAGGCTTTCTTAGTGAGAAGAGAACTTCAGTGACTCAAATAGCCTACAGCGTGAATCTTTTTTTGTTTTAGAAAATGTGTTACTGACATTCCAAATGTAGACTCGGGTGCTAGCGCCATTACATTCATGACACTGTGCTGATTTTCTTCTTTTTTTTTTCAAATGCTTTCACTTATTGTAATCTATATCTAATCGGATACATACATATACGTATAGTATGTAGCTGTGAATACATATACAATTCAATATCATTATTCGAAAACCCAACGAAAAACCTTCCAACTGATTTTGGCATCTTCAAAACCGAATGTCGTTACAACTTCTCTTTTCCCATTGACATCCATAAACCATGGGAAAATTGAAAATTCCACACAGGACACGCAACATATTGACATAGAATGCGGGTATCCTAAATACTGATAAAAATTCGTTACAAAAAAAAAGGGAATACATCACTCCTGCCATTGACCTCCCATATCCAGCACGAGCCCACCTGTCTATTGACAGCCACCGTCACTGTGTGTTAAGTCGAGAAGAGTGCTGAAGGATGGCACGTGGGAAACCGAAATTTTCCACACTTCGCTCCCAGGGCACCCTGCAATTGCTACTGCTCCTGCTGGTCGGCTCGTGGTACCCGCACATTCTGCCGTCGATACACGCACCAACTGACTTTGATAAAAAAAAAAAAACAAGAATACGTGTGGAAATAAACCCGCATATTAGAGCAAGTTTTTCAATTTCCTCACCATTCACCGTCATCAATTTTCCAATTAAGGATACTCCATCAATGAACAGAGGAAATGGTTTCCTATTGACTAGGAGGAAACCGCTGCCGTTTAACTGACAAAAATTCAAATTGAAAATCCACTACCCGAACGGTTATGATTCATGAATCAAGCAACCAGTAGAAAATCGCTCTCAATCTTGTTGAGAAATGTATGTACCTACTGTTCTGCATGAGAAACTAAAGTCCTCCCAAGGCGACAAGGGTAAAACTAGATTCTCGCTTATCCATAGAAGGGTGACCAATTTATTCGTTGCAGCAACATATCCATGGGAATTTTCTATCCCCCTTTACAGGGTTTTTGTTTTTTTCATTTTTATTTAAAATTCACATCGGAAGGATATGTATTCTTTAGGAGAGTCCTTTCTTTCATTCAAGGATATGCAATACAAGGCAACTTATTGCGCAGGAATTTTACGATTCCTTAAGTTAACAAAAGGTAAAAAAATGAAAGAAAATCTCAACCCCTAGTTTGGGTATGTTTACGACGTAATATGCCAGGACACATTAATGTCCTTGGGTGTCCCTTTTGCCAAAACTATGTATGTGTTTATGGTGTTTATGTTTGAATGATTTTCTCAAGACGTGAAGGTATATGATTTTTTTCCAATTCGTAATTTGCATTTCAATGGAAGCCAAAGGAGAAGGATTCTACTCGTTAGCGGAGATTTACAAGAGTAAGGATGCCATGAATCGCCTTTTATGAACTGGAATTGCTGTGTGCTCGACTTATGATCCCCGTGGTGAAACACTTCCATCCTCCTACCGATGATGATGATGATGAGAAGTGTTTTGGAATTGGTAGTCTAAACCAGGTGCTTACCTTTCTGTGGGAATATGTTTGTGAATGTAAGGTAGAGCAGCGGGTTGATGGAATATTTGGGGGTTGATGTAACGAGATCTACCTTAATATTGTACACATTACATTTGGATGGCCTAGTCTTAGGAAAGGTGCCATAGATTCCTGGGAAAATGCAATAAGGTTTTGAAATTTATAATTGCACTTCCATGCTAATATTGGGATCTGTAATTCGGTCTGAAATTATTAGGTTCACCCCTGGAGTTAGTAATTATTGTTTTTGAGAGGGAAGGTTATCCTTTTGTGAACTTTTAGAAACATAAGACGGTATTGTGGAACGACCAGCTGCCTATCTTTGGAAACCTGCGATAGTTTTGAAAAGACTTGTCAAAAGTAGGGACTAAGGTATGCACCGTCTTTCTAAATCCCTGTTGTTGTAGTAAAGCCGCGAACCCCACACTTTGGCTATAAAATGAGGCTATAGGCAGAAGCACTTTCGGTCACTAATACATCCCATCATGCATGAGACTAATATTTAAGTGGAGGATAACTTCTAGAATTGTACTTCAGGAACAACGGGGCAAATCAGATTTCAACGTGGACTTATGCACAACTGAATTCAAGATGAACGTGTTTTCTGTCGCTATAATCTTCTCTGCATCTCTAGGACATAACTTCTCCAATATGATCGAGATCCAGTCATTCAAGGACGACAGTTATAGGTTTGGAGACGCCAATCATTTTTGAAGCTATGCAAATGACATGTTAATGAGGTATCAGCAAATAATATGGTCACTCTGTTTTAAGCACCAAGATGTATGGGTATCATGGGCAATGTTGGAGTCTTTCACAAGCCCTTTCGCTTTAGAAAGGTTTCACTTAGCAGTGCCTATTATAAAACTGATAATAAGGCCATAATGATAACAGTTGAGGGTGTTGAACTATCCTAGACATATGCGTAATAGCGGCAATACATTCCACAGAGATCAGAGAGAGATGTTTCTGGTTAAATTCAGGCGAAGAGATACATGCATATGTATGTATAATACGTAAGCTAGGAACGGTGACTTTGGCACTCACGTCAAGCGTATATTACAAAAACTGCTGCTCAATCTGTAGGGAAGAGGAATAAAAATAGAGTCTATTCAGGGAATACGCTTACCTGTCCAACAGAGGTACTTTTCTTTGCTTAGTTGCCCATACCCTTTTTTTAAAGAGAAGAACTCAAACATAACTACCGGAACACAAAACTTTTCCGTACCCATATTACTGGGATCTGCTTCTTTCACATAAAAGGCCTAGTAAGCATTTCAGTGATACAGACCTAACAATATCAGCACTCACCGCATCGTCATAGGAGATGTGCCATCTGTTACGCGCAAGGGTGAGGTCTTCAGCAAGGCACAGGAGGTATTCAGCAACATCGTCTGTCTTTCATCAAGCATCTACATTCTTTTCTGCTTAAGGCAAGAAAAAATGCCGCGGATTTCTTAAAGGTTTCCAAAAGCATCCGCTTAGAGAGTTCTGCATTCTCATACTATTTTGAAAGTGGTTAAAGACTAAGTGGGAGCCGTGGCGTAAGTGGTTGGTGTATCGGACCACTGCGGGTGAGGTTCCAAGTTCGAATCCCAGAAACACCAAAAAGCTTTTTTCACGGTCGCACCTCTCGCGAACGTCTGACATACATCCAAGAGTTTTGTTGTCTCGAGAAAGCTTCTCAAAACAAATTGCCCTTCGGATACAGCTCTAAACTGTAGGTCGCTTCCATTCGTGTGAATAATATAACGCACACAACATGAGTGGTTGCGATAAGCTAGGCCCTGGCTTTTAAGACCTTAAACGCAGCCTGGCTATAGCTTAAGATACAGATATTGCAAGCCCTTCACCTATTACTTGCAATACGGCTCCATTTAGATAGTATAAGTATGTATTTACTTGGAATACAGATGCATGTTTTCTAACTAGTAATGAAGTCTTATGTTGTCGTCTTTCACGAAGACAACAGAATCGGACACCTGACTAGTTTTGGAGCCATCTGTGTAAATTCGACTACAATCCTAGCTGGGACTAGTCCTGAATCCAAGAAACCACAAACTGCCAAAATTCTGAGATCATTAGCCACCTCGCCGAAGACGGTATATTACACATAGTGCTACCCATAATATGCCTATAAGTTTCAAGAGGAGGTAGATTCAACGGTGCATCTACAGCAGAGCCAGGCAGGTATATTCAGCCATAAATCCAAACTACTTTTCCGGTAAAAGCCTTATGTATTGCCTAAGTCACCTTTACACTGCTTTGGATGTCTTTGTCTAAAAATTGTTTGATGAATGACGTTTTCTTTACTTTGGGTTACTCCTAAATATTTGGCTTCATTGGAAATCAGAGTGATGGCGCCCTTAAGCACTAGCTGAGTCAGACCGGTCAAAATCCTTCTCGTAAATGGTTCGTTGATACATTTACTCGTATTGAACTTCATAACAATTGTTTTTGTAAAAAGCAACTATTTTGCTTGGTGTCCACTCAATTCGTTGTTGGCACTCTAATGGACTTTTCGCTGTGACTCCAGATCTCCCCTGCAAATTATACAGTTGGTGACGGTTACTTCAGAAGCAAGATTCGGCTGCATCATTTGATGGTAGCAGTCTGAAATTAATGTTGTTTGGACTCAATATTGGCCCATCTACATGGATATTTGAACATACCCCATAATAAGCTATACTATACGAATTTGGTTTTTGTTGCTTGGTCAAGGAAGCATCAAGTCAAGTGCGTATAAGATCGCTGGTACCTTGAGTGTAGTCCTTCAATCGACGGTGGTACGGAACTAGATTGTATATATGTATGTCTCAGAATGGGCAAAACTCAAGTTTAAGAAGAAATTGTGTCTACAACTCGAAGAATAAGGTGAAACACAGTCCAGTATATGGTACCTACCCCCCAATGTCAGAAAAGAGCTGCGTGCATTTGTTAATCGTCATTTGAAAACCATATTGCGGGTTTTCTAGTCAAAGCGATGAGAACGAGGATGGGTAAATATAACCTGCCTACTACGATAATGACTATATTTCGCACATTAATCCAGCGATCTTCTACATATGTTGCTTGACATGATGCATGATTATCTCTGTTCCTTGAGCAAGATGAGCCTTATGTGCACTAAAAGATTTTGTAGTCAGTCGTCGGCTCTACGAATTGGAGTGTCGTTACTGCACCAAATGGCTCCAGTGTGAAAGCGGATGTAACCTTTCCATGCTGATTCCCAATCTATACATGAGAAATAGTTCGACAAATCAAAAGTCGTCGGTCAATTACCAAGCCTACGCCTAAGCATTAGAACAGACAATTTACAGATCGCGTTATCTGGTATAATGCAGTACAAATGTAGGCTTCTAAATAAAATATTTATATGGGAAATTCTGAGCGATGCTTTGGATGCAAGAGATATCCTTAAATAAACAAAATATCGATCGCGGCATATGTACTCTAGAGGTAACTTTATTCCATTTTGCCTGAATATGTAAATCCCACTCCCGCCCTAGTAGAGGAGCATTTTCTTGAAGATATCAATGGATATATACCATAAATCTCATCATTGCGGAGAGCTGTATCAAGCAGAACCGTATCTAACAAAAGGTAGCTGTAGTTCACACTACCCCACTTCCTGCTTTGTTAGCAACCCCTTTCACCCTTAAACTCAAAAAATCACATCATGTATGTACGTTTGCCTATTTAAACAAAAATTAAATTAAAATCATTTCATAATTAGTGTTAAATATTTATTTAATATTTCGGACAGATTGCTTCCGCACGACGACACATTGCAGTAATCAACCAACCATATCACATCGGTCGCACTAGTATTGATACTGCATTATGGAAAATTAATTAAAACTAATTCCCACTCTTGTGCTTGGACTGGCCGATGATAATAATTACAATTCCATTGCTCTCCATCCGCAGTGCAGCGATAACAATTGCTGCAACGACACAACGCCACATGCACTATAATTAACTCTATTCCCAAACGGATGTGTCACTTGCTTGGCTTGTGTCAATCTCTGGCGTTAAACTTCAATCAGGAATGCTGAAGTCATTAGTGCAACCGGTACGGGACTAAACTGCCTCAGCTATTGCCAAATTGTTGCAGACTATTACCTTGTCTAGCAAGCAAATCAATTTCGAAGTAGCTCTGCAAGTAATTTAGATGCAATTAAGTTGGCAAAATATCTTTTTTTTTTGTTTGTTGAACAAATGTTATCCACATTGTCGGAGCTGGTAGTAGTAATCGTGTACTGTGTATCATTCTGTTGTTCTGTTGTTGTTAACAAGGGTATCTGATGTGTTTGTGGGTGGATCAGACTGAGGTAGTGTCCAATTGGGGATTTTACTCCGGCAATAGAGGCGAACACATGTTAGTCGTGGCGATGAATGAATTACTGACACGAAACTCACAGGATATGATTAATAATTGGAAAGTGATGCTTTAACGTGTGGGCGGGCTACTGAGAGAGATGTGTATGGAATCTGTTGCTGCTGTGCTGTGATACAATTTTGGGGCAATTATCTTCTGGGATTTATCTCCAGGGAGTTGCTGGCAGTAGTGACTGCAGGGGCTACCGTAATTTATTATTTATGCACTTTCGCTCCCGTTTGTTCTTTAAGATGTTTGATTTACGAATATCTTCTTTCTCTAAACGCCCATATCTGACAACTTGAAATTATAAGCCCGAATCTGTATTTAAGTCTAAAGTTACAACAATTGTCTGTTACATCGCATTATTACTTTAAGCGTTGGGTGACTAAGGTGTGTAGGTATGTAGAAGTGGTGGTTTTTTAAAAAGAAATCCAATTAGCACTAGGTGCCGTTCTGATACCACAACTCATAGAACCTGGCTGTTGAGGTGTTTTGGTGAGAAGTCACTAAGTTCGGCATTTAAGAAAGTTATTAGTTCTTTAAAAATGTTCCCTGAGACATCCACAAGTGAGTTGAAGAAGGGTTTGCTAAAACTTGTTGTCTGGCCCTAGCTAGTGCCGGACATGCCGGACAGGAGCGTATATAGTGGGTAAGGGTCCCTTTTTTTGATTGCGACATTTCAAATGTAGCAATGTGTTTTATGTGGGATACATAGTCTGGCTGCATGATCTCCTATAGGCCAATATCCCATGATAATTGTTGTTATTCTAATGATGTCCTTACACGTTCTGTTTAGGAAGTCGTCTGTTTTTTTTTTTTTTTGTAGTTTGGCCACATCTTTCTAGATATGATACAAGTTGATAGCCTAGTCCATCTGAGCGTAGCTTTAATAAGAAAATTTGAGGAGATTTATGCCTAGACTAAACCAAGCAGAATTTGGACTAATTCTGCACGTGAACAGTGGAGGGTTGAACCTGACCAGTTCGTCGGGCTGTTCGTTTCCATAAACATTGCTGTGCCCTGGAAATCAAATTAGGGTTACCTTGAATTGACTGTCTAGCGAGACTACCTCATTTCGGCATTCTTGTACTAGTTTGGAGGATAAAGTAATCGAGGAGATGGCTTCGATAGCAGCTTGGCTATCAACGAGTATGGCGATCTTTTTCCTTGGCGTTATATTTGTATATAGTTTGATCTGACGACATGCTTCGTGGATAGCGCTTAATTTCGTCTGGAAACTCGGCAATATCCGGACGTCTATATGATTTTGAGATGTTCAGAAACACCCCTGCGTCGACTCCGCTTGGGTGACTAAACGGTTATACATCTTTGGAGCACATTAAAGTACAGATATAGTACAAACATAGGGATAACCTCGGATTACAATCTTCTAGCTAACTCTCAGAAGTCCTAAGGTCTGGAAGTAATTCTAAAAGCGTTTCTCTACTGTATTGCATCAAAAATAGAATAAAAAGCTTGTATGTTGACTATATAGTTAAGGCTTTGAATGAAGGGGGTATGTATCTGCAGCTTCACCTGTCACTTAACATTGATAAATCTTGCAGTAGTCAGTCTGTAAGATCAGACTCTAGAGATTGCGCACAAGGTAATTGATCGTCGGAAGACAACATTAAAGCATTTAATTTAATAAATCAGACGGGGTAAAATATTTTTTGCAACGCTTAAGGAATCCTAGACATTTTGCAGCATTTTTGATGGTTATTGATGCACATACCGAGAATGGCAAGTCTTTCGGATTCAGCGATACAAGTACCATCCATGGATAATGGTTGAAGATCTTGGTTTGAGAGACAGAAGACAGCATTGCATTTTGGATGCATTAAATTACACTCTTTTGATTGAACCCCATTTGGTAATGCTGTCCAGGCCGGAATTTAATGTGTTTAACATACGTAGTCATTCCGAAAGGCAGGGACGTGAGTTGGGGAACGAATATGAAAAACTGAGGGTAATGTCATCAGCGAAGGAATGGATTGGATTAGAAGTAGAAGACAAGAGGTCATTTATAAAAATTATAAAGAGAGTCGGAAACAAAACGGAGCCCTGGGGAACAACAGCATTTATATGGTATGGTGACTTGCAGACTTGAAGCCGTCCAAGACAACTAGTATTGAACGGTCCGAAATGTAATTTCTAATCCATTGAAGAAGAGACTCATCGGTGCCATATGCACGCATTTTCGACAAAAGAGCCTGATGCCAAACTCTGTCAAATGCCTTAGAAATATCCAACGCAAGCATCTTTGTTTCGCCGAAGTGATGGAGAGATTGGTTCCACTTCTCGGTGAGATATGTCATCTAATCACCAATGGACCTGTTGCTACGAAAACCATACTACCGGCCATTAAGGAGTTTTTGTGAATCAAGATATGATATTTCACAAGCTGACGATTTATCAGCGTTTCCATGACCTTGGAAAGAAAGGACGTAAGTGCAATGGGTCGGTAATTGGACGGGTAGGAAGATTCGTCTTTTCTTAAGGACGGGCTGGGCAAATGCTGTTTTCCATCTTCTCGGAAAGAGCCCAGAAGAATAGGATAGACAGAAAAGCTTACGCAGAGGTTTTGCCAGCGTAGAATAACACCTCTTCAGAACTATAGGTGAGATACCATCCGGACCAGCAGATTTGTGTAGGTATGTTGAGACCTTTGAATATTCCTGCAACTGTACGAGTGCGAAAGTGGACTTGTCCCATGGAAAATTCGACTCTCTCAATTACAGGCGAAGACAAAGCACTATCTGGCAGCGTGGAGTTCGCTGCGAAGTTAGCCACAAGCAATTTGGCCTTGGCTAAGGAGCTGACAGCTAGAATGTCACTATAAATGAGCATCGGGATAGCAGTTGAGGCAGAATTTCTAATATTTTTGACGAATGACCAAACATTTTTACTTACTTACTTACTTAGGTGGCGCTACAGTTCGGGGTGAGCCTGAGCCTCAACCAACAAGACCATTGAGCTCGGTCTTTAGCTAATTGCCTCCAGTTGCGCACTCTAAGTTGGTCGAGGTCCCCTTGAACTTGTGCGCGCCACCTACGGCCATGATTCCCTCTACTGCGTCATCCCTCGGGACTAGATTCGAAGACTCTGCGGACCGGAGCGTTGGTGTCCATTCGCTCTACATGTCCTTGGCATCTCAGATGTCCAATACGCAGTTTTTTGACTAGGTCGATGTACAGCTCGTATAGTTCGTGATTGAATCTTTTCTCCAAAACCCGTCCACGCAAACGGCACCGAAAATCTTACGAAAAATTTTTCTCTCGAAGCGACCAAGGATATCTTTATCCTCTTTTAATAAAGTCCATGTTTCAGCGCCCCAAAGTAGGACTTGGATGATCAGGGTCTTATACAGAGTCTCCTTAGTTGTTCGAGATAGGGCTTTACTGTTGAATTGCCTTATAAGAGTTATTCTTCGATTGATTTTTGCGCTGATCTTGTTTGTAGAATTTATAGTAGAGCCAAGGTAGACAAAGTCCCTTACCATCTCGAAGTTATAGCTGCCCACTGTGACGTTTTGCCCAATTCGTCGGTGTTGGCTTTCCCTTCTTGTTGACAGCATATACTTAGTTTTGCCCTCGTTTATCGCTAAACCCATTTTGGCAGCTTCCGTCTCAATGCTTGCAAGCGCACCGGTGGCAGCCCGCTGAGTTCTTCCGATAATGTCTATATCGTCGACGTATGCAAGCAGTTGTACAGACTTGTAATAGATTGTGCCTCCGGTGTTGGCTTGTGAGTTCCGCACAATCCGTTCAAGTACAATGTTAAAGAAGTCACATGGCAGCGCGTCACCTTGTCTAAAACCTTTTTTGACATCAAAGGTCTCGGTGAGGTCATTACCGACCTTGATGGAGCAGCGAGCATTCTCCATCGTCAGCCTGCACAGACGGACAAGTTTGGCAGGGATGTCAAAACTAGACATGTCTCTATAAAGCTCTTCTCTATAGATGCTGTCATAGGCGGCCTTGAAATCGATAAAGAGGTGGTGAATATCGATTTGGAATTCTTGGGCTTTCTCCAGGATCTGCCAAAGTGGTTCGATGCTGAGGTTCCATTCATCAGGCATACACTCGTCTGACCAAATCTTAGAGATGAGTTGGTGTATGCACTCTACCAATTCATCCCCAGCTGCCTTGAAAAGTTCGGCCGGTAAGCCGTCAGGTCCAGCAGCCTTGTTGAATTTTAGCTTGGATATTGCTATCCTCACTTCATTTTGGTCAGGTGGACGGAAATTTTGACTATCATCGTCTATGTTGAATGGTTCATTCTGCCTGACAGTGGGAAGTTGGTCTTCGTCGCCGTTATACAGTCTGCAGAAGTAATTTTTCCATATTCTCAGCACCGACTGTGATTCTACTACGTGGTTTCTATTTTCATCTCTACAGGTTTCTGTACGGGTATTGCTTCTCTGACACGTTCTTTTTACCTTTTGGTAAAATTTCCGTACATTGTTCCTGGAGTATAAACTCTCGATATTCTCAAACGCGCGCTTCTCATGCTCTTTCTTCTTCTTTTGGAGAAGCCGATGATCTTCCCGTCTCTTTTTTTGCTGCATGCACTCGCCGGCATTCTTCGTCAAACCAGGGGTTTCGCGGTGGAGGGCGAGCGAGACCCAGCACATCAGTCGCGGCGTTTCTGATGGCATGTTGGCAGCGTTGCCACTGGTCTTCGGCACTTGATGCTGCCGGCATAGGGGTGATTGAGAGATTTCGGGATACGCGTTCAGCGAAGAGTCTGGCGGTCTCTTGCGATTGTAGCTTTTCGACGTTAAATTTTCTCACAGTGATTCTTCTTTGTTGCTCAGATTGGGATATTCGCATTCGTACCTTGGTTACAACAGGGTAATGATCCGACTCTATGTTGGCCGCTCGGAAGATCCGGACATCCAGAATACTGGAAGCATGTCTTGCGTCGATCGCAATATGATCAATTTGGTTGATCGTTACATGATCATTGGACCGCCATGTCTGCTTATGAATATCGAGATGAGGAAACCATGTGCCTGCTATGGTGACATTTCGCTCCACAGCGAAATCAATTAGCCTTAGTCCGTTATCAGACGTAGTGTTGTGTAGGCTATGCTTACCGACTGCCCTACCAAAGACGCCCTCCTCTCCTATTTTGGCGTTAAAATCGCCCAATACGATTTTAACGTCGTATTTAGGACATTGCTCGTATGTTTTGTCGAGGAGCTCGTAGAAACACTCTTTGGTGGCAGGGTCATTTTCTTCTGTGGGGGGATGAACACATATTAGGCTTATGTTAGCGAATTTAGCCTTGATCCGGATAGTCATAATACGCTCGCTCACGTGTCGGAAGCTTAAGACTTCTTGCCTAAGACTGCCGCGTATGACAAATCCGCATCCGAATAAGCGTTGCCTGTTGCCTCTGTAGCAATCACCGTAGCAGATGTCACAGTTTTTCATCCTCTTTTTGCCCGGCCCATCCCATCGCACTTCCTGGATGGCGGTAATATCTGCTTTGTAGCAGTCTAGGGCCTCTGCTAGTTGTTCGGCTGCACGTGGTCTGTAAAGGGAAAGAACATTCCACGTACAGATCCGAAGGTCGTTGTCCTTATTTCGTTTGCTGGGGTCGTCATTAGTTGAGTCATCCTTATCCGAGGCTTTGGTTGTTTCGGAACCATGCGTTTTTTACGTGGTAGGGAAGTTACCCCGACATTTTTACTACCTTTGAGATATTGTAGAATTGTTTGCCTCAATTTTGGGTCATGTAAGAATTTTGCACGTCGAATGAGAGCATTGCAGTCATTTCTGGCTTGTATATATTTTTTTCGGTTTTCCTCAGATTTGTTGGCTTTATAAGACCGACAACTTACCTCTTTTGACCTGATAGCCTCTTTGCAGCTCTGGGCAGACCACGAGTTTGCCATAGGTTTGAGGCTCTTTATTCTGTTAGGAATATAGTCATTCATACCTAAGAGGATGGTGTCAGTAATCATATCAGCGGCGGTATCCACGTCGCTATCGGGGAAGCATAGCGACCAGTTAAGACTGCTGAAGAAACTATTAAGGCTGTCCCAATTGGCTTTCTCGTAGCGCCAGACTTTTATTTTAGGAGCTTTTTCTTTAACTGTGTGGTCGGAGTACGAGAATTTAGCTGATACGATATTGTGGTCAGACCGGCCTAGAGGCGCTAAAACATCAGCGGTGTATTTATCAGGGTGCGAAGTAATAAACAAGTCCAGTATGTTGGCGGAATGACTTACAATGTCTGGTATGCGTGTAGGCTCATTTACAAGCTGAGCCAAAGTGTTTATCTTAGCGAAAAGTTCGACATACCTTCCTTCGGATGTTGTCTGGCCAGAATATGGAAGCCAATCCGAATTGTGTGTGTTGAAACCGTCCGCAATAACGATTTCAATATGAGGACACAGAGAGACAATTCGTGTGATGGTATCGGACAGCGCATCAAAGTAGTTTAAAGTTGAGTTGCTATCCGCATTATTGTCTTTTTTTCGAACTATGTTTTTAGAAAAGGAACAATGCATTCGAAAACAAATGTAAGCCTGCATTCAACCGCTATACAAGAATATTTGTCAGTCAGTTGTTGTAATTTCATTGGGGTGACGTCGTCAATTGCCACGCTAATGGTCCATGGTTCAAATCCTGATCTCAGAAAGTATTTATTTATTTCTCATGAAATATATTAACTCAGTCCGATCAATTGCGAAACCTTATGTGAACACTATTGCGAAGACGTAACACTGGCAGTAGATTGGTCATATGGCTGTTGCTCTGTTGGATGATTGATATAACTGTGATGTCGGTGGTCGCGAAAAAGTGCTGTGAATCAGAAGCAAATACAAAAAATAAGAAAAATCTGCCCAGTTATCTGGACGCCACCCCCTAAGTTTCTCTGAAGCATGAGCAACTAAGCTTCGAACCACTACACCAAATTTGTCTCTCTCCCCATCTATCCCTTCCAACGCCCGCACTGTTTAAAAACATGTTAAGGGTATTCACAACCCCTTGAGTGCGCGCAAAATTGTAAAAAAAAGAATATATACATATACAAATTTTGATTTTACAGCTGACTGAGAGGATCTTATTAAAACACGCCTAAATGAAGTTGTTTTGAATCAAGCTGCAAAAGCTTGCGTTATACATTGACTTTAAAGATGTAAGCTGCACCTTACGTATATTGATGTTTGCAAAATAATGTGCATTTGTAAGCAGCGTGTTAGTTAAAAACGGTTGAGTTGAGTGGCATCTTTATCTGGCTGTCATACAGTCTCCTTTCATTCCACTTGAGATGTTGGCACTAAGCTAGGTCAATCTGCGTCCTATCTTTCGAGTTGATAAAATCCATAAATGTGTAAGCTCCTTGTTTACTTACTTGTTTCAATCAATCAACATGTCTACATCGTGAATGTTTGCTTAAGCAAACTTTCCCTTCCTCCGTTTTACAACATAAATTCCCGTCAAGCCACATACATAAATGCCTGTCGTAAGCATTTATGGAATTTTTGTTTTGCCTATTTAAAGTCGAAACACTAGCGTGTTAAGTACGCCTAATGAGTCACATAAATATCAATTGCTCATTAATGTCCAATACAAATTGGTGCCCTTATCGTAAATCAACGACAAACGTCTGAAACAATATCTTTGAATATTAAGCGCATAACTCAGAGTTGTGGGCCGCAGTCACAATAGTGCATAGTGCATACATAAACAATTCCTTATCTAAAATGTCGCCTATCTGCCGCACTCACATCTTTGCTTCCACATCTCGTATTAAATTACGATTGCTATAGAGACCATCAGTCAATGGGTGGATGGGACTGTCATAAAGGCGATAATTAACAAAACAAAAAAATCGTTCTAGATACTTTCAAATAAAGAACGCCCATTGGAAAATTTACGATAAAATAACAAAATAAATAAAATAATAAAGCACTTTACCGATAACATATTTTGAGAGATATTTTTTTTCATTTGTATCTCAATTTGAATGCTGACCAACAATAATGCGGGTATACTGCACACGAGATATCAATTGAGAGTGTGAAATACTTTGCTTTGTTTTGTTGTTTCATGTATTTCGAAATAGAAAAGATACGTTATCGCATTTAATTTCAATTGAGTGCTACTGTTGAGCTCTTTTCCTGCCTTTGAATTGATTGGAGTAAAAATATAGAAAATGCAGTTTATTCTGGTTAAGAGTTAAAAGGACTGTCCCCATTGCTTATGACTAAAAGGTAGTGAATTATGGTCTTCAAATATATATAAATACTTGCAGTGAATGTGCATGCCCACCTCCTCCCTGCAGTCTGGTAGCGAATCAGCCTTTAAAAGGGGTAAGCTGCAGGGCTTGCTCAAATGACATTGTTAGAGCTGTCATAGATAAACACTCGATTACGTTGTCAAATCGGGAGATTTACTCCCATAAGCATCATCCCCACCGTCTAGATTTGCTGATGAAAGCACACAAAAATACTTCCGAAAAAAGTCTCTGAACTGGATGGCATTCTTAATGTAGCCCTTAAGGTGGTAGGAAAAGATAGACTAGACACGGAAATCTTCAACTCCTGCTTAAATGATGTAGTGTTTCCTGACTAATGAGGAGAAGCAAGCCTTGTATAACTATAAATAAAGAGCAAATACTCGGAGATTCTTCATCCTACCGCCCTCGTTGTCTGGTGGACATGGCAGGAAAAGTCCCGAAACACATCACGTGTAAGAGATTCTAAGGAGTCATTGAAGAAGGAAGGTCAAAAAGCACGATCAGCTATTGATGCAATTAAAGTGGTGGCAGACTGAGCTCAAAAGACAATGGAGAAGAGGCACTAAGCAGTAGTGCTCCATTTGCGATTCCACAACTTGGAAACATAGATACTCTGGAAGAACTACGCAACTAGAGGATATCAATATACGAGTATATTATAAAATTTGTAAAGAAGTACTTCCGGCAGACGATGGTGCGAAGGAGTCCGCAGCCACAAAAGGTGTACTATAAGGCTTAGTCTTAGAACCAATGATATGAAGCACTATGTATGTATGATGACATTGTTTGGCTAGGTATACCAAACAAGTTAAAGCCATGCCACTCACAGTAGATGGTCAATCATCAAATATCTGGGTATCACGATTGCCTTAAAGCTTACATCTGGTATTTAATAATAAAGCCTCTCGAGTTAGTATTTGAATTGCACGAAAAATGGCCACATATTGGAGGCCCGAAACATAGCCGAAGACTTCTTCTAGCTAAAGCTGTTACATCAGGAGCGCTTTATGGATCACCAGTTCGGGTCGGAGCTCCTTCTTCTTCTTCTTCCTATGTCGGCGAGGTTATGATCCGAAAACTAGGGATTGTAACCCTCCCATTTCACCGCGTTTCTACTGATCTGCCTGTGGGGTTCGCCTATTTGACGTGAAGGCTTCTACGGATTTTCGAACTTCTTATTCGATCAAGCTTTGTCACTCCTGCTGTCATGCGAAGCATCTTCATCTCAGCTGCCGTTAATTTACTCTCATACTTGTATGTGAGCGCTGGACGCACAACTGTGGTACAGAGCCTTCCTTTCAACTTTGTGGGCATTTTTGGGTCACAGTAGATAGCGGAGTTTTCTGCCTACTTCATTAACCCTACGCTTACGCGATGATTGATGTCGTCATCACAGGTTGCTTTGCTATTGATCATAGATCCCAGATATTTGAACTTTTCGCACTTGGGAAGCACTGTTCCATTCAAATAAATGTCTGAAATAGGCCAGAGTGGATCAGAGAACGGGCAGCACAAGTACTCTGTCTTTTTTGAACTAATGCGATACCCATTTCCCTCCAGAACGTCCACCTATACATCAAGTGCTCGCTGCAGGGATGTAGGATCCTCACTTATGATTACTCCATCATCAGCGAAGAATAATTGATGTACCTTGGGGTCCATCACTTTACCTTCAATCAGATAGTCAAGGACTGTAATAAAGAGCAAATGACTTAAGACGCTTCCCTGGTGCACCCGGACTTTGACTGAGAACTCTTCGGTTACTCCAGTGGAGCATCTTACTCTTGCCTTTGCCCTTTCGTACATATCCATGTTCATCTGTACCTCTCGATGTCTTCCGGAACCTCTCGATGTCTTAGCGCCACCCATATCAGATCTCGTAGTTGTCTCTCGAATGCACTGGTGATGACATTTGTTTATTTAGAGAGGGTTCCTCTTCTATGCTTCAGAAGTCCCATAGATCCTTTCTGATTAAGTAGTTGCCAAAGTATATAAGCGTTAGTGCATGTATCTTGATGATACTGTCGATTACTTACTCCATTTACCGCGTCGGCATGGAAAGGGTTACGTTACAGAAATAGGCCTTATAAGTAACGCGATCTAAAAAGACCTATTGTGCTGGCCTCGAATTAAGCCGAGAGCCCGATTATGACACTTGATATATAGGTACATTAGTACGCCTTTCGGCTCTATGCTCAAAATATCGGTCGGGTTCATTGTAGACTAAAATAAGTGGAGTAATCTATTCTTGGCTGCCGCAATTATAGAGAATATATTCTGTAGTTTATTTTTGTTCTCCGCAAAGTCGACATGTATCTCATTGAGATAAAATCACTTTATTCAGATGCTACTTAAACGCGCAATGCCCTGCCAGATAGCCAGTTAAGATCATCAGTTCTTATTTGTTAAGTTCTAAAAGCTTTTGACCTTATAGTGGTTGAGGTTGTTGAACTTTTTCGCCTGTTTTAGGCCCTTAGTTTTGGTCCAGTGATCAGTGAAGTTGTCTTCTTCCCATTGCCTTATTTTAGAGTGAGCATTGCTTTGCGGTATACCAAAGTATGGTTCGAGACCGATAAGTGGGCGACTTGTGACTTCTCGTTAAATAATCGGCTTTGCATTCCCATTGAAACCTTCATGATCTGGTATCCAGCTTAGGGTTAAATGCTAACTTCATAATGAGTTGAAGGCAATCCCCGATAAGTTTTGTCCGAAACAATGAAGATGCAGGCACCATTGGTTCTTCTTCTCAGGCACTCACGAAGACATAGTTCAATGGCGTGTACTTCGGCTTGAAATATGGAAAGTGACAGTCCTAATGCGACCGCCCTTTGGAACCCAATCCCAAAAATACCAGCGCCAGTCTTGCCATTGTCAAGTTTTGAGTTGGCCGTTTACCCGACTGGTCACTAATGACTATTTTAGAATTTTTGGAGAAATAAAGTCTTTTAAGCAGTTGTGGGCGCCGTGGCGTAAGTGGTTAGTGTGTCGGATCACTACGCATGAGGTTCCAAGTTCGAATCCCAGAAAACACCAACAAGTTTTTTCACGGTCCCACCTCTAGCGAGCGCCTGACAAACATCCGAGAGTATTGTTGTCACGAAAAAGCTTCTCAAATCGCCGTTCGGATTTGGCATTAAAACTGTAGGTCCCTTCCATTCGTGTGAAAAATATAACGCACACAACATGAGTGGTTGCGAGAAGCTAGGCCCTGGCACTTTAAATAGCTGTTACGCCAAATATTTGTTTTAAGCATTATATCTGTGAGGTGAACCCCACAGGCGGATCAATAGAAATACGGTGAAGTGGGAGTGTTATGATCCCTTGTTTTCGGATCACAACCTCGCCGAAATAGAAAAAAAAAATGTTATTTTTAATTTTTAGAAACAGTTCGTTACGCAGATAATAATGTACTCTCAGATGGCCGGTGAAGTCATCAGCTTTAAGGTCAAGTATCTTGGGCAATCTGAAAACACACTTTCATAGCCTCTTTTTGAATCGATATGTGAAGCGGGGTAAGGTTAAGGATGGCTCCTAGAGCTGCCGTAAAGCAAGTTGTATTGCTATGGCATAGATAAGGTACTTTACATATGATACTAATGCACTGATGTTGGTAATACATATACTTGTCGACCTGGTACCCAGCAAGGGGTGGAGTTATGCTTCACATTCTTATGGTGCTGGATTTAGGGGATTTGGTGGCTGCCTCACTATCCATATATATGACGACATCTGACTCCGATTCATTGTTATCTGGTACATAATCAGCGGCTAGGGGAATACCGGTGCCTTCGGCTTGAAATGCGCTACAGTGGGTTGGAAGCTTAAAGAATAGGTGAATATCTAGGTCCTCCGAGAAAACTCCAACGCCGATTCCATTATTAATTTTGGACCCATTCATTAATATTGGAAGTGATTGGTTTTATCGTGATGGGTTCACTCTATTTTTATCGGTATTGACTTCGTATTGGCCAAATTAAAATCGGGTTCGACGGCCAGATAGTCGATTACGATGGGTAGATGATGATACCTCAATAGGATTTTGGTATGCGTTATTCTATCCACTGCTTGGAGTCTTTCGGACTTATAGTATTGCAGAGTTCGTAACGAATTGATTCTTGTTAAAATTAAAGGACAATAAATGGCAGAATTTCGGGCATCTTTTTCAATTTTTTCATCAGCTATGGTGTCCAGAATCATTGTCTTGGCTGCCTGCTCGAAATTCCTCGTCTGCTTCCGAATAGCCGCAGAAAAATATCAATAAATTGAATTTTTATGGATTGATGCTTTAAAAAGGGACTAAATAAGCTTTTATACGAATGTGTTGAGCTTTTACCCATACGCAGTCCTCGAACTTACTTTAAACTTGACCTTTTTTCTGGGGTATAGATCGTTGTCTGTAAGTTACGATAAACATAGATATTTTTTTACAACAACTGAGTGGAAATTAAACTATTAAACTCTTTCAAAGGAAGAACTCCTTATCAATTATGTCGGTGATCTTTCGAACGAAAAAAAGATGAAGTAATACTACAGTCGAAGACTATTTTAACTAATTCAAGGCATCTTCATGCGTTGTCGCAGATTTAGCTAGGGAGTTTTGAGCGCAGTGACGATAGGATGATCGAATCCTAGCAAGTAAATGCACACTTTGACATAAACACTTTGTGTTCTTTGGATGGAATCTATATTTTAATTTGAACTTTCAACTTCATCTTGGAGTTAGTATGGCTCCGTGGAACACAAACCATACTTCACTAAGATTTTATAGTTTTTGCAGTAATTTTTTCCCTGAAACTGTAATCAATAACCACACGCCCGCATATTATAAATATTTATCCTATCAGCAGTTAGACTCACCTTCTCGTACAATAAGTCAACACTAGGTCATTGCTAATTAGTCATTATCGGTATAATTATTTCAAGCATAGCATGTATAATTGGCATATAGATCAATCGACTTACCTCACGTAATGAGAGTTGTTATGACTCAATTTAGAATTACCCTACCTTTGTCTACAAATACAAACTATATTTTTCCATTCGCAAATAACAAAATTTTATTAGTAACTATAGTTCGCAAATTTAAAGACGATGAACATAAATTTTATAATTTTTATTTTTTTTTTAAATGAAAATAAGCATAATGTTATTCACTTCATTTGTTTGTATCTATTTATCTACTTGGTCTACGAAAAGAGCAATCTGTAACATCTATGGCCATATACCAATTTAAATGTAGTTGCCAATTAGCCATACCCAACGAAATAGATTAGATACGTAAGGGGATCATAGATACATATGAATGCCATTTAACGCATTTAACACTTGAAGAACAAGTTTCATCATTAAGATTCCTTATAAGCTGGTTTCGTGTCTGAAAATCTACAAAAAAAAAATATAATAAGCTTTGAATTCCAAATTTTTAATCAGCGGCATATGGGAAAATGCAGCCACAATCAACCCTGAAAGATACAGTATCTATCCAAAGAAACTAGTCAAAGAAGTAGTGAGAAATAAAATCAAGAGGGGTTCTTAAATCCCCCTTTATGATATCCAAACATTTAGGGAAGCAATCTATAGAAACCATAACTTCTAGGGAAGCAAAAAAAAAAAATCTTAACAGAACTATCTCAAACAATAGATACGGTCTCAGTTAGTGTATGAGTGCACTCCATTGATCAAGAAAGAACGTCTGAAGAAATATAAAAAAAATTAAATAAAAATTCCCACTGATCCTTACCCTACGCAAAAGCGATTAGATAATGTATCTAGCCCCGGTATGTATGTGAATTCAATTAAAAACCATTTTTAGGGTGCTGCATCTGTGTGTATGAGTGTATACAGAATAATTTTTTTCGGTGGTTGGTCGGAATTTCTATCTAAATTGCCCGCCGAGTATATAAATGATCCGCACTCTGTATGATCATCGCATTTCTGGTTTGCAACTCAACGTAGAAACAACGCACACTACTCAGATTGTGGCTATATGCCCTTTCTGGGGCTCTGACTGGCTTTCGAGCCCAGTATTTAAGCCTACTACTGTGTACATGAGTGAAACTTGATATTGTATCAATGAATACGAGGTTTAATAAAAAAAGACGACCAATCAAGTGTTTTAATTCAAAAAAAGAAAGCAAAAGAGAAAATCAAAAAAGACATAAGTGAATAAAGTGCAGTGTGTATCTGAGTGTAGTATACAAAATACAAAGAGACAAACATAAGTTTTGAAAGTGACGACGACGACGATCATGATGAGGTTGGAAATTCGACGAAAGAGAAAGCTACACCGAGCCACTGAACGTCGTCACTACACAATACAGAACAACTAAAAATCACGTAACAAGATACATCACATGATCACTATCACTCTTCAAGCCGCAAGGTGTATTTCATATCTATCATCATAAACGATTGTGGAAAACGAAACTTTTTTAATGAGATTGCGACTTCGTCGTCGTCCAATTTATTACCAAGACCGCTGCGAGGGATTTTCTTCGAATTTTGATGGATTAGCCGATGTAATGAACCCACTTGTAAGTACGCCCTAATGAATATGATTGCATGCGAGAAAGTTTTGTGGGTATCTATGTGGGATTTTTATGATGAAATTTATTCAAATCAAGTGAATTTCGATGTAATTATGAGTTTCGGTGAAAGTGATAAGGTATAGATATGAGCATTTTTAAAGCAGATTCTTTTATTTTGTTTTTCGATTGGCGTGAGGATGAAAGCGAAATTTTATATCTTTTTATTTTGCTTTTATCTTTTTTTTGATTAAAACGGGAATTTGAACTTGTTATTTAACTGGTTAAGACGAAAATAACGCTTTGTATGTCAAAGTGTGTCGCTGAGACAATGTCAAAATAAATAATAATGACTACCCATCCTCCCACTTTTTTTTTATGTTTATGGAATGCGATTCATATAATTCATACAAAAGATTGTTAGTGTAAAATAGAATAAGAGATAGATTTAGTAATATGCGCATTTACATATGTACGTATACATGTGCCACTTCAGGGTCGTTATTAAGTGGCATAGTGCGTTACAGCTGATTACTTCTTCCGGTTACGAGATATTTATAGTTTAACGTGAGATAGAAGATATTCCCATATTTCATGCTTCACAGATTGTTGAAGAAGAGTGTATTTTCTTTAAAATAAAATGAGACGTAGATTGCAGTTGTCTCAGAGTATGCGAATTTATTCAGATTCGACGGACAAGTTTGTATTACGTTCTTAGTTTTTGTTACATTATTAAAATGTCCATCAGTCGAGTCACCACAGTCTAGATCAATTTATGAGTTCGATATGTGATAATAAGAGCTACAAAAGATTTTGTTCGAAGGGTGTATACACCTATACACTTAGCGCATCTATTCGTGACCATAAAGAGCCTTAACTCAACGTATTTCGTTTAATTTGTCGATCAGCCTTCCGGTCCAATTGGTCTTCAAAACGTACTTTATTTGTTTTCGGCTTTCACACTATGGTCTGCAGTGGACTCAGCCATTCAAAGTGACTAAGCCTCTGAATCTTCTGATTCTGATAGAATCTTACTAACAGATGCAAATCCAGAAAAATGTTAGTTGCAAGAATACTCCACCTTAACGGTCTAGCGCTTCCTAGTTTTTTTTTTAAGTTTGTTAAATGTTCAATGCACAAGTATCGAGGTAGTCTACCTTGAATGCTCGTCTATCTAAAATACATTGTTGCTGCAGATACTCTCCCTACTAACGCTTCCAAGGAATCATCTGTGTGGTCTTCTGGATTCCTTAATGCTGTCAGCCCAAGATCGAAAGATATGTACGATTGTATGACGCCAGAATTCAAGCTAGAACACTTAAAATCACCTCAGGGTTCAATATTCGCTCCTTTTCTTTTCGAGTTATTATATTTGCCAACTATTGCATCCAAAAAATTTGGTATCCCGGTGACCTATGCTTGACAAAGCAGGGGAAAGAAATCAATATCACCGATTGCAGTATTGTCAGTACTTGGCCAATGTCTTAAGAACCTAAAATACCTCAATGTATCCCAAGATCGCATATCTCACGAACGCATTTAAATAAGTTAAGAGAAGGCGCAACAGCAGTCACAAACTTGGTGGACAATGCTCTTGGATATTGACAAATAGTTTACTCAGCAGTTGCACATATCTGGCTCAAAAGTTCCCTCGTCACGAAAGTCGACCATCAACTAAATATCTCTGTGCAATAATCAACTCAAAATCAGAAGGCTCTATTTCGAGAATTTCGTTATATAGTTTCCAGTGACACCCTCACAATCCACACAGAAATCATAGTGAGTGACTATCGTGGACAGGGAAATGATAAATAAAGCGAAGGACTTGAAATCCCCAACCTTTAACATTGTTCATGATCCTTCGAAGATAATACGTGACATGTCAGTAAAGTTTCTTCGCATTTGGACAAGAAGATTTTGAGTGAAAGAGTAACAATTAAACAAAAAATCAGGCTCCTCATATACAAATTAGTTTGATTGATATATAACATATCTTTTGTCTGTAACTTTCCTGACTAAAATTTTACGCTCTAAGTATATAATGCCATCAATAAATCAATATTATGCTTCAAGCTTAAGTCTTTCTAAGACTAAATGCCATCTTGGCAGGAAAAGGAAGATTAGACTCCTGTATACAGTTTTTATTCTATGCCTTTTACTTGATTCACGTTTCGGATATGCTCTAATAGAGAAAGAATCAATGAAAACCCCCTTAAGTCCCCTCCACAGTTACGTTAACTCTTTTTAAAATTATTAAAATAATAAAGGTACTTTCAAAATTCGAATCTTATTGTATTCCCGCTTACAAGTTCCACTAAAATGTTCCCACAATTTTATACTTTTTTTCGAAATCTGAAGGTACAACAATAAACTATAATCCGCAATGAAAATCTGAACCTAACAGATACCCGTTTTGTGTTCGCATTTTGACTAAACACAAAGCAAGAGATTATTAACTTCCTTCCCAACTTGTTGCTATGTGCAGCAGCAGTACCTACTACGAGTACATGGAACAAAGGGCGTTTCATTGAATTTCCCCCCCTTCGCGTCGCATCGAAAAGATAATGAGCAAACATTTTCCACATTTTCCATTTTATCACAAAAGAAAGGAACTCTCTGAACTAAACAAAAAGAAATGCTAGATCGTGAGTTTGCATTTTTTTTTGTAAAGGTACACGTAACGTAACCCTCTTATAGTTTTATCAACCGTGAATTGTAGGAACTCTAGTCGTGGTGGCCGCCCTAGGGCCAAACAGGTGTTTTCTGAAAATTTATATACTCACTCAAGCATTTTGAAATCCGAAGAGTATTGTACACAGATATAATACAAGCAAATGTGTATAAATATAGATACCAGTACTTAATCTATTTACTTAGGTGATCGAATGCAGGTAGACAAGTAGGTAGGTATTGAATGCAAAAGCAAATAAAATGAACCACATGCCGTTAACCTAATTTTTAACCACACCTATTGTTTGTCTCTGATGACAGAAAATTATGTGACCGTTAAATTTCGTGTGGAAATTGTGGGATTTCTTTTGGACAAAAGAAGTATTTCATAGTTGACCAAATGATCCATTGCAATTGAAAACCACTTGACCAGGTTAAATTGATCGGAAACCCCCCGTATTTCCTTTCAAAATCAAGTCGAGGAGGAGTGTATTGAAAATTTATTGGAAAATTGAGACATGCACCGAAACACTTGATGAAATGATGCTCACAGTAGTACCTAGTTTTTTTTCCAATTTGGCAAGATGAGAAGGGTTTAATTGACGTTCGAGATTTTTTTGTATTCAATTGAATTTGATAATAATATCTAAAAAATAAGAAGAACGAGGGACAAAAAGAATTGAAATAAAGAGGAAAATCAATTGAATCAATTAGCAAAATAGAGACGAATAATTCAGAAGGATCTCTTTACTTTTTTCGTTTGTTTCTTTGGTTCTGGTTGATTTGAGAACGACCATCGCATCTCCATCTCCGTCCCTACGACTAATTAAAAACATTTTTCTTTCAATACCATTGAAAATGAAACGAAATTAAATTCAATCCGCTTGATTTAAATTTTGAAGGAAAGAAATTAGTTTTTATATTTTCTTTCATGAAGAAGAAACGGGAGACAAAAAGTGAGGAAAAAAATCCAATGAATGTCGTCGTCGCCTGGAGAGTTTTTATTGCAATTATGGATAGCCAGATATTGTTGGATACTGTAGCCATATCTGGTAGTTCTGTGGTATGAACAGGGATGGATTGCGGTCACAGAAGCTTAAAAGAAGGACCAGCAGAGAAGATATTTGAAAGAAAACTAGAGGGAAAAGGTGGGGCCCTAAGTGGGTTCCTTGAGGTACATCAAATTATCAAGTAGTACGAGGCTTCGTTTTATTGCTCGGGTGTAATATAATATATTATTATTTTAAACCATTAGATATGTACGTATAGACACAAAAAAGTGCATTCGAAGCTTGTAGGCCAATCAACGACATAGATCTTTTGTGATTTCAGTAAAACCAAAAAGCTTTAAAATAGCAATAAGCTCTCAACCAGAAAACTAAATGGAAGAAGTAAAGGCCATTCGTTAGTTCTTCTAGGTACATCATATGAGATACGCATGACTAGTTCTCAATAGCTGGTATTAGGTCTGATATATTCGATTCGATTTAATAATCTGCACCCTTGACAGCTGCATGTTTGATAGTACTTTGTACAAAGCTTTGAAGAAATTCTAGTCGTTCATGCTGTATATGTATAAGAATCTCTAGTTCCTCTTTTCTTCAAATTATTTGATCATCTTGTTCGTCTTTTTCCGTGGTTTTAAAAAGGACTCAGCGAAATTTAGGAATGGAGTTCATACTAAGTTTTTTAGGTCAACGTTTTTGCTCGTTGGTCATCTGATCCTTAAAGCTGGCACATTTCTGAATGATAATTCAATAAGCGTAGCCGTTTTTGGCTTTCATTTTTACTTCAGAAATGAGAATCGATGACGTTTTTGAACCAATTCTTAGGCTTTGACTTGTATTTCCAAATATTTAATTGATAGACTAAAAAAGAGTTCAGCACAATGAATGCATATTTCCAACCCCATTTGGTAAGTCCATCAGCTATATCGATATGATCCTCTGATGCTGACAATTGTCTCTATACCACAAGCGCAGCCTGACATTTGCGTAGAAAGCTATTATCGGATTTGGAGTGTTGCTACTTGGAGAACCCATTAGCACTTAGATAACTACAACGTGATGTTCCCACATAACCACGTCGTCACTGTGGTTGGATAATTGTATAGTTTGTGCCTATTGAAAACTTTAAGCAAAATATTTTACGACAAGTCGCGCTTAATCCACCACCGCATGATGAAACACTATTTATTCTAACGTTACTTACGTCGTTTTTATGAATGAGGCGTGTATGAATCTCGCTTGCATTACCAACTTATTTCCATATTGTAGGATAAGGAAGAAACTAGATCCCTTCTCAAATCCGCTCCTGACTCAGTCTCGTACTGGTCACTGAGCTAAAATATTTGTTTTTTTATTTTTGTTTTCATTGCAGCCTTGACAGCACTTATTAATTTTTCTTATTACAATTCTCTTCTCCTTTATTTTTTTACTTGCAGAACATCACCACACAAGCTATCATCTTTGAAATCCTACAGCAATCCGTTTTCCACTGTTTTATGTGCGAGATACTTTATATTATTCATTCTTCTCGCTTCCTGCTGCATAAGAGATAAAGTGACTGTGTGATGGCGGTTTATTAAAAAAATATGATTGTGGTTTCAAGTTGGAGACTAAACACTAACTAAAATCAATATTAAATTTTGTAAATCCACACAAAAACCGCATCAAATCATCATCAATGTCAGCTAAGTACACAAAAAAGGATATGAAACTCAAGAGATGCTAAACAGCAATCATCATCCTTGTCACCATAACCATAATCATTTTGATGGGTTATCCTCAAATAATAATCCTCATCATCGTCGTCAGACATCGCAGTCAAGAAAGACATCAGTAACAGATGACTTCAACTATACACACATTCCATACACACAACAAATCACTTCTAATGACTTTTTTCGATGGCGACATTTTGTCGAAAGAGACTCAAGATGGAACTCATAAGCCAACAAACGTATCTGGAAATTAACTTTGAAATTCCAACGCAAAGAGGAGTAGAAGGTGATGGAACGCTGCCTGCTACCAACCCTTTGGTGCGAAATTGGATATTTTCAAGCCATCCAAGTCCTCATCATCTTCATGTACACAGAGGTATTTGATAAAAAAAAATGAAAGATACAAAAAAGATTTTTTTTTTCTAAGCCGAACATCAAGAAGATTTTCCTGTAAGATAAAAGTACTTCTATAACGACATCCTTTTATTGCAATAATCATCAATAAGAGATATCAGGAATCTATATAAGACAAAACAAAAAAAATGTTCATTCACTTAACATTCAACATGTACGAGTATTTCGGTTCAATGAAGTTAGTCGAAACAGATTAGTTTCATTATTACTTGTTCTTGTATCTATACGTATGTATATGTATATAAAAAAAACTTTTGTTGTTCAACTCGTTATTATTCGAAAAGTTCTATGGGATTCCATTCAACTCAAAGAATGCGAATCAATTCGTGTTTGTGTTAAAATTTATTCAGAGTTTGTTACTGCAACTAAAAGATACATTTATCTCATTTTGGTGTACATCGCGCGAAATCGATTCAATTTGTTTTTTCTTTTTTTTATGTTTCCATTTAAATTTTAGTGAGCGTTTTCAAGGTTTCTTTAAAAATAAAAAAAAAGAGAAAAATTCTTTTATATTAACTATTCACATCTTAGATTAGGAAAGCAATCAAACTCAAGATTATTCAGTTTTTATTTGTTTATAAATTGATTAGCATTTATAGAATTTATTTTTATTTCTGTTGTATCAGTTTATATCAGTTAAAAACGTTATATACCCGCGTGTTATGTATATATACCTAGTTTCATTATTTTTATGTTTTTTTTTAACTTGTTTTACTTTTTGATTTTTTTTTTCTTTTTATTTCTATATAACCCAAAACGTGACTTGTCTTTTATTTGATTAACTTAAAATCTATTCTGTTTCTGCAAATTTAAAACATTATCATCTTTTTTTAAATTTCTTTTCATTTGTTTATGTCTAATTTTTATTTTTTCCATGAGAGTTATTTTTGATTTAATTTTTATATTTTTAGCATTTACTTTATATTTTCTATATTTTTCTATTTATTTTTAAGTGTTCTTTGGCTGAATATACATTTTGTTTAGAACGCAGATGCTATATAGTAATCCATATAAAGAAGGTGTACCTTAATAGGCGATAGGATAATAAAAAAGGCATTACCGCTTATAAAGTGTAAAAATATATTTAAGCGGTAAGTCATTAGATATTTTTAATTTGAAAAATGTTCTTGCATAGCCAAGTCGTGTATAGTTTTAGATATAGGAAAACCTTTTTTTAAGTAGAAATGTGTACATAAAAAGAAAGACCAAAAAGAACTCCAAATTCTAAAAATAATTTCGACCATAATTATATTGAATGTGCGGTTTCTGAATTGTGTTCGAAAAAATCTTTTTTTTTTTTTCTTTCAAAGTGTCGATTATAAGTAAGAAACGGGAAAACTGTCACGACTCACGCCAGTTACATCGGACACAAACCTAAACCTAAACATAAATAGTCTACACCAGAGGTCTGAACCGCTTTCGCCATAGAGCATCTAAATCAAGCTTAAGCTTCTTTAACTTTAACTACGTAGTCCATGGTAATCGAGGAATACGTTTTAAATATCTTGCTAAGCAACTTCCACGTTCTTTGAATTTTGGTTTTCATTTCCATGCATATGTATACGTACGGTTACATACTTAAAACTACGACCATTGCCGTTTATAAAATTCATCCCAACTCTGACAGCAAATAGATATGTTTGTGTTTAAATTGAAACGTTTCGCTGTAAACGGAAGGAAGATATTACCAAAGTATAACAGATACTTCAGGACATAAAAAGTAACTTCATCGACATATTTCAGCATCTATTCTCACCTGATGGCTTGCGAACTTGCTATACATTTTATTGCTGTCAATTTACTTATACATGGAACTTTAAACAAAAAGTTCAGTTTAGATTTTCACATATTCTTTACGAGTATGTTCCAAATAATTTCGTAAAATGCTGTACCCATGTTGTTATCTTAACATCTTATACACTTACGCGTCTTTGAGTTTTATTTGAACAATTTTAAGTACTGAATCAGGGCACTATGGTCACCTCCTCAGCGGGGAACAGCAATCATCAGCCACCCGAGGAAATAAAGGAAAACGAATTACATCAAAGTTTTTCCAACCACTGCACCAAAGAAAGGTTCCTGCCTGGTAGTATAATGGACCAGAGAGAGTCTGAGTGCTCTGGGATTTGGGTTTCCTTTTTTGAAAAAAAAAAAAAAAATGGTCAACTTAGATGATCAACATTAAGAATATCCTTTATGTGTGCATCAATAAAAAATAAATTAAAGTGAAAACGAAAAATGTATCATCGCATTGCCTTTGGCTTCAGCATCCGAGCACACTGACTGACTTTCAAGAAAGCTCTACTCGGCATGCAAATGTCACAATTATTGAGTAAATGTTCGACTAGGTGGCTTTTCATACTGCCATAAAAGTCGGAAAAGTAAAGTACGTCTTTAATAAATTTTATTGAGTAGACATAGTACTGTGTCTTATACGGTCACATCGCTGATTAATTATAACGTATGAACTATTACGTATATTCCTTAAACCACTGCTCATTCTTTAGCATATTCCACGGTCAATGATTTTGTTAATAAGTTTAAAGCAAAACAAAACAGTTCAAGAAATTTAATAAATTTTGCTTAGGAGTTTCATAATTCAATTTTGATTTCCTTATAAGTGTTTATTTCACTCAAAAGCTTGAAATTATTTTATTTTTTATTTCATTACAATATTTTTGAAAACATTAATTCTTGTTTTGTTAATTTATTAATTTCCTTTTTGGTTAAATTTTCCTTGGTTTTTGGATAAAATATTTCCTTTGTTTTCTTTTGAGTTTAAAAACTATGTTTTTGTTTTAATTTTTTGTTTCCTTACATTGAAGTTTATTCATTTTTCTATCTCCCTTCATTTTTTTAAATTTTTTATTTCATTACAATATTTTTGAAAACATTCATTTTTGTTTTGTTAACTTATTAAGTTTCTTTTTAGTTAAATTTTTTTTTGGTTTTTGGATAAAATATTTCTTTTGAGTTTAAAACTATGTTTTTGATTTAATTTTTTGTTTCCTTAATTTGAAGTTTATTATTTTTTCTATCTCTCTTCATTTCAAAAGTTAAAAATTTTATTTTTGTTTTTATTTTCTGATTTAATTTGCATTGACTTTATTTCCAAATCATTCCGCGTTTAGTTTTTTCTTCTGTTATGTTTTTCATATATGTTTTTCTATTTTACTTTTCAATTGCAGTCTTTTGTTATATTTTTTTTTATTTTATTACGACTTTGACAATAATTCGTTTTGAACTATATTAATCTTTTTTTTTTCTCTCTGCCAATCGGACAATAATTTGATTTTAAGTTTATCAGTAGGTTGTACGCCTTACATGACAACTATGCAGGCACGTTAGGGCTTAAGAAAGGTTTTTAAAACTATTTTGTTTTGATTCCCCAAATACCCATCGGCTCCCTTAAAAGCAATTAATGAACCTGAAGCGGCTCTTGCAAGTGATCAAATGGTGACCACGTAGATTCATTTCGATCCTCCTTAGTCCTTCACTCTGTCGTTGAAAAATCTCTTAAATTCGGTACTTTATGTTTTATCTTTAATTTTTTGTTTATTTGTTTGAGTATTAATTTTTATTTGCTTATTATTTTTATATATTCCTCAGCAGCAAAGAAAGGATTCCATAAATTTGCTAGTTGTTTATGCAAAAATCCAAAACAAAAATGTAAAAAAAAATTGTTTGACTTATTTCTTTAGCTCATATCGTTATTTTCAACTCCCAGTGAATTTTTCTTTTTTTATTTATTTTTCGTTTTTATTCTTTTTTTTTGTGCATTTTGTTCCTTTTTCTTTCTTTTTTTAATCAATACCATCTTCACATCATTCCAGTTTCCTTTTCATTTCTTTCCTTTTATAGAAGAAATAGCGTCCAAATCTTATTTGTTATTGTTATTCCTCTCGTTATGTTTGTTTTACTTATTTAGAAAAATGTGTTAAATATGAAAAACTTTCATTTTTTTAATATTTGCATCATTTTTACTTCTTACCCGTTGAGTTATTTTTAGTTTCTTGTTTTTGTTATTATTTGTTAAATAAATTAGAATCTTCTTCCGACTATCCCCACTTGGATACTCAGAATAACTTTTTTAATTGATTGTTTGTTGGACTTGTTAAGTTTTTTTTTTATTTCCTGTTTTCGTTAACAAATTGTCTTTAATAATTGTTTATCTTATGTTCACAGTAAAATGACATGAATGAAAGAATTACACCACAATTAATCAATTTTAACTTGCCACAACTGTTTTGTTATATTCCTTTTATAATTTCTCGGTTTACCACTTTTCTGATTAAATATTTTTTTTATTTTTTTTTATTTTGTTTTCCAAAATTTTCCGTGTTTTTATTTTTGGTTATCATAAAATTCTTTTATTCCTTTCATTTACTGTCTTGTGAGAATTAAACTTTTATTAACTAATAATTTGATTTAAGTTTTCGTGTTAATTAGTTTTTAGCATTCAATCCCTACCAAGCTGTGCCTTGTCTGTTTATTGTTGTTACTTGTTATAATTAGGGACAGTGGTTTTGAATTGTTTTGTTGTTACTATATTTTTTGTTATTTTTAGTAATTTTCTAATTTTGATAGACATATTTGTTGTCTGTTATAAGGTGCTCTTAAAATTAGGAAATAACTATGATTTAAAAGTTACAGGGCGTGTTTTCTTGTTGTTAAGTTTATGTTTCTACTTGTCGTTTTATTATTTTTTTATTGTTATAGAAGTGGGTCTTTTTTTTATGTTGCTGAGGATGTTTAAAATTCTGAATTTTTTCTTTCACAATTTTTTAATTTTTATTTTTTATTCTGACTTACTCATGTGTTTATTTTTTTAATTTTGTATCTTATTTTTTATTTCTTTTTTCGATACTATTATCATTTTTGATTCATTTTAAAGATTTTATTTTACTTTTCTGTACAATGGAGACTTCGCTCATCACAATTAGTACTGAAAACCTTGTCTTAAACCGCCGTGCAAATAGTTTCATAAACGTGTTCTGCGTCAAGTAGTTTATTTTATTTTTATATAAGGAATGACTTTTGTCTTTGTTTAATTTGTTATTTTTCTCTCGTTTCACATACTTAATTACTATTATCATTTTCTGCTTTTGAGTTTTGTTTTTATTAATTTTATTTTCTATTTGATTTTTTCGGTTTTAAATTCATTTTTTCACAAATCTTTCTTCTTATTTGTTTATTTAATTTTTATTTTTTTTTTTATTATTTGAATTAAGTTATTGCTTCCGTCAAGATTAAACTCATTTTTTGTTTATAATTTCACGAAATATTTGTTTTTAATTGTTTTTTTTTTTTTTGATTTAATTATTGTTGCAGTCAAGATTATTGTTATTTTCCAAGTAATCCGAGACTTATTTCCATGATTTATGCATGCATTTTATATACACCTACGTATGTATATATACTTTTTATATTTGCAATACTCAGACAGATATTTTGGTTTTGTATAACATTATATTTCTGGTTCCACAAAAATGTTAAAGCTTTCTGACCTTCTCTTTTGAATTTTATGTGTAACCTAAGCAGCTAGACACTTATCACAAAGTTTTGCCAATTTCCTCCTATATAACCACTGAAATCAAAATTAAGATGCAGTAGGATTAAGGAAGAAATATTTTCAAGGGTTTCGCATAGATTAAGACATTTTTGATGCGATGACATTACCTTGATCAAAAAGTTCCCGGAATAAAAACCTTGTGGCGCTCCCATCGTTCCGATTTGAGTTCTGTTCTGTTCTTTGTTAAGTTGGTACATCTGTTGTTGATATTCCCTCTAAATCTTAGCGTCATAGCTTGACATTTGCAAAAGTTACGTAGCCAAGAGTACATCTATCTCTGTGTATGTTGACGATTTTTTACAATTTTAGAAATGGATTTAAATTTGCAACAACGAACTTGTATTAAATTTTGCGTAAAAAACGGATTCAATGGTGCGCGAGCGTTGAAAATATTGGAAAAGTGTTTCGGCAACGATTCTCGAAAGAAAACGGTCCTTTACCAGTGGCACGAGCGGTTCAAAAGTGGTCGTGAGTCAATCGAAGATGATGAACACAGTGGCAGACCATCGACATCGAAAACCGACGAAAACATTGATAAAGTAAAAGAAATGTTGGTCAATAACCGCAAATTAGCCATCAGAGAGATAGCGGAGGACTTGAACATTGCCTATGGATCCGTCCAAGACATTTTGGTTAATGATTTGGGTTTCCGTCGTGTAGCAGCAAAGTTGGTGCCAAAAGACCTCAATTTCATGCAAAAAAGAGACCGTGTTGACGTCGCAAAAGACATGATTTGCGAGGCTGAATCCGATCCCACATTCATCAAAAGGATCATTACTGGAGACGAGACGTGGGTTTATGAGTACGACACGCAATCCAGACATCAGGCAAGTGAATGGCGTTCACCAAATGAGCCGAGACCAAAAAAAACACGTCGTTTTCAGTCAAAAAAGAAGGCAATGCTCACGGTTTTCATGGATTACAACGGTGTAGTGCATCATGAATTTTTGCTAGAAGGCCAGACAGTAAACAAAGAGTATTATTTGGGCGTTATGAGACGTTTGCGTGAAGCAATTCGCCGAAAGAGACCAGAATTGTGGCAGAAGACTCGTGGATTTTGCACCATGATAACGCACCGTCGAACAGTACCATCATTATTCGTAATTTTTTGACGAGAAATGCAACAAATACCATCCAACAGCCACCGAATTCACCTGATTTGGCTCCGTGTGATTTCTTTCTGTTCAATCGAGTTAAAAAACCATTACGGGGAACGCGTTTCAGCAGCCGAGAGGAAGTAATGGAAAAATCGCAGGAAGCACTGATGGACATACCGAAAACCGAATATAAAAAATGTTTCGAAGATTGGATCAAGCGCTGGCATAAGTGTGTTGCAGTCGATGAGGTCCAGGGAGCAATTTTTTACTTGTATCTCCCAATACTTTGAAATGAGCGGTACGCTTCAAACTTTTAGTCCAATTCAGACCTCGTTGCAAATAGGGGAACAAGTTGCAAGCCTTTGTTCAAAAAAATGGGATTAGAATTCATAAATATATTTTAACGGAAGTAAGAGAACTGGACTTACTGGATCGCGCTTCCATCGCAAGGCCTTATTGTGTATACCACTCAATCTTAAAAGTCTTTCCATGTAGCGGCAGTAGTAGTATAGTGGCACCCTTGTGGGACCTCAACTTAAAAATGAAATACAACTGACAGTCAATCGGCAATAAAGATAAGGTAGCGCATATTATGTTGCACTAGATATATGAAACGCCAGCTTTTGAATCGAACTGCTCAGATCCAATACGAAATCCTCTAAAGGACTGCAGCAGGTACAAAATTTATATAGACCCTCAGAAAGTCCTAGAACCTTTAATACACTAAATTCCGAAAAAAAAGAATGCTGAACAGCTTAATACCGCTGTCTTATGACGGGTCAGAAAAGCACAATTATTTACCTTGATTCTTTAGAGCCTATTTGTATGGCTATGTCTACGTTTATGGGCATCAATTTAAGGAAACAATCGCTCTCAAAAATGGTCAGAAATACCTTCAGGTACACAACTAACTTTTATATATGCATGCTCTCACTATTTTAATTTTCGGGTCTATAACTCACCGTGTGCCACTTCATTTTTTACAAGTTTCCTTTGATTTTTTTTTAAAAAAAATGTATGCATGTTTCCTATATTTTCTAAATCATTCTTATTTTATTTTATTTTTCTTTTTAAAGTCTATTATTTCGTTTTCATTGAGTTCTTTTGGTTATAAGTTTGTATATTTGTTTTCTTTGTCTCTGTATAAAATTGTTTCATATAGTTTTCCACATAAAACAAAAATTAAAAAATGTATAGCAGTTTCAAATATGTATACGATTCTAAAAATATATGTATAATGCATTAGGACAGGATACTCAACTTAGATATTCTGTAAGGATTTTGTATCTTTATTTTTATTTTACCGCATATTCCTTCATTATTCGTCGATAAAAAACTGAAAAAAATATATAAAACCATAACTCTTGAAGATATAAAAAATTAAATATACGTACGTTTAATTACTACCTTTGTTATAAAAAAAAAAAATCTTGAGTTTGCTTTGCTTAGGTTAGGTTCATTTAAAATATATTTTATTATTACGCAGCTTAAAAAAAGTTAAGTGTATAAATATCGCCAAACAAAAAAAAAAAAAAACTACGACAACAAAGAAGAAAAGAAAATCATTTAAAATGATGACACAAGAAAAAAAAATCATAAATCTAAGGTAATGTTCTCAGCAGTTTAAACTTATAAAAATATATTTAAAAAAAAAAAAACTAAAAATATGTAAAAAAAATTCTATAACATCTATCATCAGGTATACATGCATTCGCATCATTGTTAATTCATACACTGCCAGTCTATGTTGACCATAGATAAGTTGTTTTTGTTAAGTTTTTATTTTAATTAATTGTTATTGCTTTGATTGTTATACAATTTGATTATTATTTAGTTTTTTAAGTGTTATGTTTGACTTTTGTTAAGTTTTTTTTATTATACTATTATTTGTTGCTAGGTTTGTAAGTCGAAAAACAACTGGATGTGTTATTTGTTTTTTGTTTTCACTCTTTTGTTAATAAGTTCGTTAAGTTTTCGTTTAATATTTTTTTCGTTTATTTTGGTTAATTTGATTTTTATTGATTGTTTGTTTATTTCTTTCTCTTATAATTTTATGCTCCCCACCCAGTTGATTACATAATAATTCCAATTTGTTCTTGTTGATTTTGTTTCTGTTGACTTATTAAGTTGTTATTTGTTATTTTCATATTTGTTAATTCATAATCATATTATCATTCATCTGACCACACATGTATAATCAGACATTTAAATGAACAGGATTTATTACTCTGCTGATGATCACTATATTAAATGTAAATCTTTAACCATTACACATCTACAACTGTCGAGAAAAATTATTAAACTGAGAACACGAAGAAATTGAATATGAATTGTCGTTATCGAAAAAGAAAAGCACTAATGTTAACTAAGTGTTATAATTGTGTCATCTTAAAATAAAAACATCAATATTTATAAATACTTTCAACATTCCATTACAAGTATTTCACGGATTCTTATATTAAAGAACAAACATTTTGTATTTACAAATTTAAGGCGATTTTATATTTAAGTTTTAACATAAGGCGTTTTATTAATTAAAAGAGTGTGTACAAGAAATAAAAGTATAAACATTTTTTGCAAAAGTAGACTTTTTTTATTCAAATGTTTTGTGAACTTTACAGCATAACAGAAGAAATTTCAATGAAGATATTAACTAAAGTTTAGTTATGTAGTGATGGCCTGAATATTTAATTGAAGAGCTCAGGTTTGCGAAGTGACGAAAAAATTAACAAACTACGAAACTAGAGTATATGTAGATGTGGTATTTCCCCTCGTTAACCAAACGACAGATTCTGTGGCCAAAACCTTAGTCCATGAAGTCTTTTGCCGTTATGGCGTTCCAACAGAACTACATTCGGATCAGGTGCGGAACTTTGAGTCCCAAGTTTTCCAAAATGTCATCGAAACTATGGGCATATGCAAGACCCGAACAACGCCGCTTCACCCCCAGTCCGATGTCTTGTGGACGATACTCCACTATCTCGCGAAATTCGTCAACGATAAGCAGGATGACTGGGATGACCTTCTTCCTCTCTTTGCCATGGCTTACCGTTCGTCGACTCAGGAATCAACCAAAGAAACACCTTTTCCAATGATGTATTTTTTTTTTTTATAATTTGCGCGCACAAGGCTTATGAATACCTTTAATATGTTTACACACAGTGCGGGCGTGAGAAAGGATGGATAGAGAGAGAGAGAGAGAAAGATTTTGTTGTAGCGGTTCTTGAAGCTCAGTCGTTTATGCTTCAGCTATTCTTCAGGGGTGGCGTCCAGATAACTGGCAGATTTTTGTTATTATTGTCTTTATTTCTGATTCACAGTACTTTTTTCCCGATAACTGATGTCAAGGGCAAATCATCATCAACAGAGCGAACAATTTTTCCAGCCGCATGACCAAGCTACTGCCAGTGTTATGCCTTCGTAGTAGTGTCCACACAAGCTATGTATGGTCGCGATATGCGACTACCTCAGGATTTACTCGTCGACACTCCGTCAGACTTGGATCCCAAGACGTACCGGAGATTTGCCCAGCAGCTGCAGGACGAGCTTCGAGAGATTCATAACCGAGCAAGAGTTTAACCTACCTGAAGAGTAGGTAAGATTTAAAAGCTAGCTTCCGCAAATTCCAGGTTGGAAGCTTTGTGTGGTGCCACAACCACAGAAGGCGAGTTTGAGTCTACCCGAAACTTCAATCGGATTGGGATGGACCATATCGGGTCATAGAAAGCATAAGCGATGTAACCATCAAGATCCAGAAGACGCCGCGATCGAGGTTTAAGATTGTGCACATTGATCGGGTCGACCGAGGCAACAACTTTAACTCCTGGCCTTCTGAGGAAAAGCTTTTGGCCGAAGAGGCCACAGATCAAGGAGGGGGAGTGTTACGCACGGGTGAACGCACTCCGGAAGTCCAGCTGAAGTTTGACGGAAGATAACTACCTTGCACTTACACAGATGTCATGACGGGTGTGATTCACTATTTCGTCATCAGCCAGTAAAGTCATACTCAAATTTAAGCCTTGTGTTCGACTTCTTAATCTTTTATTTCTTTTGCTACGAGTATCTTTTCGTTGAGCAGCCTAAAATCCGCGAATACGCAACATTATTAATATTAAACTAATGGTTTTATGAAATAGGGCCCAGTAAGCATTTATTTATTTGTTTCTCCTGAAATATGGTATGCAAAGAGTCATTCCGTTCAATTGTGAAAGCTTGTGTCAACACTATTGCACAGGTATTAGACTGGTAGTAGGTTGATAGTATGCCTGAAAAATTGCTCGCTCTATTGGATGATTGATATGCCTATGACATTGATATCAAGAGGTCGGGAAAAAATACTGTGAATCAAAACCAATGACAAAATAAAAAATAAAAACAAATCTCCTCAGTTATCTGGACACCACCACTGAATTTGAATTGGAAATCTTTCAACTGGTATGTTGTTGCTTCGTCAAAATTGTCTTGGATCAGTTAGCTTTAGCCTACATTTTGAGGTATATTTTGTTGGGTTATTCATTTTAAAAATGATAGTAAAATTGACGAAACCATACTCAGCTCACTTTTATTTTACACGCAAAGCAACAATAAATCGAAAATGAGTATAACTTAGTCAGTTAACAGAGTGACTGAGCGAGTGAGTACAGGTTTATGATTTCAATTTCAATCTCAGTCAAAGGTTGCTTTATTCATAAAAATTTGTAGCGGGTCGATGGCGCTCTGAACGCCGCCTCGCTGTCAATACAAAATAAATAAATTTGGAAATTCCGAAAAAAGGTTTATTTAAAAAATATAAAAAAAAAAATTTTTGAGTCACGATCTCCTTTGATGTGATCGTATCAAGGACTAATTTGAAAATTGAATATTTTCAAATATGTGGAGTTCTGTCAAACGCCACAGTACTCCCCCTCGAGTAATGTAATTACGGTTGAGCGAATGCGAGGCGGTTGGCGTTTGCTGACGTGCTGTAAGCATCTCTGAGGCGTGTTTTGGTCATGTTAACCGTGTTGAGCATGTTGGAGGTGTGCTGGGCCGCGTTTTTTTTTTTTTTTTTGCCGAGAGCAGGTGAAAAATCTTCCAAAGACACCATAAGGCCCGACCGCGCGTGCTTATGGTAGTGTGAGATTTTTACTCACTAAATAAACACCTCTCCTCAAAATTAATACTACAACTAAGCCAGTGCTTATCCAGTAGTTTTATTTTCGCTTACGAGAATTGTTATTCTAGAAAAAGATGATCGTATGTGATTAAAAATAAATGTAGCACTTTAGACAGGTTAAATTCCAATGAAAGTTCCTGCTTTTTCACGACCTTCATATGCTATGACGCGAGGTCAAAAGGTTTTGTCCTTTGAAGACGACGAATTGAATTGTTCGCGTCAAGTAGTTGAACGACGGTGCGGTTACAATGGCCGTGAACACGATCTTTGTGTTTACGCGCAAATTTTGTTATCTCTTCGACGACGCTGGGAATTCCCAGATCTAAGCCAGTGCTTATCCAGTAGTTTTATTTTCGCTTACGAGAATTGTTATTCTAGAAAAAGATGATCGTATGTGATTAAAAATAAATGTAGCACTTTAGACAGGTTAAATTCCAATGAAAGTTCCTGCTTTTTCACGACCTTCATATGCTATGACGCGAGGTCAAAAGGTTTTGTCCTTTGAAGACGACGAATTGAATTGTTCGCGTCAAGTAGTTGAACGACGGTGCGGTTACAATGGCCGTGAACACGATCTTTGTGTTTACGAGCAAATTTTGTTATCTCTTCGACGACGCTGGGAATTCCCAGATCCCGATGAATATCTTCGTTACGTACATACCACGGTACGTTAACGATCGTTCTAAGAACTTTATTTTCGAAAGTTTGTATGATGTTTCTATTGCTTTTCTTGGTACAACCCCATAGTTGTATACCATACGTCCACACAGGCTTTAGCACTTGCTTATATATAAGCAGTTTATTATGTAGGCTCAACTTCGAATGTTTTCCTAGTAGCCAGTACATTTGTCGGTATTTGTTTTGAAGTTCGTCGCGTTTCTTTTTCACGTGCGATTTCCATTTGAGCTTGACATCTAGAGTCATTCCTAGATATTTTGCTTCGTTTGCGTACGGTATTTGAGCCGAGTTAAGATATACAGGCAATCTATCCACTTTTTTGTACGTAAAGTTGACGTGAGTAGATTTGCTTTCGTTCAGCACAATACGCCAAGAATTCGTCCAAGCGTGGACTTTATTAACAGCATGTTGAAGCTTTCCGGTTGCTGCTTCAATGGTATCTCCCGTTGTCAATATCGCCGTATCGTCCGCAAACGTGGCGACGACACAGTTTTTTTCTTGCGGGATGTCACGCGTGTAGAGTACATATAGAAGTGGTCCAAGGACACTTTCTTGCGGGACTCCGGCTGCAATCTCCTTGAAGTCAGAGTAATCGTTTCCGTGCTTAACACGAAAGAGTCTCTCGGTGAGGTACGATCGTAAGATTAAAAAGAGTTGCCGTGGCAGTAGTCGTTGCAATTTATATTCCAAGCCTTCGTACCAAACCTTATCGAAAGCTTGTGAGACGTCAAGAAATATACACCACAACAAATCTTTTTTTCTTCCAGAGCTTTCTCAATCACGTCAGTTATTTTGTGGACTTGGTCAATTGTAGAATGTTTAATTCTAAATCCAAACTGATGGTCAGGAATGAGACGTCTTTCGTCGATTACGGGCTGTAGACGTTTGGAAAGAAGTTTTTCGAATATTTTTGAGATAACCGGCAATAGGGAAATAGGCCGCTATGATTCTTCTCATTTAGCGGTTTGCCCGGTTTCGGGACCATTATAATCTCGGCCACTTTCCATTGCCTCGGAACATAAAGCAATCTGAACGAAGCGTTAATCAAATAGAGCAGTTTGATAATAGCTTTATTCGGCAATTCCTTGACTACCTGCGCCGTTATCAAGTCGTAACCCGGAGCTTTTTTTGTCTTTAAATTTTTAATCACTTCCCTCAGTTCAATCAATGCAACTTTTTTTACTTTAAAGTTGTCAGATGTCGTGACTGGGGAGTCGGGCATTAACGAAGGGTGTTGTAGCTACGTTGACTGTCTTGAGCCTTTTGCAGGCTCTTTGGGTCGCTTTGAGTCGCGTTGGCCGTGTTGAGCATATTGGAAGCATGCTGGGCCACGTTGGCTGCATTAGAGCTGGAGCGTGCGGGACCTGGTTTGTCGTGCTGGAAGCAGCTGGCTCTCGTTGGCCACGCTAAAGCGTATTTAGACCATGCTGGAGCGGGTTCGGCCTAGGTGGCCATATTGAAGCCTGCTGAGCCTCTTTGAGCGTCCTGTAGCAAAAGCGTGCTTACCTTCGTTGGCGAGGCTGAAGCTGAAGCACTCTGTGCCATGCCGGAGCGTGTTGGGCCTAGTTGGCCGCTCTGCAGCATGTTGAGCATTGCCAAAGCGTGAGCGTGCTTGGTCTCGTTGGTCGTGCTGGCTCAGGCGTCGGTCCAGCCTCGGTCGGTTCAGCTCTTGCTATCTCTGCAGGTGTCGGTGCAGTGGTCTCTGACTTCACAGGCGTTGGTCCAGCCGTGGTTGCTGGTTTTGCGGTCGTTCGTCAAGGCCCCGAACATTTCTTGTGCGCTGGCATCACATCAGGGTCACAACCTCCTTCGATATAATTCTCGATAAGACTTATTTGAAAATCGAATATTTATAAATATGTGGAGTTCTGTCAAATACCACAAATTAATTCCCTTCGGTTCAATTACCTAAGGCAACAACCTTCACGGAACAAAATATTTTCTTTGACTGCACTGTTTCTACGTTTTGTTTCTCAAAGGTTGTTGCTATTGATCAAATTTAGCGCCACCTAAAGTTCAGATTCTTCTACTTCAAAAAGTGAATTAAAAGTGAGTACATGTCGTTTTGAGATTTTTAAAGTGAGTAAATCTCTCAAAAAAACACGGTTAGTGTAAGGTTTTCGTTTCCATACACATTTGTTTTTGAAATGATTGGTGCAAAGAGGGTCTTTTTATACAGATTTTCTTTTATGCTTGATTTATTTAGGACTGAATATACCTGTACATATATGAATATATACATATATATACATAAATGGGTGAATGGTCTTTGACCAACTATTCTATAATCAGGGCAGTATAACCAATGTTGCGGCATACTTGTATACTAATTTTGGTTATACCAATTATTTCGAAAACCGATTTTTTTCAAGTTCAAAAAGGTCTGGCGGGTGTAAAGCGCGCTCAAATCGTCTTGGAACTTCATATATGAGAGACGGCTTTTCTATATTTTACAGTGGATAATATTTGGTTATGTAAAATATTTTAAAAAATATTTTTTTTTTTTTAATTTTAAGACAGTCTGGCACCAGCATTGCCACACTGGGAACGTCTTGGAGCATTATTTTTGCAATCAAATAAAAATACAATGCACAATGAAACTAGTAGACTGGTTAGTTTCAATTATCTCAATTTTAGAAAAAAGAAAGTGTGTTCTGCATGACTTTCGCTTATATCATAAGCCTTACCTCAGCTTTCAACTCATCTACTTTATTTTCGGTTGACTTTCACACCCAAAAATTGTTGCGGGCTTTTAGACTATTCATAGACGCAGAACAATTGATATCGATAAAACAACAGATTATATCATACCCTACATGGATTTTAATAGGAATTACTTTATTCGTATTCCCGAAAATCGTAGAGAGTAGAAATCTAACACATGAACCAATGAGCAGCGTATTCAACTCTACACCGACGCAACGAGTCTAAAGTTAATATAGAAACCGGCGCCGAAGTTTTCTGTTGATGATTCAACATCAACGACCCATACAAACTCCCTAATGACTGTAGTATCTTTCAAGCCGAAGTTTTCGAAACAAAATCGTTCTTGGACAAGAATTTTCGTAGATAGTCAAGCAGTAACCAAGGCACTGGGGAGCGAAACAGATAGTATAAGCCACTCACATAGCAGTAGCGATTTCCATAGGTGTGATGCAAAAAGAAATAGACCTCCGAGTAAGAGATCTCGTCAATACCGCTGTGACTACTATATCTCGTAGGTTATGGCCGGAATTGAATGAACAAAGAATTAAAAGCCTACTGACACGAACAAAAAGTGTACTAGCAGGACACTGCACAATAGGCCCTAGACTAGGCAATAACTTACCTGACTTTTGCAATCGCTGCCAGGATACGAAAGAAATGAAAACTATTAAACACCCCTATTATGGTTAGCGAATCGAACGTTCGACTCAAGTGCTTTGTGACTGCCGAAATCCTCAAACACGTCGCTTCCGCCACGAAACAGACTATTTCATGAACTGTAGGACCTTGTGAAAGTTTCATTCTGCAGCGTTATGTTTCATTAAGAGCGCAGGTTGGTTCGAAATAAAACCGACCGAAGGACATAAGTATGTCGTTAGAACGTGTACCATAAATAAAAGGGAATTACGATGGACCAAGAGCCACCCCTAACTCTGAAGAAATACCCGACATTGAAAAAGATGGGAGACGTCGGGTTCAGATGATTCAGAATTCTCATCTCCAAATTTGTGAGAGGTGATCCAAATGCCGAATCAATGGAGGGAAAGTTACCTTCTCCCTGAATACAAAGGGAAGGGTGATACGCGAAACTGTGATAACTACCGTTTGATCAAGATGTCACACACCATGAAGATGTTTGAGCGGGTATTAGGTGGCCGACTACGAAAAACAATACGGCTATCTGATGATCAGTGCGGGTTTGTCGCGGGTAAATCAACCACAGATGCAATCCAAAGTATAAGGATCATAATGGAAAAACATCGTGATTTCTTAAAGGAATTGCATATTGTATTGGTTGACTTTGAAAATGCATTCGACAGACAAGCACGAGATCTGATATGGGTGGCGCTAAGACATCGAGGGCTTCCAGAAGCCTATGTACAGATGATCATGGACATGTACGAAGGAGCAAAGACAAGAGTAATATGTTCCCAATCAAAGTCGGGGTGCACCAGGGAAGCGTCTTACATCCTTTGCTCTTTATTACAGTCCTTGACTATATGTTTGAAGGTAAAGTGATGGACCCCAAGGTACATGGATTATTCTTCGCTGACGATGGAGACATCGTAAGTGATCCTACATCCCTGCAACGAGCACTTGATGTATGGGTGGACGTTTAAGAGGGAAATGGGTATCGCATTAGTTCAAAAAGACAGAGCGCTTATGCTGCCCGTTCTCTGATCCACTCAGACCTATTCCAGACATTTATTCGAATGGAACAGTGCTTCCCAAGTGCGAAAAGTTCAAATATCTGGAATCTATGATCATAATAAAGCAAATTGTGATGACAACAAGTGGCAAGAAAACTCCGCCTTTTTTTTGTGACAAAAAAATGCCACCTTAATTAAAAGAGAGGCTCTACACCGCAGTTGTGCATCCAGCGCTCACATACGGTTCACAATGTTGGACAATGTACAAAAAGTATGAAAGTAAATTAACGGCAGCTGAGATGAACATGCTTCGCATGGCAGCAGGAGGGACAAAGCTTGATCGAATAAGAAGTTCGAAGATCCGTGCAAGCCTTCACGTCAAGGAAACCACCTTACAAAAGATAGAGCGCGACCGGCTCAGCTGGTATTGTCACGTTCAAAGAAGAGATCATTTGAACCCTGTTAAAAAGGCAATATCAATGCACGTTCCAAAAACATCGCGATGCAGGAAAGGCAGGCCTATAAACGCCTGGGTCAGACAAATGCGACGACATCGGCATTTCATTGGCCTCAGTAACCGAGTGATCCAAAATCGGCAGGTCTGCCGATATTTTCTGAAGTCAAATGGGCGAACCACACAGGCGTATACGGTGAAGTGGGAGGGCTGTGATACTTTATTTTCCGATCATAACCTCGCTGATAAAGGAAGAAGAAGAAGAATGGTGTTTAACTTTTCCTGAGATTTAATCTAGAAAATTACCCCGAGTTCATAAATGCAGGATGATTGCAGTACTGCCGAATCGGAAAAGTTTAAAGTGTAAATATCTTGAAATATGTCATGTCTATCAATACAATATGTATCTCTTTGTGGAATTACTGCATTATATTTGGCATAAATACAAATACGAATCATTAAATACCAAATTTGTCCAATTTAGAACATAACCGATTCAGCAGTACTGCAGTCATACTGCATTTATGAACTCGGGGTAAGTTTCTAGATTAAATTTTAGGAAAAGTTAAACACCATTCTTCTTCTTCTTCCTTTATCAGCGAGGTTATGATCCTGGTGTCGTGTTTTTTTTTTTTTTTTTTATGATAATTTAGGTAGTGATTTTTCTACTCTTTCACGTGGATTTTTCCAAAATTTGGGTAATCAACTTCGGTTCTTGTAATTCTGAAGTAATTCTTATCACCCCAAAAAGTCAAAAAATTAATTAATATATTTATTTAAATAGATACTACAACAAAATAAGCATTTTCTAAAATAAACTAGAATCGACCTAAAAGAGTTTTGCAAGTGATTTACTCCTGAATCCTTAGCATGTATTCCTCTGCCCTCAGTGCCAGCTCACGAATATTGCGAAGACATCCGGCCGATGCAAGTTGCAAGTCTGAGTCTGTTGATGAAAGAGTTTCCAACAAAAAGGGTACAACTCCACTCTGAAAGAAAAGGACTGTCACTTAAATGCTACTCAAGGGTTAAGAATACTCTTTTCAACCTGATGCATTGTAATGCAATTCCTTGGATCCGCTGATAGTTTTTCCAATGCCATTGCACATGTACGATGCACTTTGGGATTATTACTTATCATGTATGATACAACTGGTGTAACAGCATTCAATCGTCCTAATTCCTGTGTATTATTTCCATACACAGCACAATTGGCAATAGCCTCGGCTAGAGTTTCCCTCAGCAGGTCATCTGTTGTGTTAACTACCAAACAGAAAATATAATGAATCGATAAAGAATAATTAGAGCACAAATCGTACCCAAATCTGCTAGTTTGTAGATAACTTTCAGGTCCGTAAGAATAGCCAAATTCGTAGTATCCTTTGCAATGGTCGCAACAGCTTGACAAACTGCCGATAGAACTAGAATATCCTTTGAACTCAACAAATTTACAACCAGCTCCATTGCTCCCACTAAACTGCGAACCAATTCTCCTGAATTCTGTCATAGATACATTAGAATAATATCATGCCGTGGGGATTTATATTAGCATACCGGTGTATTCCTAACACAAGGACATATGGCATAAGCTGCATATGCCTGCACCCGACTGTCTGTATTCTTCAGAAGTGACCAAATCAATCGAACAGCATCTAGTTCCTCGAGCACTAACATGCAGTCTTTATCCTCGGCACACTCCTTCAGAGCTTTGGCCAAGTTTTCTAAGAGTGGAGCATGCGAGGAGTTCAGAAGAGAGACTAGACTTGGCAGACCATTGGCAAGATTTACTTGGGTGCGATTGTTAGGAAAACGAACGCATTCGGCGATACCTCCAACAACATTGGTCAGAACTTCGTCGGATTCATCGTTAAGTAATTGTGTCAGGACATTCACAGTCCTGAGGGTGTCCAATTTCTGTACATTTGCATCGGCAGCAGCACATTTCCATATGGCTCCTGTGGCCCCGGCCAGCAGAGGCTTGTTGTCCCTATTAGCTTTGTCCCTTACTATTCCTACCAGGGGCTCTAGGCCACCAGCTTCACGAACCATATCCCGGGTTGTCGGATCACTGGCGCATCTGAAAATAGCAATGCTGCATTGCATCTTTAAGTCTATGTTGGTGGAATGCAAATGAGATACGATGTCCGCAATCATACCCTCCGAGGTAATGGCCAATTGAAATTTGGGCTAAAAAGGAAATTACAATTTTTATGTTTAAAAGGGGATTTCCCAATCAGTTGCCATGGAGTCCTGACAGGTGAGAATAGGTAGCCTCGAAAACGAGAACATAGGCACAATCTTATCTTCACCAAATCAAGTTTAGCCATGACAGCCTAGTCTTTCTAAAAAGAACATATACCTGCGATGAACACTTCTGTATGGTTCCCATAATCGGAATTACAACCTCAATGTGGATCGACTTCAAGAGCCTTGCCATTAGGGGCACTATTCCAGTTTTCCTCATCACTTCAATGTTGTGCCTCGAGTCAGCCAATGACCATAAAGCTTTCCCTCCAGCACTAGCCATTTTCACACTTTCCTTGTCATCCACACTCAGCTCTTCATACGGTGTTATAAGAACCCTAAAAAGGGAAAGATTAGGACCGCTTCGAACCATCTACACAACTCAAAACCTACGGCAACTTAACATCCAACAAATCGACCAACTTTGGAATACCACCACTCTGCCTGACGTACTTCCTGGCAAGTCGAACTCTCGACACATTTGCTAGTGTTTCCCCGGCCATTGTTTTCAGATCCTTTGAAGAACTGTTCAAGATATCCACTACTAACGGCACGCCGCCCAAGTCAACTATGGTTTTCCTAATGTCGATATTCGTTGAGATCTCTGCCAGCACCATCAAAGAGCCCAAGCGACACTTCATATCATTACATTCGAGGAGATTCACCAACACCTCAAGCCCACCGATATCCTGAATAGCGAACTGATGAATTTGCACTTGCAGGTCATAGTCCGTCAGGCAGCACAGGGAGACAATTGTCGCCGTCTGATTGCCACCCTTTATGTACTTAATCAGTTTTTGAATGTGCCAATATTCGGCGGGGATTTCATTGGTCCGTGCTGCATCCTTCCAGCGTTCCTCTTCGTCCGTCGATGAAAGAACTTCTGTGGACTCGGAATCATAGCCTGTTTCGGATTTTCTTCTTTGTGAGATTCGATCAGGACAACTGCCACAGGTTAGCTCAGTTCTATGTCGTCTCAAATCGCCGGACGATCGCCTTCCTTTGTTTAATTTCATAAAGGACATAGCTTGAACTAATTCTTTTCTTTTCTTTTAGATATGTAAGATAAATTATTACTCCTTCGTTTGAAAACCAATTTGTTAGTAGAAAAAATTGTTTTATTTATTTTGATTCGATTTTCAATGACTGTTTTATGTTGCTATGGGAAGAGGGTGTGTCGCAGGCTAATGTAGGTCGTGGCCATGCGCACATGCGGAAACTTGTTCATAGAAAAGTGTTCGATATTCAAGTCATCGGGTAGATTAACTGTCGAAGTTGTATATCGAAATTCGTTCCCTTTTTGAGATAATATTGTTATCAAACTAACTCCTTTGAATGATGTCATCTGCTCCTTAATAGTAGTTTCCAGGTCTTTCTTTGACTAGCATATACGCTAGCTACTCCTTCGCAAGCGTAACCTGATCAAAACTGAATTCACGCATTGAAGGCTATCTCGTAATCAGGCAATAGGAAAGTCAAACTCCGCAATATGCAGCTCGCATAGGCTTACAAGGACCCATATGATCTTCCAAAAGAAGTTTTTCAACAAGACAGTGCTAAGTGCTCAATTGGGGGAAAAATTCTCGCGTATAAATCGAAGAAACGGTGACGTTAATTCAATTCATTCAATCACCCTCAATGACAACGCTGCCAACATGGTATCAGAAACGCAACGACTGATATGCTGGGTCTCGCTCGCCCACCACCGTGAAATCCTTGGTTTGACGAAGAATGCCGGCGAGTGCTTGTAGCAAAACAAGAGGCATACAAAGCGGAGCTACAAAGAAAGACGAGAGCAGCTCATGAGCTCTACCAGCAAAAGAGACAGGAAGAACATCGGCTTTTCCAAAAGAAGAAAAAAAGTGCTTGCGAGGCGCGCGATCGAGAATATCGAGAGTTTATACTGCGGTTTCAGGCCAGGAAAGTCCACCATCGAAATCTTCACACTTCGGCAGATCCTGGAGAAAACCCAAGAATTCCAAATCGATACTCACCAGTTCTTCATCGATTTCAAGGCCGCCTATGATAGCATCTATAGAGAAGAGCTATATAGAGCCATGTCTTGTTTTGACATCCCTGCCAAACTTGTCCGTCTGTGTAGGCTGACGATGGAGAACGCTCGCTGCTCCATCAAGGTCGGTCATGACCTCACCGAGACCTTTGATATCAAAAAAGGCTGTAGACAAGATGACGCGCTGTCATGTGACTTCTTTAATATTGTACTTGAGCGGATTGTGAGGAACTCACAAGCCAACACCGGAGGCACAATCTATTACAAGTCTGTACAACTGCTTGCATACGCCGACGATATTGACATTATTGAAAGAACTCAGAGGGCTGTCACCGATGCGCTTGCAAGTATTGAGGCGGAAGCGGCCAAAATGGGTTTAGCGATAAACGAGAAGGGACAATCAACACCGACAAGTTGGAAAGAACGTCACAGTGGGCAGCCTAAACTTCGAGATAGTATGGGACTTTGTTTACCTTGGCTCTGCTATAAACTCCGCGAACTACATCAGCGCAGAAATCAAGCGAAGAAAAATTCCTGTCAATCGCTGTTTTTTGTTTAGGCTTATCAGGCAATTCAACATTAAAGCCCTATCTCGAACAACTAAGGAGACTCTGTATAAGACCCTGATCATCCCAGTCCTGCTTTACGGCGCTAAAATATGGACTTTTTTAAAAGAGGCTGAGGATTTCCTTGGTCGCTTCGAGAAAAAAATTCTTTGTAAAAAGTTCGGTCCCGTTTGCGTTGACGAATTTTGGAGGAGAAGGTTCAATCACGAACTATACGAGCTGTACAGCGACATCGATCTAGTCAAAAAACTGCGTATTGGACGTCTGAGATGGCTAGGACATGTAGAGCAAATGGACACCAACGCTCCGGCCCACAGAGTCTTCGAATCTAACCCCGAGGGATGACGAAGTAGAGGACTTCCTCGCCGTAGGTGACGGGCACAAGTTAAAGGGAACCTCGACCAGCTTGGAGTGCGCAACTGGAGGCAATTAGCTAAAGACGGAGCAAAATGGAGAGGCTTGTTGGTTGAGAACTGTAGCGCCACCTAAGTAAGTAAGCAAGGTGACGTTAATTGGTGCCAAAATCTTGTGACACTTTTAGACTTTTGTCTGTAGGGTTACGAGTATGCCTATGTACAACATATGACGCGAAATTTCCACTATGTAGCCTCATTTATGCCAAAATATGTTCGACAAATACACTTCTCGAGTGTGTGTGACTCAATGATCATCTAAACGATGTAATTTTCCATTAGAAATAGTATTTATTGTATTTTTATTCTTAATAGTATGGAATTTCAAAAACCGAATATGGTAAATAGAAAACCCATTACAAGCATTCAAAAGCAGTGATTTTTTGCATGCGATCCACAACCGATGACGATTTGCTGTATGCTCTGCATAAGGCTCACAACCCGTCTTTGTTGACATCATGTACCCGCTTGTGCGTCCTATGGCCCCTACTGCGCCTTCGCGGCATCTCATATGGTTTTTTGGCGATAAATTTCAGCTCTCAGACTCTTCTTTAGTTGCCGTAACTCTTCCTACAATTTTCCAGTCGACCTGCTATTCTAGCACTTTCGGCTAACAGATTCCATTGCATAGCACACGAGTACTTTGCTATGGTATTGTCGTCCATTCGAAGTGCATAACCGATATATTTCCACTTTCGATGTCTACATAGTCTTGAACAGTTTTGTGATAAAGGTATTCATTCGAGATAACATTTGGTCAGAAAATCATCAGAATATTTCGTAGACACCAACCTTGAAGCTTTTCATTATACGTAGTACCCGTCAATTTGCAAGTCCTGCGCCCATATAACAACTCGGACTCATCATTGCATTGCTCCGCCATATACATATATACATACATACATTTTCGCGGGAGTAGGATGCTCAGGTGGACCTGGCCATGCCTCTCGATATTCCGCCATTGACTCCAATTAATTGCTCCGCCATATTTCGACCAAAATTCGTAAGGAAGACTGCTTTAGCGATTCAGTGCTTGAGCTAGTCCTCATCCGAAATAAGCAGAGGATTTTCGGATTCCTTCAGCATTGATGCAGTTTTGTGTGGTACGTCGGATGCTACGCTGCACTTCTCCTATCTTCCAGGTACGAGAATCTTCGGTAAGCCATTTACGCCCTCTACCGACAATGCTTTCTGCTCCAGTGGTAAAACATTTTTTCAATGCACGCCAATGGTCTTGAATGGCATCGGCTAATAAGATGCTAGTCGACTTAACTCGTTAAGAGAGATGGTCCCTTAACTGTTGGCACACTGCGAGATTCTTTAGCCTGTCCATGTTAAGCCAAATAATCCATGTTAAGCATAATCTTCGGACGGATGAATTTGGCAGTTGAATTGTAGCTACCATAAGATGGTGACCTCTTACTAGACCAATTTTTAAAACATCAACTGGTTGCCAAATTATAAATTTGGTTGGCCTATCATCTGATGCCCAACTGATCCTGTGGCAGGACTTTTGCTCGAGCATGGTACCACATATGACAAATGGTACGACTTCTCTTAATCCGAACATGTTCCAGTTGAAGGAATTTGGCATTCTGAGGTAGTTCACTCCCAGTGTCAAGAAGCACTTTAACATTCTAGAACCCAATCTAAGTTCAGATACGGTAGCCAAAAGTTGTCAACCTGTGATCAATCATTATATAATAGGTGGAGACGATTTCCATCAATCGTGAACTTCTTGCAATCAGTTGCGGAATTATTACCCGAGAAATTGTGGACATACGAGTTTTGGAGTGGATCATAAGTCCTTGCTTCATATTGTCATGTTTCAAATTTATTCAAAATTTATTAATATTGCCGCATCACTCGCTTTTTTACTTTAGCTTCCGTGTTTCTATCTAATATATTCGACGTCCGTTCCTCATCCTAATAACTTTACTGCATTCTAATCGCATTTTTCCATCATCCTGCAGACCGAAGGAAATCTAATCGAACCTCAACCAATCAATACCAGAGCTTCCTTGCCGAAATAGTAAAGAAAAAAACTAAAACTAAAATTAAAAACGTGTCCCATCCAATCGCAAGGACTTTTCTCGGTTTTCAGGACTCTTTAAGCAATTTCCATTCGAAAGACCAACGCCTCGTTGTCGTAGTCAAACTTAACATATTTATGTATGTCTAAATGCCACTGTATCCGGACAGAGTCCCCGGTCTGGAAGCTTCCCACCGGATGCTCCAAGGACATAGTAATTTCTGCCCTGACAGCAAAGATGTTATCGCATTACTATGCATCACACTAAACTGGGCGGCGGCGTCTGTGTACTCGGAGACTACTGACACCATCGGCTAACTTTCATCTCCCGCATCAGCTAGTGGAAGACATTTCTCATCCTCATTTAATGTTCATAAATCAGTGACAGGAATAAGCGGTCATTCGTCTTCGGGCAGTGGCGGCAGGGGTAGTAACTACCTACTTTTTTGCTTTCAACACATTCGTTCCGTATTCAAAGGCGAAATGGGATAACTGCACCGGCAGTTGCAACGGATATGAGCATGACACTACCAAATGGACTCGGTTCCTGTGTCTCGTCCTCGGCTTGCTTGGCGCAAATTTGAGAATCCATTAAATGTGAATTTGATGCCGACGAATAATTTATGAATTAAACTTTCGACTGAAAGATGTAATGTCCGTTTTTGCGGTGCGCCTCCACTTGTCCGCAAAGTTGTGCTTAATGGAAGCCCAAGCAAATTTGATCTTTGTGATTAGTCCTGGTCGGAAATAGTGCTCCTGTGGAATTTCTGAACTGAGAATAGTTAATCGTCGTTGGTTGGTTGAGCTTGTGGGGAGGTAGGCGAGCTTTCAAAGGATTTGGGGAGGAGAGTTATAATTCCATTCTGACGTAGATTGCTGATTCGGTCAGCATGGGAGAACTGAGGGTTTTTATGAGGCCACGACTTGCTGCGTTGAGTATAAAATCTTACGATTACAGGGAAATAATTGTGCTATAAAAGATGGAATTTTTGACGAATGCTTTCACCAGCAGTAAAAGGATTTTCTATGGAGACGAGACGGAGAGGCATCATTATGTTCCCAAATAACACTAGACTTGGAGTAGTATAAAAGTCCTCCAGTTCAACGCCCGATTTAAGGAAACTATGCACTTGTCGGTAATGCAATATGAGTCTTATTAACCTGTTGAGATTAATTTGATCTAATCCCTGTGAGAAACTTGTCTTTGTAGTTGGGAAACACTGCAAGCGATACCTAAGTGAGCAGCAAATCATTCATCCTATGCTACGTTTTGGGTTGTGTGAACTCTTCGAGCAACGAAGGAGCTTATCAACTTGCGAGGACAGGGTTGGAACAGGATCCTTCGTATGCCCTTTCTTTTATAAAGTTTCATTTAGGACTATGTATTGCAAAATTAACAAAGAAACCATAAAAGACTTACTATATGTACATTGAACTAATCTCGACACATGCTTAAAAGAGAGGATGCTTTGTCCAGTTTTCGGTAAGAAGAACGGTGTGAGTTTGAATAAGCTCAACCAAGATACAGGAGAAATTTCATCTCAAAGAACTAACAAAAATCCAGCGACTTACTTGCGTAATAACCACTGACGATAAAAGAACCACCCCGACAGCAGCCCTTGAAACAATTCTCGCATTGTTTCTACTGGACTTATACCTTAAGAAATCAGCCGCGATGAGTGCCCTACGCCTATAAGAATCCAACTTGTGGGGAAAGGGCCACGTGGGCCACCGTTCTATTCCAAGGTGGGCTCACCTGGATGCCACCACTGACTATCTTCCGCCAACCTCCGACTTCAACCTTAACGTCAAAAAGGTCAATCCAACAAGGGAACACTGGCAGAAGCTGGGGACCATCAACCCGTTATAGTATTTCTATCTTCACTGACGGGTCCAAAACAAACGGAGGATTGGGTTCGGGTATCTACTCAGCAGAGCCCGATATTGCAATATCACTAAGACTTCCAAACCACGGCAGTGTGTTCTAAGCGGAAGTCCTAGCTATAGCAGAGGTAGCACGAGAACTTACCGCGACGCCTGTTACTAGAAAAGAGATTGACATTTATATAGATAGTCTTTCTAACGTTTCAGAGTTTCAGGCGGGAGTTTCCATGTCAGGGGAGCACAATGGATCCTTTTGAGATCTGAGTGCAGGTTGCACCAATTCAATTCATACAGTACTCTTAAAAGGCATCATTAGATGGTATTGCGTCATTGATATTCACGCGGAGGATCTTAGGGTACCTTTGACTTGCAGGTACATAATATAGAACTGTTGACAGCTAAAAGGCATGCGCAACGTTGAGATGGGGGCCTCTGGAAATTTCTGTATTCAGGCGAGTGGTTTAAGTCCAATTGCTTCTCTTTTAGGATTTTCAAAACCCAGTTGCTTGTCCACGTGAGCACTGACTGTAATCAGGGCGCCCATCTGTCTAGCTTAATACTTTAGAAACATTTATCATTGACATAATGGCATACTGCATCACGCCTCATCTATTAGAATGAATGACAGCAATATGTTTTGGAGTTGCAATTAGCAACATATGCTTTGGAAAGCAACGTTATAGATACAAAGGATCTTGGAAGCTGTACCAAAGAAAAAAAACTTTACTCAATGCAACGTCCAATTGCGAAAGACTTTTTGAGATGAGTGTGCAAAAAGCAATTGGAAAAATCGTATCTTTTAAGTCAGTGTGTAAATTATACTCTAGAGATCGACAAAACAGCAGATCAAAGGTTAAAACAAGAGTGATGAAATTAAACTCTATTTCGAAAAACTCCGATGGTGGTATCTTGAAAACTGGGAACATTTATTTTGTTATTTTGTCTTTGATTCTGATTCACAGTATTTTTTCCCGACCACCTGATGTCATAGGCATATCAATCATCCAACAGAACGAACAATTTTTCCAGCCATATGACCAACCTACTGCCAGTTATACGTATATGCCTTCGCAATAGTGTTGACACAAGCTTTCGCAACTGATCGGACTGACTCTTTATATATTTCATACTTTTACCGCGACAATAGATAATGTTACCACTACTGAAAAGAAAGATTGCTATTAAAGTAAGTTAACTTATTAACACCGTCTTGTCGCCACAAATATTGCGTTAGGTACATACGAGGGCTTTTCGATAAGTCAGAGACTTTGATACAAGATGGCGCTCGGATCACATAGAGGATTCTTTTCTGACATCTTTATTTCTTTCTCGGCATAGACAGCAAAAATGAAATATATCTGTCAAACACTTAGCTTTTCACAATGATCGAAAAAATTAAGTACGCCTTAAAAAATTGTGGGTGCCGTGGCGTAAGTGGTTAGTGTGTCGGATCACTACGCATGAAGTTCCAAGTTCGAATCCCTGAAAATACCAAAAAAAAGTTTTTTTCACGGTCCCACCTCTCGCGAGCGTCTGACAAACATCCGAGAGTATTGTTGTTACGAAAAAGCTTCTCAAATCACCGTTCGGATTCGGCATTAAACTGCAGGTCCCTTCCATTCGAGTGAAAAATATAACGCACACAACATGAGTGGTTGCGAGAAGCTAGGCCCTGGCAATTTTAAGAGCTGTTGCGCCAAATATTTGTATTTTTTTTTTAAATTGTAAGGGTTTAAATAAGGAACATCCTGAATAAATACATTACAAATTATTTGCCCACAAGTCTACGCAAAAGTCAGTACTGGTAAGGCTGAAACGAATGTAGAGCGAGTTGATCATCTTACAAGATTGTAGTCTAGCTTGAATGAAATCTACATTTCTTAGTTCGTGACTTATGACATCATGTTGGAGTGTAGGCAAAAGCCATCAATCAAATACAACATACAGAATTTTGTCCATGGGTACAAGTAATCAGAGTACAGCCATTATTCTTTCAGGGTATTTTTATTGCAAATATGACAATAAAATAAGCTTATACACGCAAAGGGCGGGCAAACAGACGCATAATCACCTCCACGGTGCGGTGCCCCCTGGATAGCTTCCAGTAGTGAACTAGCGATGCGCGTATGTCAGGAAACCATCTTTGGCGCACTAGTCGGTAAGCACAGCCTCCACGACAAGACAACAGACAACGGTTTCCGACTAACTGATTTTGCAGCGGATCGTAATACCCGTACGGTGATAAGTAGCACTAGGTTTCCTAGACTAAGAATCCACACAGCAACCTGGCTGTCCTTTGATGGTAGAACACGCAACCAAATCGACCACGTGCTAATCGCGTCGACGCGTGCCTTGCGTCTAACATCTTGAATGTGGGCACTTTCCGAAGGGCCAACGTCGACTCTGATCATTTTCATGTTACAGCTGAATTCAGAGCCAGACTGTCCAACGAGAAGAAGCTGCAAGCCGCCCACGTTGGACACCTTAGCACTGCAGAAGGAGCCAGAGCCTACAAGGAGCACCTGTCCGAGAAACTCTCTGCAATGCATTCAGCAACCACAAACGCAAACAATCAGTGGACCGAATACCGCAACATTATCAATAAGGTGGGCGTGACCACCCTTGGCTACCAGCCACCACCAAAAAGCAGCACTTGGTATGATGATGAGTGCGGTAAATGGAAAAAGGTGACAGAAGATGCACATAAGAAAGCGCTGCAGTGCAAGACAAGAGTAGCGAGAGAAGAGTACCGGATCAGAAGGGGTGAAGAGAAGAAAATTCTGCGTAAAAAGAAAAAAGGACCACGCAGCCTCCCAAGTCCAGGATATCGAAAAGTCTCGTGAGCGCAATAACATCCGGAATTTCTATCAAAAAACTAAGCAGCTGGAACAGAGGCTCTTCGTAACAGCGAAGGAAACCTAATCACCGAAACGCAGAGAATTGTTGATGTGTTTAAGCAACACTTCCAGCAGTTGCTTAACGGGCAGCAAACAAAGAGAAGAGAACCCGCTTCCAGTCACTGACGAACCAATACCACAACCCAGTATTGAAAAAGTTAGCGCAGCTAACAGAAAACGAAAAAACAACAAAGCCGGCTCTGGTGGCCTTCCAGCTGAACTTTTTAAATACGGAGGCGATGCTTTGGTAAAGTGCATGCACCAAGTCATCAGCCAAGTATGAATAGAAGAAAGCATGCCCAAAGACTGAAGTATCAGCTCTATATGCCCCATCTTCAAAAAAGGCGATCATATGTCTTGTAAGAACTATCGAGGCATATCCCTGCTAAATGTCGCATGTAAGATCATATCCATCGTATTGTTGGGACGCCTAGAACCTTTCTGCAACACACTAATCGGCACGTACCAGTGTGGCTTCCGGCGCGGCAGATCGACAATAGACCAAATTTTCACACTAAAGCAAATCGTGGAAAAGACCAACGAATATCAAGTCGAAACTCACCACCTTTTTATCGACTTTAAAGCGGCTTATGACAGCATTCATCGTCTTGAATTCTACCAAACGCTGGCCCAATTCGGGCCACCGTCAAAACTTATCCAGATGTGTCGCGTAACGCTGGAAAACACGCGATGCTCTGTGCAACTTGGAAACAGGTCTTCTGAACTTTTCCAAACATGCACAGGGTTGCGGCAAGGAGATGCGCTGTCATGTGACTTCTTCAATATTGTGCTGGAGCAGATAGTGCGTAGGGCAGGTGTAAACATGGAATGCTGGAATACGCGGACGATATTGACTTCACCGGAAGATTCCGGCAAGCCGTTGTAGAGGCATATACAGCAATTGAAGAGCAGGCGAAACGTGTAGGTCTTGAAGTAAATGAGGACAAGACTAAGTACAGGGTGGGGCGCAGAAAGAATTCCCCGATTTAAAGTAGATAAGGTTAGGCTGGGGATAGCAAAGCGCGGGTGGTGGCGATACACAGCGGCAATCGAACGGTTTTCAGTTGTCATAATGGTTTGGACGGGAGTACACCGTTCGTTTGTTGTTGAAGAATTCATTCAAAATGCCTTTAAACTTCGCACTCCGTCGACGTGATTCCCTTCCTGACAAAAACACAATACGCCTTTAGGTGTCAAACTTTAGAGAAACAGGCTCTGCACTCAAAAAGAAGTCTCCTGGACGACCTCGTACAGGAGCGCTTCGATTCAGCAATCTCAACGGCGTTCTGCACGCAAACACGCGGCGGCATTGGGCTTATCAAATCGAAGTGCTCGCAGAATTCTTCACCGTGAGCTGAAAATGCATCACTACAAAATTATGGCTGCACAAGAAGTGAGATTCTTAGAGAAATGTTTCCTGCGCGTATTGTCACATTACGTGGTGATATCGGGTGGCCACCGCATTCGCCTAATTTGACACCTTGCGATTTCTTTCTCTGGGAATATGTTTAAGCCAAATATGTTTAAGTGTACAAACATCGCCCGCAAACTTTGGAAGCTCTAAAGAATGCAATAACACAGGAAATCGCTAACATTCTGCCTGAAATGACTCGCCACGTAATAGAAAACTTCCGAGTGAGGGTTACTCAGCGTATCGATAATGGAGGCCGCCACTTGAGTGACGTAATTTTTAAAACTTAATTTAAAAACTGTATCATGTGTATTATTTCGAAATAAAGTTATCTCTTTGATATCTGTTTGTTTTTGTTATATTTATTAATATCCCAAGTGAGGGAGTTCTTTCTTGTCCACTCTGTAAATGTTGTCAACAAAAATTGTCTGCTCAAAACCCTTGTACAGAACGTCAGTAGTGATGACTATAACTTCGAGGTAGTTAAGGAGTATAACCTTAGCAAACCGCTGCTACTCCGGTTTGCTAAAACAACTGGGTTCAAAACTCCTAACTCGACGGATCAAATTAATGCTCTATAGAACGCTCATCTTACCAGTCTTGCTTTATGGCGCCGAGTGCTGGACGATAAGTAAGAAATCAGAGCAAATATTGAGTACCTTTATGCGAGGACGGCGAATGGAGGAGAAGATTCAACCGCGAACTCTATGAGTTGTACCAGGATGTGGATCTAGTCCAAAAAGCTAAGACACGTGGACTACATTGGCTCGGCCACATCGAGCGAATGGACAATAACGCTTCAGCCAAGAGAATCTTCGAATCTTCAAACCAAGCTGTCGCGGATGCCAGAAAACTTGGTCTTCACAACTGGAAGCAGCGTGCCCCGGATCGCAGAGGATGGAAGGCAGCCGTGTCTCAGGCAGAGACTCTCCAAGGGTCGGGAGCCCTTTAAGTAAGTAAGTAAGTAAGTTATACGCGCAAAACACGTCTATGAGATATTTTGTACTGTGGCTTAAAATAAGGTTTTGAATATTAATTGCCCATGGTGGTCAGCAAATTTCTATGTAATTGCACAATGAAAATACTGAACACAAATTTCAAAAAGAGCGAGCAGAATGATAGCCCGGTTTGATAGTTATCCCTATCGTAAGTTCCATCTAGCAAAGAAACACCCCTTACTGTGGTTTGCTGATTGTTGTAGACTCAAAAAAATCATCAATTTAGCAGCTAAAAAATAGTCTACTTACTGTAAAAGTTTGAACATGCAGAGGGAACTAAATACTGGCTTCCAATTTTTTGAACACTTTTTTTTGTAGTAACTTTTCTGCCGATAGGCTGTAGTGTGTGTACTGTGCAAAGGCCGTAAAGGTTTTAAAAATGTAGACCGAATTTGTAGGTAAATGGCTTTATTAAAAAAATCATAATTTTGAGACACCCTGTATCCATCGCCCTCGAAAATGCGCATCCCCAATTTTAAAAAACGGATCTCTGTGTACCAGTTTATAAATATAATTATCACGTCAAGGAAACCATCTTACGAAAAATAGAGGGCAACGGTCCTTCATTGGCTCAGTAACCCAGTGATCGAAAATATCGGAGCCCTGTCGATATTTTTTGAGGTATTTGACCTCCACAGGCGGATCAGTAGAAATGTGGTGATGTGGGGGGATATGATCCCTTGTTTTCGGAAGAAGAAGAAAGGAGAAGAAGAGGGGGAATTATAAAACAAAGTCCCCCGCCGCGTTTGTCTGTCTGTCTATCTGTGTGCGATCTCCATAGCTACTGAATGGGATTTTGTTCCGGTTTTCACAGTTAAATAGATCTATTCACCAAGAGATGTAGATATGGTTAAAAAATCACTACCTGTGAGTTATTCACTGCGAATGAAAATTCACATTCGCAGCCTGTGAATGAATTAAAAATAAACTGTAAATGGTTAAAACGTGAATAAAGAATTCTTTTTCATATCACATTTTTGTATACGCAACTGTTCAGTACTATGTGACAAAAGTGCCAGACAAGCGCAAAGCACATTATTTGCGAAACCTTAATTTTTATAACTGTCCATTTCTCTATTTTAAATTTCATTTCTTCTATACTCTCTTTGAGTTAATCCGAATGTACGTTAAACTTTCCATAGTGTCTTTTTACATTCATATTCGTTATTGCTTAATGTACCTTTGTATATTAGTTTCTTTTTTTCGATTTAAACAATTACCGAGTGTGGAAGCATTGGTAAACATTTATACACAAGACATTTATACTACACAAATTAATTTAACAAAACTACAGCCATTGAATGTATTGCTTATATAATCATTACACATTTACCCAACCTTAAAATTAATTTTCGATACACTTTTACACAAAACACATTCATCCCAACGCAGCAATAAAAGATACAGATGCACAGTAAAAATGACGAGCGACTTATACACTATTACATATTATATTGTTTAAATAAGCCCAAAAACTACAGCAATAATTATAACTTAAAGTATCTGACCTGAAGGGTTCTAAATACTTACAATATGATTTTTATATACTTGGTATATTTTCTTAATTTTTATTTTAAAAAAAATGTACAAATCAAACCGTACAGAGCTGGCACTGCTCAGTACAGAGCGACGAGCGAATAACGAACACGTAAACATCAATCCGCTCAGAGCGGCTACTGCTCAATAAAAAGCGGCGAGCGGATAACGAACATGTACACATCAAACCATTCAGAGCGGCTACTGCTCAATGAAGAGCGACGAGCGGATAACGAACATGTACACATCTAACCGTTCAGAGTGGCTAGTGCTCAATGAAGAGCGACGAGCGGATGACGAACATAGACCGTTCAGAGCTGGCAGTGCTCAGTGTAGAGAATTCAACGATGAAGGAAAATGTGTATACCTAATATGCATAAGGGAGGAATTCTTTTTTACATCGCATCTACATATGTATGCATACTGAAGTGGCAGGCAGCAAAGGATAGAACAAAGCAAAGCGTGGTGAGAGAAAGACCTTGGATGCAGGTATATGAAATGTATTTTATTCGCTGGGTTATACCACAGATAAGAGAAATATATATTTCTCTTGTATGTAGTTATGTTCAAAGCACAAGTTTACTGATTTGTGTGTTTAGTGTGCACAAGTGCGCATATATAAAAAATAAAATAATGGCGCAAAATTATAGTCATCTGATTTTAAAGAATGTTAGTAGCCACTAATTATCATCTCTTTAACTTTAAAGCCGGTACTTAACTTTGAATTGAATTATAAAAAAATGTTAACCTACCTACAACTAGTATCGACCCAAACTTCAAAATTTAAAGTTTGAGAACAAAAACACAGTTTAGGGACCAATGTCGTATATGAATTTCAGCCGTTGGTTGGCCGAAGTTTGGATTTGAAAAAGTGAAAAAGAATGGCGGATGACAGATGGTTAAAGGTCCACTCTAAAAGTTAAAAGGTGCTTTAGGTGGTTTTAAAGTTAGCGCGAGGTGACACGCATAAAGTTGGTTTTATGTCGACTATAAATAGGAAAACACTAATATTGACTTTGTTACGTGCTAAAATCCTTTTAAAGTGTACTTTTGGCGACTATAATTTTGCGCCAATACTTTTAAGATGCTTTTTTCTTTTATACCTGCTTGACGAGTTGTGTTGTGTGTTTGTATGTGCTGGTGGGGATTCCCACTGGTGAAGTCATAATTGAGCCATTTTTGAGTTAGCGGGTATACGTGTACAAAAAAACCCACCTATAGTATTCAGCTGGCAATTACGAGTATATTTCAAAAAATAAGTGAATGAGCATCAACTAAGATACCGGCGAAGCAAGGCGAGCACGACCATGTACTACTCATGATGTCGCGTCGAAATGTGGGTGGTCTTAATTTTATAATGGTTTTAACAAAAATATTATGGATTACGTTTTAAGGTTTTTGCATAAAAGATTTGTAATCATGTAAAGTTACCACCGTGCGATTAATATGTATATCTCTGACTTGTTGCTGTGTTTATTTCATGAAGTTCATGTTTCGTAGACATGCTTCAGAGAAGGTGACTTTGGTTTTCAGCTGGCATCCACTTACTGAAGATATCGTGTCCTGGCTGCCAATACAGCATTTGGTTGTATTTTGTGTTATAGAAGGAATATATTGAATAAACAGGTGCTTACTATGCGACTTCATATAGCAGGGACTTGAGCAGCTATGCAGTAGAACATCTCCAACTGCCGGCCGGTTGGAATAAATTCCTCTCTTCATCCCCAATGTCGTTAAATTTTTTTAAATGGAATCCGACTAATGGATGAATGGAATCCGACTAATAGACCGAACAGCAAGAGTAAAGTATATTTGGCGCCACATGTCCTTGAGAATTACGTGCCGACATCTCACCATCACAAAGTTAAATCCTTAAAAAAATGTAAATAAAATGCAAATATCTTCTAGTAGTAAATTTAATTTTATTTCTCTCATCTCCTCTTCATCAATTTACTTTTACTTGAATTTCTATTCACTGAGTGTCCTTAAAAAAATTTTAAAAAAAATGGGGGGAATAAATGCGTTGCACAGGCGGAGCGTTGGATTTTATAAATGCTAAAAGCGCTTATACTTGTATTGCTACGAGAAAAGTCGATGAAAAAAATTATTATGTATTAGTGCAGCGTTTTTGTTCTCCTCCTATTCGTGGTTTTGGTCCTTTTTTTCAATTGGAATCCTTGGTCTCAGCCATACGATCGTCGGTTGTCGATGATGATGATGATGATGGAGATGATAATTTTGATGCCGTTGGTGTATCATTCATCTGGCTATCACCCGGCTTATCCTGATTACTCATCAAAGACCCCTCAGGAACATTTGTGTCTCGATCGAGCAGGTAACTACCGCCTAATGGTCGTCCGCGTCCTCCACTACCATACGCAGAGCTATCAGGGGTGAAAGGAGAATAAACCTTTTTTTAATGTGGTTATAATTCATATGGTTGTAGAAAACAAAAGGATAAAAGAAATTTTTGTGCACACACATATTAAAACTATAAATCACACTGCGAGGATTATTTAGAGGACGTATCCTAGAATTTTGTTTAGGGGTGTTTGCTACCCATTGTCGTTTAAAAATGCATTATCCTCGGTATTATCTGCTCGACTGGTCGCCACTTTAAAACAGAAACTAGAGTCGAAGCAAATATTTTATAAAAAAACAGCAAAAAGGATAAAGAAAAAAGGAATGGAAGGAAAAGGAAATGCAAATCGAGAGAGCAGAGACGGTAGTAGCCCGCTGCCTCTGCAGGACATTAAAGGAAAAGGAGAACATAAAATCTCCATCCGTCGTAAAATTTTCTATGCAGCTTACCTCTGATTATCCTTATCCCTAATGCCTCCGTTATAGCTGGCATCCTTCTCTCTGTCATTAACATAACTCCAGCTACCACCACCACCACCCGCATATCCGTTCTTATTATCACCGCCACTACTGCCACCGCCACCGCCACCACCGCCGGGTCCGTGAACGTCATCTCTCGGTCGGTTGCCATAATCAGAGCTAGACGAGGATGACGCCGGTGATGATGAAGATGAGGACGATGATGAGGATGGCGATGACGAGGATGATGACGATCCCGGCCTTGAGTCAGAATACCCGTGGGAGTTTGATGGACGAGATTGTTCGTGGGGATCTCTTGGCAGGTAAGTCGGACCGGGTGCCGCTGGTCCCGAAGGACGTGATTGTGGGCGATACGGAGGTGGTTCGTAATAATTATTTGGTCTTTCGTTGGCAAAGTAGTAACCACGGCCGGAGTTATCGAAGCCCGATTGTCCTCTACAAGGTGGTGGGGATTGTGTGCGATTTTTTTTTTTTATGGACATGGAATGTTTTGAGTGTAGTTGGTGTGGAGTAGTAATAGTGTTTTGGCGGCCACATCGGAGTAGGGGATTGTGATGTTGTTGATGGTTATGGTGGTTTGGTTGGTTGGTGTTGATGGTGCATTCGGTCCAAATCGCCCCGGAAAAAGGAAGGTATACATCGTGATTTGTGTGTTTTTTTTTGTACAAAGTAGAGTAGAGTTGTTGTGAGTGTTTTTTTATTTTTTTATTTTTTGTTGTGTTTGGTGGCCCGGATAGTTGTGTCCCATTGTTGTGAGAGATATGAAAAATAGAGAACAATAAAAGGTGACATTTAGAGGGAGAAAAAGATGACAGTTTGTAGATTAGGTAGGAGAATTGAAATAAAATACTTCTATTCTCTTTGTTTGCTTATAAATTGTGCATTTAAAACCTTTTCTTTCAGGGTTTTATGGATTCCAGGTAGGGTGGTTCCGGTTAAGAGGTGACTGGAGGTGTCAAGAGTTGGTTGGTTTTAGGAAGTAAGGATTTCGAGATTCTTATAACGATGTTGATAATGACTCCTTGGGAGAAGGGAACCTTGCAATCAAGATATTTCTGGGCTGTACACAGATGAAGGACCTTAGGCTTAAGAGTCGTCGGTACCTTTAGTTAGATTCAGTAAAAATATGGTGTAGAACGCTTGAGGTAATACATTAAAAGGAAATCAGCATCAGACGAAGAAGATTCTGTCGTTAGTGGTTGATAATTTGTTTGCAAATCCTAATAAACTAAGAACGAGCTAGACCTACTATCTGATTATCTTGGGTCCGATTAGGTACGAAAACTTCCAAATTTGTTTGCTCCAGTACAGATGATTTTCTAAGACCATCGACTCTCTGGCAGCCCTGGAGATAAATCTAAATTTCGGGAATAAACGTTGTGTTGAGATTAGGAGATGTATCTCATGGTTTATTAACGAGGGTAAGGTAGTGTTATAAGGTGCACATTGAAATTTTAGGTGAATCTTTCGTAAGCTAGCCCTAAGCATATGGGTACATTTGCACACCTATTTATCATATAAGTACATTAATAAAATAGAGATTTGGTCAGACGAGTGTATGTCTGAAGAATGGAATCTCAGTATTGTTTGCTGGTCCACAAGAAAGGAGATCCCTCAACTGCGTTAATTACAGAGGCATCAGTCTTCTCAACATTATAATATGAAAATACAGTTTCTGCGATTTTGTATGCACTTTTGAAACCTTTAACCAACAGGCTGATTCGCCCCTATTAGTACAGGGGCCTTATTTTGTATTGCGTTTCTATAGCAAATGTATACAAACTCAATTTCCAAGTAATTTAAGTGACGTTTGATAGATGTTTTGACAATCTAACTTTCGTAACTTTTCTCAATCCGAGAACAATACAAAATACCAATTCATTTTAGAATCGGATTACATTTTCGAATGGCAATCCGAATCCGAAAGCAGTACAAAATAAGGCCCCAGTTTTAGACTAAGAAAGTTCACTTTCGATCAAATCTTCACATTTCGGCAGTAGTTGTTCAAAACTCACAAGCCAACACCGGAGCCACAATCAATCAAAAGTCTGTGCAACTGCTTGCATACGCAACGATATTGACCGGCGCGAAATCTAGCGAAGAATAACTCTTGCCAATTCAGCAGTAAAGCCCTCTCTCGAACAACTAAGGAGACTCTATATAAGACCCTGATCATCCTAATCCTACTTTATGGCGCGGAAACATGGATTTTATTGAAAGCGGATGAAGATATCCTTGGTCGCATTGAAAGAAAAATTCTTCGTAAGATATTCGGTCCCGTTTGCGTTGACTTGTTTTGTAGGCGAAGATTCAGTGACGAAGTATACGAGCTACCTGGAGGCAGGTTAATGTGGTTTTCATCCCCAAGCCGGGTAATAGGCCTAGCGAGCTGCCTAAAACATACAGACCTATAAGTCTAACATCATTCGTCCTTAAGACAATGGAGAGACTCATAGATATCCATATTAGAGACCGGTTAGATCTGTCTAACCCTCTGCACTCGAATCAGTACGCATACAGGACAGGCAAATCGACAGTAGGTGCCCTTCACTATCTCGTCAAAAAGATAGAGGGAACACTCAGTTCAAGGGAGATAGCCTTGTGTGCATTTCTTGACATCGAGGGCGCGTTCGATAACACTGGTTACGACTCGATCGCAAGGGCGATCAGTAGCAGAGGTATCGAAGAATCAACCAACCAATGGGTCAGGGCCATGCTGGTAAATCGATTCATTACTTCCTCCTCTGGGGAATGTCGGTGTCTATAACTGCAGCCAAAGGCTGTCCTCAAGGAGGAGTTCTGTCCCCCCTGTTATGGTCTATTGTCATCGACAACTTGTTAGTAGATCTTTACAGATCAGGCTACACCACCGTCGGTTATGCTGATGACTTGGCGGTTTTTATCAGAGGTAAACACGGCACGACAATTTCCAACGTCATTCAAAGTGCAATACCTCAAGTTGCAGAATGGTGTAACAAAGAGGGACTATCCATCAATCCTAGTAAAACCGTTTTGGTGCCGTTTACAAGGAAATCACAGGTCAACCTTGAACCTATTACAATCAAAGGCACCACACTAGTTTACTCCAGCGATGTCAAATATCTTGGTGTAATTCTTGACAAACGACTTAATTGGAATTCACATACCAAGTCCGCCACGGAGCGCGCTACTACAGCACTGTGGGCCAGTAAACGCCTATACGGCAGAATTTGGGGTCTCTCTCCTAAGATGACGTATAGGTTGTTCATAATGATGGTTAGACCCATTATCACATACGCGGCCATCGTCTGGTGGCCAAAAACTCTCCAGTAGACAACGGCAAATAAGTTGCAGAAGTTGCAAAGAATTGCCTGTCTTGGCATTACAGGTGCGATGCGTACCTACCCTACGACAGCTCTGGAAGCTATTGTTGGGCTTACACCCTTACCAATCTTCATTAGGAAGATGGCTGCTAGATATGCCATCAGGCTGCAGCTAGATCACGAGTATAAACCAGGTGACTTTGTGGGACATTTAAAGATACTCAACTCAATCCCTAAAAGAGACATGTTCTGCACCTTACCAGATATTATGGTCAGGCAACACTGCTTTGGTAGGTCATTCGAGGTTGAAATATTGGACCGCGAAAACTGGTCCAATGGTGCTCCAACACTAAATCCTAGAAGTCTGGTCTGGTTCACCGACGGTTCAAAAATGGATTCTGGAGTTGGAGCTGGGGTTTTTGGACCCAACACAAAAATTTCGGTACCTATGGGTACGACTCCCACTGTGTTTCAGGCCAGACACAATCTCCGCAAGGGGATCAAATGCGCTAGAATACATATCTTCTCAGATAGCCAAGCAGCACTTATGACACTGTCGTCCAACCAAATGGACTCCAGAACAGTGAAATGCTGCTACGATGCATAGAAGACCTTGCCAAATACAACAGGGTAAAACTCGGTTGGGTACCTGGACACCAAGGGATTGTGGGTAACGAATCTGCAGATGAGCTTGCTAGGGCTGGCTCAGAGTCTGTGTTCATAGGTCCTGAACCTTATTGTGGCGTCGATTGGGCGACAGCTACAACGCTAATTAACGAATGGGAAAACAAACTTCGTCTAAACCACTGGACAAGTGGGCTAGGTCTAAGACAATCCAAACGATTAATCAAACCTTACTCCTATAAGGAAATCCTTAATTTAGATAGGGAAAGTATTAAGAAGCTTGTGAGCTTTCTTACTGGCCATTGCGGCCTGAGATACCACCTTAACAAGATGAACCAGTGCCAAGAGAAGAACTGTCGGTTCTGTTTAGAGGAGGATGAAACTTCCGAACACATTCTTTGTGAATGCCCGGCACTACACTAGTTAAGGAAACGTATTCTCCACAAGGAGATACTTACTTCAGTGGAACTGAAATGCTCCGCTTCTAAAGGAATACTCACTTTCATAAGGGAGGTAGTACGTCTGTTAGATTAACTCCAACCCTCCGATACAATAGATCTTCCAGGTCACATTGTCGTTGCCACGCGGGCATGGGTTGTACAAGAGGGAAAAAATACGAGCTGTATAGCGACATCGACCTTGTCAAAAAACTGTGTATTGGGTGTATTGGATATATAAAGCGAATGGACACCAATCTAACGAATCTAACCTGGAGGAACGATGCAATAGAGGGCCTCCTCGCCGTAGGTGGGACATACATGTTCAAGGGGACGTCATGTGGAGCGAGCACCCATCACGAAGAGATACATTATAAGGCATGTTTCAGCAACATTCCATCTCTGAGCTAAACAGTATCTTTCTGGGCATGCAAGTAATTTCAAGGAGCTTGTCTAATGGCTTTTCTATAACATTGGCCCAAACATTGGTGAGCTAAACAATTCGATCCAAAATCTGGGTCGACGCAATCACAGTTAAAACCTATAAAAGGAGGATAGAAGTGGTTAACAAGACCTACGCGCTGAGAGGAACCAACGCCTTTTGAATGACGATGGAGCTTATGCCGATTGACATCATAACCAATGAAGCCCAAGAGAAGTAGGTATAAAGCCAAAAAAAAGCAGCAAGATCACCAAACGGTGTCCAGTCATTAGTGACCAATCTAATTGAATGGGAACGAAAATGGGATTTCTCTCACAAAAGCCCAATGAACCAAAAGGACAATTATGCTTAACATCGAGACGTGGATAAACCGAAAACATTGAGAGGTGAAGCTTAACATAACCCAGATATTTTGGCTTAGTTACCTAGGTTAGTGCATGACAATAATCTCCATCGCCCAACATACATACCACCATTACCTCGAAAGATATAACCAATCAGGTGGTTGTCTCAGATGACAAGCAAGGCATAGCAGCCGCAAAATACAAATCTGAGTCGATGATATAAGTCTGGAAGCCTTCTCGCGAATAAATGCGAGGATCAGGAGGTAGAATGGGAGGTCATCTTTAAAAATACCCACCCTCCAAACCAAAGGAAAAACAAAAAAAAAAACTAAAACATGATTAGGCTTTATAAGAGAACACAGGAGAATTTTTGTGAAAAACTGTGTCAGTTATTGTTACCAGTTTGTGCCTGTGTACAACCGTTCTTAACGATCTGAGGTCAGAAGCCCTACAACGTTTTCTACTTTCTGAATGTCGTCCTTATAACGTTTGTTGTGTCAAACGTGCTCAAGGACGCTCTTCTTTTGAACGCATTGGACAAGGTCAAACTGAAACAATTTGGCTGTATACTTCATGGCCTCTTGTCCTTGCTATGAGTACTTGAATGCGGAAAGATAATTGAGGAACTTGCACCTCATACTTTTAACAAACTATTTTTACTTCGATATTAGCTCCTGGATTTCATTGAAATCTACTTAAGCGCCTTAAACTTTATAATACGCGTAATGATAGCTAGCATCGGTAGATTCCAAAAGCAATTCTTCTACTCATTCTATTTGATAATCTTTGAAGACATAATATCGCATCAAGATCCTTATCGTCTTAACATAAGAAAGAGTAATCACTTTACAACTTCCTTATCTAACTGAGCTCCAAGTCGTATCCCTTGCCGGAAAAAGATTAATTCCAATCGACTTTCTTCTCCGCAAGCCATCTCAAGACAAACGATGTCAACGATATTCACACGGGAATGCCTTCAAATACACACGTATACCCTTAATCCTCCCCTAAATGCCACATAAGTAGCATTCCTCAACACCTTAGCATGTTACCGTCAAAGTAAACACGAAAAGTTCGCACATCAAAGCAAGCCAAATCCCTATGCCCATTTCAGCAGAAGCATCCTCTTCCATCTTCTAACCTAACCCAGATATAAAGTCAAAGTGTGTACTTCAAAGACTGAAGCATTTATCTTGGGTATGTCTTCATTCCCAAGAAACTTCAACCGTCTAATGTTTTTCGTGTGCTTGCGTTTAATCCAAATGTAAAGTGTCATCACTCACCAAACAAGGATAATAGAAATAAAAAAAATAAAAATATGTAGAATGCGCACAATATCTAAATTCCCAAATGAGAAGTACCCCCTCGTGCTCTTAGGGCATTGATACAAAAAACACACACATACTCCCACGTATTCACAACAAATCACTTCACATTCATCTACATACATAATCCAGGTGATATGTCGTCGTGTGGTGCCTCCTTTTCACTGAGACGCATCAGCACCAGCGGCAGCAGAAAAGGAGGCCATTCTGATACTCAACCTACACCTGCTAATCCTCGGGAAAAACACACATAATCCCAAGGAGTTCACAGCACGAGTATAGTAGAAGAGAAACCGCAACAACAGCCCCAGCCAAATGAGGAGAGCAAGCTAATGATGTGTATGCGAGTATCCTGCTAGGAGCTCTCCCCCTACCTGAAACCGCCACCCGCGCCACTTGAAGTCTGTTTGCAAATTTTCATTACGTTCATCCGTAATGGCACTTTAAGCCTCCTGGAACAACTTGGTGTAGAGGTAGGTAGACGGGTATCAAAAGTGGAGCAGGTATCTGCTCCAGTGATTCGAATTTTTTTATTTTATTTTTTGTCTACTTCTTCCACGAGCTTAGAAAATGCATGGTTTCTGGAACATACTAGTCGAATCCTATGGGATTTGCGTTGGCACAGAAAATGACAACAACAGTGCAGTGAAAGAGGTTTTAGTTTAGACAGAAGGAGAATAGAAAAAAACCCGATTCGTACTCGAGGTATATGGGTAGAATGCAAAGTTTTCTGTTCCTAGTTTTGGATTTGTGAATTCTTTTTGCTTATATTGACTCCATGTGGGAAATGAACAGCGGGAAGGAGTGGGAAATAATGCGAAAATAGTGTTGCAAGAAGTCTGACAGTATTAGTCGAATGAGGGTAGACTTTGAAGTTGTATCTTACTTATTTTTGTAGCAAGAAACTGCAGGATGCATTATGACTTATAAGATGTCTTGTGGAGACATTTTAAAGTCGAAAACCCGTCTGTTTGTGAGGCTTTAGTCTGGCAGCCCTAAGAGTGATTTTCAAAAGATCTTCGCTAAAATTTACAAATTTAGTCCTTCTTGTTTTTAATGGCAAATTGTTTTTTCTAAATGGAATATTGCACGGAAGAGTACTAACTCGCAAGAGCATATGGAACTCGGCTATGATACATTCAAATATTTATTGCAACGTATATTCCATAGCATTTCGCTACCTCTATATGAATTTATAGGAAGAACATGAGCACAGCAAAATTTGAAAATTTGTTCAAATTCATTCGACTCACGTCTTGAATGTTCTAAATGCTAGATACGTAACTATTGCGATCTGTTATGAAATGCTCTCGGTCAGCCACTTGATTGAAATCCTCCTCGTAGGTGTCCAACAGCCAAGTACGTTGTTTCACAGTCTTAAATAATATCACTAATGTGTGACAAAAATGCCCGAAAGATGATGCTGTCTTTTAGGATAGAAGTTCAGTTCATGTTCGCTTCTATACGAATGATTGCAAAACTGAAAGTGGGGTGGGTAGATAATGTTACCTTCTCAACCCGCCTAACAGATCACCCTAGCGTTCTTCAGATAGAAATACTGACGGAATACTGATGAACACCGCTATCACAAAAAAGCTGCAAGTTTTCATTAATCGTTGGCTCAGAAACATATTGTGTGTTCTAGCCAGGTACGTAAAGACACGATTATTCAAAAGACGTAGTGCAATGAATTGGCCACACATCGAGAGGGCGACAATTGTATACCGAGTCAGGCTATGCAATGAAATCCTCTTACCTGAGAAGGAAGGGTAGCTAGTCGCCTAATAGGTACTTGGCGCAATACGGTAGAAAACCAAGGCACGATAGTTGGGGAAAAGCTGCAAAAATTGAAGTACGTCGTCAGAAATAGAACACAATGGCGTGTATGCATGGTAGATGTCCTAAGACCCATAAGGGGACACAGGACCTAAGTAAGTAAGGGATGGAACTAGACAAAACAGTAAAGGACTTGAAGTTTGCTGATCGCATGTAGATAGTTTGCCTTTCATCTCCTTGCACCTACTTAATTCATGCTATAAGCGTCATCGAACACGAATAGTGCTACTGTCTTTGCAGAAGTTTAGTTCTCAGGAAAACCAAAAAAACGATCGCTTCAAGAATTCCTCTTAAATTCAGGATAGTTCAGTGTTCATATTTAACAATACATCAGATTAATAATCCCGCTTCTTCTTCCATCCGACTTAAACCAAACTTGCGGAGTTTAAGTGCTTACAAAGTGCTTTGAGAATATTCAGTGGATATATTTTTCCTCTGAATTTTTGCGGGAAGAAAACATCAGCCTTATTTTGAGATTGGAATGAATAGCCGATTCGTTCGATACTCTCTATTGCTTCGAATGATGGGTATCTTCAAACATGTGGAAAAAATAAGTTTCTTTGCAGGTATTTTTCCCCCATCCGAAGATACCAATTACTTAATTCCGCATGAAATGTATTCACGATAAGCCTGATTGTATTTCGATCAGCCTCAAAAAGCTCGATATGTTCCTCTAGAGCAGAACGATCATCGAAGCTAATAGCTAAAGAGAAGGCTTATCTTGAGGAAATTCATTCATTCATTGTAGTCATGCAATTCCGATTGCGATCCTTTCATCCAAGCGATCTTCTCTTCCTGAGGAAACTTTTTCAAAAAACGCATATATAAAAATAAACGCATCAATTGTTCAGGAGCTTTTTCTTGTTCTTTAACTTAAGACAGGCTGTATATTTTTTTTTTTATTAGATGCATTTGACTTTTGTGATCCTATCTTATGAAAGGCTTCGATCCTTTCCGGCGAAAGAAAAAGGCTTGACAGATAAACTAAGTCCAAATTTTGTTTCCAATTCAATGTAAAACCCAAAACTCATTTAGATCGGGAATATTTTTCGTGCGGAAGTTCAATTCCTGAGGTGAAATATCTATAATTACGATTAGAACATTGAACTCGTCATACATTACCTGTATGTCTCATCCCACGGGCGATAGTTACGATAGTCATACCTTGTATAGTAGCGGTCATCTGATCCATAACGATCGTAAGTGCTACCACGATTGCGATCTGCATAGCGATCTCCTACAAAAAAAACACATAAAACTTCCGTTAAATATTGATCTTAAACAATATTACTCACCACCCCGATAGTAATCATTGGAACGATCATTCGAATAGTATCTGTCACGATTGTCATATCCATAGCCCCTGTTTTCACTTGGCGAACGATCGTATGAGTAGCGACTATCATATCGATCACGATCGTACCGATCGTATGTTCTTGTGCTGTATCGATCATCGTTCCTGGAAAATATTTTCGAATCACTGTCAGAGAGGTGAGGGACACACTTAATTTGGAATTTTGAAAAAAAGAAATCGGTAAACGATTACATTTTCCGTGATATCCATGACTCGTTAAACGGAGAATTTTTATTATCAGAACGTTCTTTGTGAGACATTTTCTTCTCCAATTATTGTATTTTGCATTCGAAATGGAAAAATTTGAAAATACTTCAGAATTTGTTTTTTTTATAGAATTTTTAAAGAATTTTTATTTTTTTAATAAGAAAAGTATTGTACGATGTGATACGCACAAAATCCAATCGTTCACAAATCAAAATTCTCATTTGACGTGGCATTTCTACTTTAGAACTAAATCAGTGGGACATTGATAGCAAATTTTATAAAGTTAACTAAATCTGTTCAAAAAGCATGGAATTTTTGGTAAAATTGTACATAAAGTCTTAATCGTGGTGCCTGTAAGTCTGATTTTTGTGGTCTGAGTTGAGGAAGCTGTGTCACGATGTGTAGTTCTACTTGCAAGTCACACTGTAAAATTTAGTCTGAACACACAATTATACGAGTATTACATGTGCAGAGTACGTCAAAGGACGTAATCTAATTTTGGCCAACAAAAAATAAACTTGCATACCTGTCACGATAATAACCGTTGGAAGGGTAGTAGTAGTAATACCTGTCGTAATCTCTATCCGCACCATATCTAACCCTATCGTCGTACCGATCGTACCTTTCGTTTGGGTAATACCAATTACTGGGGCGGTCCTCGTAAGTTCTGCTATTGTAGCCACCACCTCGACTACCGCCATAACGAGTTCTATCATAGTCATCGCCGTTTCTAAAAAAAAAAGAGAAAAGAAAAGCCCTCATTGAGCTGGGCCAGGGCATATAAATCTATGTCTACTCTTACCTGTCATCGTAACATCGTACACATCTGGATTGCCGGCTCTTTCGATATAAACCACCCAAGGTTGCTGCCGCTGAGTCTTGTGTATTTCCGTTGCTACCTGTGCTCGATGAGGGCGACAATGATGACACCGGCGCAGAACCAGTCGATGATGCAATCGAGAGTCCCCAATTTGTGGGCACTAACAGCAGGAGGGATATTATCTGTGGAAACAGGAAAACAATAGATTTATTCGAGAGCTAATAAAATGTACAAATCACTTGACAAATAATTATCGTTACGGGCAGTTAAAGAAAGAAATAAAGTAAGGAGTTTTATTGCTTTTAGCCAGAGACTGGGTTATAGTGGAGGTAGAGGGTAGATACTACCGCGTTTGCTTGGTTAATAACAAATCAGTACAGAATAAGCGAACCTCGTAAAGAAATTGTAGTTACCGAAGTTTATTCCTTAAAGCGTTTAATAATGCTTCGGTTTATTATGACGCATTTAGTGATAATAGGATCTACCGTGTTCCACCTACCCAGAGTTACTGCTAAACATCGTCAGCGGAGTATTTCCATAATGCTAAGAGGAGCCCCAATAGATGAAACGCAACCAATCTGGAAAGTTTCGACAACGGAAATATGGCAAGACGATACCTGTCGAACATCAAAGCTACAGTTAAAACTCGATCAGGTATAGTGAATAGGAACCTGTCCCCAAAGAAAGCATCCCGACTGCTAAGGTCCTGGAGCACATAGTCTGAAAAAAGCTTAAAGTAATCATTGAAGACATACAAATTGTGTCCCAAAGTCGCAGATAAAGGAAATGATGGATAGATATTCCACTGAATGTCTGAAGGGCATTCAACTCCGCAATGGAAATATGGAGATACCAGCATACATAATCAAGATAGTGACAGATAGGTTAAGACAAAATCTGATGACGGTTCAAAGGAGTTTACAGTCAGACTGTGGGTATCATATGGTTTCGATTTGAGCACCTGCATTGCGATTGATCGGGAAACCACTGACTGCCCAAAACTTGGCTTGGGCCAGTAGCGCAACAATCAAGTTCGTGATGAAGTGCTTACTTAACCTCCTAGTGGTGGTCCCCGGGCAACTATACGTATAAATCCTTATAGGTGTAGGCTAAAATTGTAAGTGCGGGTTGTCTAGCGCCTCGATTCTAGGCTAGGTAACGTGGGTCAGCAACCTGCATTACCGAATATTGCCCGCTACAGCGACCGACACTATGCCTGGGATAAGGAATGATCACATGTTGACGACTTTGGCTATTGCACCCGGACAAAGATAGGTTTCTGGAATGTAAAGACGCTCTTCGACTCGGGAAGCGAAGGTCCTTACAATGCCAGATTCCTCCAATTGGAAAACGAATTCATGCGATATAACCTGGACATTTTGGGGGTAAGTGAAGTAAGATGGTTAGAAGCGGGCGAGTAACAGTCTTCAACGCGTAACACTGTACTACTCTATTCTGGAAGACCATCCGGAAGTCCGCGGGAATATGGAGTCTACTTCTATCAACAACAGCACGCACGGGCCTAATTTCCTGGCAGCCTCATGGTGATAGGACTTTGACGGCCAGATTCCGGACTAGAGTACGACGCGTCACCATCATGCAGTGTTACGCCCCAACGAATAGTTTGTTTGAAGACGAAAAGGAAAACTTCTACAATCTCTTAAGCGCCGTCTTCAACACAACACCAATTAGAGACATTGTCATAGTGATGGGGGATTTGAATGCCAAGGTAGGCAACGAGAACGAAGGGCTCAAACGTGTAATCGGGAAGCATGGACTAGGCAACCGCAATGACAACGGCGAAAGGTTTGTGGATTTCTGCAATGCCAACCGCCTTGTGATATGTGGCACCATGTTTAAGCACAAGACCTGCCACAAAGTCAGCTGGGTTTCCAATGACAGGCAAGCAACCTCCAACCAAATTGACCATTTTGCTATCAGCCGCCGCTTTAGAAGTAGTCTCCTGGACGTCCGAAACAGGCGAGGGGCAGATGTGGGGATAGTACGTGATCACAATCTTAAGATAGCTACTCTCCAACTACGCACTGCTGCAGTTCGAAGATCCCACGACAACACAAGAATGCCCAGGTACAACATCGATAGACTTAGTGAACCCTCAGTGCGCCAATAATTAAGGGAGTACTTTTCGCAAGGTGGGAAGCACTCAGCAGCTCACTGCCCACAACCATCCAAGACCATTGGTGTGCTGTGAAAAATGTTTTCACTTCTGGTGCTGAAGGAATTGCCGGTCGATCGCAGTGAAGACATAGAGCGTGGCTTTCCGAGGATATCTGGAGACGGATTGACGAACGAAAAAAGCTGAAAGCTCACGTTGTAGCTATCCCAGCAGCAGAGAGAAGCGAGCTAGAGTTCATACATTGCATAAAGATGAGAGAAGTTCAGAGTAGCGTGCGACGTGACAAGCGCAACTACATCAACGCGCTGGCTACAGAAGCAGAAGAAGCTGCACGGAGGTACGACAGCAGGACCGTCTACAGAATCACGAACGAGCTGACAGGTGGTCGCAGCTCCAGCCAACACCCAGTAAGAAGCCTAGACGGCTCCATGCTCATTTCGGATGAGGACCAGCTCAAGAGATGGAAAGAGCATTTTGCTATGGTTTTGAACCGTGTATTCGCTAGCGATATGCTCCCAAAATAGACTGAGATGCCCGAGGTGAGAAGCTCCCGAATACACACCACTACTCCCAGTAAAGATGCGATCATTACCGCGATCAAGGCACTCAAAACCAACAAGGCGGTAGGACTTGACGGTATTCCAGCAGAGCTCTTACGAGCAGCGCCAACAACATCGGCTGAGCTTCTGCTTCCACTTATAGATAGAGCTTGGGAAGCTGAGAGCTTTCCTAACGAGTGGAAAAAGGGAATGATCGTCAAGCTTCCTAAGAAAGGAAATTTATTGGAGTGCGGAAACTGGAGGGGTATCTGCGTGCTGCCTGCTGTAGCTAAGATAATAGCTAAAATCATCCTTGAGCGAATCAAACAACATCTCGAAGACACACTCGATGCCGAACAAGCAGGTTTCCGCTCTGGATCCTCCTGTGCCGACCACATCAACACCCTGCGGATTATCATCGAACAGTGTGTTGAATATCGATCGCCACTGCACCTGCTGTTCATCGATTTTGAGAAGGCGTTCGATAGTGTCAACAGGGAGTTTATTTGGCGTGCCTTACGCAGGAGAGGTATTCCCGATAAACTAATTGCTATTATCAAAGCTACATATGAAGGCTCCAAATGTCACGTTGTGCACAGGGGAAGGTTGTCTGAGGAATTTGAGGTAAGACAAGGCTGTATCCTTTCACCAATATTATTCCTATTGGTGATTAGCGATGTGCTTCGTGCAGCTTTGTCGACGGGAAACGGAGGAATTCGATGAACTCATCTCAACTGAAACACCTTGACTACGCTAACGACGTAGACTTACTCTCCCACAGAAATATGGACCTCCACCAAATGACAGCAGATGTGGAGAGGGAGGCAGGTGTCGTCTGGCTGAAAATTAATACGGCAAAAACTAAAATTATCAGCCTTGGAACTAACTCATCGGCTCAAATATGCATTACTGGACAACCGGTAGAGAGAGTAGAGGATTTCCAGTATCTTGGGAGTATTGTCTCGACCGATGGTGGAACTGAACTGGATATAGCCAACAGGATCGCCAAAGCAAAGTCCGCGTTCGGGATGTTTTCCAAAACATGGCGAAGCAATGCAATCAGTTTGAGCACCAAAATAAGGCTGTTCCGCTCCAGGCGAATCCGTGCTGCTATATGCTTGCAGCACGTGGAGAGTGACCACTACTATCACCAGAAAGCTGCAAACGTTTGTTAGTAGGTGCCTGCGCAATATCTTAAGGATTTTCTGGCACAATCGTATCTCTAACGAACACCTTTACGAGAGAATGGGTCAGGAACCAATAGGCACAACCATCCAACGGCGGAAGTGGCAGTGGGTTGGTCACACGTTCCGAAAGGGTGACAGTTCCATAGCGAACCATGCTATGCAATGGAACCCTCTAACTCAGGATGGCAGAAGACCTGGCGGTCCGAGGAGAACATGGCGCAGAACAGTCGAGAAGGAGGCACGGCAGTTGGGAAAAAGTTGGGGAGAACTCAGACACATTGCCAGAAACCGTACACGATGGCGCGTTGACGTTGTAGACGACCTAGGACCCACAAGGGCATACAGGACATTAGTATATGGTTTTGTTTTGGATCTGCTGTTATGGAAGGACGAATAACTCCGACTACTCATACCAAAAAGAAGTAGGAGAATTGAAAGATTTAGATATAATTTTGCTATAGGTGTAGTTGTTAATCTTTACATGTAACAAATACCCATTGTACAAATCAGTAACTATACCAACAGGGCTATTCAACGCTGACTTGGAACTAGCATAGCATAAAACATAAGACAGACGGAGAATCTAGGAGCGTGCATATTGTGATCGATTAGAGGCTCTTGTTTAAGTAGTATCTGGAGTATGTTAATGTTAAATATAAAAACAAAAAATAAATATCTGACGCAACAGCTATTTAAGTGCATGGGCCTAGCTTCTCGCAACCACTCGTGTTGTGTGCGTTATATTTTTCACAGGAATGGAAGGGACAGTTTAATGCTGTATCCGAAGGGCAATTTGTTTTGAGAAGCTTTCTCGTGACAACAGTGCTCTCGGATATTTGTCAGACGTTCGCGAGAGGTGGTACCATGAAAAAAACTTTTTGGTGTTTTCTGGAATTCGAACTTGGAACCTTAAGCGCAGTGGTCCGGCACACTGACCACTTACGCCATAGCGCCCACTAATATTAAGTATGACAGATAGTATTCAGACGTACTCTGCAACTCCATGAAGGTCTGGGATATAGTCGAAGACAGCTCCTGGCCATTGTCGTTGCATGTACTGTTAGGTTGGGTTTGGTAGTTGTGTGCCTTGTGACGCAAGTTACTGCTCGCTTAGACAAGCATTGGATCCATTGTGCCTATTTCATTTTTACCCTGGGAAGTCAACTGCTGAGTTTACAACCATCTGGATAAGGATATGAATCTCATATAGGGATACGAATCTCAGGAGCTCTTTCAGCTCGATGTGACGTAGGTCCTTTAACTCAATGAAAAAATAGCTACCAAGAGTCGTCATTCTTCTGTCGGCGAGGGCAGGGCATTTGCACAGCAGGTGTCGGACAGATTCAATTTCTTCCTCATCCCTGCAGTTCCTGCAGAAGTCGTTGTGACGTACGCCGATACGCTCTGCATGAATTTTATAGCACAGTACCCCGTGATCATGCTAGAGATGACCCGCATTCCATTCAGTGTATTCCAGAGCCTTAATGGCTGCCTGGCTATGAATGTCACACAGTAGTTCGTTTTCTAACGATATTATCTTACAGTGCTGTGCAAATTAATTGGGACAGACAAATTTTTGATGGTATTTTGATTTATTTGCAAAACATTATAATTTTTTTTTGTATTAATAATTTATATGACCGCCTTCAGCGCCAATAAGCTCGTTTAATCTATTTGGCATAGAAAGAATTAAGGATTGACATATTTTCTTTATTTTTTCATCGTGAAACCACACTTCAATAATAGCTGAAATTTGCTGGTTTTTTGTGGTACAATCCCGTTTCCTGAGCCTCGCTTTTATAATGACCCAAATATTTTCGATTGGATTGAGGTCAGGGGAGTTGCCCATTCCAGCACCTTTATATTTTTTTCCGCAAAGAATTGTTTCATTTTTTTCCAAGTGTGGCATGGAGCAAGATCCTGTTGGAAAATTTCGTTTCCAGTCGGGAATTGCCGTTGCATGGTGGGCAAGAGCATATGGCTAAAGACGTCTGCGTATTTGATGCTGTTCATCATTCCTTCGATTGGTTTCACGTTTCCAGGACTCGCGGAGGTGAAACAACCCCAGAACATTACTTTCGGTGGGTGTTTAGGGGTTTGGATAATGTGACCAGGTCGAAGCTTTTCGTTGTCACCTCTTCTCACAACACTTACCCGGTGGCCCTGAACTTCAAAGTGGCTCCCACCTGAAAAGATTACTTTTTTCCAGTCTTCTGCTGACCAGTCTTTGTGTTTTTTGGGCCATTGCAGCCTTTTCTTTACCATAGCCTCGGTAGGAAGTTGTTTTTACAGAGGTCTTCTGGCCCTGCGGCCCACTTCCAGAAGACGCCTTCGAACATTTGAAGAATCCAACACCACACCAGCTGATGCCAAGTCTCTTTGAAGCTCACTGCTTATTTTCCAAGGATGAATAACGCTATTTCGGATCAAAACTTTATCGTCATGATCCGTGGTTTTGCGTTTTCGTCCGCAGTGCCATGCCCGACCCGTTGCAGTTGACCCTGAATCTTTGTGCAGCGCTATGATCCGTGGAACGCTCGATTTTGAGACTCCTATATCTCCAGAAATCTCCCTTATGCTCTTGCCAGTATGCTCAGGCAAAGCAATAATCTTAGCCCTCTTTTCCATAGAGATAACCATTTTTAAACTTACACCATCCAAATTGATCAAATCTAATAAAACATTAGATAAAAGCCCTATGAAGCCTAACTTTAATAAAATGAATCAAAAATTCAACCTACCTTCGTAAAAACCAACAGAAAATATGAGCCATAATTAATTTGTAAAGTTCTAATCCAACTTTTAAAGAAGTAACAGAAAAAACACGGCCTACTTATGATTATCTTTGAAAAAAGTGACTGTCCCAATTAATTTGCACAGCACTGTAGATAATGATTTTCTTTGTGATTTCAGCTTGAAATAAGCTGCATTCGTCTTTAATTCTGAAGAGACGATTGACGCCTATTATTTTGCAGTAAGCCCCAGCTCCTATACCAACATCCATTTTGGAACCGTCAATGTAGAAGGCAAATTTCTCATTGCTAGTAATTTGTTCCCTCTTCCAGTTATTTCTGTCAGGAATTCTAATAGTGAAACTCATGTCAAATGTCAGTTTCTGAGTCACGGATTCGGTTACTAACTGCCTATTTGTGACCTCCCATCTGGACAAGACGGATGCATGACCATATGGTGTTGATGACCAGTTCCCTTAGTCTGAGCGCTGATTTAGCCACCGATTTGCTGCACTGTGGATCCAGCGGAATGAGACTTAGAATGGCCTCTATTGCCGCCGTTGGAGTTATTCTTAATGATCCCATGACTCCAATACAGACTGATCACTGAATCATGCAGAAGTTTGAAAGCTTTTAATACTTTTTGTGCATCCCACCAGACTATCGATCCATGAGAAGAAAAGGATTAGAAGAGGTCGCACAACCGCTGTGTGTAGCCAATACACCACAGCGGGCTTGAGCCCCCACGTATTTCTGAACGCTTTTTTACATGCATTAAGACACATGCTTTTTAATGCGATCGTCGAACTAGAAAGTTCAACCTAAACTGTTTGTATAAGGAGTACAAGGATGATAGTTTACCATTATTATTTGCTAGCTGAAGAATGGATCCTGTTAAGGTGACTTAATCAATTTAGTTTCAGTTAAGTCTACATACATTTCCTTACCGCAGTTGATCGGATACAGCACCGTCATTTGAATTGGTGGTCGCTCTATCACCATACTCGACAAGGCTTCAACGAAGACGAAGTATGATACCCTTCCCTGATATATCTTGCTAAAAATCGAATATCAAAATTCTTTATGCTTTTTCTGCAATAATTAGAGAAAAGTAGGCCGCATTCTCGGAGCTTAACGCAATCACTCGCCCGGAGATATTCAAAGTCTACCGGATTCTTTCAAATACTATACCAAGCAGCCCTTTTTACTTACATTGTTTGTATGTACAGAAAATCTTAGCCCTGAAAATCAAATTGGCGTGTTTGAGTTGCTTAAAGATAAACTAAGTTGCATTAGAATAATGAAGAATCAGAAGAGTAATCAAACTGGCTTGAAATAGGTACCGTCACTATAAAAACAAGAGATAGATAGATACGGATAGATGTACTTTATTTTTAAAAACAAACATTTTACAAGCTTCTATAAAACACAGTACAGTACAGCTTTCGCTTAGGCTTCGCCATCTGCTCTAGATTGATAGAAATGAGATTCATTTATAAATTTACCGAACGGTAATTAAATACTAATTTGAGTTTTAAGATTAAATCCGAAGTTTTCTTCTACAATTCTGTTTCTGTAAGGGTCTCCAATTACTGCCATTTAATAAATTCTCGACTGCATTTCTTTCTAGGCAGTCTACTCTAAAATGTGGTCGTCTGATTTGTAAAAAACTGGAAGCGGTGTCTTCTATTTCTCCTAAGTTGCATAGGGTACATCTTAAAGGGAGGTCGGGACGATGTGGCATGTAATTTAGGTTTAAAAGTTCCCCTCTTGCTCGGAAAATAAATTATATTTGGAAGATGCTGAGGTTAGAGTTCAGGTAGTTGATGTTTTCATGAACTAGGTTTTTGTAAATTAAGCGTTAGTCTGAGTTCATTGCCGCCATGATGTGTTCTCTTTTTATTCCCTGGTCCATGCCGAATAGAAAAATTCGTGTGCCTCTTGACCAGCCGCCGCCTTATTGATCATGTTAACCTTCACCTTCCTATATCGGCGAGGTTATGATCCGAAAAAAGTGATCACAACCCTTTCACTTCACCGCATTTCTACTGATCCGCCTGTGGGGTTCGCCTATTTGACCTCAGAAAATATCTGTAGGCTTCCCGATTTTAGATCACTCGGTTACTGAGGCCAATGAAATGCCGATGTACTCGCATTTGTGTGATCCAGGCGTTTATAGGCCTGCCTTTCCTACATCGCGATGTCTTTGGAACGTTCATTGATTTTGCCGTTTTAACAGGGTTCAAATGATCTCTTCTTTGAGCGTGGCAGTACCAGCTGAGCTCTATTTTTCGTAAGATGGTTTCCTTGATGTGAAGGCTTCCATGGATCTTCGAACTTCTTACTCGATCAAGCTTTGTCACTACTGCTGTCATGCGAAGCATCTTCATCTCAGCTACCGTTAATTTACTCTCATACTTTTTGTACACCGTCCAACATTGTGAACCGTTTGTGAGCGCTGGACGCATATCTGCGGCGAAAACCCTTGTTTCAACTTAGGTGGCATTTTTCTGTCACAGCAGATAGCGGAGTTTTCCCGCCACTTCATCCACCCTACGCTTACGCGCTGATTGATGTCTTCATCACAGGTTGTTTTGCTATTGATCATAGATCCCAGATATTTTAACTTTTCGCACTTGGGAAGCACTGTTCCATTCCAATAAATGTCTAGAATAGGCCTAAGTGAATCAGAGAATGGGCAGCACAAGAACTCTGTCTTTTTTGAACTAATGCGATACCCATTTGCCTCCAAAACGTCCACCCACACATCAAGTGCTTGCTGCAGGGATGTAGGATCCTGACTTATGATGGCGCCATCGTCAGCAAGGAATAATTGGTCCATCACTTTACCTTCAAGCGGATAATCAAGTACTGTAATAAAGAGTAAATGACTTAATACGCTTCCCTGGTGCACCCCGACTTTAATTGGGAACTCTTCGGTTACTCCAGCCGATCATCTTACTCTTGTCTTTGTTCTTTCCTACATCTCCATGATCATCTGTTCATAGGTTTCTGGAACCACATCCATATCAGATCTCGTCGTTGTCTTTCGAATGCCTTTTCAAAGTCAACCAATATAAAATCCTTTAAGACGATGTTTTTACATTATGATCCTTATACTTTGGATTGCATCTGTGGTTGATATACCCGCCAATACGGCTATCTTCGCAGTTGGCCACCTAATACCCGCTCAACGATCTTCATGGTGTGTGACATCAGCTTGATCGAACGGTAGTTATCACAGTTTCGCGTATTGTTCTTCCCTTTGTAATTAATTAATTTTCCCTCCATTAATTCGGCATTGGATCACCTCTTATGGATTTGGAGATGAGAATTTTTTTCTTTTACCAGAACTCAGAGGGCATCTCGTCTGGCCCAACCGCTTTTCGTTTTTTGGAGTATTTGACCGCCTCACTAACTTGTTCAACTGTAATGTCGAGTATTTCTTCACAGCTGGGTGTGTCTCTTGGAAAGTATAGCCGAGGAAACTATTCATTCAAAAGTTCTTCACAATACTGCCGCCACCTCTGTAGAATTTTGTCGTCATCCACAAGAAGCTGGCCATGAGCATTGTAAATGAACTTAGGCGACCGAATCTCCTGACCATTCCTCCTTCACTGGACGGCTAATTTGAATATAGTTGCGCTCCTATTCATATTGTGTCGTCAGAGCTCCTGAATAGCCTAGTTTACATCAGCAACCGTGGAAGATATTTTCTTGAGCTCACGATGCAGGCCATCCGCACTCTCTGCTTGAAGCTGGGCGCACTTCTTCTTCACTTTTTTCCGGCAACATCTGTATTCCACTTTGAGGTGAGCTTTTTCGTCTCTATTATTTAAGGGGCACTTTCACCAAGCTTTGAAATCCGCTTTTTCTTATTTACCACTTCCTCAGCTTCATCACTCCACCATCATGTCTCTTTGGCGTGATGGTGGTCGCCTTTTGAAGCTCCTAGCAGTGATTTGGCCTTCTTTAAGCAAGTTCGCTGTAGGGAATCCCACATATTTTGTGCCCTGCACTCTTCATCCTCAGCGTGTGTGTGAGAGAGGCCATTTTTCATCACGAAAACAAAAGCCTCGGCTTTTTCTTGCTCCCGATTGAACCACTTCATTTTCTCAGGGACACTTGTTTAAAATTTCGTCCAAACTGTTTCATTACATTGCGATGGTGTTTGTTGATGGACACGTTCATTGTTCATGTACATACTCGTACATATCTTTTGAAATATTGATAAACTTCAATGAGACTCCAATATTAGATAATTTGTAAAACAGTAAATTCCCATTTATCGTGTATCACTAAATGCAATAATTTCCCATGATCCCTTTAAAACGGATGTACAATATTTTATATTATTTTTTATCCTACCGCTAAACATATATTTAGATTACACGCTTAAATGACTTATGGCTTTTTAAAAGCCCACTAATTATTAAGCTCATGCTGTGACTATTAAAAAACTATAAAATTAACATGTGACTGCTTCCATTAAAATTGAATGTATCTTTTTTTTTTATATATATGAATATGTAGAAAAAAAAAATCTGCCCTGAGTTCATAGCTACTATCATCGACGCATCACCCAACTTCATAAAAGGTCAATGTTCCAAAATCCAGATTCGATCTCTATGGTTTGGGATTTCACATAATATGGTATGTGTGTGGAGTTTGGCCACCGGCAGTTCAGGTTCTATGATAAAAACTTAATAGCCGCAGTAATGCTGTTTAAATGGCATTATGAATCCTCTTTGTGCTGATGGAACTTTTTTGATATGATTCTGCGATGAAACAATGAAAAAAATGAAAAAAAAAAAACTCAACCAATTGTTCAGCAGTGACACAAATAGATAAGAATTGAATTCTATTTGGATTGCTCTATTTGAATTCATATTTATTGTAATAATTTCCTGAGATTAAATGGTTTTACATTACCTACACATTGAATACGGATGAGTGAACTAAGCTGACCATTGGACGAGGTTCGTGCTGGTTAAACAATTGTCATGGAAAATATCATAGAGGCAAACAACTTGTGATGTAATTAGGGATGATCGTTGAGTTTATATTCAGTTGTATGAATCGAATCGTCATTCAGTAGCAATTGTTAAGTGGGCCATAGATTTTACAAAGCATACATATTCTGTACCTGTTCAGATGCGTCCCATTAAAATGCGATTACAAACTTTCTAGTTCTGGTAATGACAGCCCTTACGTTGGAGTGATTATATTTTAGAAATTCTGTAAATCATGGAAAGCTAATGTTATTAGTTACAATGTCATAACTTGAATTTTCGAGTGTTAAGAGTTAAATATTGGTCGGATCAGGACACAAATTTATAGCATATCGAACCATAAATGTGCAAATGTGAAACTTTGAAGGAATGACGTTTGAACGTTAATCGCTCTCGTATAATTCGAGAGTTGAATTTCCTTTCATAGTACGAAGTTGCTGTTTCCACACTGTCAACATAGAATACAGAAAAACTTATCAACCAACTAAAAAATTTAAAAAAAATCAAAATTTTCTCTTCCATGGCTCAGGCATGAGGGCTGAGAAAGCGAATAAACATTTGTTTGTTTTGAATTTCACGTACTTCCTATTGAATATCACAGGACAAAGTATGGCTCTAATCAAGTACAAAAAAGGGCAAGGTCTTCTGCATCAAAGTATTGTACGTACAATGTATAAGACTTTGATGTTTAGCGCTGCAAGGAACCATGCTGGAAAAAATGTTGGAGGGTCAGGAAATGAGGACAGTCAGGTCTGTAGTATAAGAATTGTTCACGTCTAAATTCGATGTCATAGACAGCGTAGATGACAATTGGAATGCCGCTCAAATAATAGAGACGAAAAAGCTCGCCTCGAAGTGGACTACAGATGTTGCAAAAAAAGCGAAGAAGTGCGCCCAGCTTCAAGCGGAGAGTACGGATGGCCCGTATCGGGAGCTGGAGAAAATATCTTCCCCGGTTGCTGATGTAAACCAAGCTATCCAGGAGCTGCGACGGCACGCTGTGAACAACAGCGCAACAATCTTCAAAATAGCCGCCCAAAGAAGGAGGAATGGTCAGGAGATTCGTTCGCCAAAGTTCATTAACAATGCTCATGGCCAGCTTCTTGTGCAAACTTCTTGTGGATGACGACAAAATTCTGCAGAGGTGGCGGCAGTATTGTGAAGAACTTTTGAATGAAGAGTTTCCTCGGCTATACTTTTCAATAGCCACCCCCAGCTGTGAAGAAATACCGGCATTACAGTCGAAGAAGTTAGTGAGGCGGTCAAATACTCAAAAAAACGAAAAGCGGTTGGGCCAGACGAGATGCCCTCTGAGTTCTGGTAAAAGAAAAAAATTCTCATTTCCAAATCCATAAGAGGTGATCCAATGCCGAATCAATGGAGGGAAAGTTATCTTCTCCCCGTATTCAAAGGGAAGAATAATACGCGAAACTGTGATAACTACCGTTCGATCAAGCTGATGTCACACACCATGAAGATCATTGAGCGGGTATTAGTGGGCGACTGCGAAAAAATAATACGGCTATCTGATGATCAGTGCGGGTTTGTCGAGGGGTAAATCAACCACAGATGCAATCCAAAGTATAAGGATCATAATGGAAAAACATCGTAATTGCTTAAAGCATTTGCATATTTTACTGGTTGACTTTGAAAAGGCATTCGAAAGACAACCACGAGATCTGATATGGATGTGGTTCCAGAAACCTATGAACAGATGATCATGGAGATGTAGGAAAGAACAAAGACAAGAGTAAGATGCTCGGCTGGAATAACCGAAGAGTTTCCAATCAAAGTCGGGGTACACAATGGAAGCGTCTTAAGTCCTTTGCTCTTTATTACAATACTTGACTATCTGCTTGAAGGTAAAGTGATGGACCAATTATTCCATGCTGACGATGGAGCCATCATAAGTGAGGATCCTACATCCCTGCAACAAGCACTTGATGTGTGGGTGGACGTTTTAGAGGGAAATGGGTATCACATTAGTTCAAAAAGAGAGAGTACTTGTGCTGCCCGTTCTCTGATCCACTCAGGCCTATTCCAGACATTTATTTGAATGAAACAATGCTTCCAAAATGCGAAAAGTTAAAATATCTGGGATCTATGATCAATAGCAAAACAACCTGTGATGAAGACATCAATCAGCGCGTAAGCGTAGGGTGGATGAAGTGGCGAGGAAACTCCGATATCTTCTGTGACCGAAATATGCCACCTAAGTTGAAAGGAAGGCTCTACACCGCAGTTGTGCATCCAACACTCACATAATGTTCATAATGCTGGACGATGTACAAAAAGTGTGAGAGTATATTAACGGCAGCTGAAATGAAGATGCTTCACATGACAGTAGGAGTGACAAAGCTTGATCGAATAAGAAGTTTGAAGATCCGTGGAAGCTTTCACATCAAGGAAACTATCTTACGAAAGATAGAGCGTGACCGGATCAGCTGGTATTGCCACACTCAAAGAAGAGATCAATTCAATCGCGTTAAAACGGCAAAATCAATGAACGTTCCAAAGACATCGCGAAGCAGGAGAGGAAGGCCTATAAACGCCTAAGACAACATCGGCATTTCATTGGCCTCAGTAACCGAGTGATAGAAAATCAGGAAGCCTGTCGATATTTTCTAAGGTCAAATAGGCGAACCCCACAGGCGTATTAGTAGAAGTTCAGCTACCTGATACTCCTGGAAGCACAATGTTTTCCAAATGAATTCAACCCATGTACCACGTTAAGCTCGCAGTTACTTACTACTTTCTAAATCATTGAAAACTGGAAAAGGGAGATATTATAGCTTTATCGCTTTCTATTCGAATTAGAGTAGATCTTGCATTTAATGCCTATAGTATGGAGTAGACATTTCTGTGCTGTGGGCGTATTTTTCTCTTCTTCTTCTTCTTTCTATTTCGACGAAGTTGTGATCTGAACTCAAGGGATCATCATCTTCGCACTTCACTGCATTTCTATTGATCCGCCTGTGGGTTTTCCCTATGTGAATGAATTTTTAATTCGAAAAAAATTACTTTAAAATTCTACTCAAAGAGATAAATGCTCAAAGTTGGAGCTACGAGTATCTTCAAATACATGATATTTAGGCATAATCTATACAGAAATCTTGTTCGTAACGCGTGAAGAATAGGCAGTGTGCCTGATTCTGTCAATAGACTATATATAAAATACTGGACATACATAGGACATTATAGTTTGAAAGCCAAAGTTGGCTGCCAATTCAGTTGGGACCTTATTTCTTAGCGATTCGTAAGCATTCTGCTTAGTTTTGTTTAACTTTATTTAGTGAGGCTCCACGTCTCAAATGCATAAGTCGCCGCGAATAGCGGTGGTGCAGATACGATGCGATTCAGGACTTAAAGGTGATCCTGAATTTTTCAAATGCTGTATAGAGAAACTGCTAACCAGTCATGAATATGGTCTTACCGGTGCCCATTCTTCTTGAAGGTAAATCAGCCTTTTAATTTTATAACTGAGAATATTTTGATATATATACTACCTTAAAAACCCTCCCGCAAGTGTGCATGCGAGTCCGTGGGTTGACACGACTGGAGATCACCGGTGTCATAAAAGAAAGATCAAACAATACTAAAACAGGAGCATGCACGTGTCAAACAACAAACACCATCGCAATATGGTGCAAAAAATTGTATTGCAAAACTGTATCATTATGGTAATACTTGCAAAAAGGAAAGGCACTACCCCGCCAGGCACTACCACTGCTGTGCATGGTACTGATCCTGGACCGAGCAGAAATGTTCGGGTCAGAGCTATACGGATTCCAGGGGCTAGCAAAATAATGAAACAGTTTGGACGCAATTTGAGGGTCGCGAGTTGGAACGTTGGAAGCATGACCGGTCGAAGTTACGAGCTGGAAGAGATGATGAATAGAAGGCGGGTGGACATCTTGTGTGTCTAAGAGACGAAATGGAAAAACACCGGGAATCGGGCGCGTTTCTTGGACGTTAGGACAAAAGATTACAAGATGTTCTACTACGGAACGGAAAAGTCTAAGAACGGAATCGGTATCATTGTTGCGGCAGAGCTACTTGAAAACGTCTTGAGCATTTCGAAGTCCAGCGACCGTTTGATGTCTCTCAAACTAGTAATACAAGGAGAGGTGTGGAATATTGTCATTGCATATGCTCCCCACGATGGGTACAATCAGAGAGATAAAGATGCATTTTGGCTAGATTTCCACAATCTCCTTTAGAACATCCCAAAGGAAGAATTTCTGTTTGTTGGAGGAGATTTGAATGGACATGTCGGGAAATCAAACGAAGACTATGAAGACTGCCATGGAGGACTAGGATATGGCACCAGGAACCTTCCTGGTGAAGACATCCTAAGCATGTGCAAATTACACGGTCTTATCGTGTTAAATACCATGTTCATCAAACAAACCCGACACCTGATCACTTACAGCAGTGGTGGAGATGAAACTCAGATTGACTACCATTTGGTAGGCAGTTTCATGAAGCCCCGGGTAAAAGATTGCAAAGTGATCCTGGGAGAGGCAATCGCTCGGCAACACCGTCTCCTGCTAACAGAAATTTTTATGAAAACACCGAAGAAAAGCAAACAAACAAGGGTCTCTGAGAAAATCAAGTGGTACAATCTGGACAAAGAAAAAGGCGAAGCTTTTGTTTTCGTAATGAAAAATTACCTCTCTCACATCATCAACGGAGCTGAGGATGAAGAGTGCAGAGCACAAAATATGTGGGATTCCCTACAGCGAACTTGCTTAAAGAAGGCCAAATCACTGCTAGGAGCTTCAAAAGGCCACCATCAACACGCCAAAGAAACATGGTGGTGGAGTGATGAAGCTGAGAAAGTGATAAATGAGAAGAAAGCGGCTTTCAAAGCTTGGTCCCCTCTAATAATAATGACGAAAAAGCTCGCCTCGAAATGGAATACAGATGCTGCAAGAAAAAAGTGAAGAAGAAGTGCGCCCAGCTTCAAGCAGAGAGTACGGAGGGCCTGTATCGGGAGCTGGAGAAAATATTTTCCCCGGTTGCTGATGCAAACCAGGCTATCCAGGAGCTGCGAAGACACAATATGAACAAGAGCGCCACTATCTTCAAAATAGCCGCCCAAAGAAGGAACAATGCTCAGGAGAATCGTTCGCCAAAGTTCATTAACAATGCTCATGGCCAGCTTCTTATGGATGACGACAAAATTCTGCAGAGGTGGCGGCAGTATTGTGAAGAGCTTTTAAATGAACAGTTTCCCCGGCTATGCTTTCCAAGAGCCACTCCTATCTGTGAAGAAATAGCCGACATTACAGTCGAAGAAGTTAGTGAGGCGGTCAAATACTCAAAAAAACGAAAAGCGGTTGGGCCAGACGAAATACCCTCTGAGTTCTGGAAAAAGATGGGAGACATCGGGTTCAGATGGCTCAGAATTCTCATCTCCAAATTCGTGAGAGGTGATCCAATGCCGAATCAATGGAGGGAAAGTTACCTCCTCCCTGTATACAAAGGGAAGGGTGATACGCGAAACTATGATAACTACCGTTTGATCAAGCTGATGTCACTCACCATGAAGATCGTTGAGCGGGTATTAAGTGGCCGACTGCGAAAAATAATACGGCTATCTGATGATCAGTGCGGGTTTGTCTCGGGTAAATCAACCACAGATGCAATCCAAAGTATAGGGATCATAATGGAAAAACATCGTGATTCCTTAAGGGATTTGCATATTGTATTGGTTGACTTTGAAAAGGCATTCGACAGACAACCACGAGATCTGATATGGGTGGCGCTAAGACATCGAGGGGTTCCAGAAACCTATGTACAGATGATCATGGACATGTACGAAGGAGCAAAGACAAGAGTTAGATGCCCCGCTGGAGTAACCGAAGAGTTCCCAATCAAAGTCGGGGTGCACCAGGGAAGCGTTTTAAGTCCTTTGCTCTTTATTACAGTCCTTGATTATCTGCTTGAAGGTAAAGTGATGGACCCCAAGGTACATCAGTTATTCTTTGCTGACGATGGAGCCATCATAAGTGAGGATCCTGCATCCCTGCAACGAGCACTTGATGTGTGGGTGGACGTTTTGGAGGGAAATGGGTATCGCATTAGTTCGAAAAAGACAGAGTACTTGTGCTGCCCGTTCTCTGATCCACTCAGGCCTATTCCAGACATTTATTTGAATGGAACAGTGCTTCCCAAGTGCGAAAAGTTCAAATATCTGGGATCTGTGATCAATAGCAAAGCAACTTGTGATGACGACATCAATCATCGCGTAAGCGTAGGGTGGATGAAGTGGCGAGAAAATTCCGCTATCTTCTGTGACAGAAAAATGCCCCCTAAGTTGAAAGGAAGGCTCTACACCGCAGTTGTACGTCCAGCGCTCACATACGGTTCACAATGTTGGACGATGTACAAAAAGTATGAGAGTAAATTAACGGCAGCTGAGATGAAGATGCTTCGCATGACAGCAGGAGTGACAAAGCTTGATCGAATAAGAAGTTCGAAGATCCGTGGAAGCTTTCACATCAAGGAAACCATCGTACAAAAATTAGAGCGCGACCGGCTCAGCTGGTATTGCCACGTTCAAAGAAGAGATCATTTGAACCCTGTAAAACAGCAATGTCTATGCGCTTTCCAAAGACATCGCGATGTAGGAAAGGCGGGCCTATAAACGCCTGGATCAGACAAATGCGACGACATCGGCATTTCATTGGCCTCAGTAACCGAGTGATCCAAAACCGGCAGGCCTGCCGATATTTTCTGAGGTCAAATAGGCGAACCCCACAGGCGGATCAATAGAAATGCGGTGAAGTGGGAGGGCTGTGATCCCTTGTTTTCGGATCATAGCCTCGCTGATAAAAGGAAGAAGAAGAACTGAGAATATTTTGAACTACGGCAGGGAACACTGTCAAAAGGTGGATTCTCTCCTCAATGGAAGTAACGCAAAAGACTAAATACTGAATGTCCTTACTAAGAGTAAAAGCCTGTCTCAAATGAGGGACTTCCAACTATTCCTATTACCAAGTTATGACTATCTAAGGCAAAGTTGTTACTCGAGATAAAATTAAACTGAAGCTTTTCATCATCAAAATGAAAATAGTTGAACGGATGAGAACTTTTCACTTTCTAGGTACTTGGGCCCTGATATTTTCTTAAGGCCAAGCTGGATTAAACAAAGAATTATGAAAAAGAAAAACATGCATGTACGGTCTTCTAAACAGAGTGTGGCTCGAGCTTGCTCCACTTTACAAATATTTTCCAATCAGTACATACCGGTGGAACTAATAAGCTTGGCAATGGCACTCTCTTCGACGACCTTAAATAGATTTCGCGGGAAATCATAGGTACACCCTTTCTAAATTTTGGAGACCAATAAACTAATTCTCAGAAAAATGGCACCAGTTTGACTTAATTTCAATGCTCGTAGGGGATGGAAAACTCCCATTTTTTTGGAATTGACAAAGCCTGTCAGTAAACAAACAATCTATTTCTGCTTGTGAGCCAGGCTGCCTTGTAAAAAATCATTCATCCGATTCTCTGATCAACAACTCTTTAAGCGACGGATAGTCTACTTCTACCGTCAATTTGATCTGATGTGCAGCAATTTCAGTCATATTACTCTTCCACATCACCCTACAGCTATCCCATGAAAAAATTGTTGTCACCCATGCATCAAAATTCAAAATCGTCATCATGATTCCATCATTTCATTGCCTGGTTGCGGTGTGAGCGGGGTAAAAATAGAATCAATATCCATGGCTGGGCGATCCGTCAGTTAACACAATTCTCCACGCTTTGTTAGCCAAGCAAACCACTTCCGGCGTGTTCTACCCAGACCACACAATATTCACTTCTGTCGGCGGCAGACTTTCCGAATTAGCTATGTGTCAGCGCTTATAGTGCGCGCCCGCCAACAGCCAACGCGATTAATTAATTATTTACTCACCTGAAATGGTATTTCCATTTGCTACTCTCACCGTAGAGAGTCCGTAGTCCCATTCTAGTACAATATGCGAAATTATAGTTTTGAAATAAGTTTGAACGCGATTTTCTCGCTTCGATGGCCCCCTGCTGTACTATCGATCAAAGCCATTGGCGGTTGGGTAATGCCTCAAAAGGGCTATGACCCAAATTCAAAAGGCTTTCACCGTCAAAAAAAAAAAAGACGAGGGAGAAGAAATTACAGGGAGAGATGGCTGGCAACCGGATGTTCGTCATTACAACGCTTCTCGACATTTTTAGACGGGAGTTGAATCCCTCTGTGGTGGGGATAGAAAAAAAATACATATACTCTTCCTAGGAAACGTATTTCGTGGTTGAGAACCGAACAAAAAAATTCTCCTCCAAGAATCCAAGGACGTGATGGTCCAATGCATGGACGTTGGACATCGTAGCCCAACATACGCGCTGCTGCCCAAAACTGGATTCAGTCGTAAAAGTAAAAAAAATATTGCATCCCCCATGAATGAGTTTCGACTTTTTTTTGGTTTGGAGTTCTTGGTTCCTCTCGGTGTACTCTCTGTGGTATGAATAGTTATTGCAGTGGCGGAAAGTTCGTTTAATGAGTTCCACAATCTGGCGTTATGGTCCAAGACCACAAATTGGTTACGATAGAGCAGGGATGTTGCCACACTGGCTGTAATGTATTACAAGCGCTTGGTTATGTTTTTTTTTTTTTACTGTATGCGAATGATTTTTTTACTTTTTTCGGCTCCGCCACCGAAAAAAAATCAATTGAAATGGAAATTCTAATCAAAATTGAATGTTACAGTGGTGATGAAAAGGAAGGGGACTATAGTTGTGTAATACCATATATCAAAGCTATTATAAGGGCTTGGGAGCTGCAAGTGTAATGACTCATGCTGATAATGATTTCTATGTGTTCTGATGAAACTCGAAAAGCATAAACAGGACGATCACGAAAGTTGCCCAACATTTAAGAATTAATTCAATTTACAAAAAGTTCTGCTGCAGAACTCCCTGAATATTCTTCCGAAAGTTAATGTTCAAGGAACTGTTTGTCGGATTGACAAACATTTCTAAATTCCTTCTAAGAAAATAGTTCTTGTAGAAACACCTTCGAACCGAACATTTTTTCTGTGGCTTGTTCCATTGCTTTGAAAAGAACGCTGTCGTTGATGCTACGGTTGTCTTGCATGATGTCTTCTGCACTTTCTCACCTCCTTCCTTCGTCTAGAAGGTTTGAGTTTACCACGTTGCCTCTTAGTGAACCACCCGTGGACTCAATGGCAATAAAAAAGTTCTCGTAGCTTTTTGGCAGACTCGACAATATCAAGATAACCAACAGCTCATCTTGAAGTTTTATGTCAATTTCTGTTAATTTTCGAATAAATCGAAGAAATTATTTTGCTGGTTTGACATTGATGAATTCTCTATCATTTTTAGATTGAGTAATTGTTTAAACAATATAACTTTTCTTGATGGTCCATTTAATCAATGAAATTCTTCAAGTTTTTTCCAAGCGATGTATGATATTACACGATGGGATGACGCTGGAATGGCTTTACGCTGAATAAAATCATTGCCAAAGCTTTTTCGACCTTTAAGGACCGTATCGCAATCGCACTTTCACTGGTCGTCAGATTAAATGTCGCACAGGATACGTAAGTATTGTACGTCTCTAACTCACTGTAGACTAAGACCAACCGCATTTGATTAGCGAATAGTAATTAATTTGTTCAAACACAATTATTTTAAAAAATTTTGTAGATTACGTGTTATGCATAATGTATGTGAAGGATTAGTTAAAAATTGATTTTGAGCAAAATGATGTAATAGATAACCAAGAAATAGCTGATTGTCGAAAATGGGCCATTATATTAGAAACCGTTATTAGAAATTTAGCGAAATATCCGGACCGTCATCTTTTAGTGTACTCGTACGACTCAGGTAATGGTTAGGTTAGGTTGGCTGTCCACACAAGAGTGCAGACACACTTAGACCAGTGAAGGTCCTTTGTGATACCATGGATCAAACCATTAGGCCACTCAGGGACTAACAAAACCAACCGCAGCTATTGACAAAGCGATGGATGCTCATGACGTCTAAGGACGCCAGATCGCAGAGGTCGTCAAGGAAGGGGGGCCCTAGATGGAGCATTCTTTTATGCGACAGGGCTGGACATGTGCATAGGAGGTGAAGGATGGTCTCCTCCTCCTCCTCGTCCCTACAGCTTCTGCAGAAGTCGTTGGAGAAGAGACCAAGTCTTTTGGCGTGTTGGCAGCTGATTTGTGTACGCTTTAACTTGACCAGATCGGCACTACGTTTTTGATCCAGCTTAGGCCAGATCTGTCTCGAAATGTGACACGTTGAGCTGTTTACCCATCTGAGGTTGGTCGTGCTAATAGCATTCAGCTTTAGTAGATACTTACATGTAGCGAGGGGCATACCCAGGGCTTGCCTTTCAGGGAGGCCGTCAGCCCTGCAGTTACCTGGAATGTCCCTGTGGCCCGGTACCCAGCTTCTGTTCTGGCTTTGAAACCCTAACATGTTCCTTTTACCTTTTGGTAAAATTTTCGAACATCATTTCTTCAATAAAGTCTCTCAATCTCCTCGATCGACCGCTTCTAATGCTCCTTTTTCTTCTTTCTGAGAAGTCGATGTTCCTCTTTTATTCTCCACTCGTAGAGCTCGTGAACAGCTCTAGTCCTTCTATACAGCGGCGCTTTGTACGCTTCTTTTTTTGCTGCATGTGCTTGCCGGCATTCCTTATCATTCCTTTCTTTCGTTGTGGTGGCCGAGAGAAATCAAATACATCAGAGGCGGCATCTCTGATGGCTTGTTGGCAACGCTGCCAATGGTCTTCCGCATTTGCTGCTGACAGCATAGGACTTAGATTAAGATTAAAAGAAACTAGATTGCCTTGATGAGTACCCCAGCAAATTCAATGCCTCCTGGCAGGGAGTCCACTAAGTCTTCTATAAATAGTGCAAATAAGAGTGGACTCAATTTGCACCCTTGTCTTACTCCTGATCTAGCTTGGAACCACTCGGACTTTTCCCTTCCATTCCAAACCGACACCTGTGTATGTTCATAACGGTGCTGGATGACTCTTCCGAACTTCCGCGACAATCCCTCGCCAAACAGTTTGTAAAATAAAGCTCTGAGGTCTATTGTATCAAAGGTTGCTTTAAAGTCGACGTAGAATACGTAGAGTTTTTTTATTTTTCGAGATAAAAGATTCTACAATGCTACGCAAAACGAAGATGTGGTCTATTGTGGAATATCCTGGTCTAAAACCTGCCTGAATTCTTTTAACAACTTATTGACGCGAATTCATTCCCTAAGCCTGCTTTGCAAAACCGAAGTGAAAATCCTGTAAGTTGCATTTAGGAAAGAAATTCCACGATAATTTCCCGGATCACTCGTACAGCCCTTTTTATGAACAGGGAAAATGAAAGCCTCCTTAAACTATTGTGGTATATTCCCATTAACCATCACATCATTAAACATGCGGATAAGTCTGTAACAGAGCTCATTGGTCCCATACTTATAGAACTTGACCGGTATTCCGTCAGATCCTACCGCTTTACCATCTTTCAACCTATTTAAAACCGTGATCACTTCTGGGTATGTTATTCTCGAGTCTAATAGTTCATCTTCAAAGTCCGGTGTGGCATATTGGAATACGCTACTGCTAACCATAGGATTCAGCAACTCGTTAAAGTGTGTAAACAGGACAGTAGGACTAAGCTCTTGATTGATTTTGAATTGTTTACCATTAAGTTTTGCCTTTAGTCTCTAGAAATTTGATGAACTTCTACAATTAGCTAACTTTAAAGCTTCTGCTTCGTAGTAGGCATTCTTCTTTCTTCTACATAGGGCTTTGAATAGGCTATTAGTTTAAAGAAACCATCGCTGGCTTCGCGGAAAGATTTCAACCATGCAAGCGATAATTTCCAAACATTTTTTTTCATTGCTTCTGTTGTTCCTATATACATCCACAATCTTGTCGAGATCAACTTCATGCACCCTTCTAAATAATACGCCGAGTTGCCTTTTATAATTGAAAGCATTGTCTTCATTCCACCTCAATTCGGGAAGGAGTATCAAGTTTTGTATTCCTGCGTTCTCATATGCCTCGAGTCTAAGTGTTACGATTAGTGGCAGATGATCCGAAAAGTCAGTGACAGATTTGGAAGACAGTTTTTAAATTCTTCTATAATTGTAATATCAAGATTGAGTCTTTAGTTCGAAAATATTCATAAAATCTTCTCATAACACGAATCGTTTTCGAAATAATACTATTAGAAATCTAAGATTTTCCATATAAATAAGTACTCAAAACACTTATTGTACCACGAAGGGTTCCGTAATCTTTTTTTTTTATTGTCCCCCAGCTCGTTAACATGTTTAAAATAGTTCTCACTACTGGCAGTTGAGGCACTCAAATTGAAATCTGACTCCGTCTCGTGCCGCATACATATGTATCTTCAGTAAGCCCTTTCGTCAAGAAATTCTATCGACTTCAAAGCTCACTTTTCGCGGATTTTCACAAAAAAGCATTAACATTGTTCATTACAAGTTCCTTTTCACACTCATTAGTGATACTTTTCAAAATGGATTGCGCACTAACATATTAGCGAACAGCAGGATTCTTTTCTTCAGGGGTTTGCGCCACCCAGACGTGAAAAAGTTTTTTTTTTCGCAGAAAGGATATTTTTCCGTGGGTATGGGTGTGAATTTGCATTCAACGTACTATTATAAGAGTTGTACTATACGATTATGCCCCCTGCAAGGTGGGACTAGGTGAAGAAAAAAATACTTTTAAGGTAATTTTGAGCAAAATTATTTGTTTAGTTTGCGGGAACATCTAAGAATTGTTAAAAGATGTTAGTTGTTTAAATGTGCTGTAGTTTCCTCTACTGAAACCCTGCACAAAGGAGGAACTGGTAACTTCAACCAGTAGATCAGCACAATATGGTATTCTTCAAATGAGACAATTTAAGCGAATGGTGTGGAAACTCCGCCTGTAATGTTGAGAACAGTGGAATGCTGGAACTAGTGTTGTTGTTTCATATAAGACAAAATAAAGCATCATATTCGAAATCGTATTATGTTAACCTTTTTGATTCAATAAAAGAAAAAAGGCAGAGGTTACTAAAGGTTCGAAAATTCAATCGGCCACAGGATCTTGATGTCTTAAGTACATGCGGACATTAGTAAAATTAAAGCGAAAAATTAAAGCTTGTTACACTAAATACATAAGCGATTTTGAAAATAACCTTAAAATCAATGTGAAGTTATTTTGGCCCTATTCAAAAGGATTGCGAACAACCAATATGATACCTAATACCATGTCTCTTGATGACGTACTTTACTCCACGAATGAAGATATTTGCGAAGCTTTTGCCTCTAATTTTTGTAGCAATTACAGTGAGAGACTTTCACCTAAAGTAAATCATAGTAATGAGGTTAATGTGAGTGTAGCTGACATTCCGATTCCAATTATTACTACACAGGATGTGGCTGATGTTTTAAACATCCTAGATATTACGAAGAATGCAGGTCCTGACGTCATTCCTAATTTATTTTATAAAAACTGTGCGACATTTATTGTGAATTCTCTCACATTGGTTTTTAATATGTATAATCCCTAAATAATGAAAAATGTAGAACCTGCTTCTGTTAATCCAGTTTTAAAAGATGGATGTCTCTCTGATATAAAAAAAAAAAACTGTCGTCCGGTGTCTATTCTAAACGCCCTATCCTTAATTTTTGAGAAAATTGTATACAATTCAATTATTTGGCGTATACCACTACACATACGAGTAAGTGAGTGCCAACGGGGGTTCGTTCGAAATAGATCGGTTGTATCAATCCTAGTAACATTTTCACATGTTGTTGCTGATGCATTAGATAAAAGAACCCAAGTTGATGTATCCTACACCAATTTTTTAAAAGTTTTTGATAAGATAAATCATAAAATTATATTAATGGAACTACGTAAATTTGGACTGCATGAACGTTTTGTTAAATGGTTCGAAACTTATCTTGCAGATAGGCAGCATATTGTAGTTATAAATGAAAAATATTCATCTTTCGGTGCTCCACAAGGGTGAATCTTTGCCCTTTTATTATTTATCTTATATTTGTGGCCACAAGGTAAAACCGCCTAAGTGGATTTTTACGGATTCTCAGAAAATAAGTTTAAAGTTTCATTTTTTACCGAGAACGTATGGGAATATGGTATTTTAATCTTCTTCCTTTACCTATAACTCGGCAAGGATAACAGGTAATAAGGTTGAAATTTGGTAGTATAAACTTCGAGTAGTAGAGCATCTTCTGGCATCCTTAACTCAAATTTGACCCAACTCGACTTAGGCGATTTTACCTTGTGGCCACAGATCAATGATCTTCTTCTTCCTTTTTTACCGAGGTTATGATACGAAATCAAGGGATCACAACCCTCCCACGTCACCACATTTCTACTGATCCGCCTGTGGGGTTCGTCTATTTGACCTCAGAAAATATCGGCAGGCCTCTCGATTTTGGATCACTCGGTTACTGAGCCCAATCAAATGCCGATGTCGTCGCATTTGTGTGATCCAGGCGTTTATAGGCCTGCCTTTCCTGCCTCGCGATATCTTTGGAACATTCATTGATATTGCCTTTTAACAGGGTTCAAACGATCTCTTCTTTGAACGTGGGAATACCAGCTGAGCCGGTCGCGGTCTATTTCTTGTACGATGGTTTCCTTGATGTGAAGGCTTCCACGAACACTTGAACTTCTTACTCAATCAAGCTTTGTGACTTCCGCTGTCATGCGAAGCATCTTCATCTCAGCTGCCGTTAATTTACTCTCATATTTTTTGTACATCGTCCAACATTGTGAACCGTATGTGAGCACTGGACGCACAACTGCGGTGTAGAGCCTTCCTTTCAACTTAGGTGGCAATTTTCTGTCACAGATGATAGCGGAATTTTCTCGCCACTTCATCCACCCTACGCTTACGCGATAATTGATGTCGTCATCACAGGTTGCTTTGCTATTGATCATAGATCCCAGATATTTTAACTTTTCACACTTGGGAAGCACTGTTCCATTCAAATAAATGTCTGAAATAGGCCAGAGTGGATCAGAGAACGGGCAGCACAAGTACTCTGTCTTTTTTGAACTAATGCGATATCCATCCGGGGCATCTTACTCTTATCTTTGTTCTTTCGTACATGTCCATGATCATCTGTATATAGGTTTCTGGAACCGCATCCATATCAGAACTCGTGGTTGTCTTTTGAATGCCTTTTCAAAGTCTACCAATACAATATGCAAATCCTTTAAGGAATCACGATGTTTTTCCATTATGATCCTTATACTTTGGATTGCATCTGTGGTTGATTTACACGCGGCAAACCCGCACTGATCATCAGATAGCCGTATTATTCTTCGCAGTCGGCCACCTAATACCCGCTCAACGTATTTCATGGTGTGTGACATCAGCTTGGCCACAGATCAATGATATTACTAATAATCTGTTTTCTAACTCTTTAACATATGCCGATGATTTAAAGATATTTAAATCGATCCATAATGTGAGAGACTGTATTACGTTGCAAAAAGATTTAAACGCTTTGCTTGTATGGTGCACTCAGAACAACTTATATCTCAATATAAGCAAAAGCTCCATAATGTCGTGCTCTCGAAAACTTAATACCGTCGCATTTGATTATAAAATAAACGCTGACCAACTTAAGAGGGAGTATGAGCACAAGGTCATTCATATTATTTTTGACTCAAAATTAGATTTTAACTATCATTACGACTATATTATTAAAAAAATCGTCGGAAATGTTGAGTTTCATATTTAGAGTAGATACATTTTTCAAGAAACCTGAGTCGTTTGCCCACCTCTACAAAACGTTGTGTAGAAGCATTCTTGACTACGCTGCAGTAGTGTGATCGCCAATTTACAAAATTCATAATGAGGCAATAGAAAGGGTTCAACGAATATTTACCCGGTACCTACAATATAAACTATTTTCGAACTATAGTGAATATGACGAGAGATTAAGCCTCTTTAAGATCCTTACACAAACTCAACGAAAATTCATAGCTAGTGAAAATAATTTATGTTATATATTTAAAGGCAATATATTTTCTTCCTTGTTGTTAGAGCAGGTGTTCATTAGATACACAGCTCGGTCAAACAGGCAATTACTGCAAACATTTATACCACCGCGAGCGCGCACAAATCTTTTTTTGATTCACCTGTTATACAGAGGCAAACATACCATAATCGTTATTTTTCCTCATTTAATGTACCAAATTTTGATTACAGTGAACAGAATGTTAGACTTCAACTTCTGAGAGCTGTTCCTAGTCACACTTCCTCATTGCCATTCTCTAATAATTTGCCTCTGTTTTTTTCTTTTTGTTAAGATAGGTAGCATAAAAATGTAATTCAAATCTTAGTACAATGTCTTGTGTAGCTTTTAAAAGGTTTCTCAACTGTTAGCTGCCTATTGAAAAAAAAAAAGAAAAATGAAAATCGGATTGCCGATGCAGTTTCTAACTCGTCAACCATCCCTTATAACAGTACAAAGTCCATTTCATCGATCTGCTGACATGAAATATTGACCAAATGTCCACCTAGATTGAGCGTTTTTACCAGGGTGCCTTTATAGCCTTTATCGCTGCTGTCTCGAATTGCTCTCATCTCGCTTTCACGCTTCATTGTGAAACGGGCAGTAACTATTTGTTCTTTTATGTTAGACAAACTTCGTTATTAAGCTACCACTTCTAAGTGCTTTTACGACACCTAGGGATCGGCAGTGAAGCCAAATAGACAGGGTTGGCAACCAAATCTACTACTTGATATAAAAGTATACATATTACAGGATCATAATGCAGACAAAATATCTGAAGTAAGTATGACTAACAGCAGAAAGATTTTGTACAAGACAATGAAAGTAATTTGGGATTTGTCTCATTTTAGGTATTGAATGATGTTCTTTCTAAGTGGGGTATCCGGTCAAGGTGTGCAGCAATACCAACAAACAACGCAAAATCTATGATCAATGCAGTTAAAAATCTCCAGATACGCCACATTCCATGTGTCGCACACACATTAAATTTGGTTGTTACCGACACATTCAATTTAAACTGCCTTTTGGATATTTTGAAAAAATTGAAGGCCATAGTTACGTACTTCAGGAAGAGTACATTAGCAAGCTAGAATAAATAAATCGGAACTGAAATTAATCAAAGTAGTCCCGACAAGGTGGAATAGTTCTTCTTATATGCTACAAAGAATTTTGACAGTGAAAAGTGAATTGGCACTTGCTTTAAATGAGTGTGAAAAAGCACCATCTGGTCCTAATGCTGATGAATGTACCATTATAACAGAAACTACTGAAGTATTGGAACCCTTTGATCCGGAGAAACTTACGTAACATTATCTTTCGTAATTGCATTGATCCGTGGTATCAAAATAAAAATGGCTTCAATACAAAACAACATAAGGACTGATGAAGTCAAGCAAATATTTTTTTCGGCTTCACGAGTCCATTTAGTCAAGGCTAAAGCAATACGAAAATAGAATACCAATAGTACTGGCTATAATAGTTGATCCGAGAATCAAAAGAAAGGGTTTAAGGACTGTTTAAGTCGTAAAAAGTACTTGACACTAGTTGGAAAAAACTTATACCTCGTATGGTAAACTGGGACACATTCATTATCGGGGCACATTCATCAAAGCCGATTTGAATATGATGTACCCTGAATTAATCAACGATGATGACGTAGAATGCATCCACTATCGATTTCATAAGCTTATTCACATGTTAATTTCACATTTGTAGTTTGGTGCTCAAGGGAGTTATGCGTATTTTTGTGTTTTTCGGTCCTCTTCTGTTATTCCCGGTTATAGGTAAGTAAGCGATTTTCAGTGTCATTTCTATGAATTCGAATACAGATTTTAGTCACCAGTTAGTGTATAATGTTGTGAAGTGAAATATATATTGTAGTTAGAGTTTAATTGTGTTTGAGAGTGCCAACAATTTGTGTAACCAAACAAAATTTGAGAAGTCGGGGCAGATTCGGTGTCTGCAGCAGATACCGAATGTGCCCCAAAATTGTAAATATGGACAAATATTTGAATTGCCATCTAAATTTTAGTATATTAACACAGATTTGGTTCGAAACTATTTAAGAAAGACAGACAGGGTCAATATTAACGAGGAAAACATTATAAAAGCTATAAATGATGACGTTAAAAAGAAGGAAACCATTTCATCTGCGGATGAAAAACATGATCTCAAAAGTCAGACTTTGCAATCTAGACTTAAAAAGCGAGACCATTTAAGACTATCATCTGATTCAGAGAAAGATGAAGAAATTAAGTTTCAGTCTAAAAATAGTTCCCAACAAGTTTTCTTCTAAAGCTCAAGAAGAAAAACTGGTCACTTATGTTAAAGACTACTTTTCATCACTTTGGCTTAACATATGCTTCGTTTAGAAAGTTGGCCTATGAATATGTTATACAATGTGATATATCACATTCGACAAATTGGGATGTTTCTAAGGAAGCTTCGGAAGATTGGCTGTAGGGAATTTTGAAAAGAAATCAAACCATGTCTCTACGAAAGCCAGCAAACATTTTTCAAATCTTCGTCAACTTTATGATAAACATCATTTTATGCCAAAAGATATTTACAACTTTGATGAATCGGAAATAACGACTGTTCTAGAGGCTCCAAAAGTATTATAACTTAATTTCTGAAAAAAACTTTTAAATATTTATAAATGTGTTTAAATTTACTTACAGGTACTTACTCAAAAAGAACAAAGGCGCTTTTGTTAGGTATCGTCGGCAGAACGAGAAGTTTTAATAACCATTGAGGGTATTATTAATGCCATTGGAAATCATTTACCACTTGTCTACATATACCCACGTCAACGATTGAATGAGAGATTTTTTACGGGAAGTTTTCCAGGGTCTCTAAGCTTGCTTAGTAAGAGTGGTTGGACGGTATCGGAACTTTTCATAAATGTTTTAAAACATATCCAAAAGAACACAAATTTTTCAAAATATAACCCAATACTTTTAATACTCGAAAACCACTCTTTACATTGCAGTCTAGAGGGTATTCATTTTTCAAGATAAAATGGTATTATTCTTTTAACTTTTCTACCACGGTTTCCGGACGTCGTTTAATGATTTCATATCTGTGAATAATGGAAAGCGGATCATAATTTATGACATAGCAATGTTAACAAATGAACCCTTTCAAAAATCATTTTCAAGTAAAAATATAACAAGCGGTTTTAGAACTACTGGAATCTATCCCTTTAATTCCCAAATTCTGACAGAAGATGAATTTGTTGTGGAAAATGCACCCGAAGAAACAACACCTCAGGTATATAGCCAAAACACATCTTCCTTACCAATTCAACCAAACCTTTAAACCGTACGATGGTCAAGAGGTTTACGACAACTGCAATAGGCTGGATTTACCATCTGACGACTTGACGCTCACAAGTGCAACGCTAAGGCAACTCAAAGATGAGATACATACATACATACATTTTCAATGACCCGCTAATCCTTCATGAGGGTCGCGGGGGTAGGATGCTCAGGTGGACTCTCCATCCTTCTCGATCCTCCGCCATTGACTCCAATTCATCAGGAGGAATCCCTAAGCGGCTCCAGGAGAGATGTCGGACTTGGTCCAACCATCTATTTCTAGGCCTTCCGCGAAGTCGCCTACCTGATGACACGACCACCATGGCGCGTCTTGGAAGCCGGTCTGGGGGCATACGCACTACGTGAGCAAACCATCGAAGCATCAAAAATGAGATCGAGAATCTAAAACCTTAGAAATCTCCTTATTGTGATTTGATTACCGGAGAAATTCTCAAAGTTTTACCTAGAAAAGCATTAATTAAGCTTCTCCATATTGTAAATGCTGCGCTCAGATTAAAACACGTGCCAAGCCAATGGAAAATTGCGGAAGTCATAATGGTTTTAAAACCAGGAAAACCGCCAAATGAGGTAAAATCGTATAGACCAATTTCGCTTCTTCCAATCATATTGAACATTTTCGAGAGTATATTACTAAGGCGTCTCCAATCGGTTATAGAAGAAAATAATCTTATCCCTGACCGCTAGTTTGGGCTCAGAGGTAAGCATTCGACGATTGACGAGGTGCATAGAATTACCGACGTAATCGAGAAAGCATTTGAAGAAAAAAATATTTGCTCAAGCGTATTTCTTGACGTCTCGCAAGCCTTTGATAAGGTGTGGCATGATGGCTTGAAATGCAAACTACGACAAGTTCTCCCTGTATGCTTATACGATTTTCTAGAATCATATCTCGAGAAAAGACTCTTTCGTGTTAGATATAGGGTCGAATACTCCGAGCTCAAAAAAATTTCGGCCGGCGTACCGCAAGGAAGCGTTCTTGGGCCGTTTCTCTATTCGCTATATACTCGTGATATACCGAACGAAGATGACACTCTCCTTGCTACATTTGCCGATGACACCGCTATCCTAGCAGTAGGCAAAACAATCGAAGAAACGACTGCAAAACTGCAAAACGCACTGAATAATGTAAATGAATGGACGAGGGACTGGCGGATCGCCCTCAACGAATATAAATCTGTTCAGGTGAATTTCACTTACAATAAAACTAATAATTTGCCAATTTTCCTAAGCTCGGCCAGAATACCTTTTGCAAACGAGGCCAAATACCTGGGAATGATACTCAACGCAAGATTGAAATGGAATTCGCACGTGAAAATGAAACGTAAAGAACTCGAAATCAAATATAGAGAAATGTACTGGTTACTCGGAAAAGATTCTCAGCTCAGTACTGAGAACAAACTGCTTTTATACAAGCAAGTGCTAAAGCCGGTGTGGATCTACGGTATACAACTTTGGGGTTGTATCAAGAAAACAAGTGCAAATATTTTACAGACTTTTCAAAATAAAGTTCTAAGAGAAATTGTCCAAGCACCGTGGTATAGTAGAAACGACGATATCCACAGGGATCTCGGAATTTTGATTATCGAAGCTGAAACTAGAAGCTTCACCAGAAAGCATAGAAACCGACTAATCAGACATGTCAACAATACAGTCCTACAAATTTTGGATGAGAGCAATTTATTGCGCCGACTACAAAGGACGAAACCTTTCGACTTGGCGAGATAATGATTAACCGCGTCTAGATTGCGGAATATGCAGGATCTTTCAGTTGAAAGAAACCTGCCAAACGTTTTTATTTCGTGATAGAAAAATTGCTTGATAAGTTAATACTTAATTGAGATATCTAACAAATTTATATCGAAGGGTGGTATTTTTTTAAGTCAGTAAGAATCTGACACTACTATGAGAATTCAGTAAAAGTCATAGCGGTAGAAATAATGCGTCCTATACCACGTTTATCTGCTGAGAAAATATCAGAAAAAAGTGGATTTTCTCGAATTTTTACCAGCTCCATAGAAAAACAACGAAAAAGAGAATGAAAACCGATGGAAAAAAAATTAAAAATATAAAGATTTTAAAAGAAAAATTAAAGCTGTAGAACGTGTTGTAAAATTTTCTAGTATAAAAAAATAAAAAACGAAACAAGTGGAAAAAGAATTTTGATATCGTCATCTGATGAAAGTGAAAGTGGTGAAGTACAATATGCGGAATCAGATCAATCTATGGGATATTTCTTTGAAAATGAATGCTCTCCCGATATTGAGTCTAAAAAGCTTGAAAACTCACTAACCGACGACAAAACTTCGGTAGAAGTAGGAAACTACGTCCTATGGTAGTTAAGTTACAAGGAAATATTAAAAAACAAGTATTTTATGTTTGGCAAATTATTGAAAAGTTTAGCGATACGGCTTTTAATGTAAACTTTCTTCGAATGGCACATAATTCGGAATCGGATTTTGTAGAACCTCCGGTCGAGGACACATCGGTTGTTTCCAAAAGTGAAATAAAGCTAAAGCTACCTGATCCCACTAATCCAGCGTCAACTTCTAGATGCCGAAAAAAATATAATTTTAAATTTGATTTTAGTACCTAAGTATAATGTAAAATAATTTGCATAAATGAATATGGCTTTTTCCCCTTTTTTCTGAATGAAATACATACATAATTTTTATGATGTTTGAAATTAAACTTAGCAAACTCGCTGATTTCAACAAAATGACTTATGTTTTTGAAACAAGGATATTGTTTTAAAAATTAATAACATGTATAAACAATTTATGGAATATTGTTCTTAAATTGCTAAATTAACTGTAGCTTCGAAGAAATTTGCAATTTATGCATTAATAATCGTAATACAAAGACCATACCATACACATCGACTTGAAAAACGATCACCAGTTTTAGAGCTGGAGCCATCAACATCGAGACAGTTTCAGAAATAAAAATCCGACGACTTATTGGCATTTCTACTTGAACCCAATAAGCAAATAGGTACACCTACACCACTGAGTGACGCAATCGTTGACATAAAGCAATATTTGGAAAAACCAGCCATTGAAAAAAATTAATATCCAACAAAATATTGGGAAAAGTCAGGAACAAGGCTTAAGGAAATTGCACAAATGTTCGTTTGCATACCAGCAACGTCAGTTCCTAAAGAAAGGATATTCTCGAAAGCTGGCCAAATAATGAGTGAACTCCGCAACTGATTGAACACGAAAGTACTTTTTTATTCTTATTTTGAAAACAAAACGACGTTATTTTTGGATAAAATTAAATTTGTGCTTTCTCTTATAAAGATTTCTATACACCCATTAAAAATATCAAGTTTATAGTCATACATTTTAACTGGTGCTGTTTTAACTTCTTCATGCAACCAATCGATAACTATCGATACTATCGGATGTTTTTCGCAAACTAACATATCGTTAACTATCGCAAGTGTTGCCTATCGATGTTTAAGGAACACTTGGTGAAAACTTTTTTAAATTCAGTCCCCGTTTCCCTTCTTTCTCTGCCCACTGTAAGTATTCTATTCCGCCAAACTAAGCAAAATGTGATTTTAATTTCGAACAATAAAAAAACAAGCACGCTCGAAAAAGTATCAAATAATAATACAGTGTGTTACAAATTTCCTGCCATTGGACACACAAATCCTAGAGGCAAGCTCACACCACACAACATGAGAGGATACACAAAATAAAAAACAAAACAAAAAAATCCTAGAAACTTTTTGTTTACATAACATTTTGTAAATCCCCGGGAAATTTTATATCGACAGTAAATACACTACGCTGCAGGATGAATTCCTGTGTTGATTTTCACCACAGCAAACATTTTTTTTTTTCTTTTTGGGGTTTTTTGCATTAAAAATTTACCAAAAAGTTACAAAAAAAAAACAACTATAAATCAGCGCTATGGCTTAGGATATTTAATTTTTTCTATCTGCGCAGGGATTTGCTGTCAATTTTAGATGGAATTTCCTTTTGCATATTTTTACCCCCTTAGTTGTTATAAAAAGAAGTTGCTAATTGGAAATTATAGTTTGAAAGCCGATTTAAATGGCTTTAAAGGTAAAAGTTATAAGCACTAGTAATTATATTAGAGTTTTAGAGAGGAATGAAATGCTTTTAAGAGAGATGTAAATGTAAGGAAATATTGGAGCTAGTAAATAGAGCCAGAAGTAACTAAAAGTTTCATGGTAAGTTAGGTTAAGTTCATGGTTTACAAGGGAGAGGTGTAAATTCATTTTGATGCGCGCTCAGTACAACTGCATAAAACTTAAATTTTTTGTTAAAAAGGACACGCAAATCGCAGAGCACTCAGACGCGGTTCATTGTAAAGGGTGATTCAAAAATAATGCAGATTTTAACAGAGATTATTTCAGAGATGCTCATGATTTTTTTGCTTTTTGTTGAGATAACTATGATCTAGGTATTAGGTGCGCAACTAAGTTTTCGCTGTTTGTCAGTAGATGGCTCCAGCAATAAGTGATGGTGGATATCCAAAACGTCATGAGCCGAGCTTTTTTTTTTATAATTTGCGCGCACTCAAAGGGTTATGCATACCTTTAACATGTTTACACACAGTGCGGGCGTTGGAAAGGAAGTGGCTTAGACATATGGTAAACAAACAATTTTGACACATTATTGATTTTGTTTTGGCCTCATATACTTTTGGCTGTGTGAAAATGTCTGATTTTGTGCCAAATAATCGTCATTTGCGGGAAGTGTTGATTTTCTTCTTTCGTTCGAAGAAAAATCTTCATCGCATCGTGACGGGTGATGAAAAATGGATTCATTACAGCAACCCAAAGGGAAGAAAGTCATGAGGACTGTCATGCTTCTACGTCGTCAGCTCGCCGAATATTCGAGCTGCGAAGGTTATGCTGTGTATTTGGTGGGACCAGGTCGGTGTTATTTATTATGAATTGTTGAAACCCAACGTAACCATCACTGGGGAACGGTATCGACTTCAATTGATGCGATTGAGCCGAGCACTACGCGAAAAATGGCTACAGTACGAACAGAGGCACGAAATAGTGATTCTACAGCATGACAACGCTCGGCCTCACGTTGCCAAACCCGTTAAAACCTACATGGAAACGCTCAAATGAGAAGTCGTACCCCACCCGTCATATTCCCCAGATATTGCGCCGTCCGATTATTACTTGTTTCGTGCGATGACACATGGTCTTGGCTGTTCAGCAGTTCCGCTCATATGAAGACATCAAAAAATGGCTTGAATCGTGGATAGCCTCAAAAGATGATGCCGGAAAGATGGGAAAAAGTTGTAGCTAGCGATGGGCAATATTTTGAATGATTCATTTGTAACCATTTTCTCACAATAAAGTTGCAAGTTGCATTGCGCACCTAATACAAGATTTAACAAATTTAGTGATGGATCGATACACAGTTGAACAACGAGTAAAAGTGATCAAAAGTGGTTTTATAAAAATGGTCATTCTGCAAGAAGTGTATTTCGCGTTTCAAAGAAAAAAAAATCGCCTTCCGCGATGAAGCGGTTTTTGGGCTGGTGAAATCATAGGACCGTACCTCTGTGAAAATGATGTTATCGTGAGCTGTTAAGAACCTTTTTAAGGCATGAATTGAATGGTATCTGTTCTACTTCTCTTATATCCTGTCACCCATCGGGAGGCATAGGGCGTCAGCAACGCCTACGCGCCTTCGTATTCGGAGCTCTGCAACTCCAACTCCATCTCTCCAACTCATCCCCAAGTCCGTGATTCCTTCTCAACTGTTCTGTGCTACGTGTCTCTTGGATGCCCCGGTGTTGTGCCTAATTGCGTAAGCGGATTCCATTGCATGGCATATTTGGCACTGGAATTTTCTTCGTGCCCTAAGGTGTGACCAATTCACTGCCATTTTCTTCATCGTATGATGACGTCAATATGTTCCTGGCCTGTTCTCATGTAGAGCTATTGATTTGAGATGTGGGTAGACCAGCAAATTCTAAGGATATTGTGTAGACATCTATTGATGAAAGACAGCAGCTAACGAATGACAGTGGAGCATATCTTCCACGTACTACTCCCATACCGTTATACTGACTCGACATTTGAGCGAAACAGTCGCAGCTTGGATTTGGTGCTGTGAACATTGCTTTTCCAGATCTCAGATAGAATTTCGAATGCAGCCTTCGCTTTCCTGATTCTGTTCTCCACATCAAGTTCAGATCCACCTTTAGCCGAGACAATACTTCCTAGGTAAAGAAAGTATAAGTCAACTTTCTCGAACTGCTGTTCAGCAATGTTAATTGAACGGTGGTATCTGTATAGCTGAGAGCTTTGTTTTAGCCGTATTTATCTTCAGCGTCACTATTTTGCCTCAGTTTTTATACTGTGAGCCATTTCAAGTAAATAGGTCCAATATTCTATGTGAAAGCAAGCACATGTCGTCAGCGTAGTCTAATAGGAGATGTCATTGTCCACTGTATGCAGTTATTATTTGATATTAGGGCTGCACGGAGCACATCACTGATCACCACTAGAAACAGTAATGGTGAAAGAATGCACCCTTGTCGCACGCCACTTTGGACCTCAACATCGCTGGATACCTTACCTTTGTGCAGCACGTGACATTTTGCACCCTCGTAGGTTGCCTTTATGACAGCTACGAGCTTCTCGGCGATGCCTCTCCTCTGCAAGGCACACCAGTTGAAATCCCGAATTATACTGACAAAGGCCTTCTCGAAGTCAATAAATAGCAGATGAAGCGGAGGTCTATACTCGACGCATTAATCTGTACCGTGTTTATGTGGTCGCCGCAGGAGAATTCCGAGCGGAAATCTACTTATTCGACATCGAGAGTTGCATCAAGGTATTCTTTGATTCTATCCAGCATCACTTTTCTATTCATTTTGAGACCTCAAGAAAAACGCAAATATCTCTCCAGCTTCCGAACTCTGATAAGTTCTCTTTCTTTGGGAGCTTGACGATCATTTCTCTTTTCCATTCTTCTGGTAATCTTTCGCTTTTACAAGCCTGCGAACAACTGGTAGTATTAGGGCTACCGATGTACTTCAGTCTAGTTGGAAGAGCTCTGCAGTCTAGTCCCACCGCTTTATTTTCCTTGAGTGCTTTGATCGGTGGCTATGATTTCTATCTTACTGGGAAGGCCGATGGGAGTTCGAGTATTTGTTGTCGCGGACCATTGTCTACATGGTTTAGAACCATGGCAAAATGCTCCCTCATTCGGTTTTGATGTCCGGTTTCGAGATATTTGTCCTTCGGAATTTTTTTATATTTATTTTTTTCCTCTCAGGCTTTCAGTGAACAAGCAACATCGTCGTGTGGTATAGCCTGCCAGAAGTCTGATAGATTTTAAGGATCCAAACTCTTCGCAGAGGATTCCTGCACTTATCCCTGAATCTTTTAAGATCGATCGATGCAGATGGTAATTGTATTGTTTAATATAAGGTTTGATTCCCACTATTAAGTGGGCGCCGTGGCGTAAGTGGTTAGTGTGTCGGATCACTACGCATGAGGTTCCAAGTTCGAATCCCAGAAAACACCAAAAAGTTTTTTCACGGTCTCACCTCTCGCGAGCGTCTGACAAACATCCGAGAGTATTGTTGTCACGAAAAAGCTTCTCAAATCGCCGTTCGGATACGGCACTAAACTGTAGGTCCCTTCCATTCGTGTGAAAAATATAACGCACACAACATGAGTGGTTGCGAGAAGCTAGGCCCTGGCACTTTCAAGAGCTGTTGCGCCAAATATTAGTTTTTTTTTTTTTTTTCCCACTATTAAGGGACCACGCAAACGGTCTATGGATGGCTTAGTAGGATGTCCTGTAGTCTCTGATGTGGGCGCCGTAGCATCCATTAACATTTGTATCTACGTGGAGTCTGATCATATCCTAGTTGACAAAATCTCCTGCTTTCAGAGGATAAGTTTAAGCATAATGTACTTTTTAATGTGGCTTGTTAGGAATTGCCTCAGGCCCTACTGTAGGTGTGATTGTTAGTTCTTCAGTAACACCAATGGATGTCATACCTTGAACTCTCGTTAGTATCCTGCGGTTAGTAAGTATAGTAAAGCTAAGAGATAGTTTTGAAACTAGGTTTAAAAGTTTTCCCAAATAACCTATTGCAAGTATAAAATATATAGGTACATAAATCCATAATAGCCTTCTTTGTCCTTTCGTTCATGTCATGTCCATAATTTGGCTTTGCGGTATACCACTGGTATTGGCAAGTATTTTGACAGGGGTGATCTTAATGGGTGGTATTTGTTTGGTTAACATTACCAACTCCATTATTTTTGTTGTATTCATTGGCTAAGAGTTGACAGAAGTTTACCCGTTGCTGGTTGCTAGAATAGAGGGGAAGAACCTCTCTCTGTGATACGCCTCTAGAGGCAGTTACTTCGACTAGTGTTGCTTCAAGTTATACGTTCATGTGTCCTCGATATTCAGACTTTTTGCTTTTACCCTTACCGTGAACGCATCCTCTACTAGACATAATCCTCTGGGGTTCAGATGGTTATAACTTTCGAATGTTTGCGTAACAAATGGGGTCAACCTTACATGCCGGTTATGTAAAAAAAAATCTTTAGTACTGGTGCAGTAAACTTTTAAGCATGTGATATTAAAGAAAAAAGCTTTAACCTTCTCCATACCCTTGGAACATTTCCCCGCGGAATGCTGGCTAGGAGTACGGTTTTCTGTGATAAACTTTCCGAATGTTCAGCTTGGTTTGGATCTAAAAAATGCAATTAAAGTGAAATATATCCAACTCTGATCCTCAATCAATCCTTTTAGCGATAATTAAGCCTCTTTTCTGCCGACGACATAGCAGAATTTCCCTCTCACCACTGGATTGGTCCTATCAATTCAAGCGTTATTTCCCATTTCCGAAAGGCTCCAATAATCGATCAATTTCCTCATCAGATTTCCCTGCGGCATAACGTCATTAATACTATATTAAGTCCTTCGACGAATAACCACATCCTGCTGCTCAGTTTAATTTTTTTTTTTTTTTTCACGCGTTTCCCCTCAATATGCTATCATCAGAGCCATCGATCAACCACCCATATGCTCCAAATTATCAAAGAGGAAGGATAATTAAAATAAAAAACAGCAAAAAACGTCGGAAAGGAAAATAAATTAATAAATTTTTCAAGCACGAAGCAGATGCCAACAAAAGGCCAGCAAAAGAATGGTAAAGCACCACCACTTTCCGTCATCCTGCTCGCGGTATATCGAATGAAATTAACATTTCTATAAATTGTCGTTGCAGGATGTACAAGGTTTCGTTTTTAAAAATATATCGGCCACAAACAAATAAAATCTTTAATGAAAACAAACTGCACCAAAGTGGTCACATGGTACACCAGACTCTGCAAGGACCCACGACTCTGGAGGGAGATCCTTTTTGTATAATTAATCGATTTCAATAACTTTTCATACATTCCATCATTTAAAATATTTTCGAATTTTTCGTCCTCTCGTCCTTTTTTGTGCGAGTTTGGTAATCGAACATGTAGACAAACATCAACTGCTGTCATCGCGAAACGAATGAATCGATTCATATCGGCGAGGGTGTCAATCGATTTGCATAGTTGGTCGGTTTTTTTTTTTTTTTTGTGAGTATTGTCGCCCTTTTGTTGCACTTCGAATGGAATTTATTAATAAAATTTTTCGGGGAAGGATAACTGAATGTATAGAGTGCGGTTGGAGATTTATTGGTTTTGGGTGTTTGTTTTTAATCGAAAAAGAATGAAAGGAAAACCAATGGAAAATTTAATCGCATAAAATTCGGTTGTAATGAGGGTTTTTTTTACGGAGCCTCGATGAATAAATTTAAATAAAGAATGAGTGGTCAATTGGAGGGAATAACGCTTTACAGATAAGTTGGTGGATAAATGTCTGTTAATGTAATTTAATTTATACTTAGAGTGGACGAGTGAACCCTTTTTACGTGTGATTGTAAGCTGTTATAGCTTGCCCACATGACCTGTCATTCTGTTAAAGAACGAAATCGGAAATTTGAATGACAGATATCTACAATACATAATGTATACTTTACACTGCGAGTATAATGGAATATAAAGTGGATCGATAGGCGCTAGGGCAAGCATGTACACGCCCAGGACAAAATACTTTGATATTTTGTAGAATTTTCCCAGTATATTCCAGGCAGAGGTTCACGCGATCGAAAGATGTGGCCAAAAGGACATCGGGCAGGACACCGCAATACTGCCAGTTACCCAATCAAGGTACCAAACTCACACGAGATCAGATCCAGTCTAATAAGATCGTCACCAAGATCAACAGACTGGGTCAGGCAAATAAGTAAATCGCTTCTGAAAGGAGCTGATACAATAGAAGGAAATGGCTCAGATACCCCGTTCCTTGGACTTGAACCTTTTTGTGGGATAGGACCACAAGAAATGCGGGAAGAACTGAGAAAAGAAAAGAGAGCAAACGGGTTAAGTCTTGGAATGATTTACCCTAATTGAGACAGGCGAAAGAAATTTTGAGGAGTTAAAACCAGAAAAGAAGCAAAACCTGTCTAAGAGTTAGCAAGAATCGACTTCGTATCTTGACAGGCTAAAAGTGGATGGTCACTGCAGAATCTTCAAGAACTTCATAGAAACACCAGTACACCTTCTTATGCAATGCGAAGTACTAAACCAGAAAAGGAAACACCACCTAGGAGGCTATTTACCATCAGAGACGAATCTGCAAACGCTGGTTCCACCCCAGATACAGCTTCTACAGCAGTCATTGCATGAGAGACCTAGCCGTGCCACATAAACATATTTTTTTTTTTTATTATTTAAAAAGGAAACCCAAATCTCAGAGCCCTTAGACTCTTCGGTCCATTGTACTACCAGGCAGGAACCTTTCTTTAGTGCAGTGGTGGGAAAAAGTTCGATGGATTTCTTTTTCGTTTATACTCGGGTGGCTAATGATTGCTGTTCCCTGTTGGGGCTTGAATCTGCACACATCGGCTAACGAGCAAACACACTACCCACACTACCATCGCACATGGTCTGAGATGTGAACAAATCCACTTAATAAATGAAGATTCACAGATGTTAAAGGAAAACAAATAAGATACAAATCACAAGTAAGACCGAAACGGAAATATAAGTCTCATGTTTGGAGCTTGGCTCCAAATCATGAAGCCTTTAATATACAGCTCTTCAAGAACAGAAGCAACAGACATCGGCTTTTTCATCTTTTCCTTAGGTTTGGCAAATATGATTGATAGCAGCTCAGGTCACATCTTCCTTTCGCAGAGCAAGACATTTTTTTTTTTAAGCTGAAGACCGGTCTTAAAATTGTCGGTGAGAGACGCAACCAAGCATTGCGTTCTACTCTATCAAAAAAAAAAACAAATATTTGGCGCAACAGCTCTTTAAAGTGCCAGGGCCTAGCTTCTCACAACCACTCATGTTGTGTGCGTTATATTTTTCACACGAATGGAAGGGACCTACAGTTTAATGCCGAATCCGAACGATTTGAGAAGCTTTTTCGAGACAACAATACTCTCGGATGTTTGTCAGACGCTCGCGAGAGGTGGGACCGTGAAAAAACTTTTTGGTATTTTCTGGGATTCGAACTTGGAACCTCATGCGTAGTGATCCGACACACTAACCACTAACGCCACGTTCTACTCCATCGCTTTTGTGATTTCTTCATCAACGCCCTCCACTGCTGAACAATTGTGTTATATAATATACTTCTACTCAACGCGTTTCACAGAACCTCAGAAGGTGCCTCGCACTTTGACTCAAGTATCTGCCCTTTCAACATCAGGCGCGCTTTAGTGGATCAACGGAATAAGTTAGGAGAAATAACTTCTTTGATGGCACCCATGCAGATTCGGATAGGTGATACTATACAAGCATATGTGAAAATAACTACTAAGGAAGGATTTCTTTCATAAGGCAGCAGAACCATTGAATTGTCCACTTATAAAATATGTCCCATCATATGTTTGGATGTAATAAAAAAAACTATGTCAAACACGAGGTTGGTTGCTCACACAGTTGTTGCATTAGGACCTACAATACCACATAGCTTCGAGTCTGATTTAGTAGAATTCCTACAGGTCGGTATAACTATATCAAATTGCTACATTAGCCAAATTCGCTATCAACAATCGGTATTATAAGTTACCAATGAAATGAAATACAATATTTCTCAACCAAGTGTTCCTAGAACTCTGGAGAAATTCAGAGATTGCCTTTGATTACCTTGACAGGCGAACACCCAAATAAAGCTTTAAGGAATCAAACTCAAATAGAACGTGGTTTGTATTATACATACCTACATGGATTCCAAAAAAGAAACAAATCCAATTTCCTTCAAATTGTATCTATTATATCATATTTAGTCAACTGTAATGATAGCTTTGAGAAGACACAAACGATTGAAATTTGTTCCTGATTAGCTTCTCTCATTTGAATCAAACAAACAGCATCCAATTATTTTTAAGGAACTGTGGCATGCAGGAGTGTGGTGCGGCAACATTTTCTCATAGCACTTGACATGAAGCATAGTCATTGTCATTTATGGCAGAGTAAAGTTCGCACTATTTTCCAATTGTAAAGCAGTTTGTATAATATTGTAAATAGTTGGTTTGATAATTGATATTTCAGTGAGTTGGCCTATAAAGCAAGAACTTGATATCGGCAAGAATGGAAACAGATCTAGCGCACATACAGATCATTCAATTTTCGTACTGCTATTTATGTAAGAGTCCAAATATACACATTATGCCATTGCCCAGAAATACTCACCATCTCTTATATCAAAAAATTTGATTTTGCTTACGCACATACTGACGAGACTGCCTCTAAAATTTTCACAGCTTTAGGACCCTAAAAATCCATTTCGACTACTACCCGTACATTAATTGAATCTATTTAGTAACTAAGATACATGTCCCTAGAACATCTTAAAGTCAATGTAGAGTTCTTCGTTAAAACTAGGTAACGATACTTTTCTAACGCATCCTAAAGGAAGATGCTAATTTGCCACCAAAAGAGTTAACTCCGTTCAGCAACCTGCAAACCCAGCTGGGAGAATCATCTACTGTGATCAAAGTTATTATTTTTGAAGAGAATTTTTTGTGCTTTCTCGTTCTTTATAAAACTTTTTCTTAATTTTATATTTGGAGTCTTTGAGTACACATGATGGGTTTATTACACTGTGTTCAAAACAGGACATCCAAACAATTTTTGATGACAATCTTGTGCGGCACAACAAGATGAGTGGAAAAGCATGACAAGCGGGCAGGCATAGTTTTGAAGGACTCCGCCTTTAGTTTTCAGTTCAGGGACTCTAAAAATATTAATTTCTATGAAATAAAAGAACTTGTATTACAAGTGAGCTGCAATATCAACAAAACTAGCCAAGGTCGTTCAGACACTAGGAGACTTTACATAGTTCAAGGATTACCAGCGCACATTTACTGCCAGTCCCCAGTAATAGCATATTTTATTGTGGATTACTCTACATCAGAATGATCACTTGGTTGCTACTAGAGCCTTTCTCAAACTGGAATATATCAGCTAGAAGCAGGAAGTGCAAGGACCGATATGAATGGCCCTGTATATAGGACGACTATACTAATTTTTATTGGATGTCAGTAAAGTGAATGAAAGATACTTACTTACTTAGGTGGGATGAACCTGGGCCTCAGCTAACAAGCTTCTCCATTTAGCTCAATCTTAAGCTAACTCCCTTCAGTTGCATACTCCAAACTGATTGAGGTCCCTTGAACTTGTGCGTGCCACCTACGGGGCGAGGAGCCTCTCTACTGCGCCGTCCCCCGGGTTAGATTCACTCACATTCACTTTACATGCCCTAGCCATCTCAAACATCCAATACGCAGTTTTTGACTAGGTTGATGTCGCTATGCAGCTCGTATACTTCGTCATTGGATCTTCCCCTCCAGAGCAAGTTAACGCAAGTTCTATCTTACGAAGAATTTTTTCCTCGAAGCGATCAAGGATATCTTCATTCGCTTTCAATAAAGTCCGTGTTTCAACACCGTAACGTAGGATTGGGATGATCAGGGTCTTATACAGAGTCTCCTTAGTTGTTTGAGATAGGGCTTTACTGGCGAATTGCCTTATTAGCCCAGAAAACAGCAATTGGCAAGAGTAATCTGATGTCATTGTCAGAGTAAATAGCAAAGCCAAGGTATACGCCGCGGCGTAAGTGGTTAGTGTGTCGGATCACTACGCGTGAAGTTGGACTCCCAGAAAACACTAACAAGTTTTTTTACGGTCCCACCACCCGCGAGCGTCTGACAAACATCCGAGAGTATTGTTGTTTCGAAAAAGCTTCTCAAAACAAATTGCCCTTCGGATACGGCACTAAACTGTAGGTCACTTCCATTCATGTGAAAAATGCAACGCACACAACATGAGTGGTTTCGAGAAGCTAGGCCCTAGCACTTAAAGATCTGTTGCGCCAAATATTTATATATTTATTTTTAAGGTATACAAAAAACCCGTACTACCTCGAATTTGTAGCGTCCTATTGTGACAGTCATAATTGCCTAACTGAGCAAACAATTCGGAACAAATTCACCAAATTCGAACAAATCGGTAGTGTTTGTGATGTCGTATGGCATGTGCATCATCGTAATTCTCCACCAACTAAAAAAATAGTCACCGTAAGTGCCTCAGTGAGGCAAATTCACGCCGCGCTCAGCAATTGGACATTTCCTCTAACTCTGTTTGGCGTTTTTTGCACTTGGGTTTACATCTAGATCACAATACGGTCTACCTTACACCACAACTAAAGCCTGCTGACCATACAAATCAACAAGTTAACGCCGATTTCTCAAACGGAATCTTCTTTAGCAATGAGGCCCTTTTCTCTTTCGGCGACTACGTAAATAAACAAAATAGGAGAGTTTGAGGTTCTGAGAATCCAAATGTGATCGCCATTGATGCCATTGCATCCACCATGTGTAACAGTTTGATGCGCGCTGTAGACCAGCGGCGTGATCGGACCGTACTTTTTTTTTTTCGAAAACGACAAAGGCGCCACTATTACGGTGAATTCTCTGCGCTATGGTCAAATGATAACCAATTGACATTGACATGGCGTTGAAGACATTGATGTGAGCGACATATGGTTCCAACAGAAAGGGGCTACGTGCGACACTAGACATGCTAATTTGGCTCTCATGCACGAAAAGTTCCCCGGACGTTTAATTTCGAGATTTAGCGACATCAATTTACCCCCAAGATCTATTGATTTTACCCCGTAGGATTTTCTTTTATGTCTTTGCAAACAATCCCCAAACTTAACTTACTTACTTAGGTGGCGCAACAGATCGGGGTGAACCTGGGCCTCAACCAACAAACCTCTCCATTTAGCTCGGCCTTTAGCTAATTGCCTCCAGTTGCGCACTCTAAGTTGGTCGAGGTCCCCTTTAACTTGTGCGCGCCACCTACGTCGATGATTCCCTCTACTGCGTCGTCCCTCGGGGTTAGATTTGAAGACTCTGTAGGCCGGAGCGTCGGTGTCCATTCGCTCTACATGCCCTAGCCATCTCAGACATCTAATACGCAGTTTTTTGACTAGGTCGATGTCGCTGTACAGCTCGTATAGTTCGTGATTGAATCCTCTCCTCCAAAACCCGTCAACGCAAATGGGACCGAAAATCTTACGAAGAATTTTTCTCTCTCCATGTTTCAGCGCCGTAAAGCAGGAAGTTATGGCCGCCATACAGGCAAAAATATGCCGAAGATTCATCGAAAATGACCTCAGAAGAATCGAAGCATCACAAACTCCTGTAGCGGCTATTTAACCGTTGCTGTATTCGATACATAATGATATTTAAATATAGAATCCTGAATCACAAATGCTGTAAAAATTTGGAGTTTCCAAATTTATGAAGAAATTTCAAAATGTGTGCTATGCAATTTGCATTTCGCTTTGATTACACATTTCTGTTCGGTGGAAACCTGCACACTTGTAATTTAAGTCTCCTATAACAGAATATACTTTTTTTTTTAATTTTGGGGAGTATATTAAAGATTCTTCTATCGTTTATTTTAACTCAAGTGCGATGGCAGGCCGTCAGCAAAACGACCAACCTAGCGGGCTTCACAAAAGTAAGAAGTAACGTGCATTGGTAGTACTAGTGCAATGAGATCAACACATACAGCAGGACTCGAGACCATTCTCTACCTGTGTCCGCTAGACATCTATATGCAAGCATTAGCGGCTATTAGTGCCCTAGAATTAGTCAAACAGATAGATCGAGACCAAATGCAATGAGTCATATCATAAACCTACAAAGGCAATGTATCTAGCATCGATTACACAATGCCATACCTAGACTTCACGAAAACATTTTTAATCGCCCACCCGAGTAGGGAAAAATGGAAAACCGGCAGAACACATAACGAACAATCCATAGCTGTATACACCGATGGATCCAAATTGGATATATAGGCACAGGCATCTTCTCTCAACCGCTAGGTATCTTCATGTCAGTTCGGCTTCAGCAGCGTTTTCCAGGAAGAGGTCATAACAGTGACAATAGCAGCGGGTGAGGTTGCGATCAATGCAGTACCACGGAAGGATATCACATTTTTCATCAACAGCCAGGCAGCAATATAAGTAATATCTGCTACGGATGTAAAATCGAAGCTTTGACGTGTTATCGAGAAGAGCTAAAGATTCTTGGAACACAGCACAAGATAACGCTCTGCTGAGTCCCTGGACATGAGGGCATACCAGTGAACGAGAAAGCCGGCGAACTAACAAGAACAGACTCGCCACTAAACTTGGATCATTTCAACCCCTCCCTCCCTCCATCCCACATTGCACACTAAAGCTCGAAGCAAGGAACAAAGCTCTAATGGAGGCGAACAATAGGTCGACCTCTCTAAATAAAGGGTGTCCCAAGATTTTTAATTAGAAAACTTAAATTTTTTATTGATTCAGAGAGTATACAGATTGGGGTTATGTATGGAATAGCACATCGGATAAATGGCCGCCACGGCTTTTCTGGCAAGTACGTACTCTTTTATTGAAATTTTCTATGACCGTTTCGCATAAATGAGGCTGAATTTCATTAACACACCTCCAATTTCCTCTTTCAAGGCGTTGGTGGTCGTGGACTTGTTTGCATAGACCTTTGACTTCAAAAAACCCCAAAGGAAAAAGTCCAGGTGTTAAATCGCAAGATCTGGGTGGCCAATTCTGATCGCAAGAACGGCCGATTACATGATGAGAAAATCACTCATGCAGTAATTAAATTGTTTCTCTGGCTGTATGGCATGTGGACCGTTTTGTTGCCACCACATGTTGGTCACATCCATATCTTGTAATTTAGGCACTAAAAACTGGGTTATCATGTCACGATAACGAACACCATTAATTGTTACTGCCTGATCAGCGGCATTTTCGAAGAAGAATTGTCCGATAATGCCTCCAGCCCAAAATCCGCACCAAGCAGTCACGCGTTGTAGATGCATTTGTTTCTCAACAATTACTCGTGGGTTTTCTGAACCCCAAATGCGACAATTTTGACGATTAACGAAGCCATCAAGATGAAAATGAGCTTCTTCTCTGAAGATGATTTTGTTCGAAAAATCAGCATCCACAATGCCAATATTGCTCAACAATGAAAATGCGTTGTTCTTTCGTATAGCGCTCCATTTTTACTAACCCCGAAATGTCAGCTGTCACATTGTTATCTTTTTTTCCGTTGGCACCACTGTACTATTAAATGGCGCAAAATTCAAATTTTGCGTGAATTATGGGACACCCTTTACTTGTATGACCTCGAAAGTTCAGAAGTGCACTATCCACTTTCTTTGCCACTGCCCAGACCTCTGCCCTCTAAGAAACAAGTTCCTCTGACAATATTCGTACATCTTTCAGGATTAATATGGTTTGTATCTCCAGCACAGTGAGTATTCAATGTTTTTTACTAGGTTATACATATACATAAAACGAGGGGGATATTTCTTCCTTCTTTCTTTCCCCCCATGGGTATCACAATGGGTCTACATTCATCTGAGTGTGGTATAGAGGAATTCTACCCCCCACGCCAACCCACTTACCTAACTTAACCTAGCTCAAGTACGGAAGAAATAATAATTATAATAATTGGCGCAACAGGTCATCAAGGCCTAGCTTCTCGCAAGTGCGGAAGAAAAGACATGAAAGCTTAGATAAAGACGTAGATATATTTCTTTATTATATACATATGCGTAACACGTAAAGGGACTTTTACTAGCCAACGTTTGTAAATTACAAAAAGGGTTCATCCCACACAAGGAGTCCTGAAACAAGATCTCCCATTACCCGAGTTCCTACATATGAGGCGGTTAAAGTCATAGTGATGTAATTCACTTCTCAAAAACGTTGGTGGAAGTCCAGAAATGATACTACACATGCCAAACCGTTGCATGAAAATGTGAAGTACGTTACAATTTCACGACTCTGCCGACAGGTGGTAGTTACTAAGTACAGAATCTTCCTTAATTTTGACCTGAGCGACGGGAAATATCCTGCATTTTTTAATTAGTGAACGACAACACTATCTATACCTTTGCCCTAGAATTCCAATTCTATTTAAATTAAATACTTTTTTGAATTTAAATGGCCGTTATTGGACTCTTTTCAAATATGCATACATGTCCTGATGGAGAAACAACTATTATACACTTTACGTAATCTGAACCCTCGACAAAGTTGAAATTTATTTATGATTCGGCTAATGCTTCTCTACTATGGTAAAAGCTTAATGCACACATATATATACATTTGTACATATATATTTGAAAAGGATTCATTCATAATGTAATTATTTTCGCATCAATCCCATTAACCAATGACATACGAGTATTACACTTAAAATGTAAAAATAAACTTTTCACACATACCAGTTTAAATGAATCCATACCGCTCGTCAGGATTAACTTTATCTCTGCAACACTCAATCACCATTCACTGAATTATAGTGCCAATGTCCGGATAGAGGCGGGCACCAACCGGCAGACAAGAAATAAAACAAAAATCCAATAAAATATCGAAAATCCTTTTTCACCCACGTATTTCAATCTTATATAACAACAATCCTCATTCGATAATATGTACGTATGCGAATGTGTGTATATAAGTTATTCTCTCTCCACAAAGAACATTTAAACACGGAAAACAGAATAAAACCGAACAAAACAAATCACAAAAACCAACTCTATTATTCCTGGTTATTTATGAGCAATAAAAGTGGTACCGCCACATGAGACCTTTCCGCTTAAAACTCGCGGCGCAAAAATCCCAAGCGAACACCGAGCGTAGTAGATCCCTTCCTGCAGACCCACACCACACTGTTCACTGGTAGTCGAACTGGAATCGACTTTAAATCCCGGTATACTCCCTGAGTCTCTCTGACAAACAAACTTGGTGCAGCGCACAAAAATTAAATTAATAATCCAAATCCAAGTGGAACAGCACCGTCACCTGTTGCTCTTGCTTTCGACGGAAAATGACGAGTGACGGGGAACTTGTATCCGACAGATGTATTTATTGTATCTTTCGGTCGTCTGCTACTGCTGCCGCCAAAAAACTTCTTCGATAAAAATTTCATTTCATTTTCATTTCTCGTTAAACGGGGGTGGGTGGGTCGGTGGTTGGATGTAGTTGTGCGCCCCCACTTGTCTCTCTGGGGGGCTTACTGTGCTCTCGGTTCAAATCCAAGGGACGCTCGTGCCCAACGGAGGATGATGGCGTAACTAACTATCCAAAGGGAGAGATATCGTGCGACAGCACGTGATTGGATGAATTAATTTTTGTTTCATTTGCTCAGTTGTGGCTCAGGTGAAGTTCGTTATTTTGAGTAACGAGATTTCGTTACACACCGGTGACCAGGGGGTCGTCGTCGTCGTCGTCGAATAGTGATTTCTACAGTCCGAGTGCGGTTTTAGGTGGGTGATTTTCATTTCGGGATTTCTTAGTAATTGTTTGGCAGTAAATTGGGTGGAAGTATTCGGTCTTTCTTAAGTTCTGGATGAAGAGTGGAGTTCAAGGTGATGTAATTTGCTAAATTGAATCTTTTATATTTCATTACCTAATTGTAGTCATAAATGTATACACAAGGAACGCATTTTTTAATCTAAGAAGTTACCAAATATATAATAACCTTCGAGTAAAACCACCGAGTCATTTTGGTGGAAATTGACAAATGATTCTCTACGATTTGTGCGCTGGGTATGCTAACTCAGTAGCACGCAGCATAGTTTTGAGAAGCATGCGGATCGAACGCGGCCCGAGTACAGTCTATCGGTCCGCACACCAAACTGTTGGTCGTACTGCCGGATTTAATATTATGACCCAGTCAGCAATCTGTATCTCTATCCCTGAATAGGTCAATATCGGTTACTTTCATTGACCTCCTTAGGGGGTTACTTATCCCTATTATAGCAAAGAAAAGGGAAAAGAAAATGCAGACTCCCTTGTAGTTATTTTAGAGCTCAGCATCCACAGCTGTATCACTGAGCTTCCCACTTTAAGAAGTAATTTGTACAATGGAATGGATTCATTAAGTTTGGTATTGAAGTAGCTAAGAGCATGGATGCTGTGGAAGATATTCTGAAAATTGAGAAAACAAATCACATCAAATTCAACGATTCTTTAGGCGATCGTTCGGATGTTCTTACAGTGCACCTCCTTGTTTAGAATAATATAACCTCTTAGGTCCTGTGCTCTATGACAATAGACTCAGGATGAACTAACGCCTTGCAGGGAAGATCGAAAAATAGTCCGCACAGCAGAAACCATGTACCACGAGGCCATACGGCCAATAGCATTATAGAACTTTTATTCTAAAAGTGTTCGTACACGTAGTCAAGACAGAGCGATTGTACTCCTTTTCCCAAACTAACCCTAGCTAATCACCACGTCGACAAGATATGTAGATACTGCATTTCATTCGCTGACATAACCTGTGTTGGCCTGGAAGGAGTTTTAAAGGAAGCTTAAAACTTGTATCCATGCGACTTGATCTCTGAAAACTGAAACTAATATATTGCTAGATACGTGCATCTTAACAGATACCTCTCTGCATGCATGTGTATTTGTACTTCTTTACTGATTAAATCATCCCCAAACTTTAAAATTTTCTCTGCAGCTACCTATAATCTATGTTAATGCAAACTTTCATGCCACCAAAAATGTGCAAACTTCAGACTTCTCCCAGCAAAAACCCATCCAAAGTGTTTGCATTAAAAGCAAACACCCCTGAACGAACAAAAGTTTAACGAAATTCCACGGCAAATTGTGCCCTTGGGTCAAATCTGTGCAGTGATGTCACCTCTGCTTTTATCTTCGTCTGGTTTTGTTTCTTGTTTCGTTCTGAGCTCACAAAACTTCCAAAATCAAAAAAAAAAAAAAAAAAACAAACAAACATCTCAGAAAGCGAAAAAAGACCTGGCGGATGAAAAATCATTGACTCTAACCCGCCAACTCGGCAGCATCGCCAGAGAAAGATCCCTGGAATCACATACCGCATTTTATTCGAACTAACTGACAGTGTGCGCCTGGGAAATGGCTCTACTTCTAACCACCGCGCACCGGACACTCTAATTTATTCATGAGCCAGTGTCGTCGTCGTAGTTGTCAGTCGCATGGTACACTGGGCACAAGCTATTCAACTATCCGTTCGCACCCTATCGTCATCACCATCCCCACCACACCGCACTACCGCCCCAGTCAAATGCGCTAAAGTGCCTGTAAAACAAAAAGACCGGAATTTGAAATTTTAATTAGAATAACGTCGTTCAAGAGAGTGAGGTTGGGTACTCAACCTACGTACCTAAAGCCCAAACATATTACATTCCCAGAACTGGATGAGAACCAGGCGCCCCGTCCGAAATTATTCAATGCTTCTTGAGGACCACCTTTCTTTGACATAATTTTTAGTTACCCTCGACCGGATGTAGTGACACACCGGGGCTATTGGACATTTTGTCAAAATTCATGTAACAAACGGAGGAGGAAATGCAGGAAGCAAATAAGGCCATCGAATCTACATGAAACGAAACTGTTTGCATATTCATTTCAACCGGTAGAAGAGGGAAATATTCTCGGTGCACCATCTGATGGAGCTGATATCCTGGCTGGTATCCTGAGAAAGTTGGACTCTCTCCTTGGGTGTGTGAAGAATGAAATGCTTTTTCATTTCAGGACATAGCACAGAGATAGGCTCTGACTTAAATTGCTTGTAAAAGTTTTGAACACCGGAATTGACACAGATGGTATCGTTTCATAATATAGAGGGGGTGCTCTGTGGAAGAGTACGTTCTACGTGGGAAATTCAAAGTTTGTGCATATTAAGTTCAAATGAACTATGAGGGAGAGATGGTGTTTGTTTTGTTGTCAGCAACATCTAATAGAACTTTTTAACTGAAATGTTTGAATGTTACCTTGCCCATATCCTGAAAAGGAGCAACTGTACTTTATCGCAAGAGAGGTAAATTTCTTTGCCAGTTCTAGGGAAAGAGAAGATACTCTGCCTATTACATTGATGTTTAAAAACATCCTTTTATTTCTACAAAATTGAAAACCACACTAATTGGTCCAATAAGCCTTCAAACTAACAGTAAAACTCGAAGAGGTTTTACAACATGGGTTACCAAATTCGGGATGAAATGGAAAGTACATGGACCACTGTTTTCTTCCGTACAAAGGTCCAGAACCGGATAAAATAATTTTAATCATGCTACTAAAGCACATTTGCGATTGCAGTTACCCTTAGCAATAGAGATACTGAAGCTTGAAACCCAGTTTGAAAAACCAATGCTTACAGCACAAAGTGAAATATGGTCCATGAATGGTATTAACCTTTAGAGAGTACCTCATCTTACTTAGTTAGATATTGTAGAGTCTCTGCCTAAGACACAGCATCCTTCCAGCCTCGTCGATCTCGGGCACGCTACTTTCAATAACGCAGGCCGAATTTGTTGGCATCCGTGAGATGAAGAAAACACATGACAGCGCATTTCTTTGCCGAAAGCCGGTGCAAGTTCTGAATAGTTGGGATGAGTTATTTCCAAATTACACAGAGCACCGCGTATTTTCCAGCGTTACGCGGCACAGCAGGATCAGTTTTGATGGATCTCGAATTCAGCCAACGCACTGTAGAGCTCAAGATAATGAATGCTATCATATGTGGCATTAAAACGATAAACGACTTTAAATTCGTTGATCTTTTCCAGGACTTGTCTGCGTGTGAAAATTTGGTCTATCGTCGATCTGCCGTGCCAGAAACCACACTGGTACGTGCCGATTATTGGGTTGCAGAAGGGCTTAAGGCTTTCACACAGTACGTTGGATAGGATCTTGTTTGTGAAATTTAACAGGGATATGCCTCGGTAATTCTTGCAAGACATGGGATCGCCTTTTTTGAAGATGGGGCGTGTAAAGCTGATACTCCAGTCCACCCATACTTGAGCGATGACTTGGTTCGTACACCCAACCAAGGCATCTCCTCCCCATTTGAAAAGCTTCACGGGTTGGTCATCAGACCCAGCAGCTTAGTTGTTTTTTTAGCTTTCTAAAAGCTGCCCCAAACTCTTCTAAAGTGGGTGGAGGTACTACTACTTCATTCACAGGAAGTGGGCTCTCTTTTTGTCCTATCACTCTCTCTATTTGTTGTCCGTTAAGTAGCTGCGTCTACAATTCCCTGTATTTTGGTGACCAGGTTACCCTCGCTGTTTTCAAGAGCCTGTGTTCCAAATTTTAAACCAGCTGCGGTTGCTTGGCTTTTCGATAAAAGTTCCGGGTGTTGCGTTCGCGATACTATTTGATTTCCTTAAGCTGGGAGGCTGTGTGGGTTCTTTTCTTTATGCGCAGGATTTTCTTCTCTTCCCGTCGTCAGGGTCATTACTCCTTTCTTGTGGCCCTCGTTTTGCGCTGAGGCGTTTGTTTGTGTGCATCTCCTGTCACCATCTTCAATTGGGACCACTTATCACCATAACACAGGTTATTTCTCGATGGTTTTTGGTAGCCCAAAGTGGTCTCGGCTACCTCTTTGATGTTGGTACGATATTGGATCAACTGATTGGTGGCATTCGTGGTTGGTGAATGCACTACAAATACAGGGTGGCACACCAATTGGGCTACAATAAGAAATTCATTTAAATTTTTTTTTAATCAATGTATTTCATTTATTTTTTTTTTTATTGTATAGAAAATTCAATTTTATTTTATATAACTAATTATTTTTGAAAATGATAGACCGTAAATGACCTCCATGCTCATCCACGCAAATGCGACACCTGATCAGAAAATTATTCATTGCGGCCTGAAGGGTTGAAGTCGGGATCGCCTCAATTATTGTTTTAATGGGCTGCTTCAATTCAGTCAAATTCCTTGGTTTCGTTTTGTACACCTCTTGCTTGACATAACCCCATAAAAAAAGGTCTGGTGCAGTCAGGTCAGGTGACCTTGGGGGCCAGCGGAAAGTGGAGTTTCTGGATATTAATTTGTTTGGGAATTTTCGTTGGACCTCCGCCATAACTGGTGTGGCTATGTGCGCAGTTGCTCCAACTTGCTGGAACCAAATGTTGTTGAAACGGATACGTCTTCAGCGCAGTTCTGGGTAAAAAAAAAACTCCTTCAACATCTTTAAATAACGGTCCCTATTGACAGATACTGTTACACCGTTTTCTTCAAAGAAGTATGGCCCCACTATGCACCTTGATGAAACTGCGCACCACACAGTGACGCGTTCTGGGTGCAGTTCCATCTCATGGAGTACTTCTGGATTAGATTTACTCCATGTATGGCAATTTTGCTTGTTTACATTGCCGTTTAGATCAAAATCGGCCTCATCAGACATAAACAAGCAATTTATCAAGCTGTTGTCTTCTTCGGCCATTTCAATCATTTTTTGGCAAAATTCCAGGCGAATAGGCAAATCCAGAGGGTTTAACTTGCTTGTAATTTGGACTTTGTACGGAAACAAGTTTAAGTCATCATGAATTATCCGTTGTAATTACCGTCTGCTAACTCCAATTTGCGCCGATAAGTTTCGAGTCGAAACGCTTGGATTTGCCTGAATTGACGATGCTACAACCGCGATTGTGTCTTGAACCCGAACGTGCGATGCTTCCAGATACGGCAATCATGTTAACCAGCCTCATAATGGTCCATCTACTTGGGGGAGTGCCGCCAAACTCCCGCCTAAAATGTAGGCCCTAAATTCCCTTTGCACGGAAATGAAGGACTGCAAAGCATGGTACCGCTGCACTATCCAAATCCTCTTTTCGGTATCCCAAGCATTCATTTCAATAAATCTAAATAGTAATCTGCTTAATAAAAAAATATAAACACTCACACAGAAAAAAAGTTATTACGTTTTGTTTTTGTAGCACGATTCGTGCGCCACCCTGTAGTTTTTCACCCAGGCGTTCTTTGTAGCCTGTGGTTACTTCAGGCATGCTAAGGACTCCATCGTTAAGTTTTTTCTTCTGGGCGAATCGCAGCTTCTTCTCATTGGACAGTCGAGCTCTGAATGTGGCTGCAACAAGAAAATAGGTAGAGTTGACGTTGGCTCCACTGTAGGTACGCACCATTTTAAATATATAATGTGTGCATAGCATCGATTAGCAGAGTTCGACTATCAAAAGAAAGCCAGATGTGTGAATTTTGAGCCGGGGAAACTAATCACTTATCTACACTAACGTATCTGAAACGATAAGAATTCATTACTGGATAATAGGCTATATGTATATTGAGTTGAAAAACTAATTGGCTTAGGGAACGACAGAAAGGCTATGACAATACTCGTACAATACTTTCACTGACTCCGCTCGACTTATATAGGGCTTAACAAAAGTTCGTTCAGTTGATAGCAAGTTATTTATATAACATTTAAAAAAATAAAAGAGTTTGGTTTGGGTTCGTTATACGTAGTTTAACGATATGTTACTTAAAATTTCAGAAAAAATTACAGGAATGAATATAAGAAAACGTAAAATTAGTGTAGTAAGGTCGGGTGAAATTCTATCACCAACACAACAAGAATTTTACTTTTCTTTCTCTCTTCAGATTTTGACGCCAACTCAAGTCCGTACAAATTTTAAACAAATGTCAAAGCGCACCATCCCTTGTGACTTTTGTAAGTGGTTTCAAAGATTCTAGACTAAACATTTTTCTGTGGAAGATGAACCTCATAAAGATCAGCCCAAATCATCGACCGATGGCGCAAATCTAGCCATCGTGAAGGGAAAATTTGACAAAGATCCAAGAACGACCCAGAAAATGATAAGTGATGAACTGGGCTTGGAAAAAAAATTGAGTCAGCACCCTACAACTCAAAGTAATCTATTGTTCCAAGAATTTTGAATGACGACCAAAAAAGACACTCGTTCGTTTTGCTCAGTACATTTTAGAAAAAGAAAAAAATAAGTGGAGAATCTAGCTGCTTTAACAAAATCGTAACAGATTATGAATGATAGCTTTTTAAATACAACCCAGAAACTAAACAGCAACCCATGGTGCGGAGTCCGAAAGGTGCAAAACCCCATGAAAATAGGCAACAAAAGTGATGATGTCGATTTGCTTCACCAAATCGAAAATAGTCACTGCTATTCCATTGGTAACTGGTCAAGCAGTTACTGCCAATTGGTATACTGAAACTAATTTTTTTCCTATAACTTAATGAGAAACCAGGAGAAAGTGGAACTTCACCGCAATTTTTCCACCACTACAATGGACCTCCTCATACTGTAGAAAAAACCATCAACTTTCTGGCACCTTCAAAGATCAATAAAATTCGACCAGCACCTTATTCCCCGGATCTAGCGCCCTGTGATTTCTGGTTGTTCCCAAAAGTAAAAAAGTATGAGGAAAAGCGTCATCGTTTCAAATAAGAAGATAATAAAAGCAGTCAATGTCGAAATTGGAAATCTCCAAAAACTCTCAACTACGTCGTGCCTCTGGGTTAGATTCCAAGACTCTGCAGGCCGGAGCGTTGGTGTCCTTTCGCTCTACATATCCTAGCCACCTCAAACGTCCAATATGCTGTTTTTTTGGCTAAGTCGATTCCGCTATACAGCTCGTATAATTCGTCATGAAATCTTCTCCTCCAAAACACATCAACGCAAACGGGATTGAATATCTTACGAACATTTTTTCTCTCGAAGTGACCAAGGATATCTTCATCTGCCTTCAATAAAGTCCATGTTTTAGCACCGTAAAGCAGGATTGGGATGGTCTGGGTTTAATAAAGAGTCTTCTTACATACATACATATATTTTCAATGGACCGCTAATCCTTCATGAGGGTCGCGGGGGCAGGATGCTCAGGTGGACCCTCCATCCTTCTCGATCCTCTGCCATTGACTCCAACTCATCAGGAGGAATCCCTAGACGGTTCCAGGAGAGATGTCGGACTTGGTCCAACCGTCTATTTCTAGGCCTACCCCGGAGTCGCCTACCTGATGGCACGACAACCATGGCACGTCTTGGAAGCCGGTCTGGGTGCATACGCACTACGTGACCAAACCATCGAAGCATAGATCGTTCTGTACGGAGAAGTAGCTGCTCAAAATTGAGCGCCTTGCGTAGTCTGGTGTTGCGCACTCGATCCCTACGAGTTACTCCAGCAACGCCGCGAAGGAACCTCATTTCCGCAGCTTGTATCCGCGATCTTATTCTTTCGGTCACTACCTAAATTTCAAGAAAATAGGTAAGAGTTGGAACATACACCGAGTTAGAAACCGATAGCTTATCTTGAACACTAAGTTTGGCCTTCCTTATAACAGATTGGCCAAGCTCTCTCAAAATTGATCCAGCCTGACCAATTCTACAGGATAACTCGGCATTGCTCTTTCCATCACTCGTGAATAAGACCCCGAGGTACTTAAACTTATCCACCTGTGGATAACATACAGAGTGCACTGAATGGGTTTTTTTCTGGAAACGACCATTACTTCTGACTTGTTCACGTTGATCTTCATTCCAGCATCATCACAAACGGCTACAAACCTTTCGAGTGCGCGCTGAAGTTCGGTTTGAGAGGACCCAAGGATGACCAAATTATCCGCAAAGAGCAGATGACTAATCCTTAGGTCTCCCACTTCGAAACATTCCCCGCCACGGTTGCGCTGCAACATCCAATACATATATACAATGAAGAGGAGAGGTGACAAAACCCTGGCGGAGTCCAACGCCTACAGTGAAGGGTATTGATTTAACACAGTTTATCCGAACACAGCTTCTACAGTTTGTATATAAAGACTGAATCGCCCTTAAGAGAGAACCATCAATCCCATACTCCTGCAGAACACTCCAGAGTTTGCCTCGAGGAACCCCATCATATGCTTTTTCCAAATCTACAAAACAAGTGTAGACAGGTTTGGCATACTCCCAGGCTTTCTCAAGAACCATTCTGAGAGTGAATAACTGGTCGGTTGTGCTTCTACCGGGACGAAAACCGCACTGCTCATCCCCCAAACTGTCCTCAACCATAGCTCTGGAATGCGTTTCTAGCACCTTAACGAAGACTTTTCCAGGGAGACTTAAAAGGGATATACCCGTATAGTTGGCGCAATCTCTTTTGTCCCCTTTTTTAAAAAGAGGAGCTATCACCCTCATTTGCTAATTACCTGGTGTTTCACCGCATTCCCAGGCCATTAAAGTGGCCACGCGAGAGCCATTGCACTCCCGCTTTACCTAAAGCCTTGAGCATTTCTGGCCGAATTTCATCCATACCAGCAGATTTGCCAACTTTTAGCGCTTTGGTCGCCAAAGTTACTTCATCTACCGTAGGACTATTTTCCGCCCTACTTTCGACCATAGGTCTGTCATCTTCGGTGCCCTGTTCGGGATTGAGCAATTGTGAAAAGTGCTCGCTCCATCTGCGTAAGATTTCCTTCTCATAAGAAAGAAGTTTACCGTCCTTGGATTTGACACCTTCATCGATATTCAACTTTTTTCCTCTGAGTCGGCGGACGGTCTGCCAGAACATCTTATTTGCAGATCTGTGGTCACGTTCCAATTTCTCGCCAAACTCCTTCCAAGACTGTTCTTTCGCCTTTTTTACAACAACAAGTTCTTCGCGCCTCAGTGTACCGATTTCGAAAGTCGGTGTTCCCCAAGTGAATCCACACCTTAAAGGCTCTCTTCTTCTCTCTGATGGCTTCATGAACTCCGGGTGTTTTAAAGCAAGCAGTTCTTTTCTCACCACCAGCCGCCACACCAAGCCGCTTCACTCCACAAACATCTCCCGTAGAGGCAATATCCGCTGTTGAAAACCGTTGCCATTCTTCCTCTACATTTGATGGAACAGTTGGAATTTGTTCAGATATTTGCCGCGCAAATGTCTCCCGTATCTCATCGTCCTGTAACCTCTCTCATCGTATGCTTGTAACCATCCTTGGATTATGCTTTGGTAGGGCAGGCACTCTCTCGCTAAGATACAATTTGCACAGCACTATGTGATGATCAGTTGACAGTTCGGCCCCTCTCAATACGCGAACATCACAAACCATTCTCTTCAGACACGATGGTGCCACAAAGAAATCGATCAGCGACTTCTGATGAAGACTCTGACGATACCATGTGTATTTGTGAATGACTTTGTGTGGAAAGATGTTCATGATGGCCATTTTCACAACAAAAATCGAACAACTTCTCTCCGTTCGCACAGTATCAGGATCACCGTTCCTCCCAACCACACTCCCCCATGTCATAACATTTACACCCACAAAGAGTCTTCTTAAAAAATAAAAAATGAATATTGCGGTCAACAGCTCTTCAAGTGCCTGGACATACATAGCTTATCGCAACTACTCGTGTTGTGTGCGTTATATTTTTTCACACGAATAGAAGGGACCTACAGTTTAGTGATACGAGTGTATCCGAAGGGAAATTTGTTTTTGAGAAACGTTCTCGTGACAACAATACTCTCGGATGTTTGTCATACGTTCGCGAGAGGTGGGATCGTGAAAAAACTTGTTGGTGTTTTCTGGAATTCGAACATGGAACCTCACGCGCAGTGATCCGACACACTAACCACTGCACCACGGCGCCCTCTAGAGTTTTCTTAGTCGTCCTTTATTAGCCCAAAAAACAGAGATCTGCAAGAATTATTTAGAGAGATTTCTGCGCTGATGTTGCCTTCAGGATTAAAAGCAGGGCCAAGGTAAACAAAGTTCCTCACTACCTCGAAATTGTAGCTGCCCATTGTGACGTTTTGTCCAATTGGTTGGAAAGAGTACACTTTGTTTTTCTACTCAAAGGTAAGGCGAGTGCTTAATTATAAAATGCACTTTTGGATTCTGAGGAAAATTCTCTTGATTTTCAATTAAAAATGAGATAAGATGCAGAAAAAGCATGATCCACTTTCCCTGTTAGAAAGCAATAGCTCCTCAATAGGAGCAGAAGAACGTTCCAAAAAAGCCATGGAACACCATTAAATTAGATCTGGCTTGATTAGATTTAACAAAGATTTCAAAAACAAAATTGACTAACCCTTCGTCTGTTGTTGGGTTCCAATTCCTATGCAACCATTCCAACCTAACCCAACTTAAACTTAAAACAGAATTGTGCTCGAAGTTTCTTTGTGTAAATGGGGTAGGAGTGCCAAAGTTCCTGGAGGAATAGCATGGAACTAATTGAATGAAATAATGTATACCACATGGCATTTAAATGGAGAAAGTTGTTACTTATTTACGAGTATCTCCTAGCAATTAATAAGTAATTTTAAATTACTGTACCTAATTAAAAGAGAATTTGTCACCAACAGTTTTGATTCCCAATAGCGGTTGCCCTTGTGAATGATTTAACTGTCTAGGAATTTATAATGTCCTCATAAATTTCCAGCCTTTTTGTTGTTCAGTCACCCCTTTAGTGTCTTTTGGAAGCGCGCTAAAATTTTATATGATAAATGTGTTTTGATGTTAGATGTTCCGTGAACCTTGCAAAATGATTCATTAACATGTTTATTTATTTTTTTATGCAATTTTGCTGTTGGGTATTTTATATTTATAGGACCATAAGTAGGTGGTGGGCGGCTATTAAAAAGTAGTAATGCTTAAATTTAATTACTTATCGTACATAAGGTAGATGGGACATCTTACCTTTCCTTTTTTAAAGTGGAAGTTCAGTCTTTCTCGAACACAAGGACTGATTTTCAAAGATCCCTCTGACAATCCATTCAATCTTTTCATCTATTCACCTTATCATATGCAGGACGAAAATTCCGGACAATAGGTAATTTTTCTCTCGAAAAAGTTTAGTGTCTGTTTTGCTTTCCACCTTATATTTAGCCCAGTACTTAGCGCATCGTACATGTATTTTGTTCGTCGAGTTTGAAATTTTGAATCTTGTATCTTGCTCTTCATATTATTGTTTGCCAAAGTAAAGTTGCTGCAGTTTTCCAGGGCCACAATTAATCGAATTTATACGAGGGTGTCATTTAAACATGTTAATTTCGTGCCTAAGTATTTATTTTAAGACTGAATCATTTTACCTTAAGCACCTTAAGCCTTCGGTGTTAGTACTTGCTTTTCAGACTTTCTGACGGTGCGTCTCTACATTTGAAGAATGTAGAGGAGCTTTTTCCAAGCACACACCGCATCTCAGTGTAAGAATCTGCGCTTTTACTCATTTACAAGGCCGGAAGCCAAACGGTAGCTGTGTGAACCACTCACCAGTCTGTTGAAACCTACTTAAACCAAGTAGTTTTTATCATTGTACAGCAAAATTATGCAAAGTAGTTGTCTGTTCCTAGATGGTTCCCATTTTTCAACCATTTCAACATTGTATGAATTTGATATCGAACTTCGAACAGTGTTCGTAGCCTGTAACCAAGAAGTCATAAAATTTTCCTTCTAAAAGGTAATCAGCCTATTCGGTAGGAGATTGTACACAAATGTACACAAATTATGTTGTGGAATGTGACCTAAATTCTAGTCACAACTAAGCGATCATTCATTAGCTCAAAGTTAAGAAGATTTTATGGCTATTAGAGGTGATACGGTGATTGTGATCAATGATAGTGATCACTTTGTTCTTCTTACTAAACAGAAAGCGATTGCTCTGTAGTGCAACTTTTCGGGTGCTTACTGTGATTTACACATCGCAGACGACACATGACATACATAACGACTACTTACTTACTTATGGCCTATATCCCCTTGTGAGTCCTAGGGCCTCTACTACGCCTACACACCATCGTGTACGGTTTCTGGCAATGTGTCTGAGTTCTCCCAACTTTTCCCCAACTGCCGTACCTCTTTCTCGACTGTTCTGCGCCATGTTCTCCTCGAACCGGCAGGTTTTCTGCCATCCTGAGTTAAAGGGTTCCATTGCATAGCATGGTTCGCTATGGAACTGTCACCCTTTCGGAACGTGTGACCAATCCACTGCCACTTCCGCCGTTGGATGATTGTGCCTATTGGTTCCTGACCCGTTCTCTCGTCAAAGTGTTCGTTAGAGACATGCTTGGGCTAGAAAATCCTTAAGATATTGCGCAGGCGAACGTTTGCAGTTTTCTAGTGACTCTCCACGTGCTGCAACCATATAACAGTACAGATTCAACGTTGGAGCGGAACAGTCTTATCTTGGTGTTCAAACTCATTGCATTGCTTCGCCATATTTTGGCCAACATCCCAAACGCAGACCATGATGATTTTAGCTATTATCATAGCTACAGCAGGCAGCACGCCGATTCCGCTCCAGTTTCCGCACTCCATTAAATTTCCTTTCTAGGGAAGCCCGACGATCATTCGCCTTTTCCACTCGTTAGGAAAGCTCTCTCTATAAGTGGAAGCAAAAGCTCAGCCGATGTTGTTGGCACTGCTTGCAAGAGCTCTGCTGGAATACCGTCAAGTCCTACCGCCTTGTTGCTTTTGAGTGCCTTGATCGCAGTAGTGATCTCATTTTTACTGGGAGTCGTGGTGCGTATTCGGGAACTTCTCACCTCGGGCAACTCAGTCTAGTCTGGGAGCATATCACTAGCCAATACACGGTTCAAAACCATAGCAAAATGCTCTTTCCATCTCTTGAGCTGATCCTTACCGAAATGAGCAAGGAGCCATCTAGGCTTTTCACTGGGTGTTGGCTGGAGCTGCGACCACCTGTCAGCTCTTTGGTGATTCTGTAAACGGTCCTGCTGTCGCACATCCGTGCAGCTTCTTCTGCTTCTGTAGCCAGCGCGTTGATGTAGTTGCGCTTGTCACACACTACGCTGAACTTCTCTCACCTTCATGCGATATTGGGACTCTAGCTCGCTTCTCCCTGCTGCTGGAGTAGCTACAATGTGAGTTTTCAGCTGTTTTCGTCCGTCAATCCGTCTCCAGGTATCCTCGGAAAGCCACGCCCTATGTCTTCTCTGCGATTGACCGACAATTCTTTGCACCAGATGTAAAAACGTTTTTCCCAGCACACCAATGGTCTTGGATGGTTGCGGGCAGTGAGCTGCTGATTGCTTCCACACCTTGCGAAAAGTGCGCACTGAGGGATCACTAAGTCTATCGATGTTGAACCTGGGCATTCTTTTGTTGTCGTGGGATCTTCGAACTGCAGCAGTGCTTAGTTGGAGAGTAGCTATCTTAAGATTGTGATCTCGTACTATCCCCACATCTGCCCCTCGCCTGTTTCGGACGTCCAGGAGACTACTAACGACTACTTGCTCAATATTTTTAAGTAACATCGAACAGGTACCGACCTACCTTTTCAGAAGGCGCTTGAACTTGTGATACGCACTCTGTTTATCGCACGGAATTGTGCATAGTTCTGATTGTTCCAAAATAGTAGTGATTCCTCTACGAAAAAGTGCTCGGCTGCTCAGTGCTTAGGGTAGATACAAACCAAATCACAACCCGTTCAAGTATTATATTTAAGAGGTCACATAACTGCCCGTCACCTTATACATATCCTTCTTTGACATCAGCAATCTCGGTGTTGTCATTACTGACATTTATGCAGCAACGAGTGTTCTCCATCGTCATCCTGCACTTTCGCTCATTTTCTTTTGTCTGTTTCTATGTTTATTTATATTTCCATTTCTTTTGTTTTATTTGAAATGATGTCATATACTATGCACTGAAAGCAATGAAGCAATTAAAGGCTAGCTGTACCCTAGATAGCCTTAACTGCTCTTCACCTTGATTGCTCTCTGTGATCACTGCTCACTGAATATCACTCTTTAACTCATCTTTAAATACATATTACCAATTTTCTGTAAATGTAAAGATTTGGTCATTTTAGCATTTCTTATCCATCGTACCCCCTGGATTATGCTTAAGCTTAACCTTGGGTCAGTGCCTCTAAATGGTGCAACTTTTGGTTTCTCCGACGAGGAATAAACTTAACTGGAGCAACCATGTTAAACATAAAATTGCCAAGGCGACCACAGAAATGTGGGGGGGTCTGTCCCTAAAGGTCACATTCTGGCTATATACCACGGTGGTTAGACCGATCCTTACATACGCGTCAATTGTCTGGGGGACAAAAACAAACGAGGTTACAACCATCAACAAACTCACTAATCTTTAAAGATAAGGTTGCCCCGAATCATAGGTACTACACATACCTGTCCCACAACAGCCATAGAAGCTATAATTGGACTCACTCCGTAACATACTCGTATATTCATAAAAAAAAGTGTCAATTCCCAGCGCAGTTAGTCTTCGAAAGTCGGGTGTTGACAGTACATGGGATCATGTGGCTCTCATAGATCTACTAACTGACTTCCCCTAGATATGTTCAGCACGGTTTCTGACCTTACGCCCAAATCACTCTACTTTGGTAGAAGGTTTAAGACTGCGATGCCAAGCCGTGATACATGGAATAATGGTGGGCCTTTGCTTGATCGAAAAGGAATCGTGTGGTATACCGACCGATCAAAAATGGATTCAAGAGTTGGCGCCGGTGTGTATGGACCCAATTATAAAATTTGGAAATCATTTGGAAAGAGTCCTAGTCTTTTCCAGGTCGAGCTTTACGCTATCGAGACTTGCGCTAGTATAAACTTGCCTGAGGGCAAAAGTGCTGCTATCCACATACTCACCGACAGCCAAGTGGCGCTTGGAGGATTGATCTCCCACGCGATCAGTTCAAAATCAGTTCTAAGCTGAATTGAGTAGAATTGTGGTCGGTACCGGGTCATGTAGGCGTTGATGGCAGATCTGCTAGCCAGAAAAGGCTCCTCTGAGTTGTTCACTGGACCTAAACCATTTTGCGGAATATCTGATTCAGCCTTTAAATATACCCTAAACAGTTGGAAGCGCAACATGTGCATTTCTCACTGGAATAAGTCCCAAGGTGTTAGATAAGCTAGAAGGGCTGTCCAACCTTTTCAAAAAATGCAGTTGATATCCTTAAATCCAGCAGAAACGACTTAAGCAGTGGGCGCCGTGGCATACTGGTAAGTGTGTAGGACCACTGCACATGAGGTCCTATGTTCGAATCCCTGAAAATACCAAAAAAGTCTGACAAACATCTGAGAGTATTGTTGTCTCGAAAAAGCTTCTCAAAACAAATTGCACTTCGGATACGGCACTAAACCGTAGGTCTCTTCCATTCGCGTGCAAAATATAACGCACACAACACGAGTGGTTGCGAGAAGCTAGGCCTAGGTACTTAAAAAACTGTTGCGCCAAATATTTATTTATTTTGACGTAAAAAGGTTTTGAGCTTCTTTAGCGGTCACTGCCAACTACTCTACCATCTCAACAAAATGAGAACCTCAGGGGATATCATCTGCCGCCTCTGTCTAGAAGAGGACGAAACCGCAGAGTGTACAATCAGGAGAAGCTTTTTCCTTAAGAAGATCATATCTCCAACTGAACTAAGGAACTGCTCCGCAACCGTAATTACTCATATCACTTTCATTAGGAGAGTGGAAGTACTGCTGTCATAAAAGGTGACTTCTGGCGCAATCGATCTGGTCTCAGCGTCTACACGCCATATGGGCGTGGCCACTAGCTTGTTGAAAAAAAAATCCCCTGAATCACAGCAATATCTGCTTCACACTGCTAGAGAACAGGTTCAAGGATTTGAGTAGTCTTGAAAAACAAAACATACTAGAACTCCAAATTTATTAGCATTTATCCACCAACCTGAAGGATTGGTCCTTACTGAGATTTAAGATCCAAAGCGTTCAAATCCAATTTGGACCTTGTTGTTCCCTTGATGTTGTTGTTCTCTTCTTTCTGTATTGAATTCTAGCTTTCTAATTCACGTACCTTGTGCTCTATAAGTTCTTTATCTATCACAAGCTCCGAAAAATTAGAGTTGCTTCCAATTTCCAGGCAATTATAAAAGAATAACTTATTTTTCCCAAAAATTCAATCGCTCCAATTTGAAATGTATACAACAAGAATACGCCGAAAATGAAAAAAGTTACCACTACATTCAAACAACGTCCAGTAACAGCGAAAAGTATTAGCTTCATTATACGAATATTTACACCAATATTTCTCAAATAGTTTACGTTAAAGAAAGCTCTTCCCCTATGCAGTTAGTTATTGTGGTGCATCTGCGAAATGCATACCCGCTAATGATACATTGAAAATAGCAAATTGAAGTGCGAAGCTGGAAACAGATTAAGACAAACAAATTAACGCGTCGTTAATTGATCATGCATTCACTTGAAGACTTTCTCAAGTCCCTTTTTCCTTCAAATATCAGCACATAGCACAGTTTCAAGTTCCGACATCCCTAAGCTGCCATTTCTCACTTCTACCATGTTTGTTTGCACAGGCAAAATTCCCGAAACCCGATTATAATCTTGATAACAAGGTTCAACTGTGCCAAAACGATTAAAACAAAATTTCCAGGACCTGCATAATACCGCACTTAATTTACGATATCCATCTTTAGTTTGAAAATTCTAGGCATTCCTTGCTCTACTCGAGTACCCCCATGCAATGTATCCGTCGTTGCATTCTGCTTAGACTGTGTTTCATGCTACCATCTCAATCAACATTACTAACGCAGTTAACCTTTGGCTCCGGAAATGCAAAACAACCCCAAACGTTACCAATGCAGACACTTAAAAGTGAATTCTCGAGTGCAAACCTGCAGATACATTTTTTTTTTTAGAAAATTGGCAAAGTACTCGTAGATACAAGTTCTTTTTCTGTATCCACTAGCATAGAGGTTCTAGGAAATCTGCTAAGGCTCCGTTTAAGTGCATACATACTACATACACATGGAGCATACTAGAGAAAGAGAGCACTTAGCATTCAAGAGCCAAATGGAAATTAAATTGATTGCCGAGCATATTGGCGCACTTCTAATGCGCATACATCCACGACTCCAACGACGACGCCGCCAAGCGCCTTCCTCATCGGTGAATGTATCTTTTCTTCCTATTTGCCCCGGCATCCATGTTTTATTATTCCTTTGGCAAATGGCTAAAGTGGATGCCAAAATGTAAGAGAGAAGTTGAAACAAAGGAAAGCCTTTTTCGTACTGTCTGTAGTTTGTGGGTGCAGTAAATAGACGTAGGAAGGATGCTAGTCCTTTGATAATTATTTCTATATTTTTCTCTTTTTATGGGAATTCTTCTTTACTTTGCAAGGAAAAAAGTCATTGGAATTGAATCAAATCACATTCAGATGCAGTAGAGATTACAGCTCCTGGATTCAAAGAAAGAGTTCGCTGTTACGAGGATTCGAAATCCTTTTGGGAATTGGATTTTTGAATGGCAAAAGGAATTCGCAAATACGTTAAGGAATAATAAAACTTAGTAAGCCAACAGGATATGGAAATGCAATTATAATCTTGGGAGAGGTTCATTGAACGCCAACGAATAGATTGGAGTTCCAGTCGGGATTATGGGGAGTCAGTGAACCTGCGATTGTTTCTTTAGTTCGAAAACATCCTGGTAACCAATAGACATCACATAGATGAGGATGAACATGATGCCACAATGTCAGAGCATTCTACTCGGGAAAGTTTTCGGTGGGATCCACGATGCAGCTGTTGCGTGATGCAAATATAACGCAACTATTTTGACGTTAGTGGACTGCGAAGTGTTTAATAGATTCGAAAAATTTATTTCAGCTCCCGATTAGATCCTTATGCTTGTATCCAAGAAAGTAAATGCTTTCTTGTGAATTTCAATACAAGGTTGTGAATCTCATTAGTAGGTTTTGGTATAATTACGAAAGAAGCCCTTCTTTGTATTTGTTAAGACCCTTTCTATCCCTAAGGGCTAGCGCCATTCGTAGTTTCTAACGTATCCCCAGACTCGTAATGCTAAGGAAAAACGAGAACAAATTGCATAAGAAAAATTAGCATTGCACCGCCCTGTTTTCTGATCATAAACATTTATTCTGATTTTTTACGATCCACACTATAAGTGCAAAAAATATTAGTTCTCTAGATCATTAGGGGTTTTCTCAGGATTTAAGATTGGTTGAAACATAAATTAAAGTCTCAGCTTTGCAGTATAAAGTCTCAGCTTTGAAAAGCATCATTTAAGATCTCAGGATGCCGATATAGCGCGGATGCAATGAGAATACATGGAGGGTGCAGTGGCGATGTAATGAGAGTATAGTGTTGTTGCAGTGCCTGTCGATATTTTCTGAGGTCAAATAGGCGAACCCCACAGGCGGATCAGTAGAAATGCGCTGAAGTGGGAGGGTTGTGATGCAATGAGGATGCAGTGCATATGCAGTGGTGATGCAGTACCGATAAAGTGCGGATACAGTGCCTACGCAGTGCCGATGCAGTGTCGATGCAGTGTCGATGAAGTGACGATGCAGTGCGGATGCAGCGCCGATGCAGCGCGAATGCAGTGCAGATACTAAAAATTTGCTTAACTTAGAACTGAATGCTAGTAATTGCTAAGAGGAAGGTCTGACCTCTGCTGCCAAGCATTTAAAAAAATATCAATAGATATGATAAACTTAACTGATGCTAGCTTCCTAATCATTGAGTCTAACATGAGTCATCTTAACTTTGCTATCTACATCACTCCCTCCCATCACGTGTCGGAAATATGTACAAACTTATTTTTCTTTGGCTGAAATAAATACCCCAATCTCGTGCCAAACAATCTCGTTTACATTAACAGTCCACCCACCCACACACCGATTATTCCAAGAACTGTCTCATAACTCCCGAACCTTATAAAAAGTTATTTGCAGCACATTACACAATTAAAACTTGAACAAGCACGCTTAATAGCTTCCTGCCTGGGGGTAATTTCATCGGAAAGTGTCAAAGAATGGTGACTACGGCCCCATAATTGATGTCATTTTCAGCTCCAACACTCCGTGGAACCACGGCGATGGAACTGACCTCAGCGTCAGGTCACACAAAGAGCCCAAGAGAACACCAAACATCTCCAACGAAGGCGACGACGCACAAAAGGCTGCCAGCCCCCGCGAAACGCAATTAGAAGAAGTTAGCCAAAGTGTTTTACCATGAAATTTATGGGCTCATTCCAATTAAAGACGCCTGCCCGCCGCTGTATTAAAACGCCATTTAGAATAACCAAAGCGGCACGAATGACTGCAGAACCCTAGCTCAAGGTCAGTGGTCTCTCACCCTGTTGCCGAAAAAAAAAAAGCCACAGAGACTGATGATGACACTGCCCGGCCATGGTTCGATGATGAGCAGCACTCTGTGACAACGTCAACTGGCCGTAGCCTTGAAAAGTTTTATATTTTTTCGACAACGCTACTGCTGCTCTGGTTATGAAATGCTGAAGGGCTTGGGGACATCTTTGGGCTCGGTTGGGTGCTCCCTCTCCTCTGTATGGGTGTCTGTGTTCCATATTTAATCGACAGCGACAAAATTTATGAATTGCGACGAGATGATGTCGACGATCGCAATGATCATGCGTAATGGAGGCGCACGCTAACGCACAGGTGATGAAATTGATCAACTTGCGGAGGGTATTCACATGCAGATGAGATGTGCCGAGTGGTATCGATGACCCTGGCACAAATGCTCAAGCGATGGATGAAGTTTTTTCCATTTGGGTGGAACGCGTCAGGTATTGGTGGCTCTTTCGAAATTATGAACTACTGGCAACTAATTGGATGCTCCGTGGAAGAGGCAGTAGCCGACCTGATGAAATGTTCTACATGGGAGCAATTAATTATTACGAGGGTGGCGGATTGCAGTGTTTTTTTTTTTTTTTTTGGTTTTGTTTCGCTTTTCCTGCGAAAGGTGATTTTGGACAAACATTTTAATTTTGATTTATTGCCAGACAAGGCGGCACCTTGGGAAAGTGATGGCTCGATGAGTCTTGCTTTGCTCTTTAATTTCGTGGAATTTATTAAAAGGTTGAGGGCCTCTAAGTGCGGTGGAGAAAATTAGCTGCGGTATATCAATTGGTTTTCTAATTAAGTAATCTTCGCAGAAAGAGGAGGTGTTGGTAAGTTAGGTTCTCAAACCGTGACCAAGGGGTGGACTTATATCTTGTTTAAGAAGATCATTGTCAGCTTCTGTGATTAAGTTGTTAAGGACAATTCACCTGAACTCATTAGCATGCTTGCTTGGGTACATACACGTATAGTAGTTGCTGATGAAATTTATTATGTAATGAAATTTATCCACGCAAGCGAATAAGTGATGAAGACCTTACAGTAGGTTCCACTCACCACATCAAAAGATTTGCAATCTGATACGAGCAAAGGCAGGACAGACGCAGAAGAAATGTTCGGCAGTATCATCGCCTGTAACATACGTATGTAAGTTTAGCACAGTAAGGCGCTATGCAAAAACGAAGCAGCCTATCAAGACGTCAATATGTTGTTTCTAGTTTTTCTGCCGATAGACAGTAAGAATGCGACTGATTTCTTACAGACGTTCGCCCACAATTGTGTTCATCAGAAATCTAATCGTCAATGAAAGCCCTATACGCGGATGCAAGAAAACCGAACCTAAGCATCTCGGCGTGCCGGCTCAACGTATTAGGTTCGCCTTTTCCCGAGAAAGGTTTATAAAAAAAAAATTTAAATTGACGAACTTCAAGCAAGGCCTTAAGTGCAGCCTAACTCTCAATGCAGACGCAAATACTCCGATCCTTCCACTTTCTCTTTACGATACAATGGCCATTAGGATTGCGTAAGTTCCTGTTTGGAAAACACAGCCATGTTTGCCCAACGAGAAGTGAAGCCTAATATTGTTGTCTTCCAAAAAGTCAGCAAGCACTAGACACTTGACCGGTTTTGTGACCACCGCGAAAATTCGACTACATTCCATTCCCGGCCAGAACAAGTCCTGAGCAGAAGCCATGTCGACTTTGAATTTCCCCAGCCGAAGCTATAGTTTCAGTGCATCGGATGACATATCCATGAGACAAGAGCAGTAGGATAAGTGTCACGCAAGATCATCAAACTTCCAGAAACCATCTCGCCTAAGACGAGCGATGGCTTTGAAAGTAATGCCCATGAAATAGGTATCAAAACGAGGTATGCGCAGCTGTGCATTTACAGCAGAGTCAGGCGTACTCGAAAATGCTCTGTAGCCGGGACAAGCCGTTCTTTGGAGTTCTGGCGCAAAATGCATTCACATATTTGTAGTCTGCACAACTACTCGCTTACGCCGATGACATTGACATAATCGGAAGAACTCATCGGGCCATCAGTGGGGCATTTGCGAGTATTGAGATCGAAGCAACAAAGATAGGTTTAGCGGTTAATTAAAGCAAAACAAAATATATGCTGTCTACAAAAATAGACACCCAACATCGGCGTCTTGGACAGAACGCCACAATAGACAGATATTATTTTGAGGTAGTAAAGGACTTTATCTACCTAAGCTCTATGGTGAGCAAATGATACCAGTGGGGAGATCAAACGAAGAATTACTCTTGCCAATCGCTGTTTCTATGGGCTAAGAAGGCAGTTGAGTAACAAAGCCATATCTCCAACTACTAATGTAACTCGGTATAAGACACTGATCATCCCAGTCCTGCAGTATGGCGCAGAGGCATGGAATTTTTTTAAAATTGGTTGAGGATACCCTTGGTTATTTTGAGAGAAAAGTTCTTCGAGCGATCTTTGGTCCCGTCTGCATAGACGACGAGTGGAGGAAAAGGTACTATGATGAACTATACGCCCTATATAAGGATATCGACTTAGCCAGAAGAGTTCACATACAGCGACTAAGATGGCTGGGTCAGAGTCCAATGGCTCTGATGGAGCCCAACACTCCAGCCCGGAAAGTCTTCGAAACTACCCCGGATGGACGGCGCACTAGAGGACGACCTCGCGGTAGGTGGTGCAAACAAATGGAGGGGACGTCAACCAACTTGGCGTTCGCAACTGGAGGCAGCTGGCTCGTAATCGAGCTGGTTGGAGAGGTTTCTTGGTTGAGGCCCACGTCATCCTGGACTGTAGCTCCACATAAGTAAGTAAGTATTAACGTGAAAGCCACTTCCACCAAAAAACCTACGCACGTGCGAGGAATGGAATTGTCATAGCCGTATAGATCTAGAGAGGCTTATTCGGTTCCAGGTTTTACCGAAAACATGCTTACACTGCCAGAAAACAGAGAGCCCTTTTATTTCTTCGTCTCGAAATGTTTAGACCAAAGAAGTTTTTTTTTATCCCGAATTATTCCTAATAAATAAAAATGAAATGCTGTTCGTTGGTGATCGCATCACTTGAGAACGGCTGGACCGTTTTGGCTCCTATTTTTTTTTAATTTTTGTAATGGTCCGAATAAGATTTTTACGGAAAAAAAAATTGGAAAAGTTGGAAAATTCTGGAAAAACTGAAAGCGTATTTTTCCATGGGAAAGAAATGTGTGTACCTATGTTTGTGTGCTATGGACTCCGAAACCACGTAACCGATTGAGCTCAAATTTTCAGTCAATCTACGGTATTGGCCCGAGGGTATTCCGTGAGTGAAGCGGTCCACTACTTTAGTGTTAGTACCCGTTCACCGGGTACCCGCTTTGGAAATCCGGACAGTGACGTCCTTTATCTCTGTCTAAGTTGGTCTGGTCGAAATCCTTCTTCTTGTAAGAAGAATATCCTCAGTTTTGAGAGGATTGACCGAAATCCTATTCGAAGTGCCGCCTGCACTTAAGCACAGACTGTCGCTTGGCATGGCACGACAGAAATTACGGCGTCAGCTTGACAAAGTCAAATGTCTTATATAGCACCACTAATGGAACTGGAGCTACTGGTATGTGGGCAATGAGAGTAAATTCTCCTGCACACTGGGAAAAAGGCTATTGTTTTGCAGATGGAAGTATTGGCATATTTGGCGTACTTTGTAAACATCAGCAATGGTAGTGACAGCCATTGGACTAAACAAGCTTTCCAAATAGAATAGGGTTTTCCTTATTTGGGTACAGGGTCATAACAGTATAACAGGTAATAAAATCTCAAACGCGCTGGCCAAAGAGGAAGCAGAGACTCCTTCTCTAGAGTCAGAACCGATAATTGGTGTCAGCTTAACAAAAATCTTGTATTAAGTCGACATACATTTGTTTTATACACAATAATTTGTATTGTATGGTGGTAGATCCTCTTATTTAGATTCTTGCCTGAACCGTTATATGATTTGTATAGGGGCCTGATAATAACCATTCAAATTGTCCTTCTTAATCAAATGAATAGCGGTAGACTAGCCACAGGACCGAATACATGTCGCCATCATACTCGTTTGACAGACAGTCACTGAAGATCCTGCATGTGAGTCTTGCCGCCTGTAAAGCGAGGATACGACGAATCACTTCCCTTATAAGTCTTCCGCTTTTGGAAGAACGAAAATCTTTGACTCTAAAATAATTGTAATAATTCAATATAATTTCTGATCTTGGTCGGAATTATGTTTTTCACTTAGTGAGACGAGATATGATAATGTGTTTTTCTTTTAGGGTTTAAATACAATAGACTGCCTTGTATCAGAGTGCTTCGGACAAATGAACTCCCATTCCAATTCATTTAGTCCTTCCTTCAACTTAATGAATGGCTATTCCGAAAATCACTCTTGGACATTATAAATTTTGAAGAATTCTTATTTCATTTATATATATTTATATCAATCCATCGAATCTTCTTCAAACGTGAGGGGCCTGAGCTACGAAGATCTCATAGACATCTATCCTTTCAAATTGACATCGTAAATCTGACACATTTATGCCATTTATATCATCAGGTACTGTAAATTTGAACAAAATGATTCTCAATTTTAAGCAATCTTTAAGTTAACCTTTTGAAGTTATACCTCAAACAGTAGACCGTTTTTTTTAGAGTAGGTACTGGTACAGGCGTATGGCCCAACAATGTTTGGGAGCATTTAACACCAAATAATAATTTTAAGATTAGTTTGGCTCGAATTTGGAAAATATTTTTGTACCAAACATTTGGCAAGGATTAAAACCGTTTAATCGTATTTTAAGAACTTAAATTTATCACCCAGTAGATCTGAATTTTGATTGGAGTTCACTTTCGGATACACCGCGGATAATGCTGCGCCTAGGGATGTGCCGTGATCAATAATTTCTGTCTATTCAGCAGTACAGGTTCGAAAAGGAGTTCAGTGGTTTTATTATGAATAGGTCTGACTCCCCATAATTTATAGTTAAACTTACCTTTCCCATTCTAATGAGCACTCATTTTCCTGGCTGAACTGATATCCGTGGAGATAGGTGGCAGGACTTGATGCGTATGAAAATGACGTGAGCATGCGCAATCAAATCGCTTGCCCCATACAAGACACCAGGAATGGATAATAATCATCCCGTGATGCTGCAAGTGTCTATGGAAGCTATCATTCCTTGAATCAAGCGAATCTTCACAGGGTGTCTTAAACTAGCTTATGTTCAAAGAAATGGAGGGAGGTACGTGTCATTTTCATTCCCAAAGCAGGGAAAGCTAGCCACACGACCCCATAAGACTACAGACTCAATCAGTCTATTGTCATTTCTATTTAAAACTTTCGAGGGACTCATAGACGTACACGTCAAGGGTGCGATCGGCGATCAATACCTATCTAGATCACAACATGTGTGTATGAAAGGTAGATCGGTAGATACAGCTCTCCACAGAGTAGTATCGTCCTTGAAAAAATTCCTCCATCACAAGAAATACACGCTGGGGGCGTTGCTCGATATAGATGGAGACTTCAAAAAAACAGTTTGCGCAGAGCTCTCTTGTCTACCAGCCTCTGCAATTAGATAGGTACGGCACTTAAGGTACGGGTGATAAATTCAAAACTAGGAGGTATTAACAGCAGAAGGCAAATCTGCAGAGGGACACCTCAAGATGACGTACTCTCACCACTCATTTGGCTTCTTGTGGTGGATGGGATTTTGGAAATACTTGAAACGAATGGTTTCAGCGGCCTACGCTGACGATGTTGCCATCATTATATTATATCAGAAAAATTCCATCTGATCCTTAATGATTGACTCAACTGTGCACCGCTACTAGGTAATAAGTGGGTCAGTAGCCGGGGTCTGAATGTGAACCCCACAAAGACAGACATTGTCCTCTTGAACAAGAAAAGGTCAATCCCTGAGTTCAAACCCACTAGGGTCGGAGGTGTTGTAATAATCTTTCAAATGAAGCACGATACCTGGGCATAATTCTAGATTCTAAATTAAATTGAGTATCGTATTCAAAAAGCATGTGTAGCCTTTTACGCTCGTGAAAACGCATTCGGCAATATGTCGGGTTTCAAGCCTGCCGTGATATATTGGTTATACACGGTCGTTGTGCGATCTATCCTAATTTATGGTTCGTTAGTCTGGTGGAAGGCACTGGAGAAGCAATATTATTTGATTGTTTTGTGGGCGCCGTGGCGTAAGTGGTTAGTTTGTCGGACCACTGTGCGTGAGGTTCCATGCTCGAATCCCAGAAATACCAAACAGTTTTTTCAAAGTCCCATCTCTCGCGAACGTCTGCCAAACATCCGAGAGTACTGGTTTCTCGAAAAAGCTTCTCAAAAAAATTGCTCTTCGGATACGGTACTAAACTGTAGGTCCCTTCCATTCGTGTGAAAAATATAACGCACACAACATGAGTGGTTGTGAGAAGCTAGGCACTGGCACTTAAAAAGCTGTTGTGCCAAATATTTATTTATATACATATATATTTTTATTTTTTTTATGAATTTATAAGAAATAAGTACATCTAATCCAATCTAATCTAATGAATATGAGCTTTCAAGCCTCACCAAGATCCAGACATCAACCTGCATCGGGATCATGGAATCGTTACGTACAACACCATCGGCGGTAATGGAGATCATGCTAAGCTTTATTCCGCTGGATCTACTCTACAGAAACACGGTGGTTAAATCGACACTCAGACTGAGGGAAACAGAACTCTGGTCATGTGCACCATACGGTCACACCTCCTACGACCAGATTGTAGGTCACAAATAGGCAGTTAGAAACCAAATACATGACTCCGATGCAAACATTTGACAGGAGATTCAATATCAGAATTTCTGACAGAAATAACTGGAAGAGCGAACAAGTTATTAGTTAAGAGGGATTGGTCTTCTATACTGACGGTTCCAAAATGGATGTCGGTGTGGGAGCTGGGGTTTACTGCAACACAATAGGGGTCAACCACTCATTCAGACTAACAGCAACTGCAGTGCTTTTGAAGCTAAAATCACAGCCATCATCCAGGCTATGAAAATCATCACTAAAGGTAACATCGTGAGCAAATCAATTACTGTGTACATCGACTGCCATGCAGTCATAAAGGCTCTGGAATTCATACCAATTAGATTTATGCTTGTTAAAATCTGTAAGTGGTATCTTAATAAAGTATCACAGGTCAAAAGTGTGATACTAGGCTGGGTATCGAGGCATATGGATATACCAGGTAATGAAAAATCAGACGAATTCGCGAGAATGGGGTCGGCGCTGCACACATCGAGCACCCTCTCTTGTGTGAGGGTTCCTATTATAAACTCATCGGAGGTAAAGCCACCAGCGAAGCAAACAGGCGATGGATCCATCTGGATACGCGCGTCACTGCTAGAACGCTGTGACCGGTGTATGATTTGAGAAGAACAGGTTTTTTGGTTAGGCTTAGTCGTAACAGACGCGGGTCATCTCTGGCATAATCACGCGAAACTGTGCCAATGGGACTGTGACATTGTACCTCACAATGACTTCTGAACGGATGAGGAAGAAATTGAATCTGTCCGACACCTGCTGTGCGAATGGCCTGCCCTCGCCGACAAAGAATGGGGACTCTCGGTAGCTACTTCTTCACTGAGTTGGAGAACCTACGTCACATTTAGCTAAAAGAGGTCCTTAGATTCATATACCTATCTAGGTAGTTCTAAGCCAGTGGTTTCCATTTTTCGAGCTGACAGACCCTCTTAGACTCATATCCTTATCTAGCTTCAGGGTAAAAATAAAGTGGGCGCACTGGCTCCTTGTTGGTCTACATGAGCTGTGACTTCGTCACTCCCATCAACCTTACCTAAACTAACTTACCTTTCCATAGCTGATCCATATCATTAAACGATTTTGAAAAACCCTGATTCTATTTCAAACATGGGTTAAATGTGAAGAAAGCTCAGAATGTCTGGCACATCAATCGGAATACTAAGGAATGGAGATCTAGCAAATCGGTAAAGTTGGTATTCCGGAAATTCTTTCTGTAGGAAACTCCAAGTTTGTATGGCGACCTGAAGATTCTCATCACATGGTCCTCGTTTGGAGTGCTTCACCGTAATCCACCCATGCGTAAGGTTTCGACGCGAGTATATCGAACCACAGTCTATGGCATACTCCAGTTTATTGCTTTAATTTGAGATGAAGGATCAATTCGCTTTTTCTTCTGTGGGAGATTACCTTCTTCAGTGCGACAATGTAACAAGGACATTTCCTTCCCATTTAGAATATCTACTACTTTCTTTTATGCCATGCTAGGCAGAGAGGAGCCACACCTTACGTAACCACACCATCCTTAAAACACTATAGATCCATCTCCGTTGGACAATTTCCCACCATCTATACGACAACAATGAAGCACTGTCTAAAGCATCTGCGTGTCGGCTATCAAAGTCGAATTAAAACAGTTCTTCCATTTATTTTTATTCTTGTTTATTTATTTGTTATATATTTATTTATTTCTCATTGTAACATTGCATTACTAGCAGCAACCTTATTTACATGGTATATAAGGATGCAATGAAATTACATTTTGCATGTCTAGTTTTTCAAATTTATTTTTTACTAAACGCAATTGAAATATATTCTGCTTTATCTCATACAATTGCTATACTATAAATTATTATATAGGAATTTATTTATAACTAATTATTTACACAAATAAAAATGATTCTTCCACTTCAATTACATAATACACCATACATAAGGATATATTTACATTTTCTAACAAATTAATTTAATATAGTAAACAGCTTTCAATTTCATCGATATTATTATAATATAATAATTAATTTATTACATTTTTCATATATTTTAATAATAATAATAAGAATATAATATGATATAACAACTTTATTTAAACTAATTTCTTTTAAAAACTAAAAGGATACAGGCAGTTATACCGCAGCCCAATTTATCTATGAAATATCAAATATTTTGCGCAGATATCCTTAGGATATGACTGACAATACTGGGAGTCAGTTATCAAGTTATTAGTTCTTTATATATTCTCTGTCATTTAATTTAATACAAATTGCTGTTTTGTTTTTTGCAGATACAATCTTAGTTAATAAACTTCGTAATTTATTATCACTTTATGATTAAGGACTTATGTAAGTATTATTTTCAGTTTTAATTATATTATTAAATATTAAATAGGTAAGTAATTTCTTTTAATTTTCATTTCTTGTTCATCTTATAAGGAAAGGACTTTCTCTTCGGTGGAATTTAAGTTTTAAATCAATCTTAACTGTGATATTTTCAAATGATATTAAAGTTGTTGATGATACATATTTCCCTCAAAGGGGGGAGCTTTTTTTTCAAACCTCTTTCATTTTTGTCTATGAAGGATACTAGCTTACTCGGCACATCTCCAACTGCCCTACAAATAGGCTTCCGAGGAAAGCGTTTACTTAATAATTTGACGCAGTCGAATTTTTGAATTAAGAACTTATTTGGAACTAGTCTGAAATGTGGTTTGGGGATTTGTGATATTCCATTTGATTGCAAGCATTTTTTAGATAGTCTGCTAGATTGTAGCCTATTAGAATGCCTCACCGCTTGGAATTAATGAGCTGTTTAACGCTGATCTTTACTTCCAGTTGCATAGACGGCTAAAAGCTCACTGACCATCTCGGCTCTGAAGTAGTCTGTTAGCATAAGAGATTGGAAGTTTAGTTCTTGCGGTTTAGCAGTCTAATTTTACTGTTATGCGATATAACGCCTGCTTGCTGTTGTATCACTATTAACATATCTGGACAATCCTCAATAATATTTAGGACTTTTACTAGGTCCCCAATTTAAAAGGCTTGGAAATTGTATGAATCCAACTAGCTGTACCCGCGACTCTGCCCTCGTTTCAATAACTCATTAATCGTATAACGCTTGCGTAGTTCAAGCAGCCGTTCCCATAACCCAATTCTATTCTGCTTCCGTGTCTTGAAAAAGGGCAAGCACACGCATAGTGCGACAGCCGTACTAATCTGGCTGTATATGTTTGGCGACTAATACGTAAAACAATAAAATTGCTTCAATTTCCTTGAAATCCGTGAGACGTTACCTTGATTAGTTGTTAGCTTTCTGATTATATTTTTGATATTATATAGCGATTACTTATACTCAGATTACTTCTAGGCTAGTAAGGCTTACAGTAGTGGATAAAATCAAAATTCATTCAGTAGCTTTTTATGTGATTCGAGAACAATCATACACGAGATTAAGAAAATTGTCAGTTTTATTATACCAAGGATTACCTTTAGCTCTCAAAACGTGTTCAGAGAAGCCAAGTGATATTGTCGGTGATGCGGCTGACCTTCTTCTTCTTCTTCTTCCTTTAATCAGCTAGGTTATGATCCAAAAATAAGGGATCACAACCCTCCCACTTCACCGCATTTGTACTGATCCGCCCGTGGGGTTCGCCTTTTTGACCTCAGAAAATGTCTGCAGGCCTGCCGATTTTAGATCACTCGGTTACTGAGGCCAATGAAATGCCGATGTCGTCGCATTTGTGTGATCCAGGCGTTTATAGGCCTACCTTTCCTACATCGCGATGTCTTTGGAACGTGAATTGATATTGCATTTTAAACAGGGTTCAAATGAACTCTTCTTTGAACGGGGCAATGCCAGCTGAGCCGATCGCGCTCTATTTTTTGTACGATGGTTTCCTTGATGTGAGACCTTCCACGGATCTTCGAACTTCTTATTCGATCAAGCTTTGTGAGGCGGCTGATGCTCTTGGTTTTTTTTCCACCTGCTTTAAACATAAATTGAGCATGGAATTGCGTTACAGAAAATATCGAATTAGTTCCACAACTCTGAGAACAGAAAAGATAGGATGAGATACGTTTGCTTCGAAGGAAGAATAAAAAGGACAACCAAAAGATCCATTTGTAAATTGAATCCCAAGACCTTCGATACTACAACAAGAGAGTTGAGGCATGATTCGAAAAAACTTCCAGCCCCTCGGGAAAAACGGTTTCAATGAGTATGTCTGATTTTCAAAGGTTTTCTGGTTGAAATGATTTGACTTGATGAATCCAATTCATTTCGATCCCCCGTCCTTATACCTTTAAGAACCGAATTATATAAATAAATTGTATGGAATGGAGAGAATGTATCGGAAGAATTTGGAACACAAATGGGAGTTAAGCAAGGATGCATCCTAAGCACGCTACTCTTCATCATATTTATCAACGACATAGTAGGAGAAGTAGGAGGAGGGATCGAGCTTGGTAGTGTGCGGATACCGGCGCTAAAATTTGCGGACGATATAGTGTTTTTATCGGAGACAGTTGAAGGGATGCAGCTTACTATGAACCGTCTTGAAAACTACTGTAAGCAATGGAATTTGACGGTGAATTTATCAAAATCAAAGATGATGATTTTTAGAAATGGCGGTGGAAGATACTCTCGCAACGAAAAGTGGTTCTATCGAGGTGAAAACGTTGAAATAGTGAAAGAGTATAAATATTTAGGTGTGCTAATTACATCCAACCTCAATATGAAAAAACACTTTGAATGTCAGCTAGCAGCAGCTAAAAGAGCTATTTCATCAGTTTGGGGACGTTGCGTCGACAATAAGTTTATCGATCACACAGCGAAGAATAAACTATTTCGTACAACTGCTGCCTCTATACTGCTGTACGGAGCCCAAATTTGGGGTTATTGCTTTTTTGAAGAAGTTGAAAAATTTCTAAGGTACTTTTTGAAACGAATCTTTCGACTTCCAATATGTACACCGAACTATATGCTGCATCTAGAAACTGGAGTCCCTCCTCTCTTCTTAGATACCCTAAAGCTGCATATAGATTATATTGTTAAAGTAGTGGAGATGGATGATGGAAGACTGCCCAGGATTGTTCTGAAGCATATACTTTCGACAAGAGGGCATTTGGTTCAAAAGTGGGAGGAGTTGGCAGCAAATTATGGCGCGAGCTTAAATATTGCATCTGATATACAACTTTCAATGATAAAACCTATGCTTACAAATGTTTTGAAAAATGCAGGTAATTCCATGTATGAGAGATTTGTAGCTGAAGCACATTCATCGCAACATAGGCTGATCTACAGTAGGCTGAATTATAACCACATTGAAAGCGACTCAACGTACTTCCTCAATCGTTACTCTCTGCATATGATAAGCACAATATTCAAACTTAGAGGTGAACTAACAAGTCTTTATTTTATTCCACATCGACCCGATCTGCCAATTTTATGTGACCTGTGCAACCTTAAAGAGAGGGAGAATGTTTACCATTTCATCGGAAGATGTCCCATTTTAGGAGAATTTCGCGCGAGATACTTCGGAGTAATTTCGCTAGACTTGGATGAGGTGATCAACGTACTGAACGGAAGTCATGGTTGGGATGTTTTGTACAACTATGCTACAGCTGCAATCCGCTACAGAGCCCGTATTTTGGAAGGCGATTTTTAAACAGAAATAGCAACCATATTGTCAATCTGGTAGACGGCCTTAAGCCAAACCATAAACGACTATGTATATACTGTTCGTGAAAATTATATGAATTTAATAAAAAGTCTAACTAACTAACTATAAATAAATTGCATCAACTTGGAAAACCACTATAAGCAAACCTCCTATGACAGACATGTCTAAAACATTAAAAATAAATTTTACTTTGAGCCCCAGAAGAATTCGAAATATCCACCTATAGTACTCGTACCATCCACTTTCTAGAACAATCTCTATCACAATAAAAGCACAATGTTCTTAATATACTTATAATACATCGTTTCAATCTTAAACCAAATCCATCAGCAGATAGTCACCACCACCCTAAAATTCCACTTTCCAAATACTCTCCTGATGCTCCCAGTATGACAATCAAGTATTCCCCGCAGCCACTTTTCGTCGATTCTCACTCGAGCGGGTTTTCTTGCCGGGCTTCGCTAGGCTACTATTATTGTCTTTGATATTTTTCGCCACTGGGAGTGCAGCTGCAACTGCACTATTGTTCTTTGCTGCCACCACTGGCAGAGACTGTCCCTGATCGAACAATGATGCTGAATGTCCCTTCGCCGATGCAAGGATGCTATTCGTCTGAATATGAGTATTGTTCTCATGATAATGGGCTGCAATATCATCACGGAAAGCCAAGAATCCAAGCTGAGCATGTGATGCCTCATTGAGTGCTCTCGACCTAATACAGGCTCGATATTGATCGGCAGTTAAACGTTGTCCACTGCTGACACCAGTGCACACCTGTAAAGAAAAGGCCAATTAGACTATCTATCATCTTCAAGGGTACTGTGGTTCGTCCTAATGATTTTCATATGAATACGAGTACCGTCATTCAAAGTGAATACACAATGCAATGTCACATACACCTCTCTGATATCGCATCATTGACATCATGCAATGATGAATATCATACACATGCAACCACATGTCAAGGGGAACCATGAAAGGGCGCACATAAACTGGCATCACCGCATGGCGTATGCGACCAAGTGTACCATAGGTAGGAAGGATTTTCAGTTGGACTACTGGGATTCTCTTTAGCTTACCTTTGGATGCCATATGTGAAAGATTCCTGGATCAGTGGCACGGATGATTTTAATATTCGAACGAACGTACTTCCGATAGAGCATTACATCCTCGCCGCCCCAGCCGACAATCTCCTCGTCGAAACCACGTATCTTTAGAAAATCTGACCTGAATTTTAAATGCAAAAAAAGGAAAAAGAAAAATTGAGACGTAAAAAGAGAGATTGCATCAGTTTAAGGAAAGAAATTGAACGAAAGATATTAGAGGTGAGAGAGGAATATAGTGTGACTTGCAAGAAAAGCTATTTAAAGCGGCAAAACCAACGTCGCTCGACTTTTATTCAACTGCTGTGGAGGCTTCTACAATGAATCACCACGAACATGTTCGTCTGCACAGGTTGAATTTTTTTAGGACGCCATTACCTACAAATGATCGACACTGTCGTATACTGCTTTGAAGCTGATAAAAGATGGTTCGCTTTGTCTTGAAATTTGCTGGTCCTTCCGGCGATTGGCCTTAATGTATATTGTCAATTCGAAAGATCGGATGTCCCAATGAAAGCTTTGGTACACCTCCAGACAAATGGATGCTTATCTATTCTGAACAATGAAACTCCGAAAACCATGAAAAGATAGATGTACCCTATCTTTTTATTCAGCGCTAGTTAGAGTTTTAAAGAACTTAAAGAGTCCACGTTTTATTATAGCTTCATATATTTTTACTTGCGGCACATACATATATATGTACTTCGAAGTTTGTTCGCATGGATGCATCAATCAGCCTTTTTGGAGGCTTGAAAAATAAAAATAGGATATAAGAACCGATCATTCCAAATCAGGTTTCCCTTCAAGATTAGTTGAGGGCATAGCCAACATGTAGACAGTTTCTAGTCTCGGGAATTTACAAGTAAGACAGTAGTGACATGGTAAATATATCTTCTAGTACCGAAGATTAGATTGCCTTACGGTTTTCCATACATTTATGGGATCACCCATGTGTTGGGAATACTCGTAGCAATCTTCTGTCTTTTCAAGAAAATAAAAAAACTAAAAAATTCTATGACTTGTAGTACTTCTTGAGCGATAGCGACAAGTAATATTATCTGCTTTACTAAAGTGTTTTACATCCAAACTTCGGGTTTGTAGTTATTAAACGATTGCATGTACTATACAAAAAAATAGATGAACTATAAAAACATTTCGTATTTTTTTTTTTATTTTGTAAGTCACACTGTACATTGGTATACACATACATATACCCAACCTGATGATTGGGAAATGGAAACTTAAGCAGGAAAAAGGATTGCTCTATGCACATTTGATGAGTGGTGGTGGAGAAAGCAAAGAGGATGTTGATGTAACATATGGTTTCCATGAACGATTTATTGAAACTTACCGGTACTGACAGGTCATTCCGTAGCCGAAGTCACGCCAAAAGCCAGTATCACGAGAAATCAATAGTTGATCCGTTTCAGGTGGTACCTCCTTACCCTGCAGCGTATACACAACATGTGGATTGTACAAGCTGAAGACAACTGGATAGTAGACCTGCAAATGAGCAACAGAGAGGATATACAGTTGTAAGTTGTCTGTAGCATTCTCCGTATCCACCTAGGTGAGGTGGATGGAGTACCTAGGTAATCTAAATGAAAATCACTAACGTATTTCTGCAATAAGAAAGTTTCCAGGATAAATTTTCTCCTTCAGTAGGCAGGCGAAACAAGTGGGCGGATAAATCCTATTCAATGAAATTGTGGGGAAAAACTTAAAAGGACGAAGGAAAACAGAAGCAAAAAGAAAAATTAAATAAATTGGCCAGATTGTGATTTCCTCTTTTATTGGGTTTATGCAAACAGCAGAGAGAAAGGAGCACCAGGTGCAAGTAGCAAACAAGTGGATCTTTTCTGAACACCATGTTGTGCCTGGAGTTCTAAGATTTAGTTGAAGATGTGCTTAGGATAACAGAGATGACATCAGAAAAAGCATACCGATTTCTTGCAAATGTGCAATATTCAGCTTTAAGAGGACGAGGGTTTATGCAAGTAGCGCTCAAAGGGATCATTTGCTGATAGTAAGGCTGTTCAAAATCCAATTAAAAGAAATATATTTAGGAACAAATGTTTCTGGAAGTATGAAAAGTTGTATTTTGGCTTGGAACATAAAGACGAGTTGCGATTAAGTTTAATCAGAAAGGTTCTGTAAACGATTTCCTACTAGCAAATATGTATTAAACTTATCTCAGCAAAAGCAAAACTTATTGCCAGTGATAGAATACACATTCTGTAACAGTGCCCGTGTCGGCATTATGATAACACTATGTGGACAGCGGACGCAACCGGCTCAGCCGCAATATGGACTTGCGGCAAAAGACCCTTTCATGAAACAGAGATTAACACTAACACATTCTACGTTCGGGCCAAAATCGATAGCTATCACATATACAGCTGTTATGCTCCACCGAGTCTTAAGATCGAGGAATATGATAGCTTCCTAGATAGGTTGACAATGGATGCCAGAGGTCGAAGTCCGGTTTTCATAGCCAGAGACTTTAACGCATGGGCCACAGAATGGGACTGCCCAAGGAAAAACAGGAGGGGAAACAAACTACTGGAGGCCTTAATGGTCCTTGACGTAGTGCTCTTAAACTGCGGTAATGAACACACTTTTAACAGAAATGGGACAGGCTCGATAATCGATCTTACTTTTGTAAGCAAGTGCCTTGCTCGGAGAACATGGAAGATCAGCCTTCACTATACTCACAGCGACCACCAAGCTATATTGTGTGAAACGACGAACGAAGAAAGGCGGCGCCAAAATACATTAAGAAGAATAGTCAACAGACTAGGGTGGAAGACAAACACATTCGATGAAGAGGCTTTCGCCCTTATGTTTGCAGATGCTACGTTGACGGGTTCGGCCAACGAGAAGTGTGTGCAGCTGATTACCCACTTTACAACGGCGTGCGATGCATCTATGGTAAGAAGAAGGATGAATACACACTACTCATCAGTTTATTGGTGGAATGAAGATATTGCGCCGCTACGCGCTAAATGTCACCGCGCAAGAAGACAGTGCCAGCGCAGCAGAGGAAGAGACGATTTCACCGAGTTCCACCACAGGTATAAAGTAGTGCGAAAAGAGTTAAAACCAGCAATAAATACCAGCAAACGTCGAAGCTTCGTCGAGTTATGCAAAATAAAAACCTCTGGGGGAGAGCGTACCAATTGGCGATGAAAAAGCTCAAAGTTTTTCGAGCCCCATCCCCCATATGCTCAGATGTATTGAAGCAAATAGTCGAAGGCCTGTTTCCAAGACGACCGGAAATTTCACTGGAGGACGAGGCGCCTACAACAGCTCAATAAACTCATAGGATAACTGCACAAGAAATTCTAGAGGCGTGCATCAGGTTTGGGAATAAAAAATCCCTTGGACCGGATGGGATCCCAAATGTAGATCTGAAAGCGGCGATTAAAACCAGAATAGACTTGTTTGTGCACATTTATAACACCTGCCTGATCAGTGGAAGAAGCAGAGGCTCGTGCTACTGCCCAATGGAGGTAAACCCACAGGAGATCTATCAGCCTATCGCCCTCTCTGTATGTTGGACACGGCGGGAAAAGTGCTTAAGCGAATCATCGGTTACAGGTTGGAAGCAGCGATTGAAGAAGCAGGTGGACTATCAGCACATCAATACGGATTTCGAAAAGCACGTTCGACTGTTGATGCCATTAAGGAAGTGGTTGATACAGCGAAAAGGGCCATCGAAGGAAGACGATGGAGAAGAGGCGCAAAGCAGTACTGTTGCGTCATAATACTGGACGTTAAGAACGCTTTCAGTATCGCGAGCTGGAAACAAATCCTTCAAGCGCTTCGAAGCATGCGCATACGAACTAGCATCAGGGATATTTTAAGAAACTATTTCCGACAAAAAGTGCTGCTCTGTGAAACGGAGGATGGTGTGAAAAAATACGTAGTCACTGGAGGAGTCCCTCAGGGCTCTGTCCTGGAACCAACACTATGGAACCTCATGTACGATGGAGTCCTACGTCTTGAAATACCAACTGAGTCTAAAATCGTGGGATTTGCGGACGACATCGCTATAGTTGTAACTGAAAAACAATAAGAAGAAGTTCTTGAAATTAGCAACGAAACCATCTCAGTTGTTCGACGGTGGCTAACATCAGTCAACCTCATGCTAGCAGAACACAAAACGGAAGCGGTACTTATTACTACTATAATAGAAAGCAACTGGAAACCATCACGCTCACAGTAGGTGGGCATGAGATAGAATCCAAACCAGCTATCAAATATCTTGGCGTTATGATTGACTCAAGGCTTACATTTAAAAAGCATCTGGAGTGCATAAGCAGCAAATCCTCTCGTGTAGGTGTCGCCATTGTGCTGATTATGCTGAATATAGGAGGACCAAGATACAGCCGAAGACTACTCTTAGCTAAAGTAGTCACATCCGTAGTCCTATACGGATCACCAGTTTGGGCCGGAGCTATGAAAGTGGCTTCATACAAAAGAAGAATCACAGCAGTAAATCGACTAAGTGCACTAAGAGTGAGTAGCGCTTTCCGCAAAACCTCGGACTACGCAGTTTGCCTTATCGCAGGAATGTTTCGCATTGATACACTGGCGGAATAACTTCAATTTAACACAAATACTTACGGGACATCTTTCACAGCCAACGTTTCCACCTACGAAGAGAAGCACTACAAACAGTACTAGGAGAAACACCGACGGAAATTTTTGTGAATCACATGCTAGAATCGGAAAACAGGTGGAACGCAGTAAGCTCTTAGGGCAACAATGTATGCCAAAAGTTGAGGAGACTTGAGCGAGAAAAAAAAGAGAGCGAAGAAAACGCAAGAAGCAACAGAGTGGAAGCGAGCGGGCGCGCAGCTATACATCAAAATGTACCTACGCAGACGCAAAGACAGGCGGACATATGTACATATGCGGCCACAATGGCACGCAAACGCGTAACCATTATTATGAGCCAAGTAAAACTACTGAAACGTAAGAGAAAAGAGTCCAAAAGGACTAACACAAATCCAGATGACAAATTTTGACAAGAACTTCCTCGTCACCACCCCCTCCAGATCACTCTGGAATAATCCACTTCTACACTGACAGCTCAAAAATCAAGGACGAAGTTGGTGGAAGCGTTTTCTCTGACAGTTTTAATCTTAAGCTATCCTTCCGTCTCCCAAATCATTGTAGCGTATTCCAGACGCAAATAATCTATAAATTCCTTAGTAGCTCTAGACTGCCGATCGTTTCTCGCGGAGATGGCTGAACAGTTCGATATGTGTTGGGTGCCGGGGAATAGGGACATTCCAGGGAATTGTAAGGCCGATGAACTCGCCAGAATAGGAACAACTATACCCACCCTGCCGGACAAATGCTCCTTAAGTATACCAATCGCTACTTGCAAATTCAAATTTAAGCTGAATGCTATCGGGAGTACAAATCTTAGGTGGATAAGTGGACCCATATGTCTAGCGATAAAACAGATTTGGCCAAAGCTGGATCCAATGGGGTTTTTCCTAACACTTGGCGAAATTCGTATTAAACACCAATCTTTAAGAACGGAGAAAGGTCCAATATTAAAAATTACCGGGGTATTGCATATCGGTATCGGCTATACCCAAGCTTTTTGAAAAAATGGTGTCTGGCAAATTGAGTGTGGAAATAAAGTTTGTCGTAAGTGAGCATCACTTACTAACTTACTTACTTAGGTGGTGCTACAGTTCGGGTGGACCTGCGCCTCCACCAACAAACCTCTCCATTTAGCTCAGTTGCTAATTGCTTCAGTTGCGCACTCCAAGTTGTTCGGGGACCCTTTGACCTTGTGCGCACCACCTACGGTGAGGATTCCTTCTACTGCAGCGTCCCTCCGAATTAGATTCGAAGGCTCTGCGGGCCGGAGCGTTGATATCCATTCGATCTACATGTCCTAGCCATCTCAAACGTCCAATACGCAGTTTTTTGACTAGGTTGATGTCGCTGTACAGCTTGTTTAGTTCGTGATTGAATCTTCTCCTACAAAACCCGTCAACGCAAACAGGACCGAATATCTTACGAAGAATTTTTCTCTCAAAGCGACCAAGGATATCTTCATCCTCTTTTAATAAAGTCCATGTTTCAGCGCCGCAAAGCAGGACTGAGATGATCAAACTCTTATACAGTCTCTTTAGTTGTTCGAGATGGAGATTTACCGTTGAATTGCCTTATACTCGCCCAAAGAATGAATGATTTCTGCGCTGATGTAGTTCTCAGAGCTTATAGCAGAGCCAAGGTAGACAAAGTCCCTTACTACCTCGAATTTATAGCTGCCCACGGTGACGTTCTGTCCAATTTGTCGGTGTTGATTGTCCCTTCTTGTTGAAAGCATTTACTTGGTTTTACCCTCGTTTATCGCTAAACCCATTCTGCTTCAGTGCTTGCAAACGCATCGGTGACAGCCCGCTGAGTTCTTCCAATTATGTCAATATCGTCGGCTTGTGCACGCAGTTGTACGGACTTTTGATAGATTGTACCTCTGGTGTTGGCTTGTGAGTTCCGCACAATCCGTTCAAGTACAAAGAAGTCGCAAGACAGCGCGTCACCTTGCCTAAATCCTTTTTTGACATCAAAGGTCTCGGTGAGGTCATTACCGATCTTGATGGTGCAGCGAGCGTTCTCCATCGTCATCATGCACAGACGAACAAGTTTGGCAGGGATGTCAAAACTAGACATGGCTCTATATAGCTCTTCTCTATAGATGCTGTCATAGGCGGCCTTGAAATCGATAAAGAGATGGTGAGTATCGATTTGGACTTCTTGGGTTTTCTCCAGGAACTGCCGAAGTGTGAAGATTTAAACGATGGTGGACTTTCCCTAAAACCGCACTAATAGGGACCAATCAGGCTGTTGACAAAGGATTTCAGGCGTTCACACAATATCGCAGAAATGATCTTATATGCGGTGTTGAGGAGACTGATGCCTATATAATTTGCGCAGTTGAGGGGGTCCATTCATCAGGCATACACTCGTCGGACCGAATCTTAGAGATGAGTTGATGTATACTCTCTACCAGTTCATCACCAGCTGCCTTGAGAAGTTCGGTCGGTAGCCCGTCAGGTCCATCAGCCTTGTTGGATTTTACCATGAATATTGATATCCTCACTTCGTTTTGGTCAGGTGGATGGAAGTTTTGACTATTATTGTCTATGCCGAATGGTTTATTCTACCTGACAGCAGGATGTTGGTCTTCGTCGCCGTTATACAGTCCGCAGAAGTAGTTTTTCCATATTCTCAGCACCGACTGTGATTCTACTACGAGGTTTCCATTTTCATCTCCACAGGTTTCTGTACGCGTATTGCTTCTCTGACACGTTCTTTTTACCTTTTGGTAAAAGTTCCGTACATTGTTACTCCAGGAACTTAGCTCTCAATATACTCGATCGCGCGCTTCTCATACTCTTTCTTTTTCTTTTGGAGAAGCCGATGTTCTTCCCATCTCTTCTGCTCCTAGAGCGAATTTGTTAGCGAATTTATCCTTGATCCGGATAGTCATAGCACGCTCGCTCACGTGTCGGAAGCTTAAGAGTTCTTGCCTAAGTCTGCCGCGTATAACAAACTCGCATCCGAATAAGCGCTGTCTGTTGCCTCTGTAGCAATCACCGTAGTACATGTCACAGTTTTTCGTCCTCTTTTTACCCGGCCCATTCCATGGCACTTCCTGGATGGCGGTTATATCAAGCGAGCATCAGCATGGTTTCTTAAAGGGTATATCGACAACTATTAATCTTGCTGATTATACCTCTTACATTCTTCTAGAAATGGAAAAGGGAAACCAGGTTGATGCGATCTACACCGACTTCAGCAAAGGTTTTGACAAAGTTGACCACGGCCGACTTGTATTTAAATTAAAAAAGTACGTCATACATGCAAATTTATTAAAGTGTAAATATCATAGGTCAAAGAGATCATAGGTCAAAAAGGCGAACCCCACAGGGGGATCAGTAGAAATGCAGTGAAGTGGGAGGGTTATGATATCTTGTTTTCGGATTATAACCTGACCGAAATAGGAAGAAAATAGGAAGAAGAAGATCATATTTGTCAAAAAGAACTCAATGTGTCAGGTTTTGTGATGCCATTTCTCGTCAAATTTATGTCACCTCTAGAGTTCCTCGAGGTAGCCATCTTGGTCCCCTCTTATTTTTACAACTCATATCTGCAACTCCTTATTATTCGGAGGGTTCAGATATCTTTTATATGAGCTTTGCCACAATGTGAAAAATATAAAATATTTGCTGCATACTTTGAATTTGTTATATTTTTATTATTTGCTGAGCTTCAAGAACCACTACACCAAAAATCTTTCTCTCTCTCTCTATCCATTCTTCCAACGACCGCACTGTGTGTAAACATGTTAAAGGTATTCATAAGCCTTTGAGTGCGCGCAAATTATTTAAAAAAAAAAATGTATTCATTTAAATCTAAACGGTTTACGAAAAATAAATTTAAATATTATTTATTTGAAGACTTCTGGGCGTCAAGGTCGTCATTTAACAAAAGATTTTACAAAACTGCCAATTCCAATTCACAAGTTAGACACTATAACTATATAAGTTCTGAGATCCTGTGCATATTGTTATTCCGCACAACTGCATGGCAAACGAATTGAACAAAAATAGGAACCCTTGACTGCGGAAAAAGAGCTGCATATACCGATTGGAATAGTACAAATTCTTGATGCTATCACTGGAACAGGCTAATGAAAGACGGTGCAGTCTTACTGCATGTAATCACCCGAGGCATACGTCGCCCTAGTGTGTTACATATTAATAGAGCACACATAGATATCCTAATCGGGATACTAACAAGTCACTAAGCAGACCAATGAAATATGCTGCGACTGTATCGATGAAAAAAAAGGAAGCACCTTTGCTACGAGTATGTAGCTGTTCAGTGTTATCGTTAATAACTTCTTCAAAGTATTCCTAGATATTGTCGATTCGGAAATCAATAAAATTTGGAAATGAAAATGGTTCCAAGAGAACTGGAAATGACCTGCACATGTGATAGCACAATTGACTTCTTCTGGTCTACGTGAATTCCGATTAAGATTGATAGCTACCTAACTAAAAAAAAAACTTTGTAGCAGTTCAATTCAAAGACGTTGAACTGAAGGTCACTTCTCGCATCCGAGACATCTTCATCAGTTTTTAATTTCCCAAGTTTTTTTTTTGTTGTAACAACATGACTTTTGGGAATTTCAGTATCTAAAAATATAAATATCTTGAATAAGCATTAAGTATCTGACATGCCTACTACGACAGGACATCCATCACCTTTCCCAAAACCATTCACACATCCACAGAAATCAATAGCACAGCATTCTCCAAATCTTCCACCTGACACAATAGTTTCAAAGAAATCACAAAAGTCAACAAGAAAACCTACTCCTGCCTATCCCTCCACCTCCTCTGTCAGTGATTTCATCATCTTTATCCCAACAATGACGACAAACCATTCAATTAAATAAGGAGAACAGCCCCGACTGAATGGAGGGAACTTTTCCTCGAAAGCATTTTCCTATCACATGACTAGGTAACCCATTGACAGCAGTACACCAATGTGTTTGGCTTTGGCGAACAAATACACTCCATTCTTACTGTATATAGCTCCTTAACGTCACAAGTCAAAATTCCCCAAACTTGTATAGTTAGTTTGCTCAATTCCTTTCGAAAGGGTGCTTCCTTCTTCGACTTATCGCTCCTTGCCGTAAAAGTTTCTTCTTAAATCGATTATAAACATGGGAATGAAAACCCGAATGAAATCGAATTCAAAAAAGGACGAACAAGTGAACACACACAAACAAAAACACACCATCACCATTCGACAAGAACATGAAGTGCAAAACTAAGGACAAAAAAAAAAACAAATTTCCAATGAATTCAAGAAATCTGTCGCAGAGGCAGGGACTACCTTTTCTCGAATAGACAGAGAATCATGTGTGTATAGAGAGATATGCTAGTAGTTTGTTGTCGAGAGGAGTTGTTATCCTCTTCGTTTCCTTCCTTCCTTTCTTGCCCAACCTACCCTACTGTCGGCTATTTTTCATGTTGCACTTTGTTGGCCATCAGAAACACCAAGAGCAGGAGAGGTAGGTAAAGAATTGACACGTAAACTTGCAGTTCTTGTGAAAAGTTTTCCAATTCCCATGGCAAGGCTATTGCTATCACCATCCCTCCGAGAAAAGATAAAAGACATCCTCTGTTCATTCTTCTTTGGTAATGACGTACCAATGGAGTATCCTTGTGCAGTGTTTTGTTACTATTAAAGGAAGGAAATTGCCTACCTATCTAGTGTATACCCTCTGCACTGCAGCAAGTAAAACCTGAGTAGGTAGTCCTTACCAGCTGAGCCTCAGAATTGTTTGCTCTTTTTCAGACGACTCTCTTCTAATTTCTCCTTACTGCATGTGGTAGAATATTGCTGTCGAAGGACATGAATTGCCTGTAAGTTGTAGCACTCTAGCCTGTTGGCTAGGATCCAACTGATGCCAAACAAAAGTTTTAATCCCATTATTAGGTATACGGCGTGTGTGGTCCTGGAAGAGTATGGACAGACTCCAACGGATATCCTTAGGACATGGGTACGTACAGGTCGTTCTTTGTAAACACTGCTTCCTCGTCGATATGATGTGCGGGGTGTTGTAGCTTTTAAGTAGATAAATTCACTAATGACGCTGTCACCCCTCAATTGTCCGAGCTATGTTCTGATTGCACACACTCACACACATACACGCGATTGTGATCCATCTGCGATGTAGCGCAATTAAATTGTATATCGCTAGGGGTATTATCGCTTCTTGAACATGCTGCAGTGTTTGAACTGCACTTGTACGGGGTGTGCATTGCGAAAAGCGAGAGATCCTGGATATACCGCATGGGGATGCTTTACACGACAGAGAGGCCTTACCTATCAGCGCGTTTGCTTGGATAATGGATGTGTTTGCTATTGATGGTTGAGTTGGTCGGTAGGTTCCTTTAACTCGTGGATGCAGGGTGGCTGAGTGTTAACATCTGGACTTATGGTGGAAGATGGAGATTTATAGAGAATTATGTGGGCATTCAGTATCAGTGCATTGACTGATGTATGGGGAACTAGATTTTTATTGGAAATGGATAGTTAAAGTTTTCAACACTTTAACTATCCATTTCCAATTTGATGCTTTGAATTATAGTGGAACTACTTTTATATAACTTTCTTCTTATTCGGCTTGGTTGTTGGTACACATGAGGGAATCCATGATGAACAGTCTAGTATTTTGGGTAAAGGTGAAGAAATATTTGGGAAGCACGCCACTAAAGTTTATGGTGGATCCCGATAGTATACATTCTTGTGGAAGTCGGATAATAAAATGCTCGGAATATCTATCCGTCTGTCGGATGTCTATTCAAGCTATCGACAGCCTTTCTGTCGAGGCCGAATGGCATTGGATAACTCTCGCTGCTCGATCAAAGACAAAAGAACATAACCGATACTTTTAATGTTAGAATTCATTGACCTAATCGGAATGACCGAGTGACCCTTCAGTGAGGCATTGTGTAAAAGTAGCGTAGTCTAGATATTTAAGGTGAGGTACCATAAGAACATCAAAGTCTCCCTACACCATTGTGCAGTAGGTTTTGTAATATGCATATGCCACCGAAACCTACCGCTTTATATTTTTGATTACACTTAAGGCGGCTAAAATTTCTGTATTATTGGGATGCCCGGAGCGTATTCGTCTCTTTGAGACTTTTTTCATCAGAAAGCATCAGAGAACCATCTAGATTCTAGGTTCTTTACTAGATGTTGAATAGAGCGTTGACCACTTTCTACCTTCCTTCTAATCCTATACATGGTCCTTCTACATAGTCAGTCACCACTTCCCCTGCCTCTTAGGCAATTTGATAAAATACGTTGCATCTGTTACGTTGTACACTACGCTGCAAGTATCTCCTCTTCATGCGGTATTAGAACTTGAGCTCGACGTCCAAGTGAGATATGGTCTTTGATCCACATAAATGTATTTACAGACAGCCAAGTGCTGTGGGAATTGTTTGCATTAATCTTACAGAAATTCGCACACTGGTAGCAAAACAAAAGTCAATTGCTTGGTTCAAGCTTATTACAAACTTTCCATTACTCCAGGGCCGAAGCCTGTCGGTATTGTACTGTATCTATCGGTTGAACTTCATTGGTCCTACCCTTGTAGGAGGCACCGACTAATTTCTTATCGGTCAGTTTAGTTCGATGATCCGTTATTTATTTTATTTAGCGCATAGTATAAATATATTTCCAACTCTCACCTATGGTCATGAAATTTGGGTAGTGACCGAAAGAATAAGATTGCGGATACAAGCTGCCGAAATGAGGTTCCTTCGCGGTGTTGCTGGAATAACTCGTAGGGATCGAGTGCGCAACACCAGAGTACGCGAGGCGCTCAATGTTGAGCAGCTACTTCTCCGAACGGAACGATCTATGCTTCGATGGTTTGGTCACGTAGTGCGTATGCCCCCAGACCAGCTTCCAATGCGTGCCATGGTGGCCGTGGCATCAGGCAGGCGACCCCGCGGTAGGCCTAGAAATAGATGGTTGGATCAAGTCCGACATCTCTCCTGGAGCCGTCCAGGGATTCCTCCTGATGAGTTGGAGTCACTGGCGGAGGATCGAGGAGGATGAAGGGTCCACCTGAGCATCCTACCCCCGCGACCCTCATGGAGGATTAGCGGGCCATTGAAAATGTATGTATGGAATAATATTACATGTAGATATTGTATAATATTTAGATATAAACGAAAACAAAAAAAAATTGTTCCAGCTTATTGCACATGAGTGTATTTTATGTTATATTTTAACATCTAAGTTCTTTAACCAGTTCTCAGCATCAGGCGATACTTTGTGGATGTCTATATTCCATGTAAATGACTTCAGTGGGCAGTCTAATGTGATATGTTGGATGGTCTGTCTTGGTATTCCGCAGTCACAAGCACTTGATGAAATACCACCCCATTTTAAAAGAGCGTCGGCACACCGGCTATGGTTGGTGAGCACACGGTTTAGCTTTACCCATAGGTGACGAGGTAGATTCTGACCAGGAACAGGAACAAATGGGTCTTCTACTACAATACCATTTCTTGGTGTGAAATTCCTCCACTGCTTCTTCCATTTCTCATTTAGTTGGAAATTTGAGCAGCCTGAAGCTGTATACATTGGAGGTTTTCTCGATTTGAGTCGAGGTCGTCGATTTGTGAAGACTCTTAGATCCTGTTGTGTGGGGAGATCTGGGTTTACACATATTTTTCGTATTTTTTGATAAGTGTATTTGAACGTCTCAGGTCAGGAGGTGCGATGTTGCTCAGCACAGTGAGCCATGGAGTAGGCGTTGACTTGACTGTTCCGGATATCACTCTCATAGCTATATGTAGTTGGTTGTCAACTTTTCTATTGTGGGCACTGTTAGCCCATACTGGTGCCCCGTATTCAGCTGTTGAGAAGACTAAACCTAAAGCGGCAATGCGTAGGGTTGATGGAGAGGCTCCCCAATTGGTTGACGCAAGTCTTTGGAGCAGATTGTTCCTTGTTTTCAGCTTTGCGCAAGTACGAGTATTTAACAGATGTTTTCTGAACGTTAATGATCTGTCAAGCGTAAGACCCAGATATTTTGGGAACCAGTTGTGTCGCAGTGTGGTTTCATTGAATTCTGCTTGCAGTGGTATCCTCGCTAAGTTGTTGTTAAGGTGGAAGGACGCCGTCTCGGTTTTATTCAGGTTAATCGTTAGTCTCCATTTTTTTTAAATATTCACCTAACGCTTTGAGATCATTTTGTAGTATACCTTCTGTGTCTTTTTTTATTTTTGGTTTGGGTTGTTAGAGCAAGGTCGTCAGCGTACTGAAATTTTCTGCATATTGTCTCGGGTATATCAGACATGTAAAAAATTAACAAGAGAGGGGATAAAACTAAACCTTGTGGTAAGCTGTTATTCAGCTTTTTCATCTTGCTTTCCGTGTCGTCTATATAAACTTGGAATGTTCGGTTACTAATGAGACTAGATATCCTCTTGCAAGGAAAAACTTTTAGTAACTTATAGATAACTCCAGTCCGCCAAACAGTGTCATACCATATGCTGCAGACAGATCTACAAACACAGCTGATGTCTTTAGTTCCTTTTCAAACCCATTTTCAATATTTGTAGTCAGCGAAAGTACCTGGTCCACACAATTTCGACCTGGGCGAAAGCCAGCTTGTTCTACTGGGACCATCACGTTTACGCTTTGCTCAATAAGTCTCTCGAGAAGGTTGTAACTAATGCTTAGCAGCGCTATGGGACGGTAGCTTTCACCATCCTTGTGTGCTCTTTTTCAAGATTAACCTTTGACGTCTCTACAATATGTTTAGCCACTAGTTCAGGTAAAATCTTTGATTTTCTAGGGGTTATTGCATTTGCTCCTCCTAACTTGTGTAATAGCCCCCAGGCCTTCCTACTTGAAGGAGTGAAGTTCATATTTCCCACCGTTTCCGACCATTTATCTAAACGAGCTTTGTCTAGTGAATTTAGAAGGCTGGTCGCAATGGTTGCTTCACCAGTATTCAAAAACTCTTGGTAAAGTTGTGCACTTTTAGTACTCCAACCAGGTACGTATTCCTTTCGAAAACCTCTGGGGATGTGTTTCTTAGCAGTTGAAAGAACGATGCCCACAAACCGTTTGTAGTAGGCAACTGATGGAGGTATCTATCGAATATTGGCGTCCAGTTCTTTGGAAAAGTAATTTCAAGCAGCTTTGCGGAAATTCCATCTGGCGCGGGGAACACTATTGATAAGAGGAATTTTGATGCTCGTATCAAATACAATTGCTTGGTGTTGGCTATGTGGAAAGTTTGATAGGACGTTTCTAGATGCTTGCAACGGTTGGAACTCAGAGTTGCTTGTTACAAAGCACAGGTCAGGATTATACCCTCGTTGCCACCTTAATGAACGGAAAGTGTCCCTGTCTCTTGCGTCGAAAATTATAAACATCTCATTAGCTTCTTTGATTGCGAGCAACCGAACATTCTCTATAGATGATTTTGCGTACGTTGCAATACCATATGAACGGTGGTAGTGTGCACCAATCAGCGAGAAACGATTAATCTTGCCTCGCGATAATAGTTGCCCCTTGTCTGCGCAATGGGTTTCTTGAAGTGCAATTACGTACACGTTATTTTCTTTCAATAATCTAGCTAATTGGTCAGACCTGCTAATATCCTCAATGTTAAGTTGACAGATACGGACTGATGGTCCAATGTCTCTAGTCGTATGGCTCTGAAATGTGCCGATTTTAGGATGATTGCATTGAAAAATGTTCATATTCTATTAGTTACTTTGCCAGGAGATCACAGGTGCATTCTTTTCGAAATGTTTGGCAACCATCTGATGATCCGTTGAAACCAACTCTTATGCTCACAGAAGTTTCCTGCAATAGTAAGGTGGATGGCATTGCATAAAGCTTCAAACAATTTGCCATTGCCCACAATGACTTTCAAATCCCCCATTAAGATGGCGATATCGCTGTCGATATTTCTGCCAGGAGGTCACACTGGATGATGTTAATTTATCCTACTCCACTCTGATCATTAGTACCTGTTCAGTCGCCAACATGTTACCACGATAATGAGGATTTGGCATATAGCTGGAGTTGACTACGTTGCTGTAAGGGGGTTTTCCAGAGTTACCAATTTTTTATCGCATGAATTCATATGCGAACTTTATGATTATAAAATGATTGTGCAGAACTTCTTTCCCAGAGTCAAGCAGAGTCTTCATATTTCAGAGTTTTAGCGCAGTCACAGTTCGATGACCAAATGTCGTCAACAAAATATCATTCTATATCTAATGAAGTTTCATTTGCTTTTCTGTCGCAGAACATTCGTTATTCATCGTTCGCTATTCGCAAATTTCAGATATAACCACGTGAAAGTAGCAATAAGTTGGTTTCCGCCATATTACCTGTTGGCTACATGGGCCCTTAGCGATACCCATATAACTATTGAAAAAGAGTGAGAGAAAGGCAAATTTATAGATTTGTACGAGATACTTCGACTTGGCTCTTTGATGTGGTTCTGTCCGTCTCAAATAGGAATCTTGTTTAATCGGATTTGTTGCAGAAATCCACTATCATCGAGATGGGTATATGTACCCGTTGCTCTAATTCTTCAAATTAGGATCTGTCTAGTAGGCTTCGATAGAGTTGACTGATTCCTGGACAATGGCATTGAAAGTATGCGTTGTCTTCCTCAACTTTCGGGTCGTCGCAACCTCTACAACGTGCTGCTATCTTCATCTTCCCTGAGTGGTTGCAACAAGTTACGTTCTGTTATAACACGTGTGGTAATGGCTCTAGAAGACCTGTTTAGGGCTAACAGTTTTTCAAATTGTTTGATGTGTAACTTCGGCCATAGCGCTTAGAGGTTTTGATATTTTCCCATATGCTTTCTGCTATGTTAAGCATTATATTTGTTATTTTAAATTTTACGTATGATAGTGGAACTTGGGCTCTTTTGTCTGTTAATGATGCACAGAGTTCGGAGCCAGTTCGGGCCAGCTTATACGCTTTTTCATTCCCGCTAATGACATTGTGACATGGTGCATTTAATAGCTGCTTGACTATCAACATAAATGGAGATATCTTCCTGTTATATATTCAATAATCTGCATGAACTTATGGATGTGGATATGCCGATTTTATCCGAAAAAGAACCTGATCCGGCAGCATTATCCATCTTGGGCCCGTCCGTATAAATCGTTATTTCAGAATCATGTGACGGTATTATATTCTCACTCGTCCCTACTGTGTATCCAATTAGTATTATCATGCGATTAAGGTTCCTATAGGAAATCACGAAGTTAGTTGCCTCATCGACATATGAGATCGAGTGAAGTATTGAGCTGTGACGATGTGTTCTAGCCTTCCAATAATTAGTAGCCTTATGGCAAACAGCTTTTTCTGCTGTAATAGCTTTAATAAATAGATCTATGGGGAGTATATGGTAAACTGGGGCACATTCGTCATCGGGACACATTCGGCATTGCAGATTTTACTAAGATCACCGAGGTGTAAACCAATCATTTAAACGATGAAGGCATCCTCCGGAGAACATATGGGATGCTATGCAGTTTGGAAGCTCTAGTTAGTTGGGAAAGAAAGTTACGAGTGGTTGTTTATTTGTTTGTTCCTGCTTGTAATTTTTCACTTCAGGTAAGTAAGCAATTTTTTATGTTGGTTTTGTGTAAATAAAAGGGAAATCTTATAAATAGTGTTATTGACGATTGAATTTTAAGTAAAATAATTAAATCAGCTTTGGCTTTTATTTTTTTTTTTTTTGGAAAATATATTGTAACATTGACTACAGGATGGTTTGTTTACCAAAAACTAAAACACTGTATCTCAAACTGTAGCAACGACATCTATTGCAAAACCTGCTACCAGTAAATATTCCAACCTGATGTGCTTACGTTCCACAATTGTTCCACACAATATCCCAATATTCCAGGATCCTCGATTCACCCGGAGAAACATCTAGCATGTTCTAGAACCCCTTGCAATTTCCTATAAATACCCATACCACAACCACCATGGACACAGTTGGTTATAAGTGCATACAGCGATTACAAGAGGGAGATTCGACCAGTGGTGAAAACAAGCGACGTATTGAAAGTAAATCTGTAGCGACAATTAAAATAAAGTGATTGAATACTGAGTTGAAGTAAAGTTAATGTTTGATAATAAATAAACGATTAAAATACACAAAAGACGGTTTTATTTAAATGAACCCCAGCAAGAATATTACAATATTAAAAAGAAAATGTAAGACACTGGGGTACATTCGGAAGAGGCACATTCGGCAAATGTCAAATGTACCCCTAAGTTTAATAATAAGACGTAGCTTACCTACATTCACCGCCATCAGCCGCAGTATTTGGCCCTTTCAAGAAATTCTGCCGAACATCTTGCAATGATTTCGTATGCGCCGATAAAGGGAAACAAATAGTTATTTATGATGTGCCCAAACTGACTAATCTGCGGTTCCGGAAGTCATTTGCATCGCAAAATATATGTGGCGGGTTTAGAACAACTGGAATATATCCCCTTGATTCGCAGGTACTTCAAGAAGGCATTCGAATTGGAAACAGAAAATGATTTAATCGTTCAGGTCAATGAAAACGTTACCGCATTAGAACCTTTGCTACCAGAACAAATGCAGCCAACGCAGCTGACATGCATCCATGCAAATATTACGCCTGAAATGATTCGCCCTATTCATCGCTTACATGCTACCAAGGTAACAGCAAGGAGCGGATCTTAACAAGCTCAACGGAAAAGCGCAGAGCAGAGGACAATGATGCCAGAAAGAGGTTTAACAAAGCCGAAACAAGTCTTAAAAAAAACCGCGCCCGTGAAAAGAGTTGTGAAGTTTCCAGCAAATCAAAAGAAAAAATGTATAATAGCTGCATCATCTGACGAAAGTGATAGTGATCGTGATTCAGATCAGTCAGACGGTGCATTTGCGGAAGACGAAAATTGTGAGACAGAAAAGTCGGAAGTTTCTAAAAATATTTTGACTGACTATTCTTTCGAAGTGGGAGAATACGTTCTTGTAAAGTTAAGTGGTAATTTAAAAAACAAGCTTATTATGTTGGGGAAATAAGTGAACAATTTTGCGATTCAACTTACAACATAAGCTTCCTTCGAAGAGCTAATACTCGATGCCGGACAAAATATTGCTTTAGCATTAAATTAAATAATTACTACGTTAAATAATTTCGTGCTTGTACGAGTACGATCTTTTATTTTTATGAAATGCTGTTATTTTTTTTATGAATTGCAATTTTTTCTATGTGATACAAATTTTATTAATGTTATGAATTATTCTGTTACGTTTTTCTATAAGTTTTGTTTTTGGAAAATAAAAAAAAATAAAACAATTTAAATAGCATTGATTCTTGCTTTTGGATCAAGAAAGCTTCTATGCCGAAATTGCCCTGGGAAGTGACGCATGTGCCCGGAACGGGGCGCATTCGGCGAAACGACTTTTTTTTCTTAATTAAGAAAACACGAAGGGTTTTATAAATGCTACGAATAAAATGTGTACTTTATTTCAAAGATAAAATAACAATGTTTCATACAACGTTTCAAGTTTCTAAATATGTTGACTAATTTCGGTTATATTTTTTGTGCCGAATGTGCCCCAGTTTACCATAAATATGTAAATTTGTCTCTAATCCCGTACTTGGGTTTGACTTGAGAGTTTCTGTTGTGGCTAGACATGCTGGTCCTTATACATTTGTTAGTAACTAGCGGTTTTTGAATTTGCATGCGGTAGTCCACCATGCGGTACAATCATATGTGAGTATGATTCTAACCACTGCTGTATGAAACCAGTGCATGCCATTCAGCGACGGCCCCACAGATCTTACTGTACGTCTACTAACTACTAACAGAAGTGCAAGATGCGTTTGTTTTTTAGCGAACCAACTTCTATCGGAGATGCTACTTCTAGGAGACCATTGTATAATCATCAGCAAGCGACTGATATGTGAGAGACAAACCAGCAAAAGTTCCGAACTGGATGCAAACAATATTCTACGAGCTGCTACCAAAGATGGGCCATACCATGAGGCGAATTTACAATCTTTCTGATCCGCTTTCCAATGGCCCAGTCACTCCTCGAATAAACCTTCACCTAAAAATAATGCGAATAAATGCATTGAATCTTAGCAGGAGCAGCGGCAACAAGAAAAAGAGAAAAAAAATCATTACGTTGCAACTATTCAATGGAACCCGATATGATATTTCAAAAGTGTGCTCGGATTGTATTGCAAAGTAAGACGAAAACAGATCAAATACCATACCAGCACCACCTTAGAACCTCATCGCTCTGCTTAGTAAGTAGGTTCTCATTCCGATAAAAGACGAGCTCCTGCTAAGAACACGCTAGTCTAATATCCTTACCCCATTATCCCCTCAAAGAAAACATGACCTAAGCAAATTGGAAAGTGTTTTCTGTCCATCAGAACGCAGTTCCAATATTTACCTCCATTCTCCATAGAAACTTGCACATTTAGTTCGCCCCCGTTAAATCGCATTCATCTTCTCTAGAATTAATTGCTTTAATGGTATTATCACCAACATCAAAAACAATTTACGATCCATCGCGGCACGAGAGAAAAAAAAAAAAAGACCAAAGAAAGCACGTTTTCAGCACAATTCAGCACTTCATTACAATTAATGCGATTATCTGGGTATCCAATTCTGGTGTGCTAGCAGCTCTCTCTCTTCCACCCCCAGGGCACACTAAGGACATGCATAACAATTGTAAATCCTCACAAAGAACTGAAAACGAAATGAACGAACGCACCAGAGTTGGCAAGCGGTGGCGGCGCGGCGTCCGGAATATCTCCCACAACAAATTACAAATTCCCACCCCCTTAACGGCTTTCTTTGTGGCATACACTCTATCCTTCCCTCCCGGAATTCGAATCGACGAAACTACAGCGAAGCAGGAAAAAAATAAGTGAAAAGGCTTACATCCTGCTTAGCTTGCAAATTAAACACGCCAACCAGGGAGGCCGCCACCGCATTGACTTCGTTCACCGCCTGGCCGGGCGCTTCAATCCTGCAAAGCAATTAAATAAATTACGCAAATGCGCTTACCTTTTTGCCGGCCTTTGCATTCCATCGACACCGGTCCAGGAATTTGGCACTGAACACAACATCGACGTCGCACATAAACAAAAGGACATCCTTACTCTTGTCATCCTTGTCCCAGACACGTTCGGCACCTACGCGTAGGCCTTTAGCTGCAAAGAAAAAAAAAAAAAAATGGAGAGAAGAAAGTTGAGAAATGCAGGCTTCAGGAAAAATGCTTTAAGTCAAATTGGATTCAAGTCGCCGGCCGGTCGGAGAGAAAGAGCATTTAAGTTGGTTAGGGTTACTTAAGAGAATAAACGAAGCTTGAGTGTAACCTTTGCGGTTTGAAAAATAGTCAGGGAAGTTATAGAAACTGAAGGGAAAAGGTCCCACTCTTTGGGAAGCCAAAATTAGGAAGGAGACTTATAAGCTTCCTGAAAGCTTTGAAGCACGTTTTGTTTTAACATAGGTTGTTCAATCACATCTGAAGTCTGAAATTCTTAAGGATTAGATAAGGTTAGGGTTACTTTTTGACTTAGAGGCTTATCGAAGCCTTATCGTTGTTACCATGCGAATTCCTCATTTCAACATTCATGAGGGAATGAGAACTCAAATTGCGACCGACCCAAAGCACTTGTCTAGTATATTCCAAAGATTCCCAGGAGTCAACTTAGGTAAGGTTAGGTGAGGTAGCTTTGCTAGCGGAGTCAGGATACACTTACACCAAAGTTAGGTTCATTGTGATGCCCTAACCGGAAGTTACCGGGTAACTAGAGAAAATATCTTCCCAGGTTGCTGATGCAAACCAGGCTATCCAGGAGCTGCGAAGACACAATATGAACAAGAGCGCAACTATCTTCAAAATAGCAGCCCAAAGAAGGAGGAATGCTCAGGAGATTCGGTAGCCAAAGTTCATTAACAATGCTCATGGCCAGCTTCTTGTGGATGACGAAAAAATTCTGCAGAGGTGGCGGCAGTACTGTGAAGAACTTTTAAATGAACAGTTTCCCCGGCTATACTTTGCAAGAGCCACCGCTAACTGTGAGCAAATACTCGACATTACAGTCGAAGAAGTTAGTGAGGCGGTCAAATGCTCCAAGAAACGAAAAGCGGTTGGGCCAGACGAGATGCCCACTGAGTTCTGGAAAAAGATAGGAGCCGTCTGGTTCAGATAGCTCAGAATTCTCATCCCCAAATTTGTGAGAGTAGATCCAATGCCGAATCAATGGAGGGAAAGTTACATTCTCCCTGTATACAAAGGGAAGGGTGATACGCGAAACTGTGATAACTACCGTTCGATCAAGCTGATGTCACACACCATGAAGATCGTTGAGCGGGTATTAGGTGGCCGACTACGAAAAATAATACGGCTATCTGGTAATCAGTGCGGACTGTCTCGGGTAAATCAACCACAGATGCAATCCAAAGTATAAGGATCATAATGGAAAAACATCGTGATTCCTTAAAGGATTTGCATATAGTATTGGTTGACTTTGAAAAGGCTTTCGACAGACAACCACGAGATCTGATATGGATGTGGTTCCAGAAACCTATATACAGATGATCATGGATATGTACGAAAAAGCAAAGTCAAGAGTAAGATACCCGGCTGGAGGAACCGAAGAGCTCCCAATCAAAATTGGGGTGCACCAGGGAAGCGTTTTAAGTCCTTTGCTCTTTATTACAGTCCTTGATTATCTGCTTGAAGGTAAAGTGATGGACCCCAAGGTACATCAGTTATTCTTTGCTGAAGATGGAGCCATCATAAGTGAGGATCCTACATCCCTGCAACGAGCACTTGATGTCTGGGTGGACGTTTTGGAAGGAAATGGGTATCGCATTAGTTCAAAAAAGACAGAGTACTTGTGCTGCCCGTTCTCTGATCCACTCAGGCCTATTCCAGACATTTATTTGAATGGAACAGTGCTTCCCAAGTGCGAAAAGTTCAAATATCTGGGATCTATGATCAATAGCAAAGCAACTTGTGATGACGACATCAATCATCGTGTAAGCGTAGGGTGAATGAAGTGGCGAGAAAATTTCGCTATCTTCTGTGACAGAAAAATGCCACCTAAGTTGAAAGAAAGGCTCTACACCGCAGTTGTGCGTCCAGCGCTCACATACGGTTCACAGTGTTGGACGATGTACCTATACAAAACGTATGAGAGTAAATTAACGGCAGCTGAGATGAAGATGTTTCGCATGACAGCAAGAGTGACAAAGCTTGATCGAATAAGAAGTTCGAAGATCCGTGGAAGCTTTCACGTCAAGGAAACTATCATACAAAAAATAGAGCGCAACCGGCTCAGCTGGTATTACCACGTTCAAAGAAGAGTTCATTTGAACCCTGTTAAAAGGCAATATCAATGCACGTTCCAAAGACATCGCGATGTAGGAAAGGCAGGCCTATAAACAACTGGATCACACAAATGCGACGACATCGGAGTTTCATTGGCCTCAGTAATCGAGTGATCCAAAATCGGCGGGCCTGCCGATATTTTCTGAGGTCAAATAGGCGAACCCCACAGGCGGATCAGTAGAAATGCGGTGAAGTGGGAGGGTTGTGATCCCTTATTTTCGGATCATAACCTCGCTGATAAAAGGAAGAAGAAGAAGTTAAATGAACCATTCAACCACCTGAACGATGATGGATAGCATTCCCGTCCACCCGACTACGACATATAGAGTATTGATGTCTTAACTTAAAGATACTGGAACTGACCATTCGCAAGGCTTTTTCAAGCAGCAAGAGATTACTTGGAAAGGCCAAATGTATGTCCAATGACTGCAAGAGCTGCTCGTGAGCTTTACGAGCAAAAGAGACGGGAAGAACATCGCCTTCTCCAAAAGAAGAAGAAAGAGCATGAGAAGGGCGCGATCGCGTATATTGAGAGCTTATACTCCAGGAACAATGTACGGAACTTTTACCAAGATGTAAAGATGAAAGTGGAAACCTCGTAGTAGAATCACAGTCGGTGCTGAGAATATGGAAAAACTACTTCTGCAGACTGTTTAACGGCGACGAAGACCAACATCCAGCTGTCAGGCAGAATTAACCATTCAACATAGACGATGATAGTCAAAAGTTCCGTCCACCTGACCAAAACGAAGTGAGGATATCAATATCCAAGCTGAAATCCAACAAGGCTGGTGGACCTGATGGCATACCGACAGAACTTTTCAAGACAGCTGGTGATGAATTAGTAGAGTGCATGCACCAACTCATCTCTTAGATTTGGTCATACAAGTGTATGCCTGATGAATGGAATCTTAGCATCGTTTGCCCGATCCCATCAACTGCGCCAATTGAAGAGGCATCAGTCTCCTCAACATCGGATATAAGATTTTTTCTGCGATATTATGTGAACGCCTGAAATTGTTTATCAACAGCCTGATACCAGCCCCTATCAGTGCGGTTTCAGGCCAGGAAAGTCCACCACCGATCAAATCTTCACACTTCGGAGAATCCTGGAGAAAACCTAAGAAGTCCAAATCGATAGTCATCATCTCCTTATCGATTTCAAGGCCGCCTATGACAGCATGTATAGAGAAGAGCTTTATAGAGCCATGTCTAGTTTTGACATCCCTGACAAACTTGTTTGTCTGTGCAAGATGACGATGGAGACGGGCTGTCACCGGTGCGTTTGCAAGCATTGAAGCAGAATGGGCTTAGCGCAAAATGGGTTTAGCGATAAACGAGGGCAAATCCAAGTATATGCTGTCAATAGTCAATAAGAAGGGGCAATCAACACCGACAAATTGGACAGAACGTCGCAGTGTGCAGCTATACCTTCGAGGTAGTAAGGGGCTTTGTCTACCTTGGCTTTGCTATAAACTCTAGAAACAACATCAGCGCAGAAATCAAGCGAAGAATCAATCTTGCCAATCACTGTTTTTTTGTGCTTATAAGGCAATTCAACAGTAAAGCCCTATCTCGAACAACTAAATTCTGTAAAAGACTGATCATCCCAGTCCTTCTTTACAGTGCTGAAACATGGACTTTATCAAAAGAGGATGAAGATATCCTTGGTCACTTCGAGAGAAAAATTCTTCGTAAGATATTCGGTCCCGTTTGCGTTGACGGGTTTTGTAGGAGAAGATTCAATAACGAACTATACGAGCTATACAACGACATCGATCTAGTCAAAAAACTGTGTACTGGACGTCTGAAATGGCTACTATGTAGAGCGAATCGACACCAACGCTCCGGCCCGCAGGGTTTTCGAATCTAACCCGGAGGGACGACGCAGTAGAGAACCTCCTCGCCGTAGGTGGCGCGCACAAGTTCAAGGGGACCTCGACCAACTTAGAGAGCACAACTGGAGGCAATTAGCTAAAGGCCGAGCTAAATTGAGAGGCTTGTTAGTTGAGGCCCAGGTTCACCCCGAACTGTAGCGCCACCTAAGTAAGTAAGTATGTCCAACGACTGCAAGCTCAGCATCTGTTGTCTGATCTTCAGACAAGAAGACTCTCGAAAGTGCTCCAATAACATACATCAAAACACAACATTAAAACATCTGTTGTGTACTTAGAACCATTTGTTCACAGCCTGGTTTAGGTTAATCACCGACCATTCACACTGCAGAAGATCTTGAAGGAGACCCTGCAAAATTCAGACCAACACCCACAACCATTTATCGCCATAAGGGCCGACTATGCCAGAGGTTATAGAGACGAATGCGTGGACAGAAATAATAATCATGAACGTCACTGTAGACAGCTGTAACTCTAAGGCCGTGACTGTCTACCTAGACCCCGGTTTGAACGATCATGTAAAGAATCAGATTTTGGTTATAAAGATGGGCACCTTGTGACTACAGCCACAACTCTTAAAAGAAAATAAGAAAAGAAGAGGTCCCCCAGCTCAAGGTAGGTAGGTAGATGTGGTGGTTCTTCTTCGAAAAGAGAAAACTCAAAGTCACATAAGTTTTCTACGTAGCTCGTCGAAAAAGTAAATGCCAAGAGCCCTCAGCTGTCTATTAGCCAGAGCAAGAGAAGCGCTGAACAATTCTATGAGTATTTCTTCTTCCTCCCTACAACTCCTACAGAAGTCGTTGTGAAGTACCCCGCATGAAACAATACACCAATAGTGTCGCCTAAGACGCGGCTAGTGACCCTCTAATTATGGAAGACTGGCCAAAGTGCTCTCGCTATTAACCGTGTGTCTAGACTCGACTAATATAATTTATATTAGCTCTTTTAGGGGAAGATCCAGTTCCGACCCTTTCTTCGCAAGTGCATGAGCTTTTTGTTACCCAAGATTTTGTTACCATCCATCCACCCGCTAGTCAACATAGAATCACCGTATTGGTTACCGATATCTCGTTTAGATATCGCTTGCCGAGTTTCACTATCCTTGATTTGACTGATGGTAATTACAAAACCTTAACTCCAGCCCCAGTTGCAGTCCATTTTAGATCATCCAGTGAATAAGATCAGTTCCTCATAATTTGTGACAGTCTGATTGGACCAGTCGCTTCTACGAGTATTAAGAAAGCATTGAACCTCGTATCAAATATTAATGCCGATATCAGATAAATCAATATCTGCAAAATTGTTTAGCATACGAGTAGCTCACAACGACAGGATGGGCGAGTGGCTATGGGATGCTTCTGACTATAACGCCTTATACCTTAGTGCGATCATCACAGGTCGACTGCTGCAATAGAGATACAAAAGAACGAGTCTTAAGATAGCCTCTAGTGCTGCTTAGAGTGTCGATGTCGACTAAGCATCCAGTTATACTAAAGAAAGATCTCCTTTGTATCTTAGCTAGACCAGTGAAGTTGAACTTCTTATCGAAACCCTTCCACCAAACCGTCCCACCGTATGTCAAAAGAGTCTCACTGTCGCAGTTTGCAAGTACTGTTGTAAGAATCATTAAGAAATCGTTGAGTAGTAAGGCCCTCGTTAATCTAAGGATACTCGCTACAAGACTCTAACCATCCCAGTCCTGCTCTGCGGCGCAAGCGAATGAGCTAAAAATCAAACGTCGAGGAAGAAGCTGTTGGTTGTTTTAAGCTGAGGTTTCTTGGGTCTAAATGCTGGCTCGCACCAATCGCAGGAAAGCTAGGAACTGAAGAAATTCTTGTACGAAACTCTCAGGCATTGGGACGAAGTACAGAGCTTCGGAATTTAACTGAGTGCGCCCAAGCTATAAGAAAATAGACGCAATCCTGTCATCATAGGTCTGTCTACAGCTCTACATGAATTGATGGTATAAAAAATTAATCCACTAGTGAATAAGGAATAACTTATCAATTAAAATGCTTACCTCTTGAGAAAGTCTCATTGAGCGCCAGCAGTTTTAAATTCGACGAGTTTCCTCCGCTGTTCTTCATCGCCAGCACGCGACTCATTATGGACCTAGCCTCCGAGAGTCCATCCTCCCCGAAGTACACCACCGTCAGGTGCACTCTTCTATCATTCTTCAATGCAATCTTTACGAACTTATCCATGAAACTCTGGAACGTTGCCGTTCTGCCTGATAACGGCAGAATTATATGAATCAACTCCTTGTCGTGCACTTTAGGAAAGTTGATCATTTGGATTGTCTGCAGCGGCGCAAATGGTCTCATCACCACCACCTTTGTGGTACCACTACCACCATTGTTAGTCACCCCACCCAACTGATGGCCATTCGTTGGAGGATGTGCTAGCTCCTTTGCCCTGAAATACAATTCATATTGTGTCCCCGTTGTAGGTTCATTGCGATAGATTCCCTCTGTGAAATCATCCAAAGTGTACTTTGTACCCCCCGCTGTCGCTGTGGCAGTGGCATTTCTATTCAGACTCTCGATGGCTTTATTCAGCGCATCCAAGAGGTCCTTACGCTTGTATCCGATTGGCTTCTCGACCACCCGTTTGCCCAGACCCAACTCAATGGGATATACCCGGCTGAAGGTGAAGTGATTGAACGGAATCAGTTCGTATTCGTTGTTTAGTGGAAGTCCTCGCAGGATCTCCGCCGCCCCGACTTGCTTCCGAATGTAACTGCTGCAGTCATAGATTGAGCTCGTTGCCGCCGCTGCCACTACCGCTGTTTGTTGCTGCTGTCCTGTTGTGGTCGTTGCATTTGGTGCGAGTGGCTGCTGCAACAAATCCAGCTGTGGACCAAGTGCCGCTGAATTGGTAAAGTTAAGTGGCTGAGTACCTGTGTGTGAATGGAGAGAGGGAGAGAAAACAAAGTGAGGAACCGGATACGGTGCCATTGAATGGGCACTTACCTCGCAGTTGGATTAGTTGTAGTTTCAGGGATTTTATTTCGGATGTCAGTCGGGTAATTTCCTGCCGGTATTCCTCCTCCTTCTGACGCAGCAAGTCTATATACTCCTTTTGATCGGCGGCAGCCTTCTCCGCGTTGATGTTGCGCAACTTGTGTTGGTTCGGCGGCGGATGCTGTTGCTGTTGGTGTTGGGCGGCAGCGGATATCACTGGAATTTTGTTGAACTCTGTTTGAAAGGAGAGCAAAGACATAAAGGACTCAGTGATATTGATAGCTGGATGATGAATGAATTCAATTGATTGCAATTGCTGCTGTGCTGTGGGAGAAGGAGACGAATTGGCAGGATAATGCGTGTGGGTGTGTGTCGGTTGGGAATTTGATGAAATCTATTGGAACTAATTTTGTCCTTTGGAGGAACGTGGGTGGGTGATATTGACAGAATGGTTTGAATGAAACGATTTGGGATTTTAATTAGAAATTTCAGAAGCATTCGCATACAGACAGCGGGGCAATTGACAAAATTGGAAGTTTTGAGTGCTGGAATACGGAATAAGCCCGTAGGCGAGCGTGGGATGATTGATTGATTTGATTTGATTTCCAATCAAATTCATCACGAACTCAAAATGAGATGTGATTCAAATGGGAGTAAATTAAATTTGCGCCTGAGAGTTGATTCTGATAATGGCAGTGGTATACTTATTGGCTTAGTGCACTTAACCCGGGTCAATTATTTTGGTGCTTCAAATTAGGGAAGCAAAGAATGGTGATTTCAATTTTGAAAGAATTTGTAATAAGGACAGTTTTAGGATAGGTCAACAATTTGGAGGGTGCATTTCCCATAGAAATGTTGGAATAATATGTTCTGAAAGTGGATATTAACTATGAGCCTACTGGTATGCTGCATAATGTCTTTCTCTTTATATAGTGTACTAGATTAACGAAATTAATTTGGAAGAAGGGCGCCCACTTTAATCCGCAAGCTCGATTCAATCCGTATATTAAATTTTCGGTGGTTAATTTTGACACTTTGGCTTTAACATTTAACAGGCTTGGAACTGTATAAATTTAGGGTAATCGGATAAAATCGAACATTTGCTTTGGTGGGGAAGCAAAACAGTATAAAGTGATTTTTCATCAAAGCAAATTTTTATTTAGCATGGAGCCAAACATCAAAAATTAGACACTCCCTAATGTTTAACACGAATTAGCACATGGCCTAAAAAAAATGTTTTTTGATGATGAAATAGATGATTCTCTCCAAATTATTACAAGTTAAGTGTTTAACCCAAGCAATAAAAATGTATGCTCTACGAACACTATGGTCTGTAATTTGCTGGTACCTTACAACCACTATGACTCGAAGGTGAAAATTATTTCTCGGCTCTAGCACTATTCATCCAAAATTTGATAGTTCCACACTATACTTCTTCTTCTTTATATTTCGGCGAGGTTTGGATCCGAAAACAAGGGATCATAACGCTCCCCATTCACCGCATTTCTACTGATCCGCCACAGTTCAAGGAGCGTTTATCAGACAAGCTTTACGGATAACATTAGCGTTCTTATGAAATGATCAATGCCTTATGAAATTCAGTTGTAATGTTGAAGGGACATTTAAGCTTCAACCAATGACAATGACTTTTATGTACTTATGTCGTCAGGATAATACCAAATGATACACTAATTGCCTGCAGATGTATCTCTAGGTAGGTGTGCGCTATATCAAGTTCATGCAAATCCTACTTACCTTCGTCGTCGGAACCATATCTATCATCAGCAGTCAAACCACCAAAGCCACATTTTGTCAACGCCAGCAAGGATATGATTGTAACTGAACAAATTAAAATTAGCAGCCGTGCAAGCAGCTTTGATCCTGCCATTCGAAGCATATTTCATTTTTGTTTCACAAATTTTGTCATCATTATATTAGTTTGTGGAAATCTGCAATGAAAGTAAGGAAAGTGGTTATGATAAAATAAAGTTGAACTATAAAAGGGTCGCATTAACTTTATGTATGCAATTTCTAGATACATTTTTGAATAACTGCTATTCCAGGAGAATTGGGGTGTACATATTAAAGGATGATGAAAAAAACGATTGCCAAGTAGACTGCCGGACGAAAGCAATTAACATTACCATTCAACACATCAGATGAGGTGAATAAGAAAACATCTAGAGTCTCGTTAAGGAAAGGTAACAACTAGGAATCTTTCTTGCTAGTCTCTTACTTGAAGAAGACAGCAAGGAGCTCAATCAAGAGAACTAATGTGTTTTTTTTTTAAGTGATGGAACGAAGTCGGTCTATACAGATCGCACATTGTCCTGTATTCATTTTTTACCACTAGACTATTGCCACTCTGTTTCATTGGCTTAAAAGAAAAGCTGATCATGATCTAGAAGTCGACCCCTGTATATACAGACCACTCAAGAGGTGATTCTCAGAATAAATAGGAATTTTAATTGATAAAAAAAGTCCAAATTCAAAGAATAAGTAATAGTTGAGGAACAAGCTGTAGTGAGGTGCTAGACGGTAGACTGTAAAACTAATTCATTGAATTTAAATTCAGTTAAGCTGACGTGTGCGTTTGTTGACTAATGAAGACGAAGGGACTATAGGCGAACCCCACAGGCGGATCAGTGGAGGTGCGGTGAAGTGGGAGGGTTGTGATCCCTTGTTTTCGGATCGTGGCCTCGCTGATGGAAGGAAGAAGAAGAAGACGAAGGGACTATAATCATTATAATCCTGGGGGTAATCGCTGATATTTAGTCAAGTCACCATATAATGCACTGAAATAAATATGGCTTCTTATATGATAGTAAAACGTTGTGAATTTCGAATTGAAAAGAGTTCAAACGGGTTTTTAATTTTTAATGAATCACAAAGATGATGTCTTACTTTTTGTGCACAAAAAAAAAACTCTTAAAATTAAATGAAAACTCAAGGACCATTAGACTTATGTGAAATCGTTTCCTTAACGAATTCAATTACGAAACCCAGTCTATGACAACCTTTCTTAATTTAGTAAGAACAATTTCGTAAGAAACTTTGGGATATGCAATTTCTTTAATGTTTCCTCCTAGAAAATTTTTGAAAATTTAAGTAGGTTGCATATACGAAAAATTGTACGCCATACATTTCTCTAATGAGAGATATCGGAACCGAAGTCACATTCTATTTATTCTCCAATGCTACCACATATTTTGTAGTTAAAATTTTAAGTCATGGTTTCGGATTCTATTCGAAAAACGCTTTCAGCTGTATGCGGTGGCAAATAATTCTTCAAGTAAAAATGGTTATCTCTTTGAGAATATTATTACGCGTGGTAGCATTATAACGATATTTATACTCAAACAATAGCTTGAACTTTTTCTTTGATCGAAAATTGAATTCAAGCTGAGTGTTAACTTCATATTAAGTGTGTAAATTAAATTTTTGTGTTAAAAGTGAGTTTTATTTTTAGTAAGGCTCACTACGAACAATTAGCCACCGCCTTTACACTGGAACAAAACCGTTTTTACCGCACTAAACGCGGTTAAGCTTCACATTAGTAGTCACATACTTGGTGGAACACAATGATGTCGCTGTCGCAGTCGTATTCGCGGTCGTACGTCCTGTCAGAAGTTGAAATACGCACAAATGAATAGAATTGAATAAAAGGAGTCGCTGTAGCTGTCGTAGTCGCGTGAGTTGGGCAAGTTTTAATATTTGTCATGCAACAAGGCTGACAAGTAGTAGGCCATGGAGAAGCAGCAAGCAGAAATATTGAAGTGAAGTCGTATGACCTTAATTTTATTTGATATTAATAAACACATTTTCAATCTTGTTCATATTTAAATAACATAAGTATACGAATTCATTGTGGACAACTTTTTGGACGCGACCTACTACAACAATAGCGACATCTATTGCGTGCCAGGATTTAAATTCACACTTGCTTCTTGGCAACAGATAATTAAACTGTGTTTTTCATCGTTTTTAATGTAAAAATATAGAAGGGGGTCCGAAGAATTTCGAAGAAGTATGATCTTGTTTATGCCTAGCAACTTTATAATTCTCCTTGTAGTCGCACTACATTACATCTTGTCAAACGTCCTCGCCGAGTGGTGAATTTCACGAAAGGTTCGTTTGATTTCACAAACTGCAAATCACAATAGGATTTACTTTAAATCACTATATTTATGCTCTCAATTTTGTACGACAACTCCTGAAAATTTAGGTTAAATTTTATTAAATCCAGCTTTTATGCCCAATGGTAACCTAACAACATAACAAAGCAAGAGGAATTCAAACAAATATTCTTTGCATCTGATCAAATGTAAGTACGCCGATACCATAGAAAATATCTAAACTGTTAACTGAATAGAAAATGTATAAAATGACATAGGTACCCAATAAAGCATCTAATTCCCGATCCCGCAATCTACTACGAATCTACTACAGTTTTCAATTCACTCTGCCAACACATCCAGTATGGGACGTCACTTTCCCCCTGACACGCATCTGACAGTAGTTTTCCCACTCGCCGTGATCAAAGGAATTTAATTTTTTTTGTTCTTGGTGAAACGTCGTCGCGCTAATAATTATTTTTGTCCGTAGCACTTATTTCCTGCTTTCCCGACTCATTTATTTTCACTTGGACGGAAAAACGTAAGTAGAAGACAACAAATTTCATTAGCGACATAGTTTTGTCTCGAATTATGCCGCAAGAACGCCATAAACTCCTGAAAACAAAAAAGAATTTCACCTCATCAGCGACGCAACAAGTCGCTCTGTTCACCCGAGCCCAGACTCTGACCTATTATCGGACTTTGTGTGGATGATTCACTCCTAATCACAGGTAGTATTCCATCATCGTAGTGAATATTCCACGAAATCTGGAGAAAAACACCAGATTCCATCGGTTTTAGGTCAGAGGAGCGCTCCGTATGGCTGCACGACCGCCTCCGCCAATCGATTTTCTCGGTTTACTCGATTTCTATAAATAATTTCGCTTCGATACAATTAATTATTTACAAATTGACTTCATCGCTGTGTAGTTGCGGTGGTCGTTTGCTCCCCGGCGCCCTCCAGCGCATGGAAACACTCATTTCTCGGTCGGTTTGGCTGGAGTTTCCATGGATTTTCCGCTGCCACTGCTTATCACAGACAGTGGGCGTGCTGATAGCGATCTAGGGAAAGGTCAAGGTACAGTGTGCCCCTAATTAGACCTTTTTGCGCGAGGGTCAGCCGTTCGGAAAAGCTCCGAGGGTGAAAATGAAGTCATTCAAGGCAAAGCTCACACCCTTCACAGATCTCTGTCAGCCTCGAAGGTCATGCTGGTGCTGGTGATTAAGGTTGTGTGGATTCCCCGTCCCTTGCTTATCGGATGTTTTTCTTTTCTTTTTGCAGCTCTTTTCAACGCGAAACATGGAGAATCAGCAGAATGATGCGCCCTCAGGCTCCGCCACTGAGTAAGTTATATGAAATTTATTTTAATTTGCCCTTCCCCGGTCTTCCTTCCTTTTCCTCACCCTTTGTGCCTGCACTTGGACAAGTGTCGCAGTCACAGTCTCTCGGGAAATAATTATTCCACTCCTAGTTCGTTCGCATAATCGCTAACTTACTCAAAGTACAAAGAAAGAGGCTTTTGTTTACGATTTGTTGTTGGCTTATCTATTTTATTAGGCACAGTTAGAAGGAGAGGTGGTCTTTTTAAGACTCTTACTGACATTTGCAAAGTTCCTTCTTTATTAAGTTTTTTTTTCTGGTTTTGATTGCTCTTATCGCGAGCGATTGTCGTCTGATTGTGTGCTGCAATCATTTTGTTTTTGAATCACCCTTCTGCTGGGTGATAAGGTTTATTTTTGTTTGAATTCAGAGTGATTTTGTTGAAGGAAAATTAAGAAAGCACGCAGTTACAGGTGCAAATTGAGTTTAGTATGCGAGATTGTTGGGCAATGATTCATTTTTATGCGCACGACTGCCACAATAGACTCTTGTTTCCGCTTCTATTTATTAATTTACATACTTGTCGGACTGTAATGAATTCCGGGTTACCTGTTATGCCTGGTTGTTATCAAACGGAACCAATATGACAGGTAATGCCGGGTAATTGATGAATCGTGGCAAAAATGCCGGCACATATTTAGTTTGGGTGTAGCTTCAGGTAGCTGCATAACGCTAGTCGACGACTTTTACCTTTCAAATATTAAATGCTTAAGAAAGGAAATTAGAACATTGCATTATTCCATACGACCTTTGGACGTTCTACTAGGAAGCACTAGGGCACTATCTTCACACGTAGCTGCTCATCACTTCTCACAAACGAAAAGTTGTTGATTAAATAATCCAGCAATATATTATGCTGGTCATGAATTTATTGTTTGACTGATAACCAACTTAACCGTTGAACGGGTTGTCCTGGTATGGGTCATCATGTGGTACTTAGGAATCACTCTCATATAGTTTCATACACTCATTCGCAAGCTCATGACATAAACGACATGACTTCACCATAAACTCATAAATGTTTATCAAGAACAGAAAAAAAAACACTCAAAACTGATCCTTGTAGCACACCCATTTGAATTTCAATTGAATCCGATACCTCGTCATTCTCAAGCCACATTAACTTACATACATAGATCCAACTATTCCGTATTTCTCCATCTTTTTATCAGCTACGAGCGCTCCACTGTTTCAAATGCTGTCTTTAGCTCTTTGAGTCGACGCACGCGCTGTTTTCAATTTGTTATCACCCAGTTCAGAGATGTTTCACATTAGTATCCTCTGCGACACTCCGGCTGATGTTCAGTGATTGCCCTTTTTTCCTTCTAAATATTTACCCAGTTGTTTTTCCAACCATTTTTTCGAATATTTTCTCATAAAGTGCACATTCAGTGGTCTGAACTTATCACATTTTTTTGTGTTGGGAGGTCATGGGTATAGGCATTATTATTCCAGGGATTTGCTTTTTACAGCCAATAAAATATGTTCAATAATTGTAATACAGTCCAGGGTCATTTTTATGTTACATAATAATTTACAAAAATTACGTCAACACGCAGGTTACCGAGTTCGATAGACAGACATACAAGGATTCACCAAAAAGCATGCACCACAGTACTGTGTACCACTCAATGCAGAATCTTCGTCCGAATGCAGTCCTCAGAGGTCTCCGACCATCCATTGTAGATTAAGAGCGTAGTCTGTCACGGAAAACAAGAACCACGCTAGCTCAGCTGCGATCAGGATTGTGCCGCATGACTACATGAACCGTCTCGACCCCCCCATAGAAGACAAATGCCCTGACTGCGGAAATGGCCCGCACGACACCAAATATCTATACAGCAAAACCGACCGACCTGCACCCAGAGGCATTTTGGGACTAACCTATCGACGTCGTTCAATTCCTGAACTTAACTCGAATAATGTGGAAGCTTCCTCTAGTTTTTCTGGGAGTCACTCTCCCATAACATCTATTTTCAGCTTTGGTCTTAGAACCGTATATTGTATATTGTGCTGATGTTGTAGAAAGCTTGCTTCTAATCAAATCGAATGCTGTGGAGCTTGATGAGCAGAGTCCTATATTCTTGGGCTCGTTTCCCTCACAGTGGAAATTGGCAAAAATCTTTCCGATTCCTAAAAACTCAAAAAGCGACGATTATAGACCGATTACTGTTTTATCATTTATTTTGGATATGAGAAGATTTTTCAAAAGCAAATGAGCATGTACATCAATAACACAAATCTGCTAACACCTAAACAATTTGGTTTTCATAAGAAATACAGCTGCATTACGACCTTGATTAGTGTCTTAGAAGATCTACGTCAAGCCCAGGACGAAGGTAAAGTGACATTTTTAGTGCTCCTTGATTTTTCCAAAGCGGACACTGTTGATCACTCGAAATTGTGCACTAAACTTTATCGACAATATAATTTCACTCCTTCCGCAATAAAGTTATTCTCTTCCTACTTGACCGATAGAATGCGAGCAGTTGAAATCAATGGTACCTTGCCAGATTTTCTTCCAACATCTTCCGGTGTACCACGAGGATCAATTTTAGGTCCACTTTTATTTTCGGTATGTCCAAATATACATGAGCTGTCCACTTTGTATGATTGAGCACTGTGTCGACGGTGTTCATGAGGACCTTGATAACATTGCGCGTTGGTCTCAAAGAAATGGTCTTTTGTTGAACCCTAAAATATCAAAGTATCTATTAATATTGGCTTTCACTCACAGATCTAGTTAGTTGATCCACCCAAGCTATTTATCCCTCACTTCTGAGCGTCAATTTTTTGTGTTTGAAATCCGTTTATGGAAAACATTACCGCGACATAATAGAAGAATAGGCATAATAAGTTTTAAAAGAGAACTTAGAATTTACTCGTATATGTCACAAATTAGAAAAACATTTTATTTTTGTTTGTTTTATTTTTGAATTTTTATATGACTTACTTAATAAATAAATAAAATAAATAACTGACCCGTCTTACTTACTTACTTAGGTGGCGCTACAGTTCGGGGTGAACCTGGGCCTCAACCAACAAGCCTCTCCATTTAGCTCGGTCTTTAGCTAATTGCCTCCAGTTGCGCACTCCAAGTTGGTCGAGGTCCCCTTGAACTTGTGCGCGCCACCTACGGCGATGATTCCCTCTACTGCGTCGTCCCTCGGGGTTAGATTCGAAGACTCTGCGGGCCGGAGCGTTGGTGTCCATTCGCTCTACATGTCCTAGCCATCTCAGACGTCCAATACGCAGTTTTTTGACTAGGTCGATGTCGCTGTACAGCTCGTATAGTTCGTGATTGAATCTTCTCCTCCAAAACCCGTCAACGCAAACGGGACCGAAAATCTTACGAAGAATTTTTCTCTCGAAGCGACCAAGGATATCTTCATCCTCTTTTAATAAAGTCCATGTTTCAGCGCCGTAAAGCAGGACTGGGATGATCAAGGTCTTATATAGAGTCTCCTTAGTTGTTCGAGAGAGGGCTTTACTGTTGAATTGCCTTATAAGCCCAAAAAAACAGCGATTGGCAAGAGTTATTCTTCGATTGATTTCTGCGCTGATTTTGTTTGCTGAATTTATAGCAGAGCCAAGGTAGACAAAGTCCCTTACTACCTCGAAGTTATAGCTGCCCACGGTGACGTTTTGTCCAATTCGTCGATGTTGGTTTTCCCTTCTAGTTGACAGCATATACTTGGTTTTGCCCTCGTTTATCGCCAAACCCATTTTGGCCGCTTCCGCCTCAATGCTTGCAAAAGCACCGGTGACAGCCCGCTGAGATCTTCCGATAATGTCTATATCGTCGGCGTATGCAAGCAGTTGTACAGACTTGTAATAGATTGTGCCTCCGGTGTTGGCTTGTGAGTTCCGCACAATCCGTTCAAGTACAATATTGAAGAAGTCACATGACAGCGCGTCACCTTGTCTAAAGCCTTTTTTGACATCAAAGGTCTCGGTGAGGTCATTACCGACCTTGATGGAACAGCGAGCGTTCTCCATCGTCAGCCTGCACAGGCGGACAAGTTTGGCAGGGATGTCAAAACTAGACATGGCTCTATAAAGCTCTTCTCTATAGATGCTGTCATAGGCGGCCTTGAAATCGATAAAGAGGTGGTGAGTATCGATTTGGAATTCTTGGGTTTTCTCCAGGATCTGCCGAAGTGTGAAGATTTGATCGATGGTGGACTGATTTGATTCCTGGCCGGAAACCGCACTGATAGGGTCCAATCAGGCTGTTGATAAAAGGTTTCAGGCGTTCACACAATATCGCAGAAAAGATCTTGTACGCGATGTTGAAGAGACTGATGCCTTTATAATTGGCGCAGTTGAGGGGGTCTCCTTTCTTGTGGATCGGGCAAACGATGCTGAGATTCCATTCATCAGGCATACACTCCTCTGACCAAATATTAGAAATGAGTTGGTGTATGCACTCTACCAATTCATCCCCAGCTGCCTTGAAAAGTTCGGCCGGTAAACCGTCAGGTCCAGCAGCCTTGTTCGATTTTAGCTTGGATATTGCTATCCTCACTTCGTTTTGGTCAGGTGGACGGACATTTTGACTATCATCGTCCATGTTGAATGGTTCATTCTGCCTGACAGCGGGATGTTGGTCTTCGTCGCCGTTATACAGTCTGCAGAAGTAGTTTTTCCATATTCTCAGCACCGACTGTGATTCTACTACGAGGTTTCCATTCTCATCTCTACAGGTTTCTGTACGGGTATTACTTCTCTGACACGTTCTTTTTACCTTTTGGTAAAACTTCCGTACATTGTTCCTGGAGTATAGACTCTCGATATTCTCAAACGCGCGCTTTTCATGCTCTTTCTTCTTCTTTTGGAGAAGCCGATGTTCTTCCCGTCTCTTTTGCTCGTAGAGCTCACGAGCAGCTCTCGTCTTCCTTTGCAGCGCCGCTTTGTATGCCTCTTGTTTTGCTGCATGCACTCGCCGGCATTCTTCGTCAAACCAGGGGTTTCGCGGTGGTGGGCGAGCGAGACCCAGCACATCAGTCGCGGCGTTTCTGATGGCATGTTGGCAGCGTTGCCACTGGTCTTCGGCACTTGATGCTGGCGGTATAGGGGTGATTGAGATCTAGATACCGTTTTTTATTCAATAATCCGAAGTAGCCCTTGCAATAATTAATTAGGATGAAATAGACATTACTGTAGTTAGAAAAGTATAGAATCCAAAGTCTCTGAGCTGTTAAGCGAAAACGGTTAACAATGATACCCCCAAATAACTTGCATAACACATAGAATACTAGGCTGATGAACTCTGACGAGGTGGCAGCCTAGGTATGTATGAAAATGCTCACGATTTTCACACCTTAGTATCAATATGGAAACAATTGTGTCATCACATCATACTTCCTGCAGAACCGGGTTTTTAACACTTGTGTATCAGAGTTTAGTCTTTCGTATAGCTGTAGGTAAATGGAAACTTGCGGTAAAGTTTGAAATTCTCTTCTAACACTGCTTATAGCTAAAAATAAAAGTGTTTCAGATATAGCAGGTCATCCCAGAAATAATGCGATATACGTATACTATTAAGTTTTCTCACTAACCCTTCCATATATGATTTTTCCGTGTGTCTTTTTTATTTTAAGCATTTATTATATTCGGTGTCATTCGGTGTTAAGAATTTGAACTAAGTAGATCGAATATTGTGCGAGGTATTAGCCATTGAAATGGAAATGAACAAGGTGCATATTCCTCGTGCTTTGCTTTAAATTAATGATGCACTGCATATAAGCCTGAATGAAAGCCCACTCGCATCCATTATGATATTAGTTGAGAAGTTAAATTCTTCCAGTTCCACAGTCGATAGACACCTAAAAGCACTTGAGAAAGTCTTTAAGCTTGGAAAATGTGTACTGCACGATTTGTGGGAGAAAAATCTACAACGAATAACAATGTGCTCTTCGTTGCTCTCCCTTAAATTTTGATTGCGTTCCTCAACAGGATTGTCGCTGGGGATGGGAAACGGGTTTCTTCTGAGAATGAGAGCATTAAGAACATTATGCAGACAGTGGGTGAGTCCTTCAGACAAATCGATGCAAGCGGCTAAGGCGATTTGTCTTCACCCAAAAAGATAATGCTGTCTTTCTGGTGGAATATGGCTAGTGTTGTCCATTTTGAAATGCTTCCTCCTGACCAAACCACCATAAAAGAATATAAGAGACAGCAATTAGACCGATTGAAATCAGCTTTTGTAGAAAAACGACCAGCGTTGGTCAATCCCTGAGGGATACTTTTCCATCAAAACAATGCCAGGTCACATGTTGGAAAAGAAAATCCACGGCTTTAGTTCGAAAACTGTGGATCATCCAGCATTGGTCCTAACATAGCATCTAGCGATTATCATCTTTTCAGGAATTTACAAATCATCTAAGCAATCAGAAAGTGAAAATCAAACGAATTTCGAAAGTGTACTGGCCGAGTTTTTCACTTATAAACCAGAGGAATTTTATAAATCTGGCATAGAACAGTCGCCAGTACGTAGGGATGCCGTCATTAAAAGCGACGGAAAATATTATGATTGCAAATTCTCCATTTTTTTTTTTAATTAAATGTAGAACACGAAAACCCGCATTATATATGTGATGACCTGATACACAGGGGCAATAACAGATATAACTTCTATCAATTTTTTTCTCTAAAATTTATTGTAAACATACAAAAAAATAACAGTTGGAATGGATCGTACATATATAATACTTTAACGCTCGATTTCTTCACATGAGTACTAAGCTAGCTTAGTACCCGGTCTAGTACGAACTACGAGCGTTAGAAGCGCTGATTGTCCTGGTCACACGTCCGTTGAAATAGGCTGCGATTTGCCCACAAGTGACTAATGTAGATCCTCCATAAAATTAGCAGAAGAAATTAGACTGAATTTCTATTGCTTCTACATTTCTCTGTCGTCACCAGTACGAATCTTTTTTTAATCGATTGGTAACTGTTGATGAGAAATTAATAGTTTGTTTACGACAATGTGGTAAGGAAAAGATCCGTGGTGTCGTTAACCGGTATATTTAAGGTGGGGAAAAGTCATTAGAAGTGGTGGACAAGAATACTATTTTATCAATTAATCTAAGTATCATGGAAAATTTAGGAACTTTCTTAAACACTTTTGTCAACCTATGTATGTATACTCTGTCTAATAATACTTAATTGCACCCTATCCCATAGTCCTCGAACTTGAAAGTCCGAAGCAGTATAAGTGTAAACATTTTTGAAATCCACCCACTTTTCGAAAAATGTAATTTTCTTAACATTTTTATTAGACATTATAAAAATTAGTACAAATAAAATATATACGTATTGATTTCTTCTATAATACTCATATATAGACATACGTCCACTATTTGAAGGCGTTTTACTTAAAAGACGAAAGTAAGTGCAGTCCAGTAGAGAGTTTTTATTCCACAAATCTACGCCCATTGCACTAAGGCGTAGTTAAATCAAAAGGGATATGGTGTCGTACGAACCGTTTCAGACGTATTGTAATCATTTTGTATGTTTTTCTTCTTTTTTTTAAAGGATTTACCGTAATTATTTGGCATTCAAATTCAATTGCACTCAGCGAGCATCGCAAACTTTTTTTGACTCAATTGCATAAAAATACTTGCAAAATCTACATGTTACCAACTTGAATTTCGAACAAAAGTTAGCTCCCGACTGACTTAGACAACGTTTAATCTAAGACAATTGCTTGACTTTAGAATGAAAGATCCGGATTTGAATACAGCAGGAGAAAAGTAATTGCATTCCTATTACAGCTAACAAGACTGGAAGGAGTATTAACGCTTTTCCCAGTTAAAGTATGTAGATACGCCAGCTGATCCAGGGAGTCTACCCTCGTCTCTGTATTTAATATCAGCCGGTATAGTTATTGTTTTTATTTTGTGATATGTTCTATACTGTACTGTATTTCTGTTTCATCGTTCCCTGTGATCATCTGTGGCCACAAACCAGTCGAGTTCGGTCAAAATTGAGTTAAGGATGCCAGAAGATGCTTTGCTATTCAAAGTTATGGGCAAAGACACAAGGCTAAAATTCCAAAATTCCATACGTTTTCGTATTCCAAAACGAAAACTTCAAACTTGTTTTGTGAGAATCTGTGAAAAGCGACTTGGGCGGTTATTCCTTGTGGCCACAGATATAGGGGTTCCTGTTTATTACGATTGATATTGCCGCTGCATTCCATACTCTATGATATGAACTGGCGTCATTCTTGCGATGGACGCTCTAAATGTAGTGAGTACGTACAATAAAAAAAAAACACTTCTAGCTAGACCTAGTCCGAAAAGTATTAACTTCGTTCATTGAAAACGTGCTCTATTTCGTCCAAGATTTTGGCAACCACTAGTACAGCGGGTACTGTACTGGAACTGTCTTCTAATACGCCTTGGCTTTGATAAACCCGCTTTACTAGAAGAATGATTTACAATTACTTTTCACCAAAGTTAACTTTCTTTGGCACCTCCAACAATTCCTACCACCACCACATATGCTTAGCATAAAGCACAGAGCAACACCGGAATTAAAACTGTTTTTGAAAATTTCTGGCAAACCAAGAGCCCAACGTTTTTAATTTATTTTACGACAAGAGAACGACTCAAATGTAAAATTCCAGAAGAGCAGCAACATGGCGACGCAAGATGCTAAGCCTTAGTCTCTCGGGACTGATCAATCCTCAATCAGAGTTCTGTGGTATCTTTCAGTATAAAAATTTAGCGCTAAATTTTTCAAAATCAGTTCGCCACAAAATCAGTTTTCATCAGTCAAAAAAAAACCAAACTCTTGGCTGGATGAAGTGCCCATCAGATAAGATGAAGTGAAGTGTCACCCTGGCTGACGAACTGTTTAACGCAGCTAAAAAGCATTTGATACGGAGCCTACGCAGGTCATTGTGTAGTTCTAATATAAGAACCGCTTTATGATTTTCACAGTTCTCTAACTAATTGGGCTTGCTATGTTTGTTCTACAAATCTATTCTTTGGACACCATTACCTTAACTTTAAACCAAAATTTTAGGGGTATGCCAATGCATCATTTGATGAAGAATTGCAACTTGCCAGTAACCATTGTAATCATCTTCCTAGTACTAGCCCTGTACAGCATTCCGGATTAGAATATTCGCGATAATTAAATGAATTGAAATTAAGTTTTTTAGTCTTTCTGGACAAAGCACCTATTCAATGGGAGAAATTTTAATTAAATCTAAAACAACGAGCAATTATTAAGTTCCACTTCATTCCACTTCCGTAGAAGATTATCAATAAAGCAGCCAACAACAGGAGCATTATCAATAATTAAACCAAACCAAAGGGGCTCCTTGGAAAGCAAATTCCTCGAGTGATTGGTTTCTACCTGCTTACCAAGGTGTTTCTCTTTATATAATATTGCATCCTTTATTCAATCAAAATCGATATCGATGCTAATAACAATTGGTCAAAGGAACACCAAGGCTTAACCGAGCCAGGTAGCATGGCAAGACATACAGACTGAAGTGCTCGTTGCCCTGCCTTTGTATAAATTATTAAACTGCATTAAAGCTGCATGTTTGGGAGAGCTTGCTCAACCATTCCGGATGTCGTAAAAGTTTCCACCCCAGAGGCATGCATGAAATTATTAGAACACAATGAACCTCTACAGGGACGCCGCCGCCCTGAAAAACCAAACACAGCGGTCAACCTAAAACAAAGACAGACATCAGACAAGGATGAGGAAACTTATTCTGCCTCTCTCTGGGTCCTGAACTCTGACATGAATGTCGCATTGACTCTATTGTGTGTGCGTCTGTTTGCAACTGCTCCCGGTGTGTCCCTAGGACATAACGATTAAATTCTTCTCTGGCGATAACCTCCTAATCTTGGGCGTTTCACTCTACTAGAATCAGAAGAAGAAGAAGAAATGAGGGCTTTTGAATTGCATCACACAACGTTCGCCCATTAAGTGTTTCTCTCCCGAAGTAGTGCTCTCCTACTGTTATTGCTTCTTCTGGTGGTGGTTCGTGTGGTGTTCTTTATTACTTTTGATGTTTATTCCTTTGGAGTCCTTTATACCGAACTGTGCAAAGCTTTCTGTTTTATTTTGGTTCATTTTTTCTTCTTCTTTAAATGTCCCATTCGAATTGCAAATGGCAACATTTGACGTCGTCCTGCAGTGCGAAGGGGAAGGAAGTTCTCGAGATTTAATTCTTCCACACCTCCACACTAGAGTGAGATCATCCCCTCGACAGTTTTGTTTTAATTTAATTAAATGGAGTGGGACACGACACGCAGGCGAGAGAGAGAAGATCAAGCATCTCTAGGTGAAGTGCACTGCAACAAATGGTATCCTTGTAGACTGATGTTCAAGGAACTCTATTGGATTAAAGTTTACGTAAACACGAATGAGACCTTTCTTATGCGCCTTCGAAGACATGGACGAGCAGGAGAAGACAGAATGCACATGAAAATGAAAATGAAAATGAAAATGAGATGTTAATACAGTGAGTGGGTATGATGTGGAAATAGTATGGTTCGCATCACACGAAAATTTCCCGCCCCATGGCAGTTGGATATTGCATGTGTAAGTAGATGTTTTCCAATTACTCGAGCCCAGAAGGAAGATAATTGCTGCAAGGAGATACACGATGGCATGGAAAACTTGAAGGATAAACTGACATGTCTTAATAAATTTTAACCGCTGGAAGTTTATTACGAGCGAATACTTTGCAGATAGTATGAAGAACACTGCTCAGCATGACGATGGTATTTAGAAGTTAGTTTTGCTATGATTTTCTTGCATGTGCTGACCAGACAGGTGAACACCGAACACGTGTTGAAGAATCGCATAGAAATTACCTTTATACGGGCAACGCGTAGAAGTTTAAACTCTTCTGTATGTGCCTTCGTATTTCTTCAACAACCCTGCGTCGATATTTTTTTCAATGGCGACCCCTCTATTCTATCGTGGTGGTGTAGGAGTAGAAAGAGATGTGCGTTCACCTGAGCACCTTAATTAACGTTGTCCTTTGACTTCCAGACAAATGTAGGAATGTAATCCAAGAACTGAGTGAAGATTTTCGAGCTGTCTTAGGCAGTTTACTTAAATCTCTCAAGTTAACGAAAATAAATATTTTGCAAGGATTTTCAAGTTACTATCCCACTTCAGAAGTCTGCGAACCGTTTCTCTGTCATTAATGCACTTAATTTGTTTAAATAGACCGTAATATCTTTTGAAAATATTGGTAACCAATTCTCATAAGTAAGTCAGATTAGGTACCAACACAGCGAAGGTTTAATCTTTCGTTAGTTTACAAACCTATTAGCAATATCTAGAATAAATGGTTCAACTGCATAGTTTCTCAAAAACCAGGGTTGCGATTTTGTTTAATGTAGCTTAACGCTTACGACGATTAGGACCTGTATCATTGCTAGGTAGACGAAGAACATAGAAAACATTGTCAATCATCCGGCGTAACTTATCGATAACAATAACTTTTCGTTCTCTAATCGGGGACTCGTTTACCCAAAACGCTATAAATACCCAAAAGTGTAAGGAGTCCTTCAAACCCATGAGCCCCACTTCATAGCTATCCGTCATCGGATATACAACGTCGTGTATCCGATTTAAAGTCTAAAGGACTTAATGTTAGCGTTTCTCTGCCGAATAAACCTCAGTTCTATCAAGCATCGGATGCTTAGTACACGACACTAGATGCATTGAAGTGTATAGAACTAAATGAGAGCTTTCACAGAGAGAGTCAAAGTCACGATACTCGACGTCGACCAACATTTTTACACGTATCCGATACCAGTTATACGACTTCCCGCTATTACTTAAAAATCGCCGAAGAGATCTTAATTTAATGTGCATTCTAAGATTGGCATAGTATTCGTATGAATACGGTTCTGTTTAAACCGATCGGTGTGATGCTAAGAAGCTCCCAATTCATTTTGATAAAATATAGTTATGGGATTTGGTATAGTTTTAGAATGGTCAATTTCACGAAATCAGATGACATGGGAGTAAAACATGAGTGATAGCAGTTCAAAACTTAATCTCTGTCAAAATCAATAAAACATACCTTTATATCCATAGATAAATATGTACGTATCATAGATATGACTGTTTAGATAGTTTGCTTTTTTTTTAGCTTTGTAGTCGGTACTTTACCCGAACTCTCTCCGCTGCCTTGCATTTCGTCACAAAAGTTCGCTTTAGCCAACAATCGAAACGGGCACAGTAATAAAATTTGAAATAGAAACATTACGTGACCGAAGAAGCAACTTTGATTCTACTTTAAATCGAACAACAATTTTCCAAAGTGAATAGTCGAGGCACCAAGGCACAGGGCAAGGCAGAATAAAGCCTTAATTCTTCTCTAGTCTCAATTTCAAGCTATCAAACTCTAATGACTGCTCAGCTTACATCTTTCTTCCAATATAAATGTAATCCTAGTGTGTATTTGAGAGTGCATTTGGAGTAGCTTCGAAAATTAGTTCGATCTAAACTGATGCTGCCTGCCTGCGGTGTAAGCATGCAAGGTAGGGTTCAGCATATTATTTTATCAACGCTAAAATCTTTTCTGGTGCCGGAATAAAAGCCAATGAGTGAGTATAGTAAACAAGCGTTACTCAAAAGTCTTACCAAACTTCCTCAGCACTTCTTCTGGGCTGGATTATTGAATGGTAGGCTATCGGTTTAAGTATCAAATACAAGTTTATCCATTTAAGATTTTTAGCAATAAAATTAAATGATGCGACCATACATCTGCTAGAGTAGCTGAACACGTACTCCAAACAAATACTAGAAATCAGAACTGAATGAAAAAATTACGACGAATTCTCCCCGACTAGTTCGCACACCAACCATGAAAATCTAACATCATTTGAGTTTCAGTTAGACCACTACAAAAAAAAAAAACTTCTATCTCTTCTCTTTATTTAAAACTTAAGTCATCCAGTTGCATTACAAAATTTAAACTCGTAGACGTAAGCTAATATTGAAAAAAAAGCATTTGCCAATACTCAATTGGAAAATGTCACTCAATCGAATTTAGTGCGAATATTTCCAACTCCAACGCTGTAGAATAGTAAAATAATAATAATGTGCAATAAATTTCGAGGCTGACCTCTGCTTTGCTAGTGCGCCCACCTGTTTATTTCCCACGATTTCTAGATGTTTTCTGAGAAGACTTCTGCTCCAACTCATGCATCCATCATGGACATGCCCGTAAAGATTAGTTGCGCACTTATATCTCTCGTTTTATGGTACGGGTTCAGGTTTTTTTTTAAACAAAATTCCAGGTCCATACTCGCATAAAAACTGTTCTTTTGAAGTACGAATTAAACAAAAAAACTCACCTCGCTGAACGATGTACGAGTACATAGCGATGTACGATCGATATACCTGCTAGCAAAACTGCCTTTGTAATACAAATTTCTGTTCGACTGATAGACCGATACTCCAGTGAAAGACTTCCCCGAATATAATTTAAGACTATCACCCTAATCCATAAAAACTGCAGTATCACTTGAGCAATTTTGGAAAAAGATTCATTTGTTTAGTCGTGCGTGTATCGTTTACACAGCCGCTCCCTGTCTCACGAGAAATGACATGGCATTTATCTCAAAACAATTTCAATCTCATTGAATCCGGCAGAAATATTTTCAAAAATACCTTCAAGCTAAAATTCAATGAAAAACCAATGAAAGTTCTTTGATTTCGAATTCCGAATGTCAACAACGTACCAACATCGTGCACATACCTCACAATCGCCCCGAGTCAGCACACCAAAGGAATTACATTGATTGGAGTTACATTAGCGAACGCAAAGCACACACACGCTAACGCGAATGTACCATCCACCAACACGAGCAGCAACAACCACCCTCTCTAGCCAAAGCCCAACTTGGGAAAAATCTAACTCAAAGGGCGGATAGACGAGACGACGATCTACCTACCCTTGGGCCACTAATCAGCAACGAAACATGGAAGCGACTCTCGTCCCAGGCACACACTGTGATTGTTATCGATTCAGAACATCGACAGATTGTGTATCACAGTGAAGGAAATGAATGAGATAATCCTGATTAAGGCTGAAGCAAAATAAACAATAAGCAGGGGGGGATGGAGAACCAGGAGAGCCTCCACTGGGATTATTATTGTTATAGTGATGGATGTGGCAAGTGATTTATATTGAAGACCGAAACAGGTGAAAGACAAATTATCCAAAATTCTGTCAGAGGGTAGACCCGGGACGCTCTCCTACTAATCCTACATTAGGGGCAACTTAATGACGATCCTTAGGGGAGCGAGAGAAAGAAAATTGGCAATTAGACAAGTACTTGTCTCGTCAAGTGGTGGCGAAGTTGGTTTCATTCGGAGAAATGTTTTCTCATCTCGAGTCTAATGAACACGAGCGTTGGGAATTTAAAATTCCTCTTATTAATTGCCTCTGCACACGCCCCTCTCAAGAGCAGCACAGGCCAAGCCAGGCCAGGCCAAGGGTATAACAAAGTATCTCACATCGAGTGAGTGTGGGTGGAAAATAAAATGAAAGTACTTTTTGTGAATTTTAAGTGGTACAGAGAAAACCATTAGTTTAGAGGTTGCTTTGGTTGGCTTGGAGTTTGAAGTTGAGGGTTTCGTGGTGATTCCGTGGTGGATCGTAGTGTTGGTAAGATGGGTCTGAAGTATCCACAGATGCAATGAGTAAGATGTTGCTTGCTGAGCAAAAATGAGAGGGGAGTGGAAACTTGCATGCTGCATCTTTAAAGTGATGGACGTACTGTGGTGTGGTGGTAATTTTATTGCACGAATGCAATTAGTGAATCATACAGATGAGACGGGAGAGAAGAAGAATTGTAACTTTTCGCGCTTCTCGGCTTGTGCATTCGTTTTGTGATTTTCTCGCATTCGCGTTGGTGGTTCGTATGAGAAAGTAATTGGGTCAATTGGTCTTAGGTCTTATCTTGTAACAGACCACTGCAGACTAGCACAAGGAAAGTGTTTTTCACAAGGAAGATAGGATAATGAAATAATTTCAGATTGAGATCATGAAAAATGTTGTTCTTCTTTAGCGAATGACTGTGGAAGCACTTAGAAGTTCTGCGAAGTTGCTGGTGCCGTTTAAATGGTTACTTTTTCCATCAAATGGTTTTGCCTTTAATTTAGAAAAAGCGGACGGATTAGATTATGGATTTTATGATTGAAACGTGTTCTGCGCAGTCGGGTGAGATCATGTGGTTTACCATATGCTGTGTTTCCATATTTTTCCTTTTGAGGACACGTCACCTATCTGTAAATAAAGTCTTTCTGGCTAAACGAACGTCGTTGCTTTCCAGTAAATTTATTTGCAGAACAGTTTAAGTAGTGTATTCTGTACATATGTGTGGTGGTGTTAAGTTGTTATATATTGTAGACGTGCGCCATTGTAAAAATTGTGCTTCTTTTCCTGATCGACGAAGTTTAACACATCGACGCCTTAGCTATTAAATATGATGTTTCCGTGGGTGCCGTGGCTATCACCCATGATGTTATGGACTAATCCTGATGTACTACGATAGACTATTCTGTACATGTGTAGTATGCAAACATGTACGCGAAATAAATTTGTACTAAGAGTCAAAATCGAATCCAAATTTCACGAATAGTTCACCACAACTAGATTGGACACCACCCAGGGATTAAGTCTGCACTAAAAACGAATACTGTTGCCATCATTGCCTGAGCATCAGAAAACTTTTGAACGCATACAGTGACTTAAAAAATGTTTCTAGCGAAAAACTTTGTGAACAAATAAATGTCTTTTTGGCGACTTCTAGCGACTTAAGCGCCTTCTAGCGACTTTTAAATCTAGTTAGATTCCATTTATTTTTCTTTTACTTTTTAACGATTCTTTGTCACTTTTTTCTGTAATACTGGCAGCGATTTTTAAAATATATATAACATCCGTTTTTCATACCTCCAACTGGACTATACAAAATCAAAAAAGAAAAGGGAAATTAGCATAGAAAAGTTAGACCAGATATGCGAAACCAACTCATGTCGTGAAGATGCTGCTTTTATAAATACTCTTCGAATTTCAGTTCTTTCTAGTATTGATATATTTTTTGGAATCTAGCTTAAAGACGTTTGACTCATCACTGGAATTTCAAATCACTTCATCAAAAATAACTCTCTTTCCTATCTAGTCTCTTCATTTTGCACTTACATCGTCAAATTGCATTCAAAGATTTAAACTCTTAGGCGATGCTCACACTTGCCTCAGTGTGCCGACTCATTTTGAGGTCTACGGATGAAGAGGATAGTTGGAATGCTACAAGAAGATATGTGAGGCAAATGTTTTTGAAAATTTCTGAATTCATTTTTACATGTGTTACTGTTTGACATCTGGGAATTATAAAGTGTTATTCCCAGAATGGATTTTAGCAGAGATCAGATTTGAGTAAAAGCTGGAGTTTAAAAAAAGTTCGAGGATCAAGAAGTTGAGAAATAAATATTTTGCGGACAATATTCCTTTCAAAAGAATCAATATTAATACTTAACATCACCTTATCATCAACCTATGCTGCAAATTTGTTTTAAAAATACAGATGTATATTTTTTTTTTTGTCCAAACTAAAGTCAATTTCTATTCTTGAATCAACAATGTTGACTTGAGCGAAGGTAAAAGTAGAAGGATCTATTTTAGACAGTTTTGCTCTGCATTTATCAGTTTTGGTCTGAATTCCGTTTTGAAAGCTGAAAGTATTCGAAAGTGCTTTCATGCAACACTTTAGAATCGATACAATAGCAAATGTTGCTAAACATCTTTCCACATCTTCTGAATTTTGTTATGAGTCTCACACTAGGACTAACACTAACTTTACCATCGACCAACTGGCGGATGTGTCGAGTATTTGTTATATTAATGGAATGTATACTAATGTTGAACCATAGGGCTAACATGAAAATTGGAAAGTATTTTCAATTTAGGTGGCGGCAATAGTGTAGTGGTAACGTCGTCAATTGCCACGCTAATGGTTCATGGTTCAAATCCTGATGTCAGCAAGCATTTATTTATTTCTCATGAAATATTATAAAATAAAAAAAGTAAATATTTGGCGCATCAGCTTTTTAAGTGCCAGGGCCTAGCTTCTCGCAACCACCCATGTTGTGTGCGTTATACTTTTCAGACGAATGGAAGGGACCTACAGTTTAGTGCCGTGCCGTATAGTGCCGGTGATTTGAGAAGCTTTTTCGTGAGAACAATACTCTCGGATGTTTGTCAGACGCTCGCGAGAGGTGGGACCGTGAAAAAACGTTTTTGGTGTTTTCTGGGATTCGAACTTGGAACCTCATGCGTAGTGATCCGACACACTAACCACGTACGCCACGGCGCCCACTAATTATATAAAGTCAGTCCAATCAATTGCGAAAGCTTGTGCGAACGAACACTACAGCGAAGGCATAACACTGGCAGTAGCTTGGTCAAATGGCTGGAAGAATTGTTCCCTCTGTTGATAATGATTTGCCTATGACATCGGTTATCAGAAAAAAAAAAATAAAAATACTATGAATCAGAAGCAAAAGAGAAAAAATAACAAAAATCTCCCCAGTTGTCTGGATGCTACCCCCGGAGTTTCTCTAAAGAATAAAGAACTGAGTTTCAAACCACTACACCAAATCGTTCTCTCTCTCTCTTTATCTATCCTTTCCAACACCCGCACTGTGCATAAACATGTTAAGGGTATTCAAAACCCTTTGAGTGGGCGCAAGTTATAAAAACCGAAAAAAAATTACTTAAGTTACCGTCATGCATTTGCAGTACGTCTTGCTATTTTCCGCGAATTCTATGAGATCGATTGTATTATAATTTTTTCTTTCTTTCTGTCTTTCACTGTCAAGTCATTACGTACATTGACACCTTTACATTTTCAAAGAAAAATAATTCATTCCGCTTAATGCATATCTAAAGATAGTACTGAATGATGAGTGACTTTGACACAAGCTTTCGAATTGCGAAGTGTCAATTATCCAAAAGAAAACTGAATTGTTGCCGGCATGGTAAGGCCATTCGAATTTTAGATAATGCAAATGTAAAGATCGGATTATGAAATGCTCATCATTAGATTCCGAAACGGAATACAGAGTAGGTTCCCTGTAGTAAACTACAATATTATTCTACCTTTTACGAAATAATTTTATTCTTCGCCTTTATATTTTTGTATTTATAAAAAAAAACAATAAAACAAGGTAACCCAATGCATCGGACAGATAGGTTTTTCTTTTTTTAATATCTTGAATTTGCCACAACTATGTTGGTCCTATTTGAACTTTTTTAGTAAAAGCTTCACCTGAGTGAATTCTGACTATTTTTTGGAATGCGGATAATAACCTCGCAGAAATAGGAAGAAGAAGAATGTATTGTATATCTATATATACTAGTATCGCGTGTGTTCGAAATTCGACCGAGGGGAAATAAACAAACAGCAAGAGAAGCAACACTATGTACATATTTGTTTGCATAACTTTTTTTTTCAATATTCGCCCGTGCACGGAACGCAAAGGAATCTAAGCTCCGACTGCCATGAACGTGATCAAAATGCTTTCATTTAATTGGTTAAAGCGTTTTGTGTGGGGAAATCATGTGTGTATTTTCATTTTATTCTACCTGACATAGGGGCAATGTACACACATGATTTTTTTTCTGCACATCTGTGGCACAGTACCTTTCGAATGATATAAGTTTCATTCCCCTCCTTTTATAATAAATACTAAAAAAACGTACGATGAGTTTTGATGTTTACGTATTAATAGCCGTATTTTATTATCACCCATGATCCAGCTCAGATCATTGGTGTGTATGCATTACAATAACAATACGAGATCTTGCTTTTCATATGAATCTATTTTCGTGATCCGAAAATTAGTTCGCCTATTCTTTGCTAGGCTGCACTTCTGTCGACAATTGCCAAAACTCTTGTTGTCAGATTAGAATATGAAATACTTTCTGCACTTTAAATATTATTCTATGATTTTGCATTGGAATTATCCACATAAAAGCGTATCTGAAAGTAAATACTTATCCCAGTTACTCCTAATGATTTCAAATTAATAATTATTGAGTGAATATACACTATTTGAATGAATTAGGATCGGCAAAACATACAGTAAAAGAAAAAGATCGCATATTCTCTGAATTTTATAAGCGAAAATAAATCGCATGGCAACTCCACTTGAAGGAACTTAGCTGTGCAATTCTAATGGAAAAGAGGAACAAAAATTATTGCTACTTTTAAATAACTAATTTTTGAATGAAAACAATAACAAGTTGTTCGCCAGAAGAAACAAATGTTGTTATGGTTGCATATGGCGAGAGTTAAGAACAATTTCAGCACGAAATAAACCATATTTTGAAAGGAGTTCAATGCGGAAACTATAACTACACCACAAGATACAACAAAAATTGTTCGTTGGTCCAGATCCAGAGCCTTTTATTTTCGTCGTGTGATCTGATCTGGATCAGAAGGATAGATAGTGGGTGGCGTCCAGATAACCGGGGAGATTTTTGTTACTTCTTGTCTTTGCTTCTAATTCACAGTATTTTTTTTTTTTCGATATTCGATGCTATAGACGTCATCATCAACAGAGTGAATAATTTTTCTAGCCATATGACCAAGCTACTGCCAGTGTTATAACTTCGCAGTAGTGCTCGCAGAAGCTTTCGCAATTGCCTTTCTTCATTTAGTTATTAATTTTTATGATAATAAAGGCGAACCCCACAGGTGGATCAGTCTCCTTAGTGAATCCATTTCTATGCGTTTTCTATTGATCTATTCGACTTCTCGTTTACAAGCATATAATTTTGAATCCATTCCCCCTTCTTATATGTAAATAGTTTTTTACTTAAGTACGTATCTAAATTTTATAATTCTGTCTCAACGTAAGCTCGACTTCTGTCTAAACAACCGTATTTGCTTCAAACTTCATGTCTGGGGTTTGTGGGGCACTATTGACCGTTTCTCAAAAATTTGTGTTCGTCGGCCATCTATTGGTAGCTTTTGCTCAAACTTGATATTTCAACAATGTTTGGCATATGCAGAAATGCTGCATACCAAGTTTAGGACAATTTAAATGTACTCCACTTTGAATAAAAATTATTTTCTAAAAAAAATGGCTCGTAAAATTGAAAATTGGCAATTCCACGGCTAGTTGCCACAATATTTGAAACATATAAGAGCACAGTATACCTACAAAGTTTCAGAAAAAAAATTTTCGAATTTTAAATCCGAAATAGTTCCAAAGATGTATTAAAGGCCTAAGTACATGCGATCCAGCCGTGTCCTTTATTTTCTTTTGTATCTAACGTGAGTGTTTGTCGCCATCTTTTTTTTTTGAGTCCTTTTTAAATTACTCGTAATCCAGAATAAATAGCACCCCTTTTCCTTTCGTAACATAGTCGTATGTAAATCTGTTGGGTTTTGTTTTTAGATTTTTCCATCACACAGAGTAGAAGTGCGCATAATGTTCTAGATCTCATTTATGATGGTCATAACTTTATTAACGACTTTCGGCACGTCTACCTGAGTGATGCACATAAGTCACAGTTCCCCTCAGGTAGATCTTCCAGTGCAGATTAAAGATCGAACAATGATGACTTCTGGGTGTACTTACGTACGTTGATCAAAAAAATAAAAAAAAAATGCCCAACAAAACTATCCGGATTAGCAATGAATCACGATAATTACCAAAACACTGATGACTTTTGATAGACTAAACATATTTATTAAATCACATTTGCACACACGTATACGAAGAGTAAAAAAAAGAAACTATATATATAAATCCTTCTCGTCGGTAATCGATTCAGAAGAAGTTAAAGTTGTTGAATCTAGTTCGGGCTTTATAAAACTATTAGATACAGTTTGTTCCACCATCTTGCGCTGCTCCTGAATGATAATATCCTTAACTGTTCTTAGTTGTTCATAGAATGACCACAGTTCTCGATTTGATGAGATTCCAACGAAATTAATGACCGCCTCGATGCCATCTCGTGCCGCGTTAAGTGCCGACGATTCAGGTGGTTCCTCCATCGAAACAAAGTCATTTGGGCAAATTTGTTCCTCCTCCTTGACGACAACGTCGATAGGAAATATTTCTTCACCATTCTCATCAGATTTAGCATTCTCCGCGAATGTATCTTCTTTGAAATTGAGTTCATTATCGTTTCGAGCGATGTTATGTCTGTATCTAAACCGCCAAAGCCATCCTGCACTGAAGGTGAATTGCAGCCCCAGTTGTTTGGCTAATTTTTCTGCTGCCGCCTGCAGGTTGACACCATTGATCTTAACACCATTCGCACGCTGGGCCGTATACCACTTGTACAGAGCCGACTCAAGCACGTCCTCTTTTGGTCTCTTTAAAGTTTTTCTCCTCGCACTCGACACATCGTATTTTATTGCGTACGCTCTTATAGCCTCTGTTCGTTTTTTTATGTCCGACACTGTTTGTCTGCTTATGCCGAATTTTTCGGCGATCTGCTTGCCCGAAACACCCTTCTCGAGGCTTTCAATTACTTTTAATTTATTACTGATTGTCAGGGTGACGTGTTTTCTTTTTAATCTGGTTTTCGATTGTACGGCACTCATTGTAGTGCACTACACACGTCTGTTCGGTTCAGCGAGAAAATCGATACTGTGCCAGCACAGCATGTACAGCAGAAACCAGCGCGCAGCAACATTCCAGAATCTTCCACTTCGGTTATATAGTGTGTATATAATGTTGTTTCTGTAGACTGTGTATTGTATATACACACAGACAGCCGGCATTTCATGGAACTCATTATCCGGATTACAGGATATCCGAATTAGAGGGGGTCCGGACGAAGAAGGGTAAACACCCCTTTTTCTTCTTTAGTGTTTGTACACAGTATATAGGTAAATGACGCATAGGGCTTGTGTGTGTTTCCATGCGGTGCTGTTGTGTGTTTGGAATTTGTGACGACAGTGGCCAGGTATAATAAAACGGAATAGCGAACGAAAGAGGAATGCGTGGAATTATTCCACTTCGTTCGGCGGTGTAAAGTTCTCCGTAATAAAATAAAAATGTATTCATATTCAAATCAATGAGATAAGAAATTACGTGTGGCAATTGTGTATCCATCAGCGTTTCTTAAAGAAAAATAGGAAAGGGTATGTGCAGATTAGTTTGTGATAGGGTATATGTTTTAATAAATCCATTGGGATGAAGATTATTCATTGCGCACACATGTTTATTTTTGTGTAAAGCTAGTGTAATTCTATTCCGAATATGGGAGAATCCATTTTGAATTTACAAGTTAAATACAGTGACGTCAAGTATTATTGCAATATTAGGAAAAACCTATGTTCATACGAAAGTGGGGATCAAATTAACTTAAGCCGAAATTCAATAGAGGGAAACACCAGAACACTTCCTTAAGCAATGTCTAGGGATGTACGTAGGCTGTTCGATAAGTTAGTGACTTTGAAATTAAATACTTGTTTTTTTTTTTTCTCAAAATTGTATTTATTTTTCAACGTAGTCTCCTTTTAGTGGAATGCACTTTTCCCAACGATATTCCAACTTTTTCAACCCTTCCGAAAAATATAGTATAATTTCTCAAACCCTGCAAAATAGTCATTTGTTGCCTCGATAATTTCTTCATTTGATTAAAATCTTTTTCCGCCGAGCCATTTCTTCATATTAGGAAGGAAGAAATAATCGCACGGAGTCAAATCTGAAGAATAGGGTGGATGAGGAAGCAGTTCATACGTATAGTATGGACAAAAAAAATGTCGATATGATTCATTGGTTAATAAATTTGGAGCGATATATTGTTATTCGTGGTTTTGTGGGTGGGAAATACGTCCCATCAGGTTATTATCAATAAACATAAAGTAACACATGAAAAAAAAAAAAAAATCAATTCATTTTATTACATATGATGTATTTAGGAAGAAGAAGTAAGGAAGGAAGTATAAGGAAGGAATTTGATAAGGGATTTGTGACCTTGCTTTGCCTTCTGGAGCTTAAAAAAATAAAAAATAATATTTGGCGCAACAGCTCTTTAAGTGCTAGGGCCTAGCTTCTCGCAACCTTTCATGTTGTGTGCGTTATATTTTTCACACGAATGGAAGGGACCTACAGTTTAGTGCCGTATCCGAACGGCGATTTGAGACGCTTTTTCGTGAGAACAATACTCTCGGATGTTTGTCAGACGCTCGCGATAGGTGGGACCGTGAAAAAACGTTTTTGGTGTTTTTTTGGATTCGAACTTGGAACCTCGTGCGTAGTGATCCGACACACTAACCACTTACGCCGCAGCGCCATGGAAAGGGTAAAGTTTTACGGAGAGATATTGGGCGGCGTCTATCGGCAGACCAACCCTCGGGGCTGTACGAATTAGATAAGAAGTCTAAGAAATGGTGGAAAAAGTATTTTATTGACTTTTGATGATGAGCGTTGTAAATTCATATATAATCCATTCGCAACTATCAGGAACAAATTCGACATTGATAGGATTTATTGTAGACTTAGCAAAGGGCTTTATAGCCGACGGGAAGACAACTGCTAAAATTCATCGATCAGACAGATCTGGATCCATATCAAGAAATAAAAAACAGATGACTGCAGTGCACCTGGTTAAAGAGGGTCCTACAAGAAGACGTTATATACAATGTAGTAATAACAAAAAACAAAAGCGTTTAACAACCATATGTGAGGATTATAATATTCCATAAATAAGTTCACTGACGTGAACTATGCCCGAAGCATGACTGTTGCTAAGAACAATTATAGATTGTTCCAAATCACTTGAAATTCTTCTGCGCAGGTCTCTCTTATTTGTACGAGTTTTACTCAATTTCATTCCTAAGAGATAAAAGCAACAACAAGTACAGCTAACAAAAATTAAAATTCGAGAGAACAAAAAAAAAAGAGGAGGAGCAAAGGGAAAACAAGCTGTATACCCGTACTTTGATGTTTTTCATCGCATAGTTGCGGAACTACTGACGAATCAGAATCAAGTTGCGTGATGGGTTACAGGTAGTGTCCGACCGAAGCTTCGGCTTCGGCTTCGGTCACATTCGGCTAAAAAAACTACAATCGGCTAAACCTTAAGCTTCGGCCAGAATAGGCCGAAGCCGAAGGTTTAGTTTATGGTTGATTGGTTACCGTGCGTCGTGGTAGGCGCCGAAAATGATTGATTGGATAAATGTTTTTTATTATTGCTAATGAATTACTTGTTTTTTGGTTATTAATGAGTTATTTCTTGTTTTGTTTTGAACTATTTACTATTTCAATGAAATATTGAAATTGATACTAGTTTAATTTGTTATTATTTTTGAAACGTTTATTTAACCAGTTAGTTTGCTTATTGCATGCATACATTCCAGAAAAACTTCCAAAAAATAATTATTTTATTCACTTTTAGTCAATCTTAAACGGAAATTCTTTAAGTTATTAAAGCTTCGGCTTCGGCTTCGGCCGAAGGTTGTTGTTTAGCTGAATATTCGGCTTCGGCTTCGGCTAGAAATCGACCTTCGGTCGGACACTAGTTACAGGGTTACCTTTGAAATTTTTCGGAAAGGGTCCTGAAAGCGTCCCATATAAAATTAAAAAAAAAGCATTTGGTAGGACAAGTAATATTTTCTTTATTTCAACGTAATTCGTTTATTAATAATGAAATAAAGGTTTTAAATTATTAAACGCTTACACAAAAAAAAAAAAAAAAAAAAATTAGTTAATTTTTTTTTAAAAAGTAAATAATAAAAAAACAGGAACAAAACAAAAAGTTCTGAGTTCAAATACTTATGTACTTTGTAGCCACTTCATTTTTCGGAATCAAAGCCCCAAACTTCTGGATTAAACTGGAGTGAGAGACCCACTCTTCTAATTCATCCTTTTCTAAAACATTCAATGCGGAGAGCATAGATTGGCAGATCTTTATTTTTTAGTTTATTTGTTATTCTATTTTTTGACGAGCGAGTTTGGAAAATATTCGTTCAGGCGCAAGCGCTGCTTTGGGGCAATGTAAGAATTTTAATGACAAAAAGTCGTAAAAATTTTTAAATAAATATTGGCTAAAATGATTTTTTTTAATTTCCGACCTTAAGTTCGTCTACATCATTTAATGCAAATGTATAATGCAAACTTTTATTTTTCGCTTTCATATAAAGTAATTTACCATATATTCTTATATTATAGCTTCGGGGTTTGATATAAAATACCCAAACCCAAACTATGGTGAAAATAATGCGAAATAATTGAAACCTTTTTGTAAACTAACGACTTTCGGATGAAAATACCCATTGGAATCTGAGTCTGAGTCTCTGAGCCTTCGATCTCATCTCCAGCAACCAAATCTATGGAACAGTGTGGTTGAGGTGATGTTTTGGGGTAAATGTACATTATTTGGCGTTGCCACAAATACATAGACACAAATGGGGTAAAAGAAAAAGCGAGATTGCTGTCAATGGAATTTTCTATTGAATGTGTCAATTCTCTTCCAATTTGCAAAAAGGGTCATATCTTTCGAAAAGGGTAAAATTTCGATGATTTTCAAAAAGGGGGCACAGTGGTCCGTGCTATCAAAAAAGGGTCATTTTGACCCCAAAGGGTCCCAAAGGTAACCCTGGATGGGTATACCTAATTTAAGAAAAGGACCAAAGGGAACAAATTCTAGCTTCTCAGATTTACTTGCTTGAACGATGCATATCAAATGAAGGGAATTTTTTCAGTTGTTGTTTTGTATGTCGACTTTATTTGGTTTTTAAATAAAAACATGCATTGTATTTGTTGTAGTTATCCTATTTTGGAAAATTAAAGAAATAAATTGGGCTAAACGAAATATAGCAATACATACTTAATTAACTAATACAATAAATAAATAAATTAATACATAGTAAAACATACCACTTTAACTATATTTATAAAATATTTGCTCATCACTATCGCTTTCCGCTTTATAAAAACCAAAAGAAGTTTTACCAAACTAGAAAAAGAACATCATACAGAGTAAAGTGGAGAAAATCATTAACCATTTTTTGAAGAATTAAGAGAGATTTCATCCTCTTTATTATTTTGGGAAATTTCTGTCTGCGCACGTTGGGTAATTTCAAGTGATTTGGAACAATCTATATCTGTTTTGTGTCTTGCCATTTTGTAAACATGAATCCTGTACTACTAGCCTTGAAAACAGATTCACCTTTTTGTAATTTTTGGCTTATAATCGGTATTTTTTTACGATTTGTTATGATAATTCCCAGCGGAACATAGTTTAGGCGCTCTAGCAAATGTACACTAGTAAAACAGCCATCAAAACAAACTGTAACGTCTGCCTTGGTAATCGATTTTGCCAGAGTATTGACTACACGCTCCCCTTATATGCCTTCCATTACTTTTTCTTCACGTCCGTTGTAGATGTTGAAGTCGTTAGTGTGCCCACTTAAAGCGTCGCATCGCAACCACATTTTTATGCCATGATTGGTGGGTTTGAGTGGCATGTATAACTTGAGCGAATAGCGGCCTTCGAACTTCGTCATGGACTCGTCAATGCTCTAGAAGAGGCTGTCTTGCCGAGCTCAAAAAATGGTCCTTCAGGCAGTGTACTACATCATCAATATAGTATGTAGTTTTTTTCTGTGATTTCAGACATTTCGGTTGGCGCGAAATACATTTTGGAGACAATACTTAGGAATCAATAGCGCGCTATTGACACTTTTATGGCTTCATTTCCAAGTGATCGATTTTTTGACCAATAATACTTCGTTGAAGGTACCCGATTGTATGACATTATAAACACGCTACTTACTTTCATACGGGGCTCAAAATCTGTTTTTGAACAAGTACGTACTGTGTTAGTCGGAGCCATACTGATATTTGGAAGATTTTCCATGTCTTCATAAGTTTTCGATGCAGTTCCTTTTCCAAATTAGATTCACAGTCTAAAGGTGTAAAAATGCTTTCACTGCTACTGAAATCTTCTTCATCTGAATTTTGTATACTATTTCACTTGGTGCAAGTTTCTTCCCCATTTTTAGGAACTGCAAATAAATTTTTCGGAATAACAGAGATATTGCGAAATCAAGTAGCAATTGCCCAATGGGACATACATATATTTAATGTCTTGCTCTCAGTCCAAATACTTCTTTAGTTCTTTTGGAACAGATCTATAATATGATTGGGAATGCCTTTGATAGATAACCTGCCTGAACGACGAGTTTCTCAGATCTGGATCTAATAGAAATTGAAGAACTTTCAGATCCACGACTTTATGGACTACGAATTCAGCAGAAATCTATTTACTGCGTCTAAGCAAACATTTGGGCATTCGAAATCCCTAGGTTAACACGTAACTCAACACTTAATTCATTCAACGTGTCTGATAGATTGATGGCATTGAAATCATCTTTTGAGCTTGTTCATGAGGCAAGCTCCAGTGCCGTTTACATACTATTTTTACCTGCAACCCTTAGCTTTGAACCAGAGATTTCGATCATACGTTGTTTGTATACTACTTGTATTATGAACGACGCACGTAGTGAAAAAAGAGCCGATTGATGAGGTAAACTTAGACGAAATATTTGCCCCTAAGTGGGGGTAGAATGAACCACACAACCTACTCTTGGAACTATGCATTTATTTTTATGGATGCAATTTTTATAAGGCTCTCTTAAAAGAATTTTCTAAGTAAGCACTTCAAGCAAACTGTCAGCGAATAATTAAATAAAAAGTCGCACTGAGTTTGTTGTTTACATGCTGATCTAACAAACAATTAAATTCAATTGAGCATATGCCTACATTCTCATGTGTACACTAGGTACATCTATCGTGATTTAGCATTCTAATAAAATAAATTAAAAGAAAAAAAGTATTTCTGAATCTTCAAAATCAGAACATATACGCGTACGTATAAGTAGTATCATTTTACGGCAACAGCAAAAGTATATTGACACTAAAGGTCCATTCACAGCTCAGCGAACTGCGAACAAACAGTTTTTAGCACATTTATAAACACGCCCTTGCCAATTTTATTATTCCAAAAGAACGGAGCTTAATTTATCTATCAATTAATGTAAAAAAAAGTTGAATTGTGATTAGTTTCTGAAAAGAAATGAACAATTCGCCGATTTTTCCGCGAATAAGCGAATGCTTTTTGCGAACTGTCAACTTTTATTCACATTCCACACATGTAGGACGCAATCCACATTGCTGCGACCAAAACATTCGCGAGAGTTTAATCTCATAATTCTTTTGTTTTGTGCTTGGTGGGTAAGATCGTGGTTGAATTTATCGAAAGAAGGTGAGATATTACCTTCTCAATGAAAGTCACCCTATGTATTTATGCATTTTTTACGTTTAGGCAATTAGTTACACAATGAATGACAACTGAAATTCGCAGATTACCGCGACCAGATAAAAAAGTAGCTGTGAAAGAAATGTCAAAATTTGCGAATATTCGCTTATTCGCATTCGCAGGTCGCTGAGCTGTGAATCGACCTTAATAGTCGAAGAAAAAAAGGTGGGATTGACTTTGAACTTAGGAAACAGAGCTGTAAAAGTATGCAATCATGTCTGCATGTAATTCTTTTGACTTCACTGAGAAATCTTTCATTCAATGACTTCAGTTTTGACTTCAACTTATCACCATTAATTTTGAAGTCATGACAATCATTTCCAGCAATCAAAATCTTGAAGTCAAAAAGAATGCAATCTTTTCGATTACTTTGCATTCATTGAAGTCTTTTTGAAGTCACTAATTCTTACTGAGTGCATTCAGTGGATTGAAGACATTGAAGGCATTCACTCGATTTGAAGTCATTGAAGTCATTTAATGCAATGACTTCAAATCGACTGAATGTGTTCAACGACTTCAATCGAACAACTCTTTCCAACCTAAGAGCGTTTTGTGGTTACCAATCATAGTCATGGGTGACCACGGTGATGATTGTATGTTCAAGTCTCAACTATAGCCGTTTATTTGTTATATTAATAAAATTAAATTGTACAATTGCGCATACCGTCTGAAGTAATGAAACCGGCATTCTACAAAATTTGTATCAGCAATAAAAATCGAATGCAGGAGTCCGAACGATTCCCCCGATTAGTTTGGACACCACACACTAAGTTTGTACTGAAATCGAATACCATCCTAGTTTCGAACCGTTATTCCATCGTATATCTTCTGTCCGCACTATTTCATTAAAGGAGGTATAATATTAGGCATGAGTTAATATTAAAGTAATACTATCCAAAACCCAGGAACACCCATCTATTGGATGTTTGTGGAAGCTGTTAGTTCTTAGGAAATTGTACATGGTGCTGTAGTCACATTTACTTCATTTTCCACTGCATTTACCTGCACTATTTCTAAAGTACCTGGCGGTTCCAATAACTTATTACATTCTCAAGTCAAATGTAATCCCACGTTGACGGAGAAATGGAACATTTTGAAAATCGCCCCTCAGGTATCCCACTTAGTACAAAACATTTAATTTATTTACCATCACTTACGAGTATCTATCCGACATTTGTTTACTTGTTTGCTTAGAGTTGTAATCTATGTCACTAATTGCTTTATATCCTGATCAGAATTAAATGTGTTCTGAAGAAGTTTGGTCACATTAAGTGTAACCAAATCATTGCGGATTTGTTTGTTCTATTGTGGTATCTTTCTTACCCAAGTTGTACACCCCAATGACCCCAATAAAAAGGAAAAACTCTCCGTACTTCTTAACAACAAAGTTAGTCTATCCATATGAATCCCACTTTGAAGGTCAACACAAAATACACTTTACCGAATAACCAGAATCCACTCATAAGCCCCCTTTATGGGCTGTAAATTAAACCCCCAAGCACCCCCTTATTGAATGTGTGTGTATCATCATCATCTGGATAGACTCAAATTAAATTAGACTGGAGCAATTTTATTGCCAAAAGTATTTCGCATGACACACAACTTTTGGGAAATAATCAAATTAATGAAAAACATTACTCTCATCAACATATGCAGAGACACAATGGAAACCATTACTGCGGGGACAGGACCTACATGTCAGATACACAAACACTTATCGAATGGGAAAACAAACACATACTCTACCAGGACGACAACGATGACACACAAAAGCGAATATAACAAGAAATTGTTGATGCCGATAAGTGACATCTGCAAGTGAGAAACTTTTGCAGGCAATCAGACCCAATTACAGATGCTTCGTGCTCAGCAAAAAGGAGAAAGTACTGATCCATGGCAAGGACACACTTTGCACACACACGCATAAGACGGAATCGCCCTGGGACGGTCGGCAAGGCACTCTCTCTGCATAACTGGGGCGGCTATAATAAAAGTGGAAGCAATTTCTTGAGAAAATATTCTTGCTGTCATTGTGTGTTATCACAACAAACCCCTCTCCCTCTCCTCGCTTATGCAAAAAAGGTTGACAATAATATTACACATGTTTTTATGGTGTGCACACACAAGTTATGTGTGAGTGTGTCTACAAAATAAGAAGAAAGGTTCTCTCCTCGAGAAAGCATTACGTGTAATTAAATGCATTCAAGCGAGTAAGCAATTTTCTTCTTCATGTTCATCATCTTGGTGTTCTGGTTTCAACACGAGAGCGAGTACAAAAAAGTCACTCGTGTTCGTGAGTTTTTTTTTTTTTTTTCTTGTCGAGTTAATGTCAGAATAAAGCAACCACAAATGTCAAAAACATACATATATCAGAATGTGGGTGACATCATATGGGGGAAAGAAAGTGAAGTTTGACAGGATGAGAAGTCCACTTTAAATCTTTAATAATAAGGACGCATTTAAGAATGAACCGTTCAATAATAAATGACATTTCATTGTCAGTAAGAGGTTGTTTTTCTATGAGTATTTCTTCTACTTTCCCCGCATGTCATCTTTCTTAAAACGTTTTGTTGGTCATAGCACAACTGACTAGGAGACACATTCTAAGAGGAGTAATGGAGAAAAGTGCTTAAGTAGTTTTGAAGGTTACCAACCAACCAAACCAGCAAATTATGGTATACTGGTATACGTGATAGGTGATAGACAGGGACCTACTTCCTTTTCGCCCAGTGATACATCCACATCCGCGAAAGACATGATTACGTTATGGAGCTTTGACAAAGTCATCTTCATATTTGCTCGATCAGACTAGGCTTATCAAAAGAACGTCATGATGGTTTCAGTAAGTTTTTCTGCTATACACGTTTGCTTTTGCATTATATTTTCCTCAGCGAAGTCAACGTCCACAACTTGAACTGGTGGTTCGAAAGAGAAATTAAAGCCTGAAGCAATCTCACCTAGACAACTTTAAATTTTATCCAGATTTCCTTCTATTCCAATAGTCGTAATAGATTACCACCAAGACGAGTGAGGTGACTTAAGCAAACTTCAGTGACGTGGACGAATAAAGAAGTCGTCGTGATTTGCCGAAGCTTAAAGACACGGTTACTCGTGGATTCTGATCAGCTTTAATTTTACATAAAAATTTCCCTTGAACTATTTGGGCTCATATCCACAAAATTGGCATTTGCTTTTGGGCCACTTTGATTCTGTGACATCATCCAGCACATGGTACGGATATAAGTCTTCTTCCGACAACTCTGATATTAAACTCCCCACAAGAACGGATCACTGTAACATATTTCGGGTGTTTATAACAGCAGGCCTAGAAACAGTAGCCTGGCTTTGAATCTTCTAATTATCCTATTATGCGTGTACATACATATGTACATATGTAGATAGTCAGGCAGCAAAGAGGTTACGTCGAAAGACATAGGTTAAGAGTTAAGATTATTAGAGCTCCCGCATGAGGCCAGTAAGTTAGAATAAAATAGTTAAGTTAATTAAGCTAGTAAGATATTCTGAATTAAGAAAAAAAAAATGAAATGAGTCAGGCAGCAAATATGCTATTAAATCGCCAACGATGACATCCAAGCTGGTTATACAATGCCGTGGGTCGCAGACACATGCGACCTATCCTGGGCCAGATCCTAGTCGACCAATGTTTGGAATGGAAAACGAAAGGATCAATCAAACAACCTTGGACAAGCGCAAAAAAAAAAAACAATCCAGATCAGCGGGAAACTCTAGAACAATCTAAAGAAAGCTTTTGTCTAAGATGAATCGTGGGATGGAAAAGTTTCTTTTGAATTAGTACTTGGAAACCATATCACCTAAGGAAGGTCATGCTGCATTTGTTTAGCAAATTATGTTGACATTTTTCTAAACGATTTGTATTGATATACCCATAGGGTATATTACTTTTGGTGCATAGTTTGTAACATTGTAACATACAAGACAATGGCAATAGATTCCACATATGGGCTTCTGAAGCAATACAGGTGGAAATTAGCCTACTGCCAAGTTTTCGAAAAATGCAATTTTTTCAAACATTTTATTAGAATATGAGAAAAGCTGTACTCGTATTAAGAAAGTTTGTAGGTATTAATCTCATTTATATTTCATGAATACATTATATAGAGCCACACCCACTTTTGTGTGCGTTTTCTAAAACAAAAAAAATAATGAAATCTTACATGTCAACGAAAATATATAAATCACTGTAAGAAGTTTTCATGCCTCTTAAAAAAAATATTTTAAACTGCGTACAGATACGCAAATTTTTTTTTTTTAAATTCTCTTTTTTTTTCAATATATTTACTAGAAACGGTGAAAAGTTGTGTTGAGAAAATATGTAGGGATTGACTTATTCTATAATTCGTTCATACAACACATAGGGCCACGGCCACTTTTTGGGAGAATTTTCTTCAATAAACCTAATTTCATGTAATTTTAGAAAAAAAAGTGAAATTAAGTTTAGTATAGACACGCTCACTTATATAGGACTGGGTATCATACGATCCAATTCAGGCGGACTGTAACTTTTCTGCATGTTTTGTAATGGTTTGGCTCTGATTAGAGTGACTTCGTAAGCCTTTGCCCTCCTATCATGAGTCTTATGTTAATAGTATGGATCCATTGCGTTATCTCGGGTTTGACCTTTGATTTTTTCCGCAAAATCAACGTCAACTTCACTGCTTTACAGGTAGAGAGAACCTGCTAATGATAACTCTTCTACACACTACCTCCGGAATTCCAAAACGTGAATTGAAAAGATGCAGCTTCGTCGCAATTTGAAATCTCAATTGTGTCTCTAAACTGTCATTCGGAAATGAATGAAATCACTCATTGACCTGTTCGGACAAATCCAATTTAAACTCTGAAGGGGCTTTAGTCAATAACATATATTGCTTTCAGTATACTGCTTACGATAATAAACGTTAAAAAGGCTCAAATGTGTGTTTAGAAAATATCAAAAAACATGATGCATACCAGTGCCGCTTCTTAAATTTCGTAGGCCCTGAGGCAAGATTTTTTTTGGGGCCCCTAGGTGGTTCTTCTTACCATTCTGATCTTGTGGGAAATTGAACGTCGAAGCGTTTTGTGAAATTCAATTTGGGTATCATGTAATCTGTTGTAGGCAAAATGAGTTCTCTCGGTAGAGAGTTTAAAATGTTACTATACCCATTAGGGTTACATAATCCAGCACCCAGACTCCCTGAGTCTGACCGCACTGTGCGTTGTGATGTTTATTATGTGTAGATCTAAAGGTAGAGGATGCAAAAAGACTGTTAGAGCATCGGTCGGGGTTGAGCGTAGAGCACCTGTGGTGCCTATGCATGCCGTTCCTTGTACCTTATTAAGTTTGGTTATTGTTTAAAAACTGCTAAATAAATGTTAACTAAGGCCACCTTACCACTGGTGGCGGGTGGTTATAATCAACAAATAAAAACACAGTTTTCGCTTGGAGTTGTCGTATTCAACTTCACCTTTAAATTTTATTTCACCCCTTTTTATACAAAAATACCTAGTGTAAGTTATGCTGACACTTAAATAATATCTTCTCTTATAACGTAAAATTCGTGGGAACTGCTGCTAACTCAGCGTCGCTGACCAAATCTGTTATCAAATGATGAAAAGTTTCCCGTGGTGTCCGTTTCCAGTTAGGTGCATATGTATACAATTGTCCAGTTATATTACAAGCTTTTTTTTAGAGCTGGCCACCATACTATTGACCAATATGTGAGAATTGGTCGTACCATGGCTGTGTGCAATCATACCCCTGGTCTCCACTGGCAATAATTCATTGCAATGAAATTTGCGGTCTCCATTGGAAATTTCAATTGGTTGACATATTTCTTGCAATGAATTATTGCCAGTGAGACCAGGGGTAAGGTCAATTTTGGCTGCAGTCCCCATTTTGTTCTCATTTGTAAATTGTGCTACAAGCATAGAAAGCTATACATGCCTTCTTTACTCGTTGTTCTATGATTAGCTTCCAGTTAAGTTTAGGATCTAAGATAACTCCTAAATACCTAGTACTGGACAATAAGGAGAGCGATTGGCCATTTAGCCGAGGAAGTGCGAAGTCAGGTATTTTGGTTTTAGTGGTGAAGGGCATCAGTTCACTTTTGCACGAGTTGACACCGAGGCCATACTTTTTAGCCCAAGCGCTTACTTTACCGTGATTTCGCTTATAACGGAGAGAAACTTTCCTGACACTATTACCACCATATCGTCTGCATACCCGACTACCTTGATTCTTTCTCTGTCTAATGTTAAGAGGATTTTATTCATGACTATCAGCCATAATAGAGGTGAGATAACACCGCCCTGGGGTGTTCCCTTACTGGCAAATTTGGTTATATTGCTTTTGCCTAGTGTTGCCTGAAAAATTCTAGTGCTAAGCATAGAAACGATCCATTGACTTAAATTGCTTTCTATTCCCAGCTCCGTAAGAGACTCTAGGGTTGCTATAGTGTGTACGTTATTAAAAGCTCCTGTATGAAGTTTTCTATAGTGCGCATTACTTTGTGAAGAGCTGTCTCTGTTGATCTACCTTTGAGATATGCGTGCTGAGCATGGTTGAAGGCATGGTTCTATTTTGCTTCGCAAATGATTGCCCGGGAGTCACTCGGGAGTCTTCAGTATAAAGGAAGTTAGACTGATTAGTCCAAAATCTTTCGAGTTTTCATGACCGCGTCTGCCTGCCTTTGGTATGAAAACCACTCTCACTCGTCTCCATGAAGGGGTTACGTGGTTGTTCAGTAAGCAGCTCCTGAAAATCGACGTGTGCCATGGAATTGCTAGGTCTTGCGACCACTGTAGCATAAGGGTAGAATGTCGTCCACGCCCGGGGATTTATAAGGAGCAAAACTGTTTAGGCCCAAGAAATTTATTCCTCTGTAATAATGGGTATAAGGTGCTCCCAGGCATTAGATTCCGTGCGCCGAGAGTTTGTAGGCTCTGCACTATTATCTGTGGATCCGGGAAAATGTGTGTTTATCAGAAGTTCTAGAGATTCTGCGGTAGACTTAGTCCATTCCCCATCCATCTTTCTAAGAAGGGATGGATTGCAGTGTTGGGGGCCCCTACTTTTACTGTTCAATTTTAACGAACGAATGTTATTCAAATGTAAAATCATCCCTCTCTTTTTTTTCGCTTTTTTCGCAATTTTTTACCTTTCTTTTTTTTTTTTTTGTTTTTTCCCAATTTTTTTTATTTATTTTTTATGGGCCTCCGAAAGCGGGGGCCCCTGGAGGTGGGGGCCCTGAGGCAATTGCCTCACTCGCCTCCAGGTAAAGCGGCCCTGATGCATACTAAATTACCGAAATCTCAGTCATCTTCCTAAGGACTACCCAACGTCTTGTCTGTCTATAGCTGAGCAACTTATTTATCCCTATGCAGGCACTCCAATCAATATTTGTTATCATAAGCCATAGGATTACGAACCCTTTATGGGAATGTCAAATTTCTCATTTTCTAAGACCAATGTCATTGTAAGACAAAAACGAATGTTGACGCAAAGATTAGTTATCTAAATAAAACTCATTTACACACATACACATACATACATACATTTTGTCTTTAAGTCTCCTCAACCTACAGCACAGACCCCAGCACTAAGAACAATTGCCATTTGACTTCTCATTACATGCATACATCATGCCGGACAGGAATTGCAACTCAAAACTGTACTCTGTGTATTGTATGTCCCACATAGAAGAGTAGACAATCAGGTTGACATAAAGGAGAACCGACATGTCGCCGCACAATGGATGTGAGCTCCTGCTGCAGTAGCTCAACCATGCCATTGGGTGAGTGTTCTTTTACAGTTTGTCGGCTTCCTGAATAATCGAATAGTGCACTTTGTGTTAAGCTGGGAGAAGAAGAATTATCTGCTGCATGTACGTATACTGTAACGATAGTATTCTTGTTGCAATTGCAATTAAGAAAGATCTAAGAAAATCCCTTCCTGATGATGGATGACATTTTGTTGGGAAATTGTGTATTTCGAGATAAAGATTGGATAAAATTGTGATGTGAGGTGGAGTCAGAGGACAATTAGGAAAGCTTAGGAAACAGATTAATTGAATATACATATTTGTTGGAATTATGCATTGATAGTGTCATATTGGTGCACAGAAATATTGGAATAGACCAACAGCAGATGTGTTCCTTCTGCTTAGTGAAAGGCCTCACTGGTATGTATGTTCTTCTCACTACGAGAAGTGTTACAGACAACTGTATTATGGTGATCGAGGACGTGAAGGGCCGTTTCTACTTATTCTCCTCTTTACAGAAATGATTCTCAAAATCTTTCTTTTTTGTATTGTTTCGGTCTCTCTGATATTTCATTCTCGTAGCTTGAAATATAAGCTTTTTCTAAAAAAAAAAAAAAAAAGTGGGCGTGGTAATTTTTGTTGTAATTTTTTTCCTAGTAAAATATGGAATAATCACATTTTTTCAAAAGTGGTCGTGTCAGTGGACGGACTTTAAAACTTGTAGCACTTGTACTACTTCGGCATCTCAGAAGACCGTATGTTTAATTTCATCTTCCTAGCTCGAGATTTGTGGCCCTTCTCGATCCTCCGCCATTGACTCCAACTCATCAGGAGGAAATTCTAAAGTAATCTAAGCACCAACGATTGTATGTTATATTATAGTTACTTACAGAATGAATTTTCGCTAATATATTACCCGGATAGTGAGTGTCTTAAATAAGTTCCAGCGTCTCCTCACAAGTTGTGTCACATTTTGATGATTGTCCATGATCTGCATAATACGGAAAAGTACGCGTAATCGTTGGAAAGTGAAATTAAGGAAAATAACAAAATATCTTACCATTCTGATACACTAATAAAAATTGCCAAGTTGGTAGTGAAAAACTCTACCTTCTGATTTTTTCTGTGGTCAACTTAAGTCGTCTCTCTGGTGACTTCCTTACAGTGCTTTAAAGAACACGTGGGCATAAAAAATAAGCTATAAGATGGCAACCTGATCGAAACTTTTCTTAGGGTAAAAGCAAACGAGGCAATTTTTTGTTGGGGCGCCATATGCACTGCTGGACAAAATTAGAGGAACGATGATAGTTTTTTGATTGAAGGTTAAATATAAACTAACGGGATGTTTTTTTTGTACATCTTTTATGCGGCAGGTACTCTTTTGGTATGTATGTAGCTGTCAGATTTAAACTCATTTGGCTAACGGAAATGCACTTAAAGAACTTTAATTGCAGCCAGTAGACATTTGGTCATTATATGCGTATGACCAAGTTTGAGTTTTTCGTGTTTTTTTTTTTTTTTTGTTATTTTATAAAACTGGTGTTGGAATATTTTTATAATAAAAGTGAATAATTTAGGTGAAAATGCCAGACTTAACTGAAGTTTAGGGCCCGTTTCATATGTTGGATTGAAAATGGACATTCGTACCAAAAAGTGGCCTCAATGCTAAATGTGTCAAAGTCTATTATTTTTCACAACGTAAAGCGATATAGAGAAACCGGTTCTTTGAACAGAAATCAGGGACAAGGTAGGAAAAGGGCAACGACACAAAGAGACGACCGATTTCTGGTAAGTTATGTCCTCAAAAACAGGACCGCAGTATCAACTGAGATTAGGGATAGACTTCTGGAAGTGCGAAATGTTCGGGTAACTTCCCAAACTGTAAGAAGAAGACACAGAGGTTCTGGATTAAAACCATACAGACCAGCAAAGGCCCCCCTTCTTACCAGACACCATAGAGTAGCGCGTGTTGGCTTCTCCCGAAACCACGAAAACTGGTCTGAGGACGACTAGAAGCGAGTGCTTTTCACTGATCAGTCTAGATTTTGCCTGAAGCTAGACAATAGACGGGGAAACTGTATAGACGATCAGGTGAGCGATATGCACAATGCAACATCGTTCCAGGATTGGCTTATGGTGGTCTGGGGTGACATACCACCTTGATCAAAAAGTTCCCGGAATAAAAACCGTGTGGCACTCCCATCGTTCCGATTTGAGTTCTGTTTTCTTTGTTAAGTTGGTACATCTGTTGTTGATATTCCCTCTAAATCTTAGCGTCATAGCTTGACATTTGCAAAAGTTACGTAGCCAAGAGTACATCTATCTCTGTGTGTGTTGGCGATTTTTTACCAGACCAGAATTGTGGGCAGAAAACTCGTGGATTTTGCACCATGATAACGCACCGTCGCACAGTGCCATCATTATTCGTAATTTTTTGACGAGAAATGCAACAAATACCATCCAACAGCCACTGAATTCACCTGATTTGGCTCCCTGTGACTTCTTTCTGTTCAATCGAGTTAAAAAACCATTACGGGGATCGCGTTTCAGCAGCCGAGAGGAAGTAATGGAAAAATCGCAGGAAGCACTGATGGACATACCGAAAACCGAATATAAAAAATGTTTCGAAGATTGGATTAAGCGCTGGCATAAGTGTGTTGCAGTCGATGGGGATTACTTTATAGGGGACAATATAGATTTAGATGAATAAACTTCTATTTTTAATTTTCTGAAAAAATTCCGGGAACTTTTTGATCAAGGTGGTGTGTTTGGGATCACGCACGAAGTTACACGTGGTAGAAAAAAGCAGAGCGGTATGTAAGAGACATTTAAGAAGAAATTGTTGTGCGGTTTGCCCCAAGTATCGGCGCCAATTTCCTTTTAATGCAAGATAACTGTCACGGCAAATAGGGTTTCGGAGTATCTATGACTGGCCCAACTGAGTACCCTAGTCTGGCCGGCTTGCTCCCCTGACCGAAATCCGATTGAGCTTGACTCACATGCTTGGCAGACAGTTAAAACAGAGAAATCCGGGCGCATCCACTTTGGAGAAGCTTAAAAGTCCTTTCTTGATGTATGGGACCAAACACCCCAGAATAGCATCGATAACATCATCAAAAGTATGCCATGGAGACTGCGTGCGGTAATAAGAGCCAGAGGCGGGAGTACCAATTGAAATTGAATTTCCCTGGATATGATGAAAACCATTAATTTTTGTGTAATGGTGTTTTTTTTTTTTTTATACGAAAACAAGTAACAATTTTTTTTTAAACATGATGTAAAATTAAACTAATTATAAATCGTCTTCAAAAAAATATAAATAAATCGAAAAAATATTTAAATGTTTAACTTTTTGCTTGCGTTCCTCTTGTTTTGTCCACCAGTATAGTTGACTTCGCCTCGACCCATCATCCATCATACTGATTTAAATTGATTTTCTCGTCGAATAAAAATATCGTTTGTGCTTAAATCGCGCCGGATCACGTGCTTCGAGTCGACACATAATTCTATGCTTACATAAGATCATTCTTTGCAAAACGAAAGTTCTTCAGACATAGGGAAAATACTCGTATATTTCAAATATTTATTTATCTATTTAGTATGAGCAGCTGGCCGCACTTTACACGAGTCGCTGTGGAGTCGATGCCACAGCATGGCGCCTTGTAGTAATCGCCTCGAAACCGCTCGCTTCTTCTTCCTATTTCAGCGAGGTTATGATCCAAAACAAGGAATCATAACTCTCCCACTTCACCCCATTTCTACTGATCCGCCTGTGGGGTTCGCCTATTTAACCTTAGAAAATATCGGCGGGCCTCCCAATTTTGGATCACTTGATTACTGAGCTCAATCCAATGCCGATGTCGTTTCATTTGTGTGATCTACGCGTTTATAGGCCTGCCTCTCCTGTCTCGCCATGTCTTTGGAACGTTCATTGATATTGTCTTTTTAACAGGGTTCAAATGATCTCTTATTTGAACGTGGCAATACCAACTGAGCCGGTAACGCTCTATTTTTCGTAAGATGATTTCCTTGACGTGAAAGCTTCCACGGAATGAAATAAAATAAATTAAGCTTTGAATATCTGATCTTATTTAATTTACTGACGAATACATAAGTTGTGGATGACATGGTCTCAAATGCCCTACTTTGCTAGCTTTGAAGTTCAACTATAGTTCATCATCGTCTCAATTTGATGGTTTTGTCTTAGAACCCAATTAAAGTGCCAGTTTTGGTCTCACAAATTTAATAAGAACCCACGACTCCAATTTTGCATCCTTTAGTTTAGCATTCGTAAATCAAAAACCTCGTAAAACAACCCAAAGTAGACCCAACAATCCCTTCCCATAAATCTCCTCTCCTACTACCCTTACATAATTTATTTCGTCTCTTTTATTCATTTGTATTCATTATTATTATGTAAATCGATAAATAATAAAAACAGTTATCCCGTTCTTCCCCCACCACCATCTAGCAGCAGTCAACAGCCCAATTTGGCCCAAAAGCGCCTACAACAAACCCAAGCCAAAGTGGACGAAGTCGTTGGTATTATGCGAGTGAATGTCGAAAAGGTACTGGAACGAGACCAAAAACTGTCTGAATTGGGCGAAAGGGCGGACGCACTCGAGCACGGTGCATCCCAGTTTGAGCAACAGGCTGGCAAACTCAAGCGGAAGCAGTGGTGGGCGAACATCAAGATGATGATTATAATGGGAGTAATCGGAGTCGTCCTGTTAATTATAATAATTGGTAAGTGCGTTCAGGAAGGATTTATCCTCACAATAGCTATAAATAATTGTGTTGCTGCGGCAAGAATCGCCAGAGAAAAATTCTTGCTGGTGGAAGTGGAATCCTTCTTTTTTTTTTTGCATTACATTTCATTTCACACTTTGTGCGGTTTCATCCGCATCATCAGTAGTGGTGTTGGTGGAATTTTGATTATATATTCATGCTTTCAGTGTTTTTAGCGCGAAGGCTTACTTCTACTATATCAGAGACCAGGATAGTGTTTGGCTCGTCGCTACAGTTGGCTTCCATTAAAACAGTAGTCGCGCTGGGTAATTGGCTTAATTGTGGCGCACAGGGGATTTTCATTAAATTGCAAAATTATGATCGTCGGGTCGGATTGTTCTAAACTTGTTATTCGGTTTTATAGGATGAAACGATAAATAAAATTGCGAACAATTAAGGGACTTACGGGAGGCGTATTGGACGCTAGATTTATGTAGTAAATAACCAACAAATGAATAGGTTCTCTTAAAGACTTAAATTAGGGTTGAGTTTTCGGAGGTTTAATTTTAAAGCCATTAGTAAGTTTGGTGTAACCCTTTCATAAACGAAGAAAGTAATGAAAGCAAAGAAACAGACCTAATTTTGATCAAAATTAGATGCCGGTAATTGTGGAGTTAGATTGAATATTCCGACTTCGCCTCGGGCTGTTAGCCACAGACTGCAGTTTTTAATTGTGAAGAAAACCCACAAGCAGACAGAATTCGCCATTAAGACTTCCTCCTTCTATTCCCATATTTGTAATTCCGAATTGGAATATTTAAAGTTATTTTCGTAAGATTAGGACTCAATACTCCTATTAAGTTCCACAAAGATATTTGAAGAGCACTAAGCCGAGATGCTCGTTCTTCTACTTATTCCGCTGGAATTTTCTTCAAATGGTTTTGGAACTGTTCCGCAGAAAGTTGAGTGCTTGGTAGGGGCTCGCAAAGCTTGGTTGTGCATATGTAGAGTAGATCGTTCTAGTTCCAGGGATCGCTTCAGGCATTAACCTCGCTTAATTCTATGAGCCTCGACATAGACAAATTTTCTTCTGAAGGACATAGTTAAATGAATTGGATCGGGGGGATAAAGGTAAGTTTATCATAAGCAATCAGCACTGAGCGGACCATTGTACTTTTATGGAAGGACCTTGTTAGTAATATGCTGATATGCCGTTCTGATCTCTTAGCTTAAATTTAAACATTCCGGGCTGCACATGTTCTCCGTGACAAAGCTGGCTGGTAACTACGGAAGGCTGGCTATTATTTTTGTGGTTTAGCATCTATTGTACATCATCGATTCCTCTACTTACGTTCCTTAAATCATTGCCCAGAGTTCAGTGAAAAAATTGTATTAAACGAAAAAAAAAATTGTATTTTATTACTTAAAACGTTCCCCCTACAGGCATAGGCATCCTATGTTACTTGCTGATAGTGGAAAAATGATCTCCACAGACGATGAAAAAGCTGCACCTGCATCCTGCGACCTACATATCCGTCAAGTGAAAGGCAAATACCGTTTGTTGCTTTAAGCTGCCACTAGTTCTGGAATAGTGTTGACTGAATGTCTCTGCATGCGGTTTGATGAGATTGTGTTCTGGCAGCGTTAAATGTTCACACTTTTCGTCGGCTGATGAGGCCGTCAACACGTTTCAATGGCTGCTGCGTTCAAAACAGAAAAACATCTCTTAAGCGATGTACAACGCTTCTTGGGGGCTACATACGAGTTTATACAGTGATCAGATTTTGCATCTGCACCTCTCTATTGCCATCCATAAATTGATTAACCACGACTTCTTCGACGACCTTCTTTATATCCTCTGGTATAGCCGCTGCAGCTGGTCGTTGCAATATAAGAGCAATTCGTTCTTAGGAGCCTGAAGACGACCCAAACGAATCCACAGCTGGTGTGATCATCGTGGTTAAACTGCTGTCGAAGCAATACCCGATTCATGGCGTTCTACTCTGAAAAAGTCTCTTCTTGCCAATACGTGGTTAGTCCGTTTATAACTATTTCAAACCGCGTTTTGTTGCTCGTTTACAAAGCGATTACGTCGTACTGTTACCGTACCATACTGGAGGTTCAATTTCGTGCTGTAGCAGCCTTTGGGATAGCAGCTGGGTTCGTTGACATTAGTCTATTGCTGCTGCCTGTTCTACTAGTCTCGTTTACGTGGCGACAAAGGGGCTACAAACTTCGCTGGCATTACTCTAACTCTTCAGCTTGTCTTTTGAGACCCGGCGTTCATGCTTGCTCGAGACCTGGCGTAGGATGTGATTCCTCCTGCTTATCGGAGCTGCTACGGTCTTGTACCTGAGATTTGTTTTCCAATGACACTGCCTATGTACACCATCGCTTACAATCACAAGGTTGTCAAAAGTTCAATGTCCTTCAAATGACCCCATTCAAAATCCTATAGATGACATTTTAACAGTGACATATAATCCTTAAACAAACTATTTTCCTAAAATCACTGTTCCCCCTTGGTCGTCCCTGACACGCAAGTTGTCAAATGTTATCTCGGAAATAAATGGAAAAGCTATGATATTCGATTTACCCTCTGGACATTCATTACTTTCGCAGCACAAAACCGATGAACAGTGAAGGATAACATCAGCAGAAGCAGCAGCAATCGAGTTGGAAAAAAATACAGGAAAAATAAAAAATAAAAATCCACCATTGTAGCACTTGAAGTCTGATCCTTTAAAGTCTTTTGGTACACACAAGGACATTCAGCCACAGCCGCCGTCGACAACGACGATGACGAGGATGATGATGATGGGCTGGTGGGGGTGTGGGGTGCAGGGTGCGGTAGTGTGTGTTCCACAATATTCAACCGTTCGAGTATATTCTCTATTCGTATGACGTTTCACTGGGATATAATCTATTATATTTTTATTCTCTCATTTTCACTTATTTTTCTTTTCTTCTTTTCGGGGCGCGCGCTTCTTTTGTATTCTTTTGGTTCGTCAAGTGTAAGCGTGGCGGGGGGTGGTGTTTTTTTTTTCTCGGTGGGTGGGTGGCGAATTTATCGCGTTTTCACGTCGACGTCGTCGTTGTCGTCATGAAATAAGACGCGATTATGTTAATTCATTTGAAAATGTACTTTTATGGTGTGTAAATGGGTTTCTTTTCCAGCGCCACTGTGGTGTGTGTGTCCTACCTTTTGTGTTTTACGGTATAAAAGGAGAGCCAGAGGAGGACTATGAATGATTAAAACACCGCGTGAATGTATCTCGGTAGCATTTTTATTGCTATTCTTCCTCTTTTAGTGTGCAATGGCGAATTTATGCGCCAAAAAAAAAAACAATTTATTGCTTGGATTTATCAAAGGAGATGGGGGAAAAGAAAGGTTTTTTTTTTCCTGAAAAGCTGTTTAATACGACTAGAGAATGGTGTTAGATAATAACCTCAGAGGCTTGTCTAAACGTTTTACGGGCGAAATAAATTTAGTGTGTGCAATTGTTCTTGTTCTTCGCTGAATGGTGGTTGGAGAGTAGATACCTAGTACCGGAACAAAAAAAAAAACTTCAGTTTCCGGTTGGGAAAATACATATTTCAACTACACAAGTAGGACACACAAATGTCAAAGTGAATAAGTGAGTACTTAAGGGTATCTCAATCAAAACAATGAATGAGTGGGTGGATTATAATTTTGGCACTTTTTGTGGGTATGAGAGTTGTCTATCTCTGGATTGAAGAGAACGTACGGGAGAGTGGTTTGTGGTATGATTAAGTATGACTATCACTATGGAATAAACTCTTGCGTTCGTTATAAAAGTCCTTAAAGCCCTCGTGCACTTTTGATCTTTGAAACAACGATGTTGGTATATGTGAAGTTGGAAGAAATCGGTCTCTCTGTGGGCGAAGGATCAGAGAGGGGAATGTCTCATTTATTCACATTACAAGCGTAAAAATAACAAAGGCGAATGTTGCTTATAAAATTTTGTCTAACGTGAAATAAGTGCCTTGACAACTATATTCTGGAATTCATTCCAAAATAATTAACAAGATTTAACAGTCATCTACACTTAGCAGCTAATAAACTTAGCTCAAGACTAGTCAAGATATGTAGACAACTTGACAAGAAAAATTGACGAGTAGACCGGCTACGGTACGAAAATGAATTCTTCTTTTTCTTTCTTTTATCAGCGAGGCTATGATCCGAAAACATAGGGATCACAACCCTCCCACTTCACCGCATTTCTACTGATCCGCCTGTGGGGTTCGAAAATGAATTCTTGTGCCTGTAAATGTTTGAACGATCTACATATGAATGTACCGCGAGCCTCTCATAATGTTGAAGTGAAAGCTTCAAAATATGTACACATATCGACCTTCCCCCTCCTGCACCTCTCAAGGAGGTGTTTGATCACCACTTTAATGGATCGTCAAGAAAAAACTCAACTATGTCATTGGTATGTGGTACGTGAATAGAATATATTAACCCAAAATCTTCTTGATTTTATATTGGAGTGAAGTTAGGATGTGGATAGGACCTAATGAAGGAAACGGATGAGAAAAGCGAACGCGTTTAGGACACAAAGAACAAGCAAAGCACGGCAACGATTGTCTAAAATGCAGACAAACGCACATATGTAGTTTCATCTATTACTAAAAAAAAATATTCAAATTGTGCCTAAATATTTTATTGATCAAGAACATATGAGCGTTCACGTGAAGGTGCTAATTGTGTAGTTGAAGCACACTGGCCGCATTTCAACTAAAGTTCGACGGTCTGTTCTCCAACTGTAGATACGAGTATGTAGCTGCTGCTATCCTCTCAAACCATTCACACTAAACAGCTACACAAGTACAACTTGCTGTTGAGTCCTCCAAAAGAATGAGTTAAAGTACATACATACATACATCTGCGGTTGAAAGACTGCCAACATCAAAACCAAACGCCCTTCTTTTGCCATGACAGACATTCGGCAAACCTTGGTCAGTCAAACTGTCCAGTAGTGCTGAATTTCAATGTTCTCTCTGACAACCAAAATTATAAAGTTATAGGAACATTGTTGTAACGACTACCATATATGGAAAACAATCTTTTAGTATCTGGAGGCCCTCAAATATATTAGTTACGAAAAAATGCTGGACGAGCCATCATGAAAATGAAATAAAAATTTAAAATGGGCCTTGAAATTTCTAGTTACTCTCCTGCTCAGGGAAAATAGCTAACACACCACAAAAAAATGCCCAAGGATAAGCAACATTTTTTCACCATTCGAACTCTTCAACTTTGTATTATTCGAACTTCGCTTAGCGACTCGTCAACAAAATTTTTCAATTATTCATACTTATTCACGAATTGCAATAATTACACAGTCCTACAAGGTATTTCCCTTTTTATTATAATTTTGAGAAGCGATTCCTATAAAATTCAGTGTCCTGATTACAAGAAAAATAGTAAACAAAATTCATCACGTCACAATTTTCGATAATACAATTTTCACGTTTTTATTATTTTTCTATAGAAAAGCACTATCTCATTAGAATGAGGGTATCTTGGATATTATTTCTATATACCCATCTGTTATTACTTTATCAAGTAACTATAAGTAGTTCTTAACATTCATAAAAATGTAGCTACAGTTTTGGCTAAAATCAACTATAACCAGCATGGGTGGATTGTGTGTGTGGATTTGGAAATATGTACTTGATATGTTGTTAGGACATCAAAGTGGCTTTACAAAATATCTGTGCTTCTTATGTAAGTGGGACAGCAGGAACAAGATACAACATTACACGAGAAAGTAATGACCGGCTAGAATTTAAATCCAGGAAAATAATTCGACAAAACTTAGTGCCACCTGAAAAAGTCTTATTACCAACTCTGCACATAAAACTTGGTATTATGAAACAACTAGATTACACCCCGCCCGCTTTTCTAGGTATTAAAAAAGGGTATCGCACACAAAAATGTCTAAGTTTTTTTTTTTTTTTTCAATGTTTTTGAATGTTTTTGTCATTTTTTTTGTCTATCACCTTTGTACCGTAATTATCTACATTAAAAAAAAAAAACGACTAAATTGGTTGCAAATTACGGGCGGTAGAGGAAAACATCCGCATTTTGCCACTTAGTTTTATATATGTATTGTATGTAGATTTGTAAAAGCTTTAAATAAACAAGGCAATGGATTTAAGCATTCACAAGGAGTATTCCCATCTTTATCTGAAGCTAAACTGAAAGAAGATGAAAACTTCGATAGGAAACTGAATTCTACAGAATTGGCAGCATGGATATCGTTAAAAGAAATAATTAGGAACCTCTTGGGAAACTAAGGAGCCAAATTATGAAGAAATATTCAATAATATGCTTTAAAATTTCCAAAGATTGGGTTTTCTGATGAGCCTCAAACTTCACTTTCTTCATTTTAATTTGATGTACTTTCCTGATAACTTGGGAGCTGTAAGTGAAGAACAAGGTGAAAGATTTCATCAGGATATACAAGGAATAGAACGTAGGTATGAAGGAAAATGTAAAAACTGTTGGATGTCAAATCGTGATCATCCAAACAAGGCTCACAAGAGGAGCTCCACAGAAGCATGCATGGAAAAAACAAGGTTTCACAAGCATTTGTAATGTATGCAGTATATAAAAATAAAAAAAAGAGATCAACTACACACTTATTTTTTTACTAAGACTTTTTTCATTAAAGTACCTCAATTATTGCGTAATTATCAAAATGTTGTATTGTGACAAATTCTGACGTGATAAGAAAAAAAAAAAAAACCGAGTTCAGATTGGTAAATAGGAGGTCCCAAACCCCCATAATCGGCTATAGAAACCGAGAAGGGAGCAACATTTTTTAGAATAACTGTGCTATTCACTGTCTGTAAAATTCGCCCTGCTGTCAGTCTGAAATCGCTCCGAATGGTTTTTTTTTTTTTTTTTAGAAACCTGGGGTCGCTTTGAAACACTCCATGTTTTTTTTTTTGAGAAACCTGTCTGAATGAAGTAATTGGTATTTTTTTTTTGGAGCGTGAGAACACACAATCGAATTGAAATGAAACACAAAAATCAATTAAATTGGACAATAGTTGCTGGTTTATCCGCATAAACCAATGCCTTCAGGAGGCCCCAAAGAATATAGTCGAGAGGTGTCAAATCGCAAGATCTCCGTGATCAATTTACAGGTCGATTTCAATAAATTGATGTTATCGGTCGCCGTAGCGCCGCACCATCCTCTTGAAACCACATCTCGTCCGGATCAATGTGATTCATATTTTGAAAGAAATTTTCGTTGAGCATGGTCTTTTAATGATCTCCATTAACCGTAACGCGAGTTCCAGCCACATAAAAAAAGAATTAAGAACCGATGATGCCGCCAGTGTGTAAACCGCACTAAACTGTGCATTTTTCTGGATTTAATGGAGTTTCAAAAACATCTTCAGGATTCTGCTCACTCCAGATGTTAGTTTATCGATTGTTCGACGAATAACTTGCTCAGACTGACGATTATGCGCACAAAAAATTAACAAAGCACTCTATAATTTTAGCGAATTTCGGAAATAAACAACCCAATTTTTTTTTTTACATTTCTTGGAGTTGTAAAAAGAAAAGACTAGGTTGATACTGAGGTGAATTTTTTTGAGGATCTTCTTAAGGAGAAATCACTTATATATCAATCTAGAAATCTTAACAAAATATGTATGTCCCAAATGGGCAAAATATGCACGTACCTTATGTATATGTAAAAGCGCGAATAAGTAGCCAGCTTTTGAATTACTTCTAGATCAAGCTAGGAAAGAATGTCTGTCTTAAAGACAGACGGCTCGGCTTCCTTAAAAGAGACAAATTTAGCAACCATTTCCTTGTACCTTACCAGTTTCTATATTAGTTCGTGCTTCTTGTGAAGTTTAGTAGAATAATCGGTTTTCTAAATCTTGCTGTTTTTGAAAAATCTGAAGCCTAGTTTGGATAAATCGTTTTTTATTCTCCTATCAATGCACCATCTCGCATAGTTTGATTCCAAGAGCACTCTATCCGGTGAGTACTCCGGATCTACAGTGTGCGAATAAAATATAGCACAATTCATTTTTCAAGTGTTTTGGTTGTTTTTATACATGAAACAGACTTAATGATTTGTTTTATACAAAAATTTAAATAATTTTATTTTCAGCTTGGAAGTTTTTTTTCCTAAAATAAAAAAAAACAGCAAACATAAAGAAAAAATCAAATTCAGGTGCGAAAAAAAGATAGCACATTTGTGGCATTTAATTTCAAAAACATTGTACTGATTAATAACTTGTTTTCTTTTTAACTATCAATAATGAGTAGGACCTGCACTTTTTTTTTTATTATCCCTGCCATTCAATTTGGCAACGATTTAAACAATTTTTTTTATACTTTTTTGTCGTAATCCGTGCCAGTTTGAAAAAATGCTTCGTTTAAGCTCGTCAACGTTCTCGTACTGCCTGTTTTCAGCATATACAGATCTGGCAAGATCTGGTGATCGCGCTGGTCAATACAAAACATCGACATTTTTGTCTGTAAAGAACTTTTTGACAACCTTTGCGGTATGCAGGATTATCTTGCTGAAAAATAACCGGCAAATTGGTATTTTGTCGAGCTGGTTGCGTTATTTCACTGGCAGTTAAATTCAGGTATTTGTTGCTGTCCATTTTTTGTGGTACGAACTTTATGTCAGTTTTATCATTGCATCATATTCCAGCCCATATCATAGCAGTTCCTCCGCCATGCTGCCGACGGGTCAATATGGACTCCTCTTTTCTTAAATCGTGGTAATAATATGCCAGACCATCGGGACCGTCCTGATTGAGCTTCTTCTCGTCCGTGAATAGTACCCGACGCCATCGTTTTTTCCAATGCACGTGCTCCATAGCGAATTTCAATCTATCCTCCTTGTGTTTTGCCGTGAGTGGTGTTTTTTTCTTAATTTTTTTTTTTGCTGTATTATTGGAGACCCCTTCAATATTTTTTGGACGTTTCTTCTTTCATTGGTGATTTTTCGAGCTGTTAAACTAGAATTTGACGCAAATCTTAGAATTGCATGTCTATCCCTGTCACTGACGGCCCTTGGACGTCCCGGACTGCTCTTTTTCACGTAATTTTCAGGGTCTTTGAGGAAATTTGAAATCACTTTTCGGCCTTTTTCCAATTTTTCTACAATATACGCGATTTTAAAATTTTCCTGATGTAGTTTTGTAATAACCTATATCTCAGCACTACTTAATTTTTTTCCTCTACCCATTTTGTTACTTCCGGCTCTCAAAAAAAAAAGGAACAGAATATATCTTTTTTTTTAATTTCCTTCACACTTTCTTAGCGTGGAGAGGTGTTAGGAAAAAAACGATTTAGTTCTTTAACCAATTTCGAATTAAAATTATTTACGCGATTATATTATGATGTGCTATATTTATTTATATTTCTGAGTGCAAGACTGCTTTTGTATCTTTATCAACCGAGCCACCGATGAAAGAAATAACTGGATCCTTTGAACAAGAATGCCGGCGTTGTAGTTACTGTTTTAATTCGAATACACTCATCCAATTTAAACTATCATTAACCAAGAAATATTCACATTACAAGATACCCACAATCCTATACTCTTGCCTTGTTCTGGTGCACCAAAAGTAAGCCACGGGGGTTGACTGGGTAATGCGATTGAAGTAGTTTTCTTGCCCTCTTAAACCCATAGTTCGCATTCAGTTTAAAATTAAAACTTCACTTTTCCCTGAAGCACGGCAACGAACTAATAAACAGGAGCTCTTATCAAACAGGCACACTCTCAGGAAGTTCTCAACATGCCTTCCTCTGCATTTGTATTTGCTAACACATTGGAAGTAAGCACACAATATAGCATACCACCAGGTGACATCTACTCACCACAAGTGCGAGACTCTTGAGAGTGCAACAACATCAATCCACTGTCGAAACAGTGCACAGACAAAGATCCTTGTTGATAAAGTCCTTACGGTTTCGGAGGTTGTCACATATCCTGAGATCTCCCACCCACTGTAGCAGCGTTGGTAACTTCTCCATCCTTTAAATTAAACCTTTTGCATTTTGCTCCCCTTCAATGCTGTTTGCATTCTGGTCCTGTCAACCGGTTATATCATTGTTTAAACAGCACAACTGGGAATCATTCTACAACAAACGACGAAAAAATAAACAAATAACTCGGAAGACACTTGGCCAGTGGCCGACCGTTTTCAATTTCAATCGTCGTCGTAGTAGTCGTCATCGTCGGTCTTCTAGGAATAAATCTCTTTGAGTTTTGTGTCATTTCATTGTGAAGCTTCCAGCAGAAGGAGGGTGTCCGACAGATTAAAAATGAGTTGTCCCTTGTGTTTAGTTGTGGATTGGATTTGGATAGAAAGGATCCTCTTCAAGCATGGATGGCAGCCCCAACAAATTGTTCTCTTGAATTCAATTTAAAGCGCCTGCAGTTTGGTAAAACGTGGACCACCCGACACGTACTGAACCAACGAACAATGATGTTTCTGTCAGTCGTCCTAGCTGTCCGTTTTCTGTTCTACTTGTTTCTTTAAATTCTTTTCTTTTCGTCCTTTTGGCCCGATTTTACTATTAATTCGTTATCGAAGTTCGTCTTCGTTTCGATTTTGCTTTGGCAAATTTCTATGCTGGCCTGGTGGTGATGTTTCTTCTGTGTGTGATGTGGTTTGGGAATAGGAAATAAAAAAGAAAAAAAACGGAAGTCAAATGGAAAACTTTACTGTGGATGAAGTTTCCTTGAAAAGATAATGATTCCCTTATTGAGTTTCCCAAAGAACACTAAGAGGGAGTTCGAGAAGAAAGCAACACTGAGAGCTGGAGGTTCTTTTGTAGCACTATCGTGTTCGGTGTTTTGGCAGTAAATGGAAAGGATTCAAGGAGCGTGTATGTGTTGGAAAGGATGGATGAAACTAGCTGCCCCTGCTTTCCTTTCTTAAAAATTTTGCTCTCTTGTTAATTTTAATTAAAAGTTTTCTTGATATGTTCTTCTTGTATTCATTCGTGATTTTTTTATTTTCCTCGGTTGTCAGATTGAATTGATATAAATGATTGGACGAATGAATGTTAATTCTCGAGACGTGAATCCGGTATTGGAAATTACCGTATTCTTTTTTTTTGCAATGGTAATACAACGTGAAAGTTCCTTGTTTTAAGCGAAGCTTTAATTAAGAATAGGGAATAGTTTTCGATTGAAAAAGTCCTTTCAGATTTACAGAATAGAGTTGTGATAATAGATGTCTGTAAGCCTATTAAATTGAACTAGTGGATTGGGTATGTAGAACTAATTTAATCGGTTTAAGCGGGCTGTAATAGCAAATCCAAATCCAGCTGACTGATGGCATATTTTTACTCTCAGATATTTGAATACAAAAAGACAGGACGTGTTGCTTACCACTTTCCATTGAGTCATCTCAATACTGTAGTACTTCAAAAATAAATCCAAGAAATGCAATGTTTTGTGTGTAACTCTGCAAACTCTACAGGCGTTGGTAAAACACCATCAACCCCAAATTATTCTAATGTTAAAGAACGTCTTGAAAATAAGACCTAGTTGGTTGGTTGGTTTGGTTGACTTGGTAACATGATGACCTAGTTACCATTTACGTGGGCAAGCCATCAATAAGTGGAACATTTGCCACCATCGTAAGTAGAACTAGCTTAGTCAATTGCGCTAAGATGTCGTATCAACTATTCAAGCTCATGATAGAGATCCTACATTTTTTAAATCGAGCTCAAGCTAACTAAGCTGCTGAAGCCACTTCTTTTATTGTATAAACTTATATAAACTTATATCGGACAGGAAGATGCATAGACGGCTTAAATCTTTGGGAGCTAACTTTAAAGCTGAACAAACAAAGTTATAAATTCAACCGGAGAACTAAGGTATTTGGAAATTCCGAATTAAAATGGAAGAAGCTCCGCTCTGATTAAGAGACCATCTGAAACTGAAAGACTCGCTCTAGATACTTACGTTATCGATAGTCTTCTTCGTTCAACCTCTTTAAATTAAGCAAATTTCCAATCATAATGGTGTTTTCCAATTGAAGGGCCTAGTAGTAATAATAGTCACCCATGAGATTATTATGACCACGGCTAGGGACCTTCATTGACTGCCAAACTATAGAAGTAAAAGTGGAAGGTTTTGAGCTGATGTCGCGAAGAGCTTAAGGTTCATAGCCCAGGGTAAAACTCTCCTGGTTCCCGAAGAAATATACGAGCCACTATCCACCATCTAATCTAATATACTAATTTCTCTGAGGACATCTCTTTGAAGCTGTTGAAGTACTATCCGGTGAACCTTTAAATGACAGTTAATTCGGGTTCCGAAAACTATAGGAGATTATTTCAGTCAGGCATTGCATCATGGGTGAGGTCCGCTGAAAATATTCCCGAGGGAATCTCCAGGCGGGTCCAGAGAGATGTAGGAATAGATCCAGCCATCTCATCCTAGGCATATCAGGGGATTGCTTACATCATGGCACTGCATTTATGGCACCTTTTTCCAGATTTATGACCATTGGGAGTTGGAACAAACACTGAGTAAAGACCAATATTTTCGCGTTGACACTACGAGTATATTCGAGCTCTTGAAAAGTCTCCCAAGATAACTCAGCATTGCTTCGGCCGCTCCTCGTGAATAAGACCCCGAGATACTTAAACGTCTGCATCTGTTTCAATGGGGTTCCCGTAGCATACAAAGCCCACTGAACGGGCGTTCAGCGAATGACTATCACTTCTGATTTGCTCACGTTGACCTTCATTTCAGCATCGTTACAGAGGTATACAAAACTTTCAACCCCGCGCTGAAGTTCTATTTGGGAGAACCCAAGGATGACAAGTGTCAATTTTTAATTTTTTTTTTAATTTGGGGTTAGGTTAGGTTTAGTAGGGTTATGAGGTAATCATAAAACTCAAGGCATCAATGTGGGATCATCGCTCAAGGGGTTATGAACACCCTTACAAATTTTTACACAGTGCGGGCATTGGAAAGGATAGAGAGAAAGGTTGGTGTAGTGTTTTGAAACTCAGATGGTATGTTTCAGAAAAATTCTGGAAGTGGCGTCCAGATAACTGGGGAGATTTTTGTTATTTTCTGTCTGCTTCTGATTCGTAGGGATATCAATAGAGCGAACAGTTTTTCCAGCCATATGACCAAAATACCGCCAGTGTTATGCCTTTACAATAGATTTGACTGACTGACTCTTTATTTCATGGGAAATAAATCAATAAATACAAGCATTTGGTACAGGATTTGAAACATGAACCAATAGCGTGGCAATCGATGAGCGTGGCAATCGATGAGCGTGGCAATCGATGACGTAACCACTACACCGTCGCCTCCCCTCAATGGTGCCTAAATTCACACGACACTAGAGAGATTCTGTTCTGGTCAAAGCTGTCCTGAGGTGATCAGCTTGCGTATTTTATTATTGTATGTCGACCTAAAGAAAAACGAAGCCTCGGAAACTTCAGAGTGCGTAATTGGAAGAAGCTCATAAAAAACAACAGTTTCGTATCCACTTGTTTCTGGTTGAGTAATTCTTGGAAATACCTCACTTCATAGCCACCATCCAGTTTAAGGAAATAAGTCACTTCTCAAACAAGACTTATAAAGACTGTAATGGAACAACGAAGGAACGCAACTTCACAACCAATTTACTGAAAAGTCTATCCTCAATCTTGGCATAAAATTAATTGTGTTGCTAACTATGTTAATTCATTACACACGCGTCATTGTTTTATCTGTCACTCGTGTCTATAAATAGCTAAACATTAGACAGTAACTAATTAGATAATAAATCGTGTGTTGCTTTGAGAGATATAAAGCATATCATCATGTGTATGTCACTATAAGCTTCCTAAAAACAAAGTAACGACATTAATTATATCTGCTTTGTGAATAAAACGAATAAGCTGCTGCTAGGGAATTTTAATTTTGATGTGGGATATGTAATGTAGGTACATAGTATAAATTAAAGTCATTCTTTAACCCTTAGTTAGGACTGAGAGATTCAAAGATGGGATGTAAACGTAAACAATGTTCAAAAAAATGAAGGGTATTTTGTTACTATTCAGAAGGGAGATCTATCAATGATGTACGAGTATGTATTCAACGAAACCATGATTTTGCTATTCTTCATTCCCGAAAACAGATGTGGTATCATAGTCTATGAAGGTGGCATCATCTTCTGCGAGATATCTCACGGTAGGGCTGTAACTTAAATTTGTTTGTACAAAATGTGCGATCTCGTTCGCTTGAGCACTCATGCGGACTATTTAGCCACAACGTCTATTCAGCAGACTACATCATAAATCTAATGTAAATACGATTATCCACGGCCAAATCTTTGTATCTCAGCTCTAGAATAGATAAGGGTGATGTTTGATTGGTAGTTTTGAATGTTTTCCAACGCATATTTTGCGCCACACTCCCTAAAATGTTGCTGTTGACCTTACCTGGCGAAATCGATAGCTGCTTTATGACTCACTCAGCCGTTGAAGACAAACGTATGGACAAACAACCTTGAGCTCTTCACAACTGAGAATAAGTTATCGGCTTTCGGCAGTTCCTCCCCTTGAAAAGTATCAAAGTCATCGACGATTCTGGTTCATATATTATATTTTGTGTTAAAAAAAGCCAGATGGGAGTAAACTGGTCATATCAGATGGAACCTCGGCGCAGAACCGTGTCTCTTTACGGATTGGGTACCTGATAAAGTAAATTGATGATGTGGGGATGCTACAGAAGAACAGGAGTTAGGCTGAAAGCTATTCTTTTTTTCCTATTTTGATGAAACACAAGGCGAAGCGAGTGTGATTAGAGAACTTCTATCTTAATCGAGTGTGACCATCCTAGTCACTTTTATAGAAAATTTTAAACGGAATGACGGCCATAAATTTCATTGGAGTAGTGACCATGAAAACTGCGGTATAGATCTTATGGAAAACTAACGAGACGATTTTACCCTATTTTACTTTAGCGTAATTTTTGGGTTTTTCTTTGCACACGCAATTCAGTACAGACAGAGCAGTTAGCCCTGAGTTGTGTTCGAGTTTTGAACATACTCGTACATGGAATTTATGAATTCGAAGAAGATAAAATGAGGTGAAGTATTTCCTAAAAGACGATAAAGATCGTTAGATTAGATATCGGGAAGCTTCTCGTATGCTCAGTCCAACTTAGGTTTATAGATATGTAGGTATATCCAGCGTGCCAGCGAATTCCCTGCGAGTGCTGGCATTGGAGGCAAAAATGTGTGAGTAATTATATGTGATGGTGTCTGCAAAATTGGGCGATACAAGTCATAAATACATCATGACCATCGATGGTAATGGTGTTCGGTCTTATTCGGTGATGCAAGATTAGAAAGAAAATTTAAGAAAATTGAATCTGCCCCAATGGCCTTAAGTTTGGAAAAAAGTGCTACGTGCCAAACTCAGTCAAATGCTTTTACGATGTCTAAACGTATTATTTTAAATTTAACTATACCTTGTAGATTTGTTTCCAACGTTCAGTAAAATCGTAGGATAAGAATCGCATATTCTTCGAAACCTCAGAAAGGTCGCGTTGCAGACAGAGAGATCTTGTGAACTGAGATCAAAGATGTAATTTATTATTTATTCGTATGCATCAAAATAATTAAAAAAATGTCCTTCAAACATAAAAGACAATAAATACTTCATTCTTTTATTATCCTTTTCTCAATCTAATAATATCTCGTTGTCCCTCTTTCTTTGTTAGTTATCAAATTTCCTTCTTTTGATCTTTTATGCATCTCACCTCTGTCACTTGTACTACCTCTGATCATTGCCATATCTACATATGTATGTTGCCTATTTATTTGCAGTCATAAACTAATAACTTCAATTCTCTATGACAAGCTGTATTCTGTAAGTCAGTGAGGTGATACGGCCATGTAATTAGTGTGGCAAATTGCCATCGACTTACAGAATTAGGATGAACATCTATGCTTCTGAAGAATAAAGCACTAATAAAACACCTTTTAATGAAAACGTTTAAAAATAATCAAAAGCTTTGAACAATTGTGGCAAATGTCCGAAAAATTAACTCTACATACTCTGTAAAAAAAGAAGAAAAAAACTATAAAATTTTAACAATTTTACTTGCAGCTTTGTGCTTCACTAAATAAGATTATTGATTTCTTTCATGGAGGCTCTAAGTTTTCATTTCTACTTAAAAACACAATATTTAGGCCTAAAACAAACTATCTGTAAGAAAGTAAGTAACATGTACGGACCAACCGTAAATATCGAATATTCTGCACCTTGTATTATACTATGTGATAGTCTTCATTATAACAGTTTCCGACTCAAAAGTAAATTAACTTTCAAGCAGTCTACAAACTTTTTCATTGAAAATGTTGATGGTGAAGGGAGTGAAATTGGTCCTAAATGTCATTTTTAAGGGACATTACGGCTTCTTTTCTTTTACCTACCTACCTTCTTTATTCAGCTTTTACAATACATATATTTTTTCTGTTTTAAATAGTAATTGTTGTATTTTTTTCTTTACTTACAGTGTCTCTTCTACCCTCCAGCAGTGGAAGCAGCAATCCACCAGTGGAACATAATTAAAAATCTGAAAAGAATTAAAAAAAAAAAAATCAAGTATTTAACTATGCGTTATGTCGTCTACTACAAAGGAATTGTCAAAGCCAAGAATTGTTAAAAAATAAAAAATAAAAAAACTTGTTAAATACCATTTTATATATATATAAAAAAAGAAGAAAACTTTTATACACATATATTTACATACAAGAAAACTTCTATAACAATTAAAAAAAAAATGTGCTCAACAAAGTATGCACTATCACTTATTTTTTTATTGACAAATTAGATTTAAACTTTAAAAAAAAAATGCAACAAACATGGTCTAACAACAAACAACGTAAAATAAAAGTCCTTATTGTGCCTTAAAAATTGGTGACTTAATTTTCTGCTTAGTTGTTTCTTTCTTGCATAAAAAAAAGAAAATATTTTCAAAAAAACACTTGCATTATGTTTTTCTTGCTTTTCTCATCTGTTTTTGTATTATTTTCATTGTAATGTTTAATTTTTTTCTTTGTTTTCATTAAAAAATTCACGTATACAATTTGTTTATGGATATATTAATATTAAAAAAATATATATTATTTCTCTTATTTGCATTTCTTAATTTTGATTTTCTTTAACTTTAATTTCTTGCATTATTATTGTATTACGGTGAACTTTTTCGAGTGTTTTAAAGGAGTACAGTTAATAAAAAAAAGATTATATAATAAATCATATAACAATTATGTTCATTTATTTGTGTATCTATCTGTAATACATTGAATTCAAATAAATAATTTATTTGTAAAAAAAAAAGTTAATTTTTTGTTATTATAACCAATGGTTTTTGATTCATTCTGCACAGCTTAGTAATATGTAGTAAAATGTAGCAGGACCTTTCATAAAAACTCAAGTTAATAGCGCCTCGAACTCGGCTTCGCCTGACGTCTATGAGTTGAACTATAGGAAATCAATGTATCCTATCACAATGTCGCTTCCACCTCGACCTCACGTTTTCTATACGTAAAGAAAAACATAATGCTACGTAACGGCACTTTTGGTTGTTTCGGAACCATGGATTTTTTACGTGGTAGGGAAGTTACCCCGACGGCACAACCCCCAACCTGGAGGGCCAACGTTGGAATGAACCATTCAACATAGACGATGATAGTCAAAATTTCCGTCCACCTGACCAAAACGAAGTGAGGATAGCAATATCCAAGCTAAAATCCAACAAGCCTGCTGGACCTGACGGCCTACCGGCCGAACTTTTCAAGGCAGCTGGGGATGAATTGGTAGAGTGCATACACCAACTCATCTCTAAGATTTGGTCAGACGAGTGTATGCCTGATGAATGGAACCTCAGCATCGTTTGCCCGATCCACAAGAAAGGAGACCCCCTCAACTGCGCCAATTATAGAGGCATCAGTCTCCTCAACATCGCATATAAGATCTTTTCTGCGATATTGTGTGAACGCCTGAAACCTTTTATCAACAGCCTGATTGGACCCTGTCAGTGCGGTTTCAGGCCAGGAAAGTCCACCATCGATCAAATCTTCACATTCCGGCATATCGTGGAGAAAACCCAAGAAGTCCAAATCGATACTCACCACCTCTATCGATTTCAAGGCCGCCTATGACAGCATATATAGAGAAGAGCTTTATAGAGCCATGTCTAGTTTTGACATCCCTGCCAAACTTGTTCGTCTGTGCAGGCTGACGATGGAGAACGCTCGCTACTCCATCGACGTCGGTAATGGCCTCACCGAGACCTTTGATGTCAAAAAAGGCTTTAGACAAGGTGACGCGCTGTCATGTGACTTCTTTAATATTGTATTTGAACGGATTGTGCGGAACTCACACAATCAAGCACAATCTATTGCAAGTCAGTACAACTGCTTGCATACGCCGATGATATAGACATTATCGGAAGAACTCAGCGGGCTGGCACCGGTGCCTTTGCAAGCATTGAGGCGGAAGCGGCCAAAATAGGTTTAGCGATAAACGAGGGCAAAACCAAGTATACGCTGTCAACAAGAAGGGAAAACCAACACCGACGAATTGGACAAAACGTCACATTGGGCAGCTATAACTTCGAGGTAGTAAGGGGCTTTGTCTACCTTGGCTCTGCTATAAACTCTAGATACAACATCAGCGCAGAAATCAAGCGAAGATTCAATCTTGCCAATCACTGTTTTTTCGTGCTTATAAGGCAATTCAACAGTAAAGCCCTATCTCGAACAACTAAACTCTGTAAAAAACTCTGATCATCCCAGTCCTTCTTTACAGTGCTGAAACATGGACTTTATCAAAAGAGGATGAAGATATCCTTGGTCACTTCGAGAGAAAAATTCTTCGTAAGATATTCGGTTCCCTTTCCGTTGACGGGTTTTGGAGGAGAAGATTCAATCACGAACTATACGAGCTGTACAGCGACATCGACCTAGTCAAAAAACTGCGTATTGGACGTCTGAGATGGCTAGGACATGTAGAGCGAATGGACACCAACGCTCCGGCCCGCAGAGTCTTCGAATCTAACCCCGAGGGACGATGCAGTAAAGGGAATCATCGCCGTAGGTGGCGCGCACAAGTTCAAGGGGACCTCGACCAACTTGAAGTGCGCAACTGGAGACAATTATTAGCTAAAGACCGAGCTATACTCTGTTCAATTTATATTTTCAGTACAGGGAAGATAGGATATTTGCCTTTCACCCTTACTATTATAGATTTCAATAAGCTATCTCCATTTTAAAGTTCTCACATGGTTGCCGTAGTGAGCATTATGAATTGGCATAATTCTCTCACAAATGTCGGTAGGGCTACCAACTCTTTATTAAGATTTCATGAACAGAAACATGTAGACCGTAAACTAAATCTAAAAAAATTAAACTAAATCTAAATTAAATTAAATCTATCTTTTTCTACACCACCAAGAGGTAAGATAGTAGGCGCATTTTTTTAAGAGTCCCCCAGAAGGCCTAATCTCTTTTAACGTAAAAATAAATCACAGGAAAAAAAACGTAAATGTATGTAAATGTTTATTGGACTGCACTATTTTAAATATTATACCCGAAACCATCTTCTTTTTATTTTTATTTTTATGAACAAAAAAAACTATTTGGCACTTCAAAATCAAAATTGCAATTAGTTAATGAACCGAACTCCATCAAAACTTGCTCAAATAGTAAATCTTCCTTATAACAAATAGCCAACAAATATTGTATAACTGCATTTTAACCGTTTTTTCAAGAAAAAAAACGAAAAAATGTAAGCAGAAAAACACGCAGCGACAACACCTTTTTCCTTAAACTTAAAATATATGCTCCCAAAAGCTCTAAGAAAACTTCAATTCTGAAATCTCCATAGCAAAAACCAAAGAAAGAGGTATTATAATTTCCATCAACGCACGAATGGTAACTCTGAATCAATGTGCTTTTTTTTAATAAACACAATAAGCGAGAGGCAAATTGGTGATCAGTCTCCTCACAGCCGAGGAGGAGACAGGATTTGGGCGGATCTATGTAGGCTTATGGAATATTACAAAAACAATTTCAATGCAACTCAGGGTTCTGTTTTTAATTTCAGTGGCAATTTTTTAAGTAGAGTGCCATGCAAAGACCAGCAGGCACCAGTGTATTTGAAAAAGCTCTCCCATAAGCCCTGTACTGAAAATATAAATTGAACAGAGTATAAATGAAGAAACTTGTTTGTTGAGGCCCAGGTTCACCCCGAACTGTAGCGCCACCTAACTAAAGTAAGTACGTAACGACACTCTAACCCAAGGCAGAAGTTGAGGTGAGCTAAACTTTTTTTTTGCATTGACATCTAACAGCTGTAAATGTAAACAAACATTCAACGCGCTCTCGAAGTGGATGAGACGTAATGGGAGCAAAAGCGAGGTCGAGGTGATATTGTGTTTTAGGCATAATACCTATTAAAACTAACTTAAAATTCAAATAAACGAAATTTTGACGGGCTTTGTGGGATAAATTTGGTTACAAAATATTTTTGAATATAAATTGTTACTTTTCCCTTAAAGGGATTAAGCCACTTTGAGATTTTGAAAAAACCGACTTTTTTTGCTCGATGAATTGTTTATACGTTTAAGAATATTTAAGGGACCAACAATTCAAACTGTTACCGAAGTTATAGCAAGAAAGAAATTGGAAGACATCATCGTATTTTTTCTTCTGCGTTTTTCTGGAAACGTTTTTTTTTCAACCCGTTGTACACGATATCTCAAGATCTACTCAACCGATATGGTTAAAATTTACAACACTTATTTTTTATAATATTATCTAAAATGTGACATAGGATTTTTTTTTGATTGGGTGCAATGTTCAAAAGTTATACATTTTTTCTAAACTCAAAATGTCGATACAAATCCGAGTTTTTTCTTTCAAGCAGCTGTGATTTCTACAAAAATAGAAAATGTTTCCATACGTCACATTTTAGCTATTACCCTTTTAGATAAGAAAATATGTTTTTTTATGTTTCAGACAATGCCTAACAGAGAAATCAAGTACACCATTAGCAAGGATTTTCAGAAGAGAGTCCTACTTATCGACTCATATCTCCGCCATTTTTTAATTTTTTTTATTCGTTGCAAATTGTTCATAAAACTATTATCACAGATAATAAGCATCCATTCTTCTCCCCCCTTTTCTCATTCGACCGTAACCTGAGCATCAGTGGTATTAATAATCCCTTCGGCGCGCGCGAATTATAAAAAAAAAACAAATGATATGAGAAAAAATAATTATCCGATCTTTTCGCTATTCCCTTGGTGGGGTGAGAATGAAAGTTAAAGGAAAATGAGGTGAATAAACAAGCATGAAAAAAAAAGCTTATCTGATCGCGCTTTAAGCAAAACCTTTTTGTCAGTTAGTTGTCGGTTGGCATAGAAAATTAGCTCACATTTTTGTATGGGCATGAGACATCTGTATGCTTATTATCTGTGCTACTATGTTCATATGAATGGTTTTTTTTATTGAAAATTCAATGATTACATTTCAAAGTATATATGTATGTACATACTTTCAAGTAGATTGTATAAAAATCTTATCAAAATATATCTCGACTGAAAAGGTAAAACATCTTAGGCCGACTTATGTCGTTTTTCCTTTTCTTTGTGCAACCGATATATATTTTCACTATACGCAGCTGTGTCTAATCGCCAATTTTGTGTTGAATCTACTTCCTGTGTAAAGTAAAAGTAAAGTCCCAAAATGCTTTAGTTTTTTCGCTCTCCTGAAAACTATGAAAACAGACTTAAGATAATTTACATTTTCAGTCGAGATATACAATAAACAATTGTGGCATGGGGGGGAGTTTCCCTGGCAAGCGCTGTGCGATAAAGTCTTTACTGACCAACGCCTTTTTCTCATGACTGCATTCGTCGGTACCCAATATGCAACTTATTACACTGATTCTTCTAGCAGGAAAATAAACAATGCGTATCAATAACGACCACTTAAGAATCACATCTTAACTGACAAACAAAGCAATATTGTGTTACTTCAACACAAAATCCAATGGAATGTGCTCCTGATGACAAACGAAGGACCTTTTTTACCAACCTCGTTATTGTAAACAAACACAGCTGCGATGACACGATACAAATGTGGTTCACGTTCCGTTTGCTACGCTCATTCCTACGCTGACGTTCATACGTCGTTATCCTGTTAAATAGTTTATCTTCAAGTGTATATTAGTATTTTAAGTAAATAAAAGTTTTTTTTTTTTTTAATCAAAACGATTTAAACTTTTTAATTTACACATCTCGAGAACTAATAGACCCATTTAGTTGAAGTTTTTACCAGAGCTTAACGATAATCAAGTTTCTGTCGACCAATTTATTTTAAGTTTTTCTTATATATATATGTACATACTAGCGGGTACCCAACGAGCGCTGCTGCGTCTAATAAAAAAAAATAGCTGTCAGGCAGATGCCTGGGGCTAAGTCCATTAAGTAAGTGGTCCAACCTTAAATATATATATCAAAAAAGTTTAATACTAAAGTAGTGGGCAAACTGCTGGACCGATCCGGCGTGCTTTGCTGCGACTGACAAAAGAACATTTTTTTAGTACTAAGGTACTATAGTACTAAAGTAGTGGACCGATTTTGACCAAACTTACTTACTTACTTATGTCATGTATCCCCTTATGGGTCCTAGGGCCTATACTGTCTGAGTTCTCCCCAACTTTTCCCCAACTGCCGTGCCTCCTTCTCGACTGTTCTGCGCCATGTTCTCCTCGGACTGCCAGGTCTTCTGCCATCCTGAGTTAGATGGTTCCATTGCATAGCATGGTTCGCTATGGAACTGTCACCCTTTCGGAACGTGTGACCAATCCACTGCCACTTCCGTCGTTGGATGGTTATGCCTATTGGTTCCTGACCCTTTCTCTCGTAAAGGTGTTCGTTAGAGATACGATTGGGCCAGAAAATCCTTAAGATATTGCGCAGGCACCTATTAACAAACGTTTGCAGCTTTCTGGTGATAGTAGTGGTCACTCTCCACGTGCTGCAACCATATAGCAGCACGGATTCAACGTTGGAGCAGAACAGTCCTATTTTGGTGCTCAAACTGATTGCATTGCTTCGCCATATTTTGGACAACTTACCGAACGCGGACTTTGCTTTGGCGATCCTGTTGGCTATATCCAGTTCGGTTCCACCATCAGTCGAGACAATACTCCCTCTACCGGTTGCCCAGCTATGCATATTTGAGCCGATGAGTTTGTTCCAAGGCTGATAATTTTAGTTTTTGCCGTATTCATTTTCAGCCCGACGACGCCTGCCTACCACTCCACATCTGCTGTCATTTGGTGGAGGTCCATAATTCTGTGGAAGAGTAAGCATACATCATCAGCGTAGTCAAGATGTTTCAGTTGAGATGTAAGACTCCATCGAATTCCTCCGTTTCCCGTCGACAAAGCTGCATGAAGCACATCGCTAATCACCAATAGGAATAATATTGGTGAAAGGATACAGCCTTGTCTTACCCCACTTTGGATTTCAAATTCCTCAGACAACCTTCCTCTGTGCAGAACGTGACATTTGGAGCCTTCATATGTAGCTTTGATAATAGCAATTAGTTTATCGGGAATACCTCTCCTGCGTAAGGCACGCCAAATAAACTCCCTGTTGACACTATCGAACGCCTTCTCAAAATCGATGAACAGCAGGTGCAGTGGCGATCGATATTCAACACACTGTTCGATGATAATCCGCAGGGTGTTGATGTGGTCAGCACAGGAGGATCCAGAGCGGAAACCTGCTTGTTCGGCATCGAGTGTGTCTTTGAGATGTTGTTTGATTCGCTCAAGAATGATTTTAGCTATTATCTTAGCTACAGCAGGCAGCACGCAGATACCCGTCCAGTTTTCGCACTCCATTAGATTTCCTTTTTTAGGAAGCTTGACGATCATTCCCTTTTTCCACTCGTTAGGAAAGCTCTCAGCTTCCCATTAGTGGAAGCAGAAGCTCAGCTGATGTTGTGGGCGCTGCTCGTAAGAGCTCTGCTGGAATACCGTCAAGTCCTACTGCCTTGTTGGTTTTGAGTGCCTTGATCGCGGTTATGATCTCATCTTTACTGGGAGTCGTGTTGCGTATTCGGGAACTTCTCACCTCGGGCATCTCAGTCTGATTTGGGAGCATATCGCTAGCGAATACACGGTTCAAAGAATACACGGTTTGAGCTGGTCCTCATCCGAAATAAGCAAGGAGACGTCTAGGCTTTTTACTGGGTGTTGGTTGGAGCTGCGACCACCTGTCAGCTCTTTCGTGATTCTGTAAACCGTCCTGCTGTCGCACCTCCGTGCAGCTTCTTCTGCTTCTGTAGCCAGCGCGTTAATGTAGTTGCGCTTGTCACGTCGCACGCTACTCTGAACTTCTCTCATCTTCATGCGATATAGGGACTCTAGCTCGCTTCTCCCTGCTGCTGCCTGCCTGAGTAGCTGCAACGCGAACTTTCAGCTGTTTTCGTTCGTCAATCCGTCTCCAGGTATCCTCGGAAAGCCACGCCCTATGTCTTCCCTGCGATTGACCGACAATTCTTTCAGCACCAGATGTAAAAACATTTTTCACGGCACACCAATGGTCTTGGATGGTTGCGGGCATTGAGCTGCTGATTGCTTCCCACCTTGCGAAAAGTTCTCCCTTAATTGTTGGCGCACTGAGGGATCGCTAAGTCTATCGGTTGAACCTAGACATTCTTGTGTTGTCGTGGGATCTTCGAACTGCAGCAGTGCGTAGTTGGAGAGTAGCTATCATAAGATGGTGATCACGTACTATCCCCACATCTGCCCCTCGCCTGTTTCGGACGTCCAGGAAACTACTTCTAAAGCGGCGGCTGATAGCAAAATGGTCAATTTGGTTGGAGGTTGCCTGCCTGTCGTTGGAAACCCAGCTGACTTTGTGGCAGGTCTTCTACTCAATCATGGTGCCACCTATCACAAGGCGGTTGGCATTGCAGAAATCCACAAACCTTTCGCCGTTGTTATTGCGGTTGCCTTGTCCATGCTCCCCGATTACATGTTCGAGCCCTTCGTTGTCGTTGCCTACCTTGGCATTCAAATCCCCCATCACTATAACAATGTCTCCATTTGGTGTTGTCTTGAAGACGGCGCTTAAAAGATTGCAAAAGCTCTCCTTTTCGTCCTCAGACGAACTATTCGTTGGGGCGTAACACTGTATGATGGTGACGCGTCATACTCTAGTCCGGAATCTGGCCGTCAAAATCCTATCACCATGAGGCTGCCAGGAAATTAGGCCCTTGCGTGCTGTTGTTGTTAGTAGTAGTCCGACTCCATATTCCCGCGGACTTCCGGATGGTCTTCCAGAATAGAGTAGTACAGTGTTACGCGTTGGAGACTGATACTTGACCAAACTTCACAGGAACACTCGCCTGAAAATTTGAGCTCAATTGGTTCCGTGGGTTCGGAGTTCATAGCATACAAACATACCCACATTTTTTCCCATGGAGAAAAGCATTCAATTTTTCTCAAATTTTCCGGACAACTTTTCCAATTTTTCTTTCCGTAAAAAACTTATTCGCACTATTACGAACATTTAAGAAAACAATGAGCCGAATATGTCCAGCCGTTCTCAAGTGATGCGCTTACCAACGAACAGCATTTCATTTTTATTTGTATAGAAAATAGATTAAGGTACATTTTAGAGCACGATATTAGCAGGTCGTTTTCACAATTAGCACGAAGTCAAACTGAGATGGCTGCTTCAAGAACTTCTCAACGGATTTTGATGAAATTTGGCTTTTGATACAACCGGATACAAGCTGCCGAAATGAGGTTCCTTCGCGGTGTTGCTAAAATAACTTGTAGAAATCGAGTGCGCGTGGTCGGCGCCGTGGCGTAAGTGCTTAGTGTGTCGGATCACTACGCATGAGGTTCCAAGTTCGAATTCCAGAAAACACCAAAAAGTTTTTTTCACGGTCCCACCTCTCGCGAGCGTCTGACAAACATCCGAGAGTATTGTTGTCACGAAAAAGCTTCTCAATTCGCTATTCGGATTCGGCATTAAACTGTAGGTCCCTTCCATCCGTGTGAAAAATATAACGCACACAACATGAGTGGTTGCGAGAAGCTAGGCCCTGGTACTTTAAAGAGCTGTTGCGCCAAATATTTGTATTTGTATTTGTAATCGAGTGCGCAACACCAGAGTACGCGAGGCGCTCAATGTTGAGCAGCTACTTCTCTGAACGGAACGATATATGCTTCGATGATTTGGTCACGTGGTACGTATACTCCCAGAGAGGCTTCCAAGACGTGCCGTCACGTAGGCGACTCCCCGATACGCCTAGAAATAGATGGTTGGATCAAGTCCGACATCTTTCCTGGAGCCGTCTAGCGATTCTTCCTGATGATTTGGAGTCAATGGCGGAGGATCGAGAAGGATGGAGGGTCCACCTGAGCATCCTACCCCCGCGGCTCTCATGAAGGATTAGCGGACCATTGAAATTTATTTATTTCATACTTATTTATTCATATTTATTTCTTAATTAGTTTCAACATCATTTACAGTAGGACAATACCTACAATCTTTAAGTCATAAATGAAGTTGAAGCACTATTTGCCTTGTAATTAAATTTTCTTACTATTTTAAAAAACAATTCGATTATTACGTTAACTAAGCGCCATATGCCTGAAGAGAATGTAATCAAAGGAATTCACGTAACAAGATCTTATGCTGAGAGAAAGTGCATTCCAAATGCGAATGACATAAACGAAAAATTTACGCTTGGTGCAAAGATAGCGTTACCGCGGGAGAACTAGATCTAAGGACCGATTAGACTGTGCAAAAATTGGTTTATTGAACAAGTATGAAGGCTGTTTGGAGGTTATAATCCGGTGAAGACATTTAATAGTGCAAGATTTCAGATACTGGTCCAATGAGCATCCAAGAATATTTTTGGCGTAAGCGTTTTAAAGCATAAACATATCGATTAATATTGTTGAATGCAACATTAAGTCTTCTCTTGGTAATTGCAGCAGCAGATTTCACAACCATAAGCTATGATGGGCACAAGAAGCTACCATGAGTCTAGTTTTAAGTGGTGTGTAGCTTTGGGATACCGATAAGTTTCTAAGAGAACCATCAATTTTACCGACTATCGTAGTAACATGATCCTCCCAACTTAGCTTAGAATTGAACCAGATACCAAGGTGGTTAGCCTTGCCAACATACTCGATTGGATTATCTCCAAGGCATATAGCAGGAAAAAGGCTTAAATCTGATTCAATTCTACAGATGACCATGCATTTTAGGGGATTCAACTTCAAAAAGTTTTCTTGAGACCAATTTAAAATCCTGCGAAGATCGTCATTCAGCTTGAGTACAGCTTCCGCAGTTAGCCTGGGCTTACAGCTGATGTACAGTTGAACATCATCTGCATACATGTGAGCTAATGAATGTTTAATTACCGTCGGAATACACATATATACATACACTACAGGTAGCTTGATTGCCCTGATTTAAAATTTCGGCTTAAGTCATAATGCAGCGGTAATACTTCCTCGGATCCGTTTTTGAAACTTTCATTTTCACTTGTTCTCTGCTACCTGATGACAAATTTTAATAATTTATTGAAGCAAAAATTCTGTTTTTTGCCTACTTTAACAGGGACACTTGATTACCCTCATCCGTAAAAATAAAAGAAAAACCAAATGTTTTTAATGTTTTTACTCTTCTTCTTCCGATTTCGGCGTGGTTAGAATTCGAAAACAAGAGATCATAACCCTTCCACTTCACTGCATTTCTACTGATCCGCCTGTGGGGTTTGCCTATTTGACCTCAGAAAATATCGGCAGGCCTCTCTATTTTGGATCACTTGGTTACTGAGGCCCATCAAATTATGGTTTCATTGCACTTGTGTGATCCACGCGTTTATAGGCCTATCTCCCCTGCCTCGCGATGTCTTTGGAACGTTCATTGATATTGCCTTTTTAACAGGGTTCAAATGATCTCTTCTTTGAACGTGGCCATATTAACTGAGCCGGTCACGCTCTATTTTTCGTAAGATGATTCCCTTAACGTTAAGGCTTCCACGGATCTTCGAACTTGTTATTGGATCAAGTTTTAATGTTTTTAATATTTTTTTTTTATTGTTAATATTGTGTAGGTCTTTCGTTTTTGCAAACAACTTGAAAAAGTCCGTTTTCTAGAGATCATTTAATTTTTTAAATAATTTAATGGAATTTCCTCATAAGGGGGTTCAATGTCTTTAATAAAACCTTCTCTATTTTCGAATTTCCTTTTGCGTAAACCTTTTGCGACCGCCATCCCCAAACATTTTCAATTAGATTAATATCGAGAGATAGAGGCGGTCAATCAACATCCACATTGTTGCTTGTAAACCATGGTTTTACACGTGCTGCTGTTTGGATGGCTGTGCTATCGTCCTGGAAAATTCACCGTTGGCCCTCAAGCATTGAAATGTCACTGAGTACTGTCGACCTTCTAAGACAACCAGGTCTATTGTGCCATGAAATTAAATTGCGGCCCATAGCATCACGGAATCAACAGCAGTGTGACGACGTAACAGAAACATCTCCAATTTCCTCAAATCGTGAAAGTAATATTGAAAACTATCAGGGCTATCCAAATTAAATTTTTTCTCGTCAGCAAAAATCACGGCTTCCCATTCTTCCAGCTTAACACCCCTATTATGGTTGGCGAATCAAACGTTCGATTCAAATCGAACTGCCAGGCGAATTACTTCTGTCGCTTTTGACATTTTACAGATGACATTTAATTTTTTTTTTTTCCTTTATCAGCACTGATTCTTTACTCGAAAGAAAGGACCACGACAGAAGCAATTCGCCAGACAGTTCGACTTGAGGCGAACGTTCGATTCGCTAACCATAATAGGGGTGTAAATGAGTCCCGCAAAATTCCAATCTACGATCTTTATGGCGCTGGAGTAAATGTGGCTTTTTCTTCAGTTTTTGTCGTCGGAGATGTGGATACTGTTCAATCACTCTACGAACTGTCAGAACACTGGCTGAAGTTCCAACTTTCTCCTTTATTTTGCGAGCGAACGCAGCAGAATTTAAAGCTTCGCATAAAATGGACCTACGTTCTCGTTTTGTTGTCGCTCGTTCTCAAATATTCAATTCAACAAACTAATTTTAAAGGAGATTTGAATAAAGATTTTAATTAAAAATGCAAGCAGTTATTATTCGTATTTAATTAATAGAAATAAGTCGACTTAAAAAAATATAAAAAATATGGTCGTTCAAAAGTTGACATAAGTAAATTTGCAAAATATTCTCTGGTACACCCTGTGTTTTGAAATCTGCAAAGAAAACTAGCAACTCTACTTCATTTGTGTAAGTTTTTAAGGTTTATTTTCGTGATAGCTTGCTACTTCTTAATAATTTTTGTGTTCACCCGTATCACAGAATCCGTCCTAGCGCTGTGAATTCGGAAATTGGTATGTATCACAGATTCCATTATAGTAGAATTTTTTTATGAAATTTGCAAATAAAAAAATGCATAATGAAATAAGAGTATAATGAAGTAAGACAATTTCGGAATTCGTAGTGCAATCTCCGCTATGTCGGACTCTGAAAGAGGGACCATTCGAATAAGAGTAAGATGCTTGTTGAACTAAATTGATGCTCAAAGCTAGGAAACAAGACGCTAGTTATTGGGCAATCATTAATTTTTACTTTTTGACTTGCTCGTATGTTCACTAATTTTTGAGGGATTTTATGTTTTCGAACTTTTTTTGTGTTACGAAAATTTGGTGTGATTATTCGTTTTTGGACGTTTAAGGAATTTCCCATTATTCGCATAGTCTAAATTGTCAAACGTTGTTTGCATTTGGATCTACTTTGATGCTACAAGTAACGAGCGAAAAAGATTTGCGTATTAGAATTCGATTGTCTGGAGAATCATTAAATAGATCTTATGCAGTTTCCAATATTCCATGAGAAAGCATAATATGCTGTATCATAAAGAGCCTAGCTACAATCTTGAATGTGTAACAATCTGTGTTTGCACAGAAAGAGCACATAACCTTTCCGAACCTAAGACAGTTAAAAACCAGTCGAAAATTGTAGGCTAAAGAAGATGTCTTTATTTTTAAATTCGCCCTAAGGTCGACAGAAGTTTCTTGACAAACCCCATATGTGTCAAAGAAACCTGGGTCTCTGTTCTCAAAGAAAAAGGAGCGCTTGTTTTCATTCATTATATTCCAAGCACTTGTTTGAAAAATGGCGATAAATCGACATTTGTTTTCAATTTAAGATCGTGGTTCCAAATACATTTACATATCGATATTTATTCTGATGCGTACATCCCTAAAACAATTGGCAAATGTCGTTTCACTGGCCCCAATTTCCTTACGCAGCGTTTGACTTAGGGTGAGTTCAGTGCGACTCTAGGCCTCTCAAAAATGACAGAAGTACAATACAAGTGACCACAGGTTTCTCAAAAAAGCGCTGGGGTGACGACAGTGCGACCCAAGATCTCAAAATGCAGACCTAATATTTACGGGACTGTGCGTTTTCGGAGATTTTGAAAAAGTCGTTTTCAAACTGGGGCCTCACTCTGTATTGCTACTCGAAAGTCAAATGTTTGCGAAAGTGCTTTCCGATTCTAATTTTACCCGACACTCTGTAAGAAAATAGAATCGAATAGAATCGGAAGTATTGCCAACTGGTGCTATGATTCTATGAAATGTGCGAATATACCTAGTTTCGAGTATCGAATTTTGAAATTTCACTTTGAAGAAACTCTGGTTGCAAAGAAGTTTGTGTTTTGTTTATATTTGGAAAGGAAAGTTAAAGATAGTATTATAAAAATGGAATTGGATGCCGTCGAATTGTGGTTCCATGAAGATGACACACAAGGAAAACATTATTATTGAAGTTGGCAACAAAAGTTTGTTCGATTTTCGTAAATTTGGATTTGCGATTCGAATTACAGAGTGACAATTCTGCGAATACGAATGATTTGACTTTAGAGTAGCAATACAGAGTGAAGCCCCTGCATCGGGTTTTCGGTATTTAATTAAGAATTGATAATAAAATATCAAAAAAATTTTGATTTTGAAATTTAATTTTTCAAAAACTATTCACTGAAACAACTTGATTTAAAAAGCAGATAAAAGAATGGAATATTAGCTTTCAAAAAAGCTATAGCACATTATTTTACGTGTTTCCGTTGATTTTTAATAATTTTTTTTTTTTCATTTAAAGTCAACTTTTTACAAAATTGCCCCTCCCGCCTAACCGGTGGGAGATAGACCCCCCCCCCCCCCCCCTCCCATACGATTTTTTTTCTTGTCTCGACCCAACCTATCCGTCCTAGGCTTTTGTCGCATCTTATGCAAATCACCCTGTATAATAAGTTTTGTAAAAAAATCTGCAAAATATAGCAGACAGTTACCAGGGATGCTACAAGCCATATAATTGATCTTCTGATGGCCTATAAAAGATAATGCTCGTTTTTTTTTTTTCAATATGCCCTGAGTATTACGTTTTAGGAACAAATACTCCGTCTTAGTTAACACGATTTATACGTAGTACATGTGCTTAGTCAATTACATTTGCTTAGGATTCATTAGTCCAATCCTTTTTGTTCGCCAGTTTCATAGGAAGGCTATCAACGAAGTTATATTGGCGAGCTTCACACTTGCTTTTTCATCTGAAAGCTCGATAACAGTTGTCAGCGTGATCTTATTATACTCGACATTTACATTGTACATACACATGTATATGTACATTTCTTCGTTGCCTGTACGTAGGTTCCCATAGCGTAATGGGTACCACAACTACTTCGTTGCGGTTTTCTTCATAGCAATTGCTCATAATGAGTGCTTCATTGACTTTTCTGAATACATGAGCATTGGAACAAGGTTCCGTTACATAGCTGAACTGAAAAACGTATTAAAATCTTACACAACCGTATAAGGATTATGGGGTAATTTTTCTTTTCCTAACAAAAAGGCTTACACGCTAGACAGCTATACCTCGACCTGATAAAAGAGCAAACATAATTAACTGCCTTCCAGCAAAAAGGATCAAATAAGTTAAGTGCTCTGATGTTCAAATAAACTAGAACACATGTCACAATCTGATCGCCTCTAGTCACAGTTCACCGAGCATAAGTTCCTTACAGTCAATTTCCATCCCTGATAGTGACATGACAAAATACTTCTGATACGAATCTCAGTCACTAATCTTCAATTAAAAATCATCTTTCCCAAAGGTTCACTTCAGAAAGTTCAATTTAACTAAAAAAAAAAAAAAACAAACACAAAAGCAGAAAACTTCATCAACGTACCCTTCATAATTAACTTAGAATGCGGGTTTCCCAGCAGAAAAAACCTCCTAAAGTTGTCCTCTTAAAAAAAACAAGTCTACTCCCACCCTTCCAACAGCAATGTGCTGTCAAAAATGTCCTTTTCAAACATTTACAAGCACACGCACATAAGGCCAGAGCCATTAGCACACATTCACTTAAACCAACTCGCCTTGTACATATATGCCTCCTGGCCCGTGCTCATCCACTTTAGAGGAGAGGGCAACACAGAACAGAATGCGGGGCAAGAGGCCCAAAGTGGTTCATGAGGTTTCGTTTGGGTCGCATACGTATTTGGCTTTTTCCATTTTTTTGTTGTATGTGATGTCGTCCTTTTTATTCCGCTTTTATGTTTCCAATTAAAATAGAAGCGCCTTGCCACTCTACGGCCGAGAGTGGGGGTCAACAACAATACTAGCCTACATTTTTACAAGGACATGCTTGCTTAACCATGCAAGCATCATCGCCACAGCCAGGCAACACCACATCGCCACTACTTATGTCGGTTGGGTTAGAATTCCTTGTTTTTTTTTTTTTGTACACACATCCATATGGCGGTGGCAGAGCCCATCGTCGTCATCGACCTCTATCTTGTGTTCTCCAAGGACTGGAATGTCCCTGAAACATTCATCACGCTTAGTCACCTAATTTAAATTTATTCCGCTAGTATTGCGCCAGCTAAGGCGCAAAGCTCATTCTCATTCTTATTCTCATGGGTCCCGGGGTTGTGAGTGTTTCTATTTCGTTGTTCCTACTTCTCCTTTTCGTTATTTTTTATGTATTTCATGTCGAATGATGGGGCGGAGGTTGTAAGTTAATAGACTTTTGAGCAGAGCGCGCCTTCTTCATATGGCGAAGGCTAAACACTTCACCCCATTCTTTTTTCTATTCGCCTCCTTCTTCTATTTTTAATTTGTTGCTTTTGTTGCTGCCACTTGTTTTATGTATTACATTCTGCATTGTGTCCCCGTTTTTCCAACTTCACTCCAGAGATTCCACAGTGGAATCGTAATGAAATTGCTTTCGGGGTCACCTTTTAGCGACAGTGACAGCAAACAGCGCCTCCGCTGCACACTGCTGCTATTGCTCCTGTTGTTTAATTCAGGTCCTTCGAGCCGGGTGCGAATAGTAATTGAAGAACGATACTAAATGGAGCGAAGTGTAGTAAACCGATTTCGAATTGTGCCACCGTGTGCACAACGAACAAAAGTGGGCGCAGAGCGGAGGAGTACAATTTTCATGGCAGGCAGACGGGAAACGGATTTAATTGAGAGCAGGGACACAGGATGGCTGTTAAAAGCAACACAGACTAAAGCCATGTACACAGACAGTGGGTGTTCGGGCTCAGATTAGATACTTAAATAGATATTAATTAAATTTTAAAATGAGATTTTTCCTTTTCTTCGTTTTCTTTCGTCCTTGTACTGTTGTTTTGTGGGTGACTCCCTCCAGCTTTAGCTCCAGGTTCGGCTTTGGGAAATTTCATTTTCCTATTCGGATGGTAGGACAATGGAAAACTAAATCCAAACGTTTGGATCCTTATTCAAGTGGAAATTGAAAGAAAACATGAAGTGAGAAACTTAATCTATATATGTGTGGGTAGGTGGCGGCTAGAGTGTTTGGTAGCCTCCTTTTGGTCTTCCACACGTTGTGATGGAATAAAGTGGTGCTATTTTTAAAAGGAAAATAGTTTTGCTTTCAAGTTTCGAAATATGTAGAAGTGCTGAGTGAGACTCTATTTTCAGATGAAAGGAATGGGGGTGTGGAATTATTAAAAAAAAATGCTTTTGTTTTGGAAGGGATGCTCAAAATTGGGTTGTTTTTTAAGTTAAAAAATGAAGTACGGATATTTGGAGAAATTTGTTTAACAGACTTATTCCTTACAGCAAATACTTCAAAACAATCTAGGAGGGAAATCCAATTTTTAAAATGCTAAAGACTTGCTCATAATGAGAAGGGATAAACTTAATTTTACCCAAAGCAAGAAGTTCAAAATTTGGTCAAGAAAAAATACAAAGTAGGTAATTGACTAGACGTTAAAAGTCGGAGTAAATGTGATGGGGCTTTCAAAAGCGAATTCCGAAATTTATTAATTCGAAGTCCCACATTAGTGGCTTTCAAACCCTAACGATCTTTTTTAAGGCTGTCCAAAGAGTATTGTACTTGTAATTTGGTAGCAGATGAACCACTATAGTAATGCGGTTTCTCGGAGATACGAATTGTGTTGCCTCTTGGCATGCTTTGTTTACATGGAGAGAAGCAAAGTCTTCAGGTGAAGTCCGACGAGAGTTCGATTTGATGTTTCTTAAAGAAGCAGTGGCTACTGATAACACCGATTAGTATTCTCAGGTTGTTCCTGCCCATATTCACAAAAATTTCTACTTCTTGAAAAAGTACTTTGAGCACTTTCGATTTAAAACTTGAGTCGATTTTGTCTCCTGATGAGTTCTTTGAACAGACCTTGCTTATGCCACTGAAGGGTTCGGCGAAAGGCGATTATTCACTGGTTTTGGCCAGCAAGTCAGCCGTTTTATTACCCTGATGACCTACATGTGCAGGAATCCAATGCAGACTAACCATATCTTTTCTAACTAATTCTAAAAGGAACATTGCTTAGTAAAGCGCTTTCAGGGCAGTTTAACTATCAGAGAAAATAAAGCTTGTCTTGCCGAGGATAGAGACTTTCGCCTAAAAAATAGCATTTGTCACGGCTACCGAGGGGTTACTTCCTGTAAATTCATTGAATATACGAGTCCCGGATCCACAGTTCATTTTAAGGTCATCCGTATACCACACGAGATATCGTTCTGATTGATGGAGTTTTCGTTTTTTCCAGTCACCCATTGACTTAGATGGATGACTAGGATATACAATATGTAGTTTCATCCAAGAACATCCTGCATTTTTTGCGCTGCTCAATAGAATTGGGTCACAGTAGTGGCTGGAATCGAGATTTCCCACCTGACGGAGCTTGTTTAGACTAGGAGCGCTTCTGTGAGCTTCTGAGCTGATTCTCATTGGAGATAAAAAATCAGACGATGTCCAGAGTCTAACCGTTATGGTTTCTCTTCTTTAAGTGCAGTTTTTCTTGAACTGCTAACATACGGGTCCTACACTTTTTGCAATGCTTGCCCTACAGCCATCATCGTCAAAACAAACTATTAAGAGATGTACCCTTTGAAGGTTTGAATAACAACGAGTAAAATAAAAAAACTCAGAAAACAAAATGTTCAGGACAAATATGCTATGTAGCTTTGCGAACCTCATGAAGTGTACCTATCTGCCGAAGCCTGCATACTGCTCCGCAACACTGCCTTGTGTACTTCAACTTCATACCTCCATCCATCGTTGACTTGATCAGACCTATGTATGTACGCTGCTTAGCAAAACAAAATGAAATTGTTCCATGGAACCTTTGCTTGGACATGTTGTGCTGATGAACAGCAATACTCCAGACTGGAAAGTCCTCAAATCCACTACGAAAGGACCAAGCAGTATAGCAAAGCATCACTTAATAATTGGAATGCGACTTCAACCAACTAGAATCAGCTGTCTAATTACCGAGTTGATTGAAGGGTCTATAAGTAAGGAAGTAGCCTTTGCAGCTAAATGTGAGAGGCCAAGTTCTATAGGACATCGGCATCCTAGGTGTTGGCACAACTGCTACAAATTTTGTACTAAAAGTTATCCAAGGTGTGTTTTTCAATTAAAAACGTATCCTATCTACCCGCTTCTTCCTGCAATCGGCAAACTTACTCAAATCCACAAACAGCACACTTTCCCTTTTTTTTAAGGACTGTGCACGTCGGAGTCACGCTATTTTCTCTATTAACCCAAAACATATTTTTTGTGTATAGGTCAAACCGTTCAAAAGCTGTGCAGACAGAGAGACAGACACTCTACAACTAATCAAAATGCTTAACTGATACACATCCCTCCAAACCCAATTGGGCGCCATTTACTTCCAGGTACACACCCCTGTTATGAAACTCAACTCCGGTCAACATGCTCGTACAAAAGTGATTACCCCATGTTCCAGTTGAGCATTCACTAACCGAACACTGACGATAAAATAGAAAACTATTACCCTGCTACCTTCTATCAAACCCGAAACTTTTAAACTTTGCCTTCGTCTAGGTGCATCCTGCACACAACTTTACACCTTCGATAAAACCCCTCCAAAAAAAAGGTAGATAAACCCATAAAAATCCCCTTCCATTATCGTTACATTGTTTAGCCTGGCAACTTTCAGGCCAAACTTTTAATTGCATACCAATGCACACTTCGTCCGTTTAATCACCTCCATTAATCCTTCTTTTCACACCGGAAAAGGGTAAATTCAAAATGGGAAAAAAAATAAGCAAAACGTACAAACAGATTGGAAAACAAAGTATAAGTAATGTTTATAAAGGATTTTCACACCACACCTACCCTAGACAAAAAAAAGGAAAAACATACGACCCGTCTCAGTAGTTTTTAAATCTTCGTCCTGTCGGCCATTAAGCGCACTGCACTTTAGAACAGACAGTTCACCTACTCTCTCACCAACTATGGTCAGACACTTACATAGGAAAATGAATTACCAAGGGATGTTGACTTTTCCCACCCCTTTTCCTTCTTAAATGTATTTTTCATAAAGCATACCCATGCTTTATCCTTTCAACTGCAACACCAGGCAACTTCCATTGTACCAAACCGGACTCGACTCGTAATTGAAAAGGAATCACAGTGGAAAATGTTTGCATAATAACTTCTGCCCGCCCAAGGGGAAACTGATGCCAAACAGGAGATTTTATCTTACACAAAATCACCATCGTCCTTTTCGTCTTTTGAAAACTATCCAAAAACTCGCGCCGGCTGACCGAAATGCGATTAAACATTCAAAAGGCAGCCGAAGGGTAACGAATAAGCAAAAGCAACAAAAAAAGCCCCACGAAATATTCATCGTGAAATCGCGAAATTTATACTTCTGTATGTTTGTTTCCTGTTTACTTTTCCTTTTTGCGTTCGTCCTGCGTCCTGCCGCCCGCCAACTCCTTCACCAAAGGGGGTGTGTAGGTGATGAATATTAAAGCTAGGGGCTGAATACATAAAACACCTACCAGTATGTAGGTTACGTTCCACAAACTGACACTCTTCTCATACTTTTTTTTTTGAAGTAAAAAGGACGAGAAGGACCAAAAAGAAGCAGATTTTTGAAACTGTATAATAAAATCCCAGCGCACTCAAAATAGGATGTATATTTTTCGTTGCACCAACAGCACTGATTCCAAACGATGGTGTTCGGTCTCTTCAGTATGTCCAACAAGGACGAAATCAAAGTGACATTTTGGCAGGGAAATCTAAAAAATTTAACGGTTTGTTGCACTTTTTCCTCATAAAAAAGAGTTGTATGTAGGCAGGCACCTGCTCTTGTGTTGTTCGAGAGGACTTGTGATGGATGTGGTTACTCTGAGTCCATGACAGATGGCAAGGACGATTGTAACATGACTAAGTTGATGGATTTGACGTGACTCTAGTGGCAGTTGTTCCTTTTTTGTGCGCATTGAAGCAGAAGTAATAAAGTTGGAACTCGAATAAAATCGTCATCTCATAAAATATATGGAAGTTCAAAGGAGCTAGGAAGCTGAAATTTTGGAAGCGGATTAGCACCTCTTTTGGATAGCCGTTGACTGTTTCAAGTATTCAGCACGAAAATATTGGAACTCAACAAGAATTGCAAGGCATTTGTATCTCTGTATAGATTTTGTCCTGCAATTTTGTAACACGCATTAGTTGGCTCCTCATGGATATGTGCGACAGAATGAAAGAGCAGGACACAGGACAGTGAATTAATAATGGACACGAGGAAAGAAGCTTCTGCTGCGACTACTTAAAAGATAATTAGGCTAGGAAGGTTCCTCAAAGCACTGATGCATTAAAACACCAAAAAAGACCAACTAACCCACTGGTAGACGAGAATGAAGTACTTCAAGGGTGCGACGATAGAAGAATCAACTCAGTTGGCATTGAAGGAAAGGCTCCGCCCTTACATACACATTAATCCATGCAAGGGTCGATAAATTTGGTAGTGCTCGAGGATTTTTCATTTGGATCAGCTTTCGGTTTGATTTGGGGTTCAAGTAGTGACAGAGAGTGTTACGAAAATGTTTGAGAGAGAGAGAGAGTGTTCGAAAATTGTCCATCAGCGAGATCAGGAGAAAACCGTTTCGGCAGACGCTGTTGGCCAAAAAAAAGTAACGAAGGTGGCGAGGATGAAGGTGATAGTTGAACGGTACATCGGTCCTTCACGGTTCCCTACAAAAAAAAGTCCAAAGGGGTCAAATCGCAGCTCCGAGGCGGCCAATTGACATCGCCAAGACGGCTGATAACACGATTTGGGAATTTGGTGCGCAAAAGACCGATTGTGGCATGTGCTGTGTGGCATGGCGCGACATCCTGCATGAACCAGAGGTCGTGCAAATCCATGTCTTCAATTTCAGTAAAAAAAATTCCAAAGGGGTCAAATCGCAGCTCCGAGGCGGCCAATTGACATCGCCAAGACGGCTGATAACACGATTTGGGAATTTGGTGCGCAAAAGACCGATTGTGGCATGTGCTGTGTGGCATGGCGCGACATCCTGCATGAACCAGAAGTCGTCCAAATCCATGTCTTCAATTTCAGTAAAAAAAACGTCCTTAACATGGCTCTGTAACGCCCACCGTTGACCGAAACGTTGTTCCCAGACTCATTTTCGAAGAAAAATGGTCCAATGATGCCACCACCCCACAATCCGCACCAAACTGTCACTCTCTGTAGGTCCATTGGCTTCTCGACAATAACGTGCAGGTTTTCCGAGCCCCAGATGCGGCAATTTTGTTTGTTAACGTAGCCGCCGAGATGAAAATGTGCCTCGTCAGAAAAGACGATTTTTCGCCCAAAATCGTTTTCCAATTCAAGCTGCTCTAAGGCCCAAACTGCGAAGCGATAACGAAGCGGATGGTCGTGCGCTTTCAATTGCTGAATCAATTGGACCTTGTGAGCGAATAATCCCGGATCTTTGTGCAGATTTCTCCTCAGGCTAGTGTGTGAAATGTTGAGCTGTTGAGATCGATCACGAGTTGATGTTCGTGAATTGAGTCTTACACTCTCGGCTACAGCAGCCACATTCTCGTCTGTGCGCACCGTACGACGACGGGGACCATGAGTGTTGTCCACTAGCATACCAGTCTCACGAACTTTTTGCACAAACTTGCGTACAGCAGGCGCGGTGGGTGCTTCATTTCAGCTAAAACTTCTTTTCAAAAAACGCACTGTTTGGGCTACACAGCACTCACTTTGGAAATAAGTTTTCAATATTTCGCAATGTTGTTCAAGCGTAAAGTGACTCATTTCGTTCCGCGGAGATATGATACTGACTTTCTGTCAAGATTTCGAGCGGGAAACAGCTGTCAGTGTCAAAATAACCTATGATTTAAAAAGGAATCACTAGATGGTCCACCCGTTATATGAACTTAATCAAAATGACAATTATTGAGCTAAGCCTTGAATACCGATATCCATATCTGCTCTTCATCATTTTTTTTAGAAGGTGTGAGGTTGCAATGAGGACGATGTCACGATAGCGTATCATCTATTTCATCCACAAGCAGGCAGCGATAAGAGCGATGACTGTTACAGAAATTATATAGAAGATTGTGGAGTGCTGTGGAAAAGAGCTTAAGGTTCTTGAAACTCACCATAAGGTAAGATTCTGTTGGCTCCTTGAATTCGAGAGTATACCAGGGGATGAAAGGGCTGATGAATTAGCAAGAAGAGGCTCGGAGCGACTAAACTGGGAACAAACCTATCATTCGATGAATATTCCACTTTGCACACTTAGGTTATGTTTAGTAATAAACGCAAGCATTAAATGAAAATTATAGCCGCTGTTTAAGGAAGGAAGATACAGTTATAGAAAAAGACAGAAAATCCCTATCTACCCTATTTGGTACGTCTTCTCTTCTATTTGATGGGCTCCCAGACAGTTTATCCTGCGACGAGTCAGTGCCCTACAGCTTCTTAACATATGTTTAATTTGTGAGGTATTCTTAGAGTTTATGGTGATTTATTAGGCGGCATGAGTGCTTTTGCCTGGCTAAGTTCTGAGCATTCCCTAAAAGCTTTTCTCAGATGGTGTATCCTCCGATTTCATAAAACGGTTCTAGTCAGCTTACGATGCTACTCGTATAAGACACTGAACCTACGCTTACATTTGTTTAATGTTTGCACAATCTATGATCACCCTTAGGATCTTTTATAACTAAACCGTCATAACATCCATGAATTGCCATGAATCGCATTTCATAAGTTTCATGTTACAGGGATGACTTTGAGTGTCTACGATCATCTTCTTCGTCAAATATTTATTATAATGTACAATATAATGTAAAATATTTATATAATAAATTTCAAATGCTTTTTTAATAGCATTTTTGTTCATAATTTATCTCTAAAATTACATCCCTAAGACTTTTACAGAAATATGTCCATGTTGGTCTACTTGTATATCGCACTGTTGTCTTTGGGTTGTGCAGTAAACACCTCGTTTGCACTTGCAACAGTCACAACTGGCGGAAGTGTAGAGCATGCCATGCATGATGCTCTCGCACAAAAGGCACAAACACATCAAGCTTGGAATGAAATTGCATCCAATTGCAATTTCTTTTTCTTTTTTCCCTTTTTGCTGCTTCCACCCACGCGTTTGTGTTAACATGAGCCGCCATCATCCACCCTATAGGTACACCGGTCTATTCATTTATGAATGAACCACCGTCATGCTGCTGCTATTGCTACTGTTGCTCTGGTAAGCGGGATGCAGAGCATCCCAGTAACGACAACGAGCTTTGTTTGCACGTGCTAACGGTGGAGCAGCATCAGCCCTCGAAAGAGCTAAACTAGATCGGGGAACAAGGGGTAGGAAGTTTCAAATGAATCCGGCGTGTAATGTAATTTTAAAAATTCATAAGCGAACGCTACACATACACATACGACGAGTATCCTCATCCGCACAACAGAGCAGAGAGATAGTCCTCTGACTAACCTTCGAATGAATGTGTATAGGAAGAGGAAAAGGATGCATAACCCTGTTTTTCCTTTTTGTATTTTTTTTACTTCCCCTCTATTCATGTTAATAGAAAAGTCAAACGCGAAATGTCGTGAAGCAAGCGGGTGGCGGTGCAGGAAAAAACCCCAGCAGCAATGCAATAAGAGCATCAGCAGCAATATTCATATGCGCGGGAGTTATCCTCGTCTGCCGCCAGTATGTGGTGGTATCTCCCTCTGATGAGGATCCGATGTTATGAATTCGCAGCGCCTCATGCATATCTCTGTACGCTTTGAATTGCGCGTTAAATTGCATCCGGCAAGTGCACGTACTTCGGGGAACGCAGTAGCAATGGGGCCTCACGAATGTTTAATTTGATTTCATTGAAATTCGTTGTTGTGCCCCGAAGGGGGACTCTGTTCAACTCAAGTCTCACCCAAAGCTGGATAATACTTGATGCATGCAGTGTGTGCAGTTTGCAAGCGGTTAGCCAGCACTTGGAATGCGATTAAATGAAATGTTATTTAGTCCTGCCAACGTCAGCGATGACAGATGGGAAAGTTGATTTAATAAAGGGCTCTGCTATGTTCCACCAGCGACGATATAAAATTTATTTAATTTATATTTTATTATAGACTTTTATCTACCAGTACAACCAGAATTTTCATTAAATTCTTCCATGACACACTTTTTCCTTGTGAATAGGTCACGTGGAAACGGGAATAAACAGATAAGTTGAATAGGGCTTGAAGCAAGCCATAAAAATGTTTGAAAATGGGATTGTCACTTTTAAAGATAGAACCTTGTGATGATAATCTTTCTGGAGAAGCTTTATAATAGCTGAAGAAGTCGCCATCTCTAGCGAATGTCAAGTTATTGGTCTACAAAATATGATGTTTAGGAGTCTCTAGATTGCTTCAGTTGAATACTGGTGGCTAAAACCCAATATCAAGATTCCATTATAGATAGGATCCATCCAGCAACGTGGTGTCATCAGATAAGTTAAACCGTTGACCACATCGACTGGGGTCTAACGGAAGGCAATGGTTAAATATTATAGATGTGCGAGCATTCAAAGAGCAAACATGAAATCGGAACAATAGCATTAGAAGAAGGCTGGAAGGGAGTGATGGGAATTCAGGCTTTCAACTCAAGGAGATCGAAGAGTTACGCGATATGAACAACATCTGAAGATTGTACAAGAGCTGGTCTTAAGCCCGAAATGGTTTTTTGAGATAATGGAGGAAAGCCTGTTTCCGTCGCGCAAGTATTATAAATACTCGTAGTAGCAGAAGTACATATCTAGGTGGTATTTCCAGTGAGTGAATGGGTTTCTGAAAATATTGCACTAATCGGCAAATCCTCGATTCGGAGGGAAGAATAAGCATATTAAAAAGACGATGATAGGCTCATTGCGCCGTTATACTGAGCGATGATTTTTAAAAAAGGACTTTGGAAACTTGGTCTGCTGAATAATGTGGTATCCTGTCATAATTAATTCCCAAGATCTGCTTCAAAAGCTCAGGAAAGAAAAATAGGAACCAAGTTTTTCTTAAAGAAATTATGAATATTTACAATTTCTTAACGACTTTTGCATCACATTGTATGAGAAAGCTGAGAAGGTCTCAGTTACTGCCGGCTTGCTATGCCAAATGTCTTATATAAGGTCATATCGACCGCACCGTGGTTTTTGCCCCACACAGACAGAATATGGATTAAATTTAGCCACTGAAGTTTAGATTAGATTATGGTGGTTGTCTTTACCGAGATACAGATACACTTAAAAGATCGATCACCAACTAAGGCTACTCAAGGGTCAATTAAACCACCCAACGCTTTTTTTATAAAGCCAAGGGTGGTGCTGATATTGATATTCGCCAGGTCGCCGAGACCACCGAAGAAACGAGCTCCAAAATGGAGTAGTCTTCTTTTAGATAGGGCTGGATAGGTGCAGAGGAAATTGAAGACGGTTTCCTTCTCTTCTTCAGTGCAAAGCTCTTACAGAAATCTTTTGAAAAAAGACTTATCCTTTTGGAGTGTAGGCCTATCACAAATTTTCCTGTTATAATATAATTTTCATCGGAAATATGCTCCAGTGATCTGGAAGCCGAAATGAGATGCCCAAGTTAACATTTTGGGGAAACCCAACATCACCCACTCCACATCCGGTTTTGGATCCGTCTATACAGAAGTGACCCAAGCTGCTTTCCATCGCGGCGACATTCTTCCACTCATTACGGGCAGTGATAGTTGAATGTAAATTCCTTTCAGATGCGAAGGAATCGAGGAATGGCCAGTTTAGAAGCTAAACCACTACGAGGAGACGTTTAGACTAGTTGCTGCGCTATCTGCGATGGAGGTGGGTCTTAACGCATCACTTTACATGCATCCAGATCTTTACACTTCTCCCAGAAGATTGAAGTGTACCAATAAAGCAATAGAGGAAATGACCAACGAATTTTGAGACGAAACGCATGATCTTTTCATCAACTTTAGGGCCCTGTAAGACAGTGTTCACCACCTTCAATTTAAGCAGTATTATGGATCTTGAGGAACAGGCAAAGAGAGTTGGTTTTGAAGCTTCTACATAAATGAGGATAAGACCAAACGCATGCTGTCTATAAATCAAACATGATTTATTTATCGGCTCAAGAAAAATGTCACTGTGGACAACTATAACCTCGAAGTAGTTAAGGAGTACACCTTTCGAAACTGACTTGCGACAACTAGTGATAGAATCGCAGTTGCTGCTAGGATGCGGTAGGAATACTTTTGCAGAATCATAAACGGCGACGCGACGTTTATCAAAATCCTACTGTGAGGCAGAATAACATGTTTATTTCCATCCACCGTACTTTAACGACGGACGAATAATGATATTCAAACTTGAGTCTAATAAAGCTGCTAGAGCAGAGTCTTTAGAGCAGCGGGAGACGACTTGCTTAGACTCTATTAAATAATGTTGAAAAAAAGTACGAGTGCGTCCGATTGCCTGATCCTTAAATTGCAACAATTACGGTGGCTTCCTAAAAATTGACTGCAAGATTTGATCTGCTGTTTTGTGTGAACGCCTAAAACCATTTGTAAATAACCTGTTTGGCTCTTATCGGTTCAGTTTTAGACCAGGAAAGTCCACCATTCTTCAAATATTCATATCGATAGATCTTGGATGATCTCCAGTAGCACAAAAGTGATACCCACCACCTTCTTATCGATTTTAAAGCTGACTAAGGCAGCATCAATAGAGCAAAGCTATATAGAGCCATGTCTAGTTTTGATATCCCGGCCAAGCTTTCCCACCTTGAAAGTATTGTGAGTCGCAAACTTTCGCTTATGTGGACGATATAAGCATAATCTGGAAAAGAAAGTGTAATATCAATGGTGAGGCGTTCGTAAGTCGATATTTCTTTGGGCTTAGAAGGGAATTGAGAAGTTAACCCCTCGAAGGCGACACTGTACCTGACCTTACTTATCACAGACCTACAGGGTCATGGATGAAAAGCGAATGAAGGTGGTTACTTTGAGATAAAGGTTGTTCGAGTGATGTTTAGACGCGTCTTCATAGATGGGAAGTGGCGGAGAATACTGCGGCTGAGATGGCTTGGATATGTAGAGCAGATGAAAAGTCTTCAAATCTACTTCAGAGTGACAACACAGTAAGCGAAGGCCTTACCCTAAGTGGCGCGAGCAGTTGAAAGGTGATCTCAACCAACTTTGTGTGCGCAACTAGAGGCACCTGACTAATAATCGAGCCACTTGAATAAGCTTGTTGGTAAAAGGCCAGATCCACCCGGAGTGTAGTACCATGCAAGCAAGTAAAGAGATACATACATGTTTTCTCTCGGTGGCCTTGGGCGGCTTTAGACAACAAGCAGTGGCTTTACAGAATTTTTATCGAATTGATTGGCATTCCATATCAATAAGTAGCATTCTGTTCTTTGATCAGGATCAAAGTTCATTTTCATTCATTCATTCATTCATTTTCAATGGCCCGCTAATCCTTCATGAGGGTCGCGGGGGTAGGATGCTCAGGTAGACTCGCCATCCTTCTCGATCCTCCGCCATTGACTTCAATTCATCAGGAGGAATCCCTAAGCGGCTCCAGGAAAGATGTCGGACTTGATCCAACCATCTATTTCTAGGCCTTCAGCGAAGTCGCCTACCTGATGGCACGGCAACCATGGCGCGTCTTGGAAGCCGGTCTGGGGGCATACGCACTACGTGACCAAACCATCGAAGCATCGATCGTTCCGTTTGGAGAAGTAGCTGCTCAACGTTGAGCGCCTCGCGTACTCTGGTGTTGCGCACTCGATCCCTACGAGTTATTCCAACAACACCGCGAAGGAACCTCATTTCAGCAGCTTGTATCCGCGAAGTTAACCAGCATTTTTCCTTCTTGCTATAGTTCCTCCCTTTTCGCAGATATGTATTTTGCCCCTCAGTATCCTGGTATATTTTATTGCTCCTGAGGACAAGAATAGGGATGTTTTTCTCACTTGCGTACCATTTCTCGGATTTAATTGCTTGGCAAGGTTCTCAATTAAAATGTTGCATATCGGGAAGCCATGTCTCCAGATCTCTTTGAGGACTTGGCTTAGAAATTAAGCTGCGAAGGCCTACTGTCTTTCTTCGTGGAAATGCTTTAATCGTTGGGATGATTTCTGTCTTTGGGAGACCCAACTTTTCACAATGTGATTTACATGGTGGGGAAATAATAACTCCATCATTCTAGCTGCTCCTAACCCTAAAATCACAAAAGAGCCAACTAAACTCTTAAGGAAGTATCCACGTGAAGTGTGATTAGAAACTTATCCGATCGGTTAGCACATCTTTTTTATCCTTTCTCGGCTTTCTTATTGTATAACTTCATTTGACTTCGTTCATTACTGACATGCTTTTTAAGCTAAAAACTGGGTATGCGACTGAGAATAGAAAATAGTTAACAAAGTTACCAAATGGCTGTGTCAGATAGTCTTTCAACCATACACGTGATTAAATTTGTATAATCTCACTGGCCAATAGGCTTAACCTACTCAACAGAAATATTTAGCACTATCATGGCAAGTCTGTAATTAAGAATCCTTCCTTGAGTGTACATACCATACCATGCTCTCTCAGAAATAATCCCATAATCCTGACCACTATGTCTTAATCCCTTTAATTAGTCCTACCTATTCATTTAGCTGGAAACCCACATAATAAGACTAAGACTCGGAGCAAATATGACAGGAAGCAGGCATGTAAAATAGCAGGAATCGTAATCAGCTTAGGTTACTGAACCGATGGAATCGTATTACCAAATGCAATGCCGAAACAAAGGACTTTCCTTTATTGTGGCTTTAATGAAGAGATCTCTACCACCACCACTAAAAGTCATTTATGCAGCGGAAACGAGAAACAAATGCGTTTCTAAGCTGATATTCTATCTTCCATTAGAGGAAACCAACTAACTTTTTTTTTAAAAGGATTCACCTAGAAAGAACAGGGAAAAGAACAAAACTCTAAGGAAAAAGTTTTAAAAACCCAGTTACCGTTGGTTACTTCCGGCGAATAGAACAAAGATTAAAAAAGTATCAAATCCGCTTATCTCAATCCCCATGTTGTTACATGATTCCCATCTCCGGCTCTCCTCCAGGACTTAGATGTGGATATCACAGAGACTGAATGAAATAGTTTCAGTAAAATTATTCCCCCTTCCCCCATCGAGTTGTATGTTATAACAAAGTTCCCACGAAAACTCGAAACACCAAATGACCACTAAACTCTACAGTCAGGAGTTTTTCCTTCACCTCTACTCACACATGCATACGTAGACAAAGCCGAAGATGTAAAAAAAGAAAATTAAATAAAAAAAAGTATCTAAATGCATTCAGGGAGCTCTTCCCCGGATCAAGTTAGAAGTACACATGTTAACTACTAAAGCTCTACAACCCTCAAACAACTTGGATGTTCCAGTATCCTTGCATCCTGTGCTGTCCCTTTTTCTTGCTGCTGCTGAAAAAAAAAATGCCACAAACTTTTTGGATCATCCGCTTGCGTTGCGTTCCATAGTCCTGTTCTGTCTTGTTGTTCCTTCGTTCTTTTCCTCTCTTCAAATGGTCACCACAGGAAAATAAAATTAAGGACAACGTCACAAAAAAAAAAAAAAAAACAAAAAGAAAAAAAGTGGGGTAACAGCAAAGAATGAAACAAAAAACTTGAAAATGCTTCAACATAACAAAGCAACCACATGTTAGGTTGGATTAAAGGATATTGAAGTTGACAGTATTTGGAGGAGTCCTTTGCTGCTTTGTTTTGACTTGTTTCCTTCTTCTCTCATTCCATCTCCCACTGTTCAATGTACACCTTGTAAGAAGGAGTGTTTTTACCCTTTTCTCCCCGAACAAAAAGGATTTCTTTTTTCGCTGAACTTCCAACTCTACTTCAATAATTTCGTAAGCCCTACCTTTGCAGTACATAAAGTACTTAAACTATTTATAGACGGATCGGGTAGTGTGGGTGAATGGGGGAAGAAAACTTTTCCATAGCAAGGATGAGCCTAATCCTTGTTATTTCAATCTCTCGCAGCAATAACGTCTTCATGAGATGTTCATTTGAATTCGTTCTGTTTACGTTCTCAGCATTTCAATTTATAGCGTATACCTTTAAGGAAGGGCGGGTAGTTGCTGAAAGGATCACAGAAGAACTTATAAAGAAGGGTGAATCCAAACATTTTTACGTCTCCTTCAACACACAACAACATCATCATCATCATTATCCATCGGCACGGATGACTTGCAAGATGAATCCCTACACAGTTTCATGAGGATAAAGGTGAATTTCACGTCTCTACTTCTAGATGAAAGCATCTGCATTTTGTAACACGAGATGGAATTTTTTTTTGCTCGAATTTATCTGATCAAATTGAGAGTAAAAAAAAAAAAAAAAAACAGGAGCGGTTGGGTTCGGGTGGATGTTATTCTAAGGCGCAATAAATTTTCTAGAAGGCAAACTTAATTGTCAACAAATGGGAGGTACGAAACCTTAACACCACTGGTAGGTATCTCATGATCGCTGGTAGTAAAAAAGGATCGAAATCACCGGAGTAGAATGGCAATCGCATAGTTACCATAGACTAAGGGAATACCAGGCTCATGTGAGATTAAGGCTTATACAGAACATCACTTGATAGAAAGATAGGTGACCTAATCTACAGACACCGCAGGTGATATTTTGCAAATATAAGGCAGCATTTGGGAATCTTTGGTAAGGTATACTTAGCTAGCTAGCTCTCATCAGTGACGGTGACGGCATTGCCTTTCGGGACCTCCAAGAAGTACGGCACAATCAATCACAATTCCCGCACTTACTTCGCGTCAAACAGTCACTTTTTGAGGATGTTTAGGTCTCTCGTGTATCATGTGCGGGTTTTCAGTTCCCTAAAAGCGGGTATTTTGCTTACTGTCAAATCCATTGAGGTAAAAAAAACCCAAAACTGATGACTTAATGAAGATGAGCTAGGGATGAGTTCTCTAATCTAGTCATGTTGACTATTTAGATACATACTTTATGAAGTCCGTCTTCATTCTTCTCTGTACTACATCGGAACCTAAATGAACGAAACACAACTAGACATTATTGTTTTCATCGAGATTGTATAGGTTAGATAACTTTCGCTAGTCCGATAAGGGTTATGGGTGGTACATATCTGTACATAGTTGCCAGAAGTTAGATGGTTATTTAGCCGTCAAGTCGAAAAGGATGTGTGAGAAAAGGTTAAGCAAACGGAACCGAAAACACAGTCGTTTCCACAAACGTCAAACAGCATGCAGTAAAGCCTAGGATAGCCGCTTCAAAAAATGGTGCCAAAATAAAAACAAGGGACCCCACCCTGATGTATCGATAAAACGAAAAGGAACCTGATGTGTGCTGATATGCTGCGTAGTCAATGGCGACTTTCAACTTGAGGAGTTGAACCAAAACTTTGACGAAGAAAGGAACCCAAGCAGGAAAATACAAACACGAGAAACGACTAAGTCTGAACTCCCTTGTAACGAAATATGGTTTCGTAGCAGTAGTGTATTTCGAAGATTTGAAAGTAAAAACGTGTTTGTAAAGTGGATGCCAATCTAAGAGCTTATATTTACCAAAATCCATTTCCCATGCAGACGGACGTGTTAAAAACTACACGTGCAAAAAACAGTAGACTCTGTAGGCTAGAGTATAAGTAGAACTAGATAGCACTTTCGAAACTGTCAAGCAGCTTGGAAAATAGATGTGGCTCTCAGCAGAAACTATGAATGAAAAGGTGACATCAGCGCGGATATCTTAAGAGAAAGGTGTAGCACAATCTAGAGAGCAAGGAGATGGCACTGTATACATAGGGGAGAGTGTGACATTTCGCATGTGGTACACAATGAGATACCCTTTTGAGTTCGAAAAGGGAAACATTTTCAGAATAGATACATATGCTCTTCATCAGTAGCAGACAAAAATACAAATTCTTATCTTTGTTTATTTCAGCTATCCATTGTATACCATACTTAGTGATTTGTCGGTAAAAAGTTAATTTAAATAATATCTTTGTCTACAACATCTTATTGGGTACACTTCTTCTTCCTATGTCGGCGAGGTTATGATCTGAAAACAACCTATCATAACACTCCCACTTCACTGCATTTCTACTGATTCGCCTGCTTGACTTCACAACATATCGGCAGGCCTTGCGATTTTGGACCACTTCGTTCCTGAGGTAAATCAAATGCTGGTGTCGTTGCATTTGTATGATCCAGGCGTTTATAAACCTTCCTTTCTGTCGCGATGTCTTTGGAACGTTAATTGATATTGTCTTTCAATTGGGTTCAAATGGAATCTTCTTTGAACGTGGCAATACCAGCTAAGCCGGTCGCTCGTGAGATGGTCTATTTTTCGTGAGATGGTTTGTCTGACGTAAAGGCTTCCACGAATCTTCGAACTTCTTATCCGATCAAGCTTTGTTGCTACACTGGCTACTCTGGCTCTTATTGGCTACACTGTTTTACATAAATTATTCTCGATTTGATTTATGAACTTATATACTCCTAAGAGTTAGCAAGAATCGGCTTCGCATCTTGACAGGCATGTTAACGGATCACAGCAGAAATAGAAGAGAATGGGCACTGCAGATTCTTCAGGAACTTTGCAGAAACACCAGCTCATCTTCTTGTGAAATGCGGAGCACTAAAAGATATCACACAGAAGCCTATCCTTTATAAGCGACAGATCTACCTTCGCTAGATTCTCCTCAGATACTCCGGTTCATCAAGGCAGTTGGACAAGAGGAAGTTCTCTAAATGGAGTACGTCAACGACTAGAATACTAGACAGGATTAATATTGCCTCAGTACACCGCATTTGTACATTAAGCGTGTGCTGCGCATATCGTCCTCCTATAGCGATTCTTCCAATGGACTTAGCACTTAGCAGTAGATGCCATTATGGATGCATAGCATAGGAGAGTGGCAAGAACACTGGAATACCTCTGTAAAAGGTAGGTGGACGCATATGCTTATATCATAAATCCTGCCATGGACAGACAGACAGCATGGTGAAGTAGAGTTTCACATAACCCAGTTGCTGACAAGTCATGGATGCTTCAGCTCATACCTGAATAAATTCAAGCACAGACCTTACTGTCCACAATGCATTGGCTGCATAGAAAATGCCGAACATGTGTTTTTCCAATGCATATACACGGTTTCAAGGCGAGAGGGAAACTTTGAGGGAAAAACTAGGTATGTCGCCAACACCCGAAAGCATAGTTGGTGAAATGTTTAAAAGCCAAGAAACTTGGGATACAGCGGCTGAAAACGCAAAGGTTATTATGAGCAAATTAAGAGTACTGAACATGAGAGAAAGGCGTCCAATGAGACAGGCTCAGTTTCGTCTTTGGAAGATTGCTACCTCCCAACAAAAAAAAAACACTAGACGCCCTTCGGTTTCACATGCATCTAGGCTCTAACCCCTCCCGGTACGCCCATGAAACAAACATTTAATTGGTTGTTAGATATACCTGTGGAAGGCATAGTTTCCGCTTTATACTTCTTTGAATTCCAGCAATGCACACTATTTCTTCTTCTCCATTTCTTTTTCCCTCTATATGTAGAAGTTCACCACCTAAATATGTTTTCTTAGACATTTTTCTGGCTTCGAAAAGAAAATTCTTTTTGATATTAAAAAACTTTTTCTCTAACACTCTTCTTCGTTATGCAAACGCACGCAAAGAAGACGACGACGACGACGACGATGGTAAGGAAAACTATTTTGCTCTTGGTTGGGTAGAATTTATTTTTTTTATTGAAGCTTTTTCTCTTTTACCGAAGTTGTTTCACTAAATATAGAATCCCTGTGGGGGTGCTTTGCTCCCTGTAAGTTAGAATTTCTTATTCCGTATTATGTTGTGTTTCGTGTGTGTCTTACGTATATTACCACCATCACCAATATTGCAACCATCAGTACTACCGAAGCGCCTAATTACTCTATTAGCATGAAATACCACCAGGAGGAAAAAGAAGAAAACTTATACTCAAATATTTATTGCTGGCTGGGTGGTGGAGCACAAGAGTGGGAGCAGGAGCTGGGAAAACGTGGAGCCATCTCAGCAGGTTTATTGAAATTGTGCAGAGGATTTATGCAACTTCCGGTAATTACGAAGTACATGAAGAAGCTACAACGGCGGTGATGAAGTTTTGTTTGTCTGCGCTGGTCTTGTTGCTTCCCATGGTAACAATTTTGTGCTCTCTGAAGTGTTTACTGTAGTCGCTTTGAATTAATCTTCTATTTATGTTGAGCTTTTAATGACATCGTATGGAGGAAGATAAATATCAAAGGGTTACTACTCATATAAGAGATGTTAGGGGAAATGTGAAGTATCTTGACAAGTCTGCTCTAATTCAGCCTGAGCCTACAGAGGCTTGTTTATTTAAATAGGAAGAATTTGCTTTGCTTAGTGGAGTGAAGTCAAGTATCTGCGTTTATTGCCTTCATTTTGTTTTTTGAGTGTGGATCACATACAAACTGGGAGTAAACACATTGCCAACTATCTACCAATCCGTACTCTATGTGGTGAATCCTGCGGACTGGTGTCTTACGTAGAGTTTGGCTTACAGTGTTTTGATTTTTTTACATCGATCATATCTTGTGCTTTAAAAATGTACACATATGTAACTTGTGTGACTCAGCATGGAAGTAGGTATATGTACATAGTAAGTACCTGCTTGAAAGTCATTTCAATGATCGGCGACACTTTAAGCATTTTCTGACTGCGTACCTATATCATCTAATCTAATCTGCCAGAAGTACGAGTTGAGAATGCGGTCACATCTTATGTCTTAGGACAAGCGGCAGGACTTAAGAGTGAGTTCTTGAGCAATAATGAAGACGGCTGTATTTTTTCCTTTTTGATAGTAACTCACCCCTAAGAGTATGACTTTCTTAATGCAACTAGGAAACTGCACGGGGCGCGGCGTTAATTCGAAATACAAAAAATAGGTATAGTTTTAGGTGTATTCGTCTCAAAGTTCAGGTGGCATTCGGTTTCATTGTATACACCATAGGTGGCGTCCGAACTGATCAGGGTGAAGACAATTCTTTCTACATTGGTTTTTAATTCACAGTATTTTTTTTTAAATATTTGTTAGAATTATATTTTGTGCATTGTAGAAGTTTTTTTATTATTATTATGACACTCAATAAAAAAATACATTACAAATTTTTCTGTATGCCTACATGTGCAAAATTTACACTCTATAATCAATATACTCTGATTATCCAAAAAATATTGATTAAAGTCACGCCATCCTTCTTCACCACACTAGTTACAAGAGGGTGAGGTAAACGATATAATCACTTCATGCGTGCATACACGTAATCATAGTATAAGCTTCGACGGTTTGTAATACAAATTAGCGTCTAAAAATAGGCATTCCGCAGTCCGTATTTCCGATAAATCAGTTTTTTTTTTCTTCTTTGTAGCAGCTTTATTGCGCTAAGCAGGTAAAAAATATAAATAAATAGTTAAGTATTAAGTGTATCAACTTCTATTCAAGATGAATGTGATGTATGTAGCCTACACTTAAGTTTGTAGAAGAAACCATACAGTGGAAAGGTTTTAAGTTGATACCAATCAATGTAACCACAGATATCGATTGTGATGCTTTTTGGGCCTGTTTCACGCATATCTGGTACCGGATATACGACACAGTGATAGGTCCCTCTAATTGTCGAGGAGATACAACAGGATTGTCGAGCAAATTATTGGATCGGGCGACTTCTCATATCCTACGTAGGTAAGGTTATATTAAACTAATATAGATCAATATCCGCTTAGTGGTTCTTCAGTTAGACGTACAGAAATATAGAGCACATCCGATGCCAGATGAATAGTGTGAACGCCCTCATTTGGTTCTGTGTACTTTGATCTATCCGGTGACGTATATCACGCATTGGTTGCTGAGTATATCTTGGGTTGATTCGGTAGAGAAATAGTCATGAATTTCCGCAAAATAAAAATTATTAGTTATAACGTAGCAGGTTTAAAAAATAAGTTATTTGATTTCTTTAGTTATATAAAAACATTTAGTATTTTCCTACTATATGATAATTAATGAAGAAGATAGATTTAAGAATTTATTATTGAATTATGAAACAAAATAGATACCAGCAGTAAATACTTTTGGAAGAGGAAGTGGAGGCAAGTTGTTCGGCCTTCGTAAGAACCTATCTGACGTGCTTGTTAACTTTAAGATGATAGAAGAGTCGTACGTGCTCGACAAACAAACAAACTTAACGACCTATTGAATAGCTTGCAGTCTTCAGATTTAATGCTTGTCGGGAATTTTAACGCAAGGATAGGTCCGACTCAAAACAATTTTGTAAGCGGATTTCAGTCTGAAACTATGAACTTAACCCGTAAGTCGAAAGATGAAATTTGCGATAATAAGGGTTTTAGGATTATCGAATGTGCAGATGCTCTTGACTGCCGAGCTTTTAACGGAAGTTGTGAAGGCGATTCTAACCGAGAGTACACCTTTATCCGCGGATCAGCGTGCTCAGTAATTGATTATTGCTTCGTATCTGGAAACTGGCATTTTCTCACAGAAGATTTCCGGGTAGCATCGGAAACATTTTCTGATCTTATGCCCCTTAAATTAACATGAAAAGTATTGGAAAATATGAATATTGTAAATACGAAGCCTCTAGGACTGCTACCGAAGTTAATATGGAATCCCAGAATTCGCTACCTGTTCCAAAATAATATAAATGGAGAACTCGAGAGACTATCCGCGTTAAACCCCTCACCCAATATTGATGCACTTACCGTAATTTTAAAAAACTCTGTCCCAATCATTACGCCAAGAAAAAGTAATCAAACTAGGAAACAGATGTGGTTTGATAAGGAGTGTATGGCGGCTAGAAAAAGGTCGTTTCGTTTTCTAAAACTTTTCAGAGTATTTAACACTGGAATCTTCAAGGTACTGTATGGAGCAGCAAATAGAGAGTTTAAGTTTTAAGGAAATGTTGCTGCTTTAAACAGTTCTAGATCATCAGCAGAATTTTGGAAAGCCGCCAGGATAATAATTGGTCAAAGAAATGTCATCGCCATAGCTTTACAAGCTTCTCAGCTAAGAGATCACTTTAATATTCTGCTCAACACATCACGAGCATCGCCAGACCTTCTATATGCAGCCCCTCTGATCTTTGACGAGTTTCTGGATGCCCCTTTCACTTTACCGGAAGTTCAACAAATCATTGTAAGGTCTAAGATAAAAAAAGCTCCAGGAGTTGATCGCATTCCCTTCGAGTTTTACAAAAATTGTACTACGAAATTTGTGTCAGTTCTCACATCTGAATTTAACCGAATATTTCAAACTGGAGATGTTCCGGAAAGTTTCAGGGAAGCTATAATATTCCCGTTACACAAGAAATGTGATTACAATGATCCAACTTATTATAGGGGTATTTCTTTTCTAAATACTTCAGTCAAGTTGTTCGGGACCTTAATTTTCAACAGGTTTACTCAGTGGGTCGAAAATAAGAGCATTTTACACGAATCCAAGCTGGATTCAGAAAAAAACTACTCTACGATAGACCAAATTTTTGCCTCGTCAATATTGCCGAATTATATAAAAAGAGAGGGAAAAAATGGTAGGAGCGTAGTAGACGGTTTGCAGATAATGATCAGCAGGCTTGAGGAGTACTGCAGAACCTGGAATTTAACTGTTAACTTGGAAAAGTAAAAAATAATGGTTCGAAGTTCACTGCCGATGTAACTAAAGTCAACGAAATCCACGATGTGATGACCAATGTAAAGATTGAAGAATTTCGGGCCACCATGGACTCCCTATGTCATGAATCGGCCTTGACTAAAACATCGATACAAGAAATTGCAGAAGAACTTAAGTCAATTTCATACAAACTTGATCTTTTGCCGTTCGAGGGCCTATCATTAAATAAGAAATCTTTACTCGACGAGTTTCGCACGGGTTTTGCTTCCCCTGAAATCGATGTCGCCACCATTTTGGTTAAATCGGCTAATACTGCTATCCCTGCCAATGTTTCTATCGAATTGATCGATCTTGAAGCAGAGCCTAATACTCCCAACGTGATTGCCCTTCCTCCTTCTAAGAAGACCAAGATGCGTAAGGAACCCGGCCCAACAGCTCCTCAAACTTTCAGCTACTGGTTTTCCGCCACCGTTATTTCATGGGTTAAGTCCTACTTAGAAGACTCAATGATTGGAACATCAGGCGCACCTCAGGATAGCCATTTAGGACCTCTGTTATTCGTATTGATCATAAACGATGTCGAGCTTATCATTGCGGCATCCGACCAGGCGATCTACGCAGGCGATATGAGGATCTCAAAACAAATTTCCTGCACTACTGATTCTCACTCGCTGCAGGCTGACTTAGATCTTTTTCTCACCTGATGCCGACAAAACTTTTTAGAACTCAACGTCGCAAATTGTCAATCTATCACTTACTCTCGCAGACGCCTTCCCCTGCCTCCAAGAACTTATTTTTTCAAAAATTAACCTGTTCCCAGAGTTAGTTTCATTCGTGATCTCGGCATCATTTGCGACACTGAACTTAACTTTCTTTCTCACATCGATAATATAATCAGCAGAGCTAATTCAACACTAGACTTTATAAAACGTTGGTCTAGGGAGTTCTCCAATCCTTACGTAACCAAATCTCTTAACATGCCTTTCGTCAGACCACTTTTCGAATATGCCAGCCAGGCTTGGTCACCATACCATCAAGTCCACATTCAAAGAATTGAAGCTGTTCAGCGCAGATTCATCCGCTTTGCCCTGCAAGGTCTTGTCTGGAATGATCCCTACAATTTACCTCCCTATGAGAATCGACTAAAGTTGTTAAACTTACAAGCCTTGGAAACACGTCGCGTTATCGCTGATGTGCTTTTTGTGCATCAATTATTAGCCGCAATTATTGACTGTCCTCACATACTGCAACTGATTCCACTTAATAATACAAACCCTCGACGCTTAAGATCTGCACCCCTATTCCGCCCTGCCTAACACCGCACTGAATACGGCCAATATGAACCTATGAGCAGAATGCTGCGTAATGTAAATAAGTTCCCTTATGTCTTCGACATGCACCGTAGCAAATCCATCCTTCGAATTTCCCTACGCAACTGTGGGGGGGTACCCGATCCTAAATTTAGCCTAAGTAGTAGTTTTATTAATTTTAAGTAATAATAAAGAAAAAAAGATATTAATAATAATAATAAGAATTCGCAAACTCACATACAGTAAAGGCCCTTGAATAAAAGAAATATTTTCCGAATAAATGAGATTTTTCCGAATAAGTGAGAGTCGGTTTTCAATATTTTTATGTAAAAATTAAATTAAATTAGCAAAAACTAAATAACGCAATGATTGAACACGTATAGGTAGCGAATAGATCTCAAATACGTAGAAGTCGGAATAAATCATCAAAATGTCTATTGGGGGAGTCCCGGCAATTTACATTTAGAAGTCGGGAAAAATCATAAAAAAAAATTTATTGAGGGAATTTCGGTAATCTACATTTAGATGTTGTTTGGGAAAACACCGGTACAGTTTAAGTTGGGGATAAATGTAAATCGTAATCGTTCTGCATAAATAAAAATTAATTATAATTCAGGTGAAAATGTTAGTTAAACAATCAACAAGTAGAGGTTTATACAAATCATTAAACTTAAAACAAAAATTAGAAGTTCTTGAATGTGTAAAAAGTGGAATGAAATACAAGAAAATTTTAGAAAAGTTTAACATAACTAAATCTACATTTTACGACATAAAGAAAAATAAAGACAAATTAAAAAGCTTTGTTGAATCTAAAAACAAAATCGAATAAAAATATAATTAGACTTAGAGAGTCAAACTTTAAAAAAATTGACAGCGCCGTTTACACTTGGTATTGTTCGCAGAGATCCAGTGGTGTTCCTTCTTCTTCTTCTTCTTCCTTTTATCAGCGAGGTTATGATCCCAAAACAAAGGATCACAACCCTCCCACTTCACCGCATTTCTACTGATCCGCCTGTGGGGTTCGCCTATTTGACCTCAGAAAATATCGGCAGGCCCACCGATTTTGGATCACTCGGTTACTGAGGCCAATGAAATGCCGATGTCGTACATCGCGATGTCTTTGGAACGTGCATTGATATTGCCTTTTTAACAGGGTTCAAATGACCTCTTCTTTGAACGTGGTAATACCAGCTGAGCCGGTCGCGCTCTATTTTTTGTACGATGGTTTCCTTGATGTGAAAGCTTCCATGGATCTTCGAACGTCTTATTCGATCAAGCTTTGTCACTTCGCATGACGCGAAGCATCTTCATCTCGGCTGCCGATAATTTACTCTCATACTTTTTGTACATCGTCCAACATTGTAAACCGTATGTGAGCGCTGGACGTACAACTGCGGTGTAGAGCCTTCCTTTCAAATTAGGGGGCATTTTTCTGTCACAGAAGATAGCGGAGTTTTCTCACCACTTCATCCACCCTACGCTTACGCGACGATTGATGTCGTCATCACAAGTTGCTTTGCTATTGATCATAGATCCCAGATATTTGAACTTTTCGCACTTGAGAAGCACTATTCCATTCAAATAAATGTCTGGAATAGGCTTGAGTGGATCAGAAAACAGGCAGCACAAGTACTCTGTCTTTTTTGAACTAATGCGATACCCATTTCCCTCCAAAACGTCCACGCACACATCAAGTGCTCGTTGCAGGGATGTAGGATCCTCACTTATGATGGCTCCAACGTCAGCAAAGAATAACTGATGTACCTTGGGATCCATCACTTTACCTTCAAGCAGATAATCAAGGACTGTAATAAAGAGCAAAGGACTTAGGACGCTTCCCTGGTGCACCCCGACTTTGATAGGGAACTCTTCGGTTACTCCAGCGGGGCATCTTACAATTGTCTTTGCTCCTTCGTACATGTCCATGATCATCTGTACATAAGTTTCAGGAACCCCTCGATGTCTTAGCGCCACCCATATCAAATCTCGTGGTTGTCTGTCGGATGCCGTTTCAAAGTCAACCAATGCAATATGCAAATGCCCTAAGGAATCACGATGTTTTTCCATTATGATCCTTATACTTTGGATTGCATCTGTGGTTGATTTACCCGATACAAACCCGCACTGATCATCAGATAGCCGTATTATTTTTCGCAGTCACCCACCTAATACCCGTTCAACGATCTTCATGGTGTGTGACATCAGCTTGATCGAACGGTAGCTATCACAGTTTCGGGTATCACCCTTCCCTTTGTATACAGGGAGAAGGTAACTTTCCCTCCATTGATTCGGCATTGGATGACCTCTCACGAAATTGGAGATGGGAATTCTGAGCCATCTGAACCCGACGTCTCCCATCTTTTTCCAGAACTCAGAGGGCATCTCGTCTGGCCCAACCGCGTTTCTTTGGCGTGTTGATGGTGGCCTTTTGAAGCTCCTAGCAGTGATTTGGCCTTCTTTAAGCAAGTTCGCTGTAGGGAATCACACATATTTTGTGCTCTGCACTCTTCATCCTCAGCTCCGTTGATGGTGTGAGAGAGGTAATTTTTCATTATGAAAACAAAAGCCTCGCCTTTTTCTTTGTCCAGATTATACCACTTGATTTTCTCAGAGACCCTTGTTTGTTTGCTTTTCTTCGGTGTTTTCATAAAAATTTCTGCTAGCAGGAGACGGTGTTGCTGAGCGATTGCCTCTCCCAGGATCACTTTGCAATCTTTTACCCGAGGCTTCATGAAACTGGCTACCAAATGGTAGTCAATCTAAGTTTCATCTCCACCACTGCTGTAAGTGATTAGGTGTCCGCTTTGTTTGATGAACATGGTATTTAACACGATAAGACCGTGTGATTTGTCCTCACCAGGCAGTCTTCATAGTCTTCGTTTGATTTCCCGACACGTCCATTCAAATCTCCTCCCTTTGGGATGTTCTTAAGGAGATTGTGGAAATCTAGCCAAAATGCATCTTTATCTCTCTGATTGCACCCATTTTGGGGAGCATATGCACTGACAATATTCCACACCTCTCCTTGTATTACTAGTTTAAGAGACATCAAACCGTCGCTGGACTTCGTAATGCTCAAGACGTTTCCAAGTAGCTCTGCCGCAAGGATGATACCGATTCCATTCTTAGCCTTTTCCGTTCCGTAGTAGAACGTCTTGTAATCTTTTGTTCTAACGTCCAAGAAACGCGCCCGATTTCCGGTGTTTTTCCATTTCGTCTCTTGGACACACAAGATGTCCACCCGCCTTCTATTCATCACCTCTTCCAGCTTGTAACTTCGACCGGTCATGCTTCCAACGTTCCATCTCGCGACCCTCAAATTGCGTCCAAACTGTTTCATTATTTTGCTAGCCCCCCGGAATCCGTATAGCTCTGACCCGAACATTTCTGCTCGGTCCAGGATCAGTACCCTGCACAGCAGTGGTAGTGCCTGGCGGGGTAGTGCCTTTCCTTTTTGCAAGTATTGCCATAATGATACAGTTTTGCAATATTACCATATTGCGATGGTGTTTGTTGTTCGACACGTGCATGCTCCTGTTTTAGTATTGTTTGATCTTTCTTCTATGACACCGGTGATCTCCAGTCGTGTCGACCCACGGACTCGCATGCACACTTGTGGGAGGGTTTTTAAGGTGGTATATGTGTCGCTAGGCTCACTTGGCTGTTATATTGCCTAGATCTGATTTGTCCCCTTAGTCGCCTTTTACGACAAGCGCTGGTTGTTGGGGGGCGCTGTGGTGTTCCAATTCGTGGAATTGAAATTCCAACTGCTGCCATACGTTTTGCATAGACCTTTGGAGAATCCGATTTCAAAGCTAGCGGTGGTTGGTTATCACGATTTAGAAACAGATATGGTGTTTTAAATAGAAAAGTGGTTGGAGAAGCCCTAAGTGCTGACACTGAGAATGCAGAATTATTTAAAAGTGATTTTAAAATATTTGTTCAGAAGCAAAATCTTTCTGATTTCCAAATATATAACGCAGATGAGACAGGAATTTTTTGGAAAACAATGCCAGATACAACACAGGCTGGTAAATGGGACAAAAACGTTTCTGGTCATAAGCAGCCAAAGGATCGTTTATCGGTTTTGTGCTGTGCAAATGCGAATGGTTCTCATAGAAACACGCTTGCAGTTGTAGGAAAATCGAAGAAACCAAAAGTACTGAGGGATATTATGGACAAGTTACCGGTACATTATTACAACTCGAAGAAAGCTTGGTTCGATCAACGGATTTTTAATGAATGGTTCTCAAAAAAATGCATCAGTGAAGTAAGGTGGTACCAGGAAAATATCTTAAAAATACCAAAAAGATGAAGTTAAGGCAATATTGCTAGTAGACAATGCTCCTGCTCATCCCACCGATCTAGAGAGTGCCGATGGAAGCATAAAACGCAAATTTCTTCCACCAAATACAACCTCCATACTGCAACCAATGGACCAGGGTATAATCATAGCTTTTAAACGATTATACAGACGTCGACAGCTGGAAGATTGTTTGGTTTTTTTTGAAAACGAGTGTGAAAATGTTGGAGCGCAAATTTTAAAGAATTTAAAAAACTATAACTTGCAAAAAGCGATTTACAACTCGTCTCATTCCTGGGCTGAGATAAAGACAACAACTTTAAAAAATTGTTGGAATAAATTACTCATCCAAGATGAAATGTTGCACTATGACAGTGAAGACGACATCAATTTGGCAGATTCGGAAAACATTATTCATCAGGCACATCAGACAGAAAACTTTACAGAAGAAGACCTGGAAAACTGGACTTATATTGATCAAAGTGACCCGGGCCATTTAGCTTTAAGTGAGGAGGAAATATCAGCGTCATTATTGGATCAAAATTCAACGGAAATTTCTTCTGAGTCTGAAGATGACGTAGAAACAGAAACATGCAAGATAACTCGAAGGGAAGTGGTACAATATTTGGACAAAACCATTAGTTATTTAGAAACAAGATTCAGTGAACCGGAAATTCAAGGTTACTACACTTCCGTTAAAAACTTAAGAACTAATCTTTTACGCCAGCAAACAACTAACATTAACACGTTCGCGGACAGTTGTTGTTGTTGTGTCATAACAAACCCCACAAAATTAAGCGGCATATGCCGCTCTGTCCGCGAACGTGTTAAACAAAGTCGTATTGAAACAGTTTTTAAACCAATTGAAATGAATATTGATATTGATAGTAATATGTAGTAACGATTAAAAATACATACATATGTATGTTGTACTAAATATGATGTTTTTTTATGTTTTTCATTTCTAGCATTTTTTGATACGTTTATACAATTTTTTTTAGGTTTTAGTTACAAAAATGAATTATAATAAATTTTATGCATTATTTGCAATCTTTTGTGTTAATAAAATAATTTTTCGTTAAGTTCTTGCATTTTTTCATCAATAGGAACGCGTTTTAGTGCATAAAAATTCAATCTGTCATTGATTCGGGAAATTCGTTTATTCGGACTGACCTTCCCCCCAACTATTCCGAATTAACGAGCTTTTACTGTAGTTTTAAGTTATTAAATTATTGTTAGTTAGTTAGCCTCTTAAAATGGACCTACCAAGGTGAACACATTGAGATTGTACGAGAGTATAAATACCTGGGAATCTGGATCGCAGCTAATCTTAATATGAAAAAACACTTGACAGCAAAACTAGCAGAAGCCAAGAGGGCAATTTCTTCTGTTTGGGGACGCTGCATCGAAAACAAATATATAGCCCATGCCTCGAAGCAAAAAATATTTCGTGCGACAGCAACATCTGTTCTTCTTTATGGAGCTCAAGTGTGGGATTATTGCTCAGTAGAGAAATTTTTACGGCATTTTCTTAAGCGCATCTTTCGGTTACCAAGTAGTACACCCAATTACATGTTACACCTTGAGACAGGAGTGCCACCGCTTTTCTTGGATACTTTGAAACTGCATTTAGATTACATCATAAAAGTAATGGCAATGGAACTTACGAGGATACCTAAATTAGTACTTTCTCATATCATATTAACTAGAGGAAACCTTGTCAAGGAGTGGCAGCGCCTAGCGTCCGATTGCGGAATAACTATGAGTATTGTACCCGATGAACAACATACGTCCTTGAAAATAAAGTTCAACAACCTACTGGTGAATACAGGTCGTATCATTTATGACAAGTACTTACATGAAGCTCAGTCATCCCACTAAAGATTGTACTATAGTAAAGTGGAACACAATCTTCCAGAACGAACTTTCTTCCTAAATTGCAAGACTACGGATTTGATAAGTGTAATCTTCAAAATGAGAGGTAAATTAGTTAACCTTAACTATATTCCACATCGTGAAGATCTTTGTGCGATTTGTGTAACCTAAAAGAGAGAGAAGATGTACTTCATTTTGTCGCAATATGCCCGATTCTCAAAGAGTTTCGTCTACGCTTTTTTGGGTCTTATTCATTGTGTACGGAAGAAACGATCAACATTTTGAACGAAGAAAAAGGCTGGAATGTGTTGTACAATTACACCGTGAACGCACTCCGCTACAGAAAACACATCATAGAAGGAGATTTTTAAGTTATTTAGACTCTTTTAACTATCCTAGTATTTAATAAATAAATAGCAAATAAAGATATTGTTGTCAAGCTGGTAGACGGCCTTAGGCCAAACCAAATAAGGCTTAAGTACAACTAAATTGTTTATACCGAAATAAGAGTCATCTAAAAACTAAACTAACAGTCATGAATGTGGCATTTGGTAAGTGTATCTGATGTCGAATAAGTGTGAATGCTCTCTAAATACTTGTGTGAAACGGGCCATAATCGAGAAAATTTAGTGTTTATTTCATAAAATAGATTTTGGCTAAATTAAGTGTTTTGATACAATTTTCTAATTTTCGGAAACTTGTCTTGGAATGCTTAGTCTCGGGAGCATTGGGAAGAAAGATACGAGTTTATAGGTGAGCATTCTTCTAGTACTGTGCTAGTCTCGTGCAGTGTTGTCGCCGCCGGAAAATTTAGAATAGTATTGTTCAAATCTCTTCTTGGGAGTAGTAACAGTAGTACAATCACGATCACTCGAGGTCCAGCCAAACTATACGAGTACATAACCTTGACCAAAGAGGGCGCCCCGCACGATTCATGGGCTTTGAACCTTTTGATGGAATTCGCAGAAGTTATTTGAAAAACCATTAGAAAATGTCTCACTTTTCAAATCCAACGAAACACACTAAGACAGAGATGCCCAAAGCTGCTATTCAATATTTACCCTCAAATATTAACCAAAACAGTCACACAGAGCTCTGACAAGAATCACAGCTGGTCACTGTCATTTGAAAAACACACGTACAAAGCGTATGCTTTTCAGTGAATCCAATTTGCAGATTATGCCTCGATAGTGATGAAAGCTCTCGTCACATTCTGACAAGTTGTCGGAAAAGTATATCGGATAACCAATACATCTTCGCAGATAGTCCCAGCGACCAGAAAAATCAGTGACTGGGATGAACGGGGTGACGGGATGAACCTCTAGAGAGGTTTTATTGCAACTTTCTGTGCTTTTCTGTGTCACCTTTAAGAATGTGTTAAATGAATTCTGCAGTTTTTAATAGTAAATTAACGATTTGCTTTGCAGGAATTTTGAATGAAGTCTCTTTGAAAAATACCCAAGTGGGTAATTAGGGGTATGGGTGAAATTTAATGCAGCAGTTTAAATTAAGGGAGACGTATATTATTTTGTCAAAAATTCGTTGGGCTAGTCGTCTCTGGAACCATTGAGCGAAACTTCAACGACTCAAGAGATAAAGGGATACACGATGAACGCCAAGCGCTTTTTTCCAGTTTCCTGGCTGGTACCACGGGCAAAACTGAAATTTTTGTACTGGATCGAATTTTTTTTTTAATTCTTGGTGCATCTAGGTTTATTTTTTTAAAAACGCTGATTTATTTCAATTTTGAAGAAGTAGTTTTCTTGAAATTGCATTTTTTCTGTGACACTCACATATGGGCAACCTGCACGTCAATTGAAAAAGCAATTGAAATGAGTGTCATGTTCCAGTTTTACACTAGGATGACACTCACATGTGGGTTTCATGTACCAGCGGAGACGGTGGTGACACTCGCATATGAGTGTCATGGCGTTCAACGTGTTAAGGTAGGTAAGGAATTATAACACAGTCTGCTTCAAGGATCTGTTCGTTATTCTTTTTGATTCTCTTATTCAATAGGTTCAATGACAGTCTTAAGTTTATTTGCTCTCTAGTAATAAGTGTATTAGCCTTGTCATCTGATTCTGAATGAAAATGCATTTAATTGCATTTGTCGATCCCTATGACCTTATTATATATGACCTAACGATAATTGGTGCAATCTTATCTGCACTTTGCAATTATCTCTCGAGGCATCTTACACAAGTTAGCTAAAGTAATGGCGTGCTTCGGAATCCTTAGAGCATATTCAATTGCCTCCACAACACTCCCACTTTCCCTGAAACTTGAGATTAGTATAATTCCGACCTCAATGTGGATTACCAATTAATCCGCTTCCTAAAATAAATCACTCCGAGAGTGTTCACCTTCCAGCAAGTGAATATATATCGATTTTAATTGAAGGTGTCATGTGTCGTCTCCAAGACACATATTGACATCCGTAAGCACAGTCATTATCCTGTTACACATTACCTAGCCTAGCCACTGCTGTTGCCATCATAATCATTAACTTTAATGAAAATGCCTTCTGGAGTATACGCACACGCACACAAAACAACAAACAATCAATTACTCCCGTCGTCTAAGGGATTGTATATGACGCATATTATAGTCCTCAGGTAATCGCCATCATCACCATCACGAGCCATCCTATCATCGACCATCAGGACCATCATCACAACATACAACACACCAACAATCAGTGGCAATAAATTATTTCGAAGATACCATTCATGATTGCATAGATTAATTGCAGAAATAATCGGAAGCCATTATGGTGTCCTGTCATTGTCACAAGAGAGTGACAAACCCATACCAGGATCATATTTAATTTTCAGATTATTATCCCATCGGGAGAGTCCCGCGCGATTAACTGAAACCGCACACCGAAAATAGACCATTCCCAGCAAATTAGAATATGGCTAATAAATTAACTGTCAAACAAAACCGTGTTCATCTGTCATTTGTGTGTGTATGTCTGGGGCGGGCTGTGTTCACAAAGTATGCTGGGAAACAGAAAAAAAACACTGCGACACGTCAGCTTTTCCTAATCCCAACTCAACATGAATTTATGGGCATCCATTAAATCAAGGAAACGACCTCCACCGAAACGAAACGAAGCTCCACGTTGGGCGCCAATTTCATTGGTTAACCGAGCGTAAGAAATGAGACAGGCTTTTGGCCCCATTGTCCGGAGGATTTATTTGTGTGTCTACCAGTTGGCCAAACAAGGAGTTCTTTTTCCTGCTGACTAGGAATCTACTTCTCAAACAATATTAATCGTTAACCACCTGAGCAAACACACATACACACAACCAAGCAGTGTTGTTGGTTGGTTGTAAAATGTAGCAAATGTGGCAAAATGTCGTTTGCACACGAATTTGTTTTGCGACACCCAGTTTGGAGATGGAAGTTGGGGACCGATCCCTTCACAAGAAAAGCCCACCTTTACGTGTTTTGGCAAAATTCATTCTTCATACATATTCATGAAGCCAACAGGAGGGGGTTGGATGATGCTGTTTGCGCGGCGCTCTTAAGGAAGGAACTAACTAAGGAACAATACAAATCAACCCCTTTTCATTTGGCAGGTAAGGAGGGCTGTTTAATTACTGCCACACCGCGTCGTTATGTTGTTGAGGATGAATTTTGCGAGCAATATTCGTCATGAAAGTCATGACTTGGGGCTCTAAATATTGTCGTAAATAGGGTTGTTTGGGGGTGAATTGGTTCATAGTTGGCACTTTTGTTGCACAAAACACTTAAAGAGGTTAACACCAATTGTGATGTGAGTTGGGCACATACACACGGGGTGTGAGTGCGAATAAATTTTCGAATAAATGTCATTTGAATATCGTTTGGGGGTGATATCGAGGGGTTTCTGTTCGAGAGAAATAAACAAAATGACGACGTGGCACTCTAATTAGTCCGCTTTGACATTCTTCAGTGGAAATTAATTAGGAAAATGTTTCGGTGTTTACCTAAGGGCGGTAATTAAACACTAGGGTGGCTGCAAATATACGTGAAAAGCTATTTGAATTTGTTTTGAACAAAGCAACGTAGTGCCGAATTGGAGGTGAGTGAGATGAGGCTTAATGGTCCATAAAGTGCATACTTTATCAGTTGCTGATTTAGTTTAGTTACTTAGGGCATGCTCTTGCGGACTTCTGGCTTAGAACTTGAGTGAAAGATGCAAAATTTGTGCGTTTAACTCAATTCATCTTTTTTTAAAGCAAAACCTTGGTTGTATTTCTATCAAGCCTAAGACCTGTTCATGATACCACAAAGCATGTTATGAATTGAATAATATTGAAATAATAATCATGACATGGCTAGGTCGAATTGAAGCGGAGTTAGAGATTGTTTCGAAGGGCGGTTCTGCTGCAGTGGAAGTCAAAAGTGTTTTCCATATAGTTAGCCAAGCGCAACATTCTGGACAGTGGTGCGTTATAACCATAATTGGTGCGATGATAAGAGGGACGGAAGAGGCGAATGGACATTAGGTTACGGGGATTGGTTTTAAACGAGACTAATTCAAGAAGCGCGGGGAATTCAATTTGACCAATAATTAGCTGATGGAGGAAGAGTAAGTCGGCATTTTCGCGACGAGTCTCGAGAGACTGAAGATTGATGCGTTTTAAACGATCAAAGTAGGGAGGCAAGTTGTATCTTGTATACTGTATCAAACCAAGGGAGACCGCGTGGGGGAAATAGATAAACCTGTGCTGGATGGCTTCAATACGTCGGATGTGGACAGCATAGTGTGTGTGTATCATATTCGAGGATAGGTCTAACGAAGGTGATATAAAATGATTTATTGACGTATGGGTTCGGAAATTCCTTAGACCAACGTTTTACAAAGTGCAGAATTGGCTCTATTTATTATGTGGTCAATATGGGACTCAGACAAAATTTCCGATCTTATCGATTTTTTCGTTACAAAAGACATTTACGAGAAGTTTATTACAGTCGAAGAATGTTTTGATCTCACTTCTGACCATTCTCCGGTAATTTTATTACTTGGAGAAGAGCTGATCAAGAAAAAAAGGACCTCCAAGACTTACTAGCAATAGAACAAACTGGGAGGGCTTTAGAAATGATTGCGCAACAAATATCGCCTTAAATGTATCACTTAAAACACCTTATGAACTAGAGGACGAAGTTGATCGTTTCGTGGAAGTAATTCAAAGAGCGGCATGGAGAAATACTCCTTCTAGAAGCTGTAAGATCAACCGCAACGAAAATTATCCCAGAGAAATCATTGAACTGGTGAGGGAGAAAAGAAAAGCACGAAATAAATGGCAAATCACTCGTGCACCGCAGCATAAAACGGTCCTTAACCGCCTATGCAATCGCGCTGGAGATAGTATTCGGGAATTTAAAAGCAATAAGATAGCGACCTACCTTGAAAATCTCTCCGGTGAAAGCGAATTGCAACTACTACTGTCACGGCAACTCTTTCTAGTCTTACGATCGTACCTCACTGAGAGACTCTTTCGTGTTAACTTACTTACTTATGTCCTGTATCCCCTTGTGGGTCCTAGGGCCTCTACTACGCCTACGCGCCATCGTGTACGGTTTCTGGCAATGTGTCTCAGCTCTCCCCAACTTTTCCCCAACTGCCGTGCCTCCTTCTCGACTGTTCTGCGCCAGGTCTTCTGCCATCCTGAGTTAGAGGGTTCCATTGCATAGCATGGTTCGCTATGGAGCTGTCACCCTTTCGGAACGTGTGACCAATCCACTGCCACTTCCGCCGTTGGATAGTTGTGCCTATTGGTTCCTGACCCGTTCTCTCGTAAAGGTGTGTAAATCCTTAAGATATTGCGCAGACACCTGTTAACGAACGTTTGCAGCTTTCTGGTGATAGTAGTGGTCACTCTCCACGTGCTGCAACCATATAGCAGCACGGATTCAACGTTGGAGCGGAACAGTCTTATTTTGGTGCTCAAACTGATTGCATTGCTTCGCCATATTTTGGACAACATACCGAACGCGAATTTTGCTTTGGCGATCCTGTTGGCTATATCCAGTTCGGTTCCACCATCGGTCGAGACAATACTCCCAAGATACTGGAAATCCTCTACTCTCTCTACCGGTTGTCCAGCTATGCATATTTGAGCCGATGAGTTTGTTCCAAGGCTGATAATTTTAGTTTTTGCCGTATTCATTTTCAGCCCGACGACGCCTGCCTCCCTCTCCACATCTGCTGTCATTTGGTGGAGGTCCATAATTCTGTGGGAGAGTAAGCATACATCGTCAGCGTAGTCAAGATGTTTCAGTTGAGATGTAAGAGTCCATCGAATTCCTCCGTTTCCCGTCGACAAAGCTGCACGAAGCACATCGCTAATCACCAATAGGAATAATATTGGTGAAAGGATACAGCCTTGTCTTACCCCACTTTGGATCTCAAATTCCTCAGACAGTTGATGTGGTCGGCACAGGAGGATCCAGAGCGGAAACCTGCTTGTTCGACATCGAGTGTGTCTTCGAGATGTTGTTTGATTCGCTCAAGGATGATTTTAGCTATTATCTTAGCTACAGCAGGCAGCACGCAGATACCCCTCCAGTTTCCGCACTCCATTAGATTTCCTTTTTTAGGAAGCTTGACGATCATTCCCTTTTTCCACTCGTTAGGAAAGCTCTCAGCTTCCCAAGCTCTATCTATAAGCGGAAGCAGAAGCTCAGCCGATGTTGTTGGCGCTGCTCGTAAGAGCTCTGCTGGAATACCGTCAAGTCCTACCGCATTGTTGGTTTTGAGTGACTTGATTGCGGTAATGATCTCATCTTTACTGAGAGTCGTGGTGCGTATTCGGGCATCTCAGTCTGATTTGGGAGCATATCGCTAGCGAATACACGGTTCAAAACCATAGCAAAATGCTCTTTCCATCTCTTGAGCTGGTCCTCATCCGAAATTAGCAAGGAGCCGTCTAGGCTTTTCACTGGGTGTTGGCTGGAGCTGCGACCACCTGTCAGCTCTTTCGTGATTCTGTAGACGGTCCTGCTGTCGCACCTCCGTGCAGCTTCTTCTGCTTCTGTAGCCAGCGCGTTGATGTAGTTGCGCTTGTCACGTCGTACGCTATGCTGAACTTCTCTCATCTTCATGCGATATAAAGATTCTAGCTCGCTTCTCCCTACTGCTGGGGTAGCTGCAACGCGAGCTTTCAGCTGTTTTCGTTCGTCAATCCGTTTCCAGGTATCCTCGGAAAGCCACGCCCTATGTCTTCCCTGCGATCGACCCACAATTCTTTCAGTACCAGATGTAAAAACATTTTTCACAGCACACTAATGGTCTTGGATGGTTGCGGGCATTGAGCTGCTGATTGATTCCACACCTTGCGAAAAGTGCACCCTTAATTGTTGGCGCACTGAGGGATCACTAAGTCTATCGATGTTGAACCTGGGCATTCTTGTGTTGTCGTGGGTTTTTCGAACTGCAGCAGTGCGTAGTTGGAGAGTAGCTATCATAAGATGGTGATCACGTACTATACCCACATCTGCCCCTCGCCTGTTTCGGACGTCCAGGAGACTACTTCTAAAGCGGCGGCTGATAGCAAAATGGTCAATTTGGTTGGAGGTTGCTTGCCTGTCATTGGAAACCCAGCTGACTTTGTGGCAGGTCTTGTGCTCAAACATGGTTCCACCTATCACAAGGCGGTTGGCATTGCAGAAATCCACAAACCTTTCGCCGTTGTCATTGCGGTTGCCTAGTCCATGCTTCCCGATTACATGTTTGAGCCCTTCGTTGTCGCTGCCTACCTTGGCATTCAAATCCCCCACCACTATGACAATGTCTCCATTTGGTGTTGTGTTGAAGACGGCGCTTAAGAGATTGTAGAAGCTCTCCTTTTCGTCCTCAGACGAACTATTCGTTGGGGCGTAACACTGTATGATGGTGACGCGTCGTACTCTAGTCCGGAATCTGGCCGTCAAAATCCTATCACCATGAGGCTGCCAGGAAATTAGGCCCTTGCGTGCTGTTGTTGTTAGCAGTAGTCCGACTCCATATTCCCGCGGACTTCCGGATGGATGATATGTACTCTACACGCGTGATATCCCGCAGGAAAGAAACTGCGTCGTCGCCACGTTTGCGGACGATACGGCGATATTGATAACGGGCGATACTATTGAAGCAGCAACTAGAAAGCTGCAACATGTTATTAAATAAATCCACGCTTGGACGAATTCTTGGCGTATTACTGAATGAAAGCAAATCTACTCCCGTCAACTTTACGATGATTTTTCTGGCACTGGAGAGAAAATCTGTTTAGGTTATCTTGAAGTGGGCGAGAATCGGTGGGAGAAGATATGTATCTAAATATTTTCATGTCATCGACATAGACAGCGAGTTACGAGTCTTTGATAATGCAGTCGACGTCGTTGGTGGTCAAGACGAAAATTAAAGGACCAAGGTGATTGCCTTAAGGGACACCCGAAGTGGCCTTAATGGGGTTAGAGACTGAAGATCTAAATATAATCTCGTACTGTCGACATTCCAAGTAGGATTTAGGTCAAGTTGTCTGCCGAGGCTGTTAGTCATGCCACTGATTTGATGGAGGCCAGATTTGGAGAGACAATCTATGAAAAGGACTTCTTTGTCCGAGGTTGCATTTGAAGTGACAAGATGGAACTCATCCTCAGACTAAACCCATTGGAGAAGTGGAAGATTGAAATCCCCTAAGATAATGACATCATAGCTGGGATCAGTAGCATCAAAGGAAGAGTCTTGAGTTGATTGAGAGGGGCGAATGTAGCATCAAAGTAGGTACAGATTACGTTTAAGAATTGTAATTTTAGCGCAAATAAACTCAAAATTAGCCGTATGCGACGATTTGTAAAGTGCGGAGTCGTAACCAGTTATGTAGTCGTAGCCAGTTATGTATAGCGAGGAGAACTCCGCGAAAAGAAGAATCATCATCTTTATCAAGACCATCATCGCGGAAAACATTAAATTCGGCGGTAAATAACTCATTACTTTTGTCGGCGGGGGAGATATTAGTTTCAGTGAGGGCGAAAGCATAGTAGGGCAACTTTTGAAAATTAAGGAAGACAGTGAAGGTTTTGGTTCGCAAACCGTGTATGTTCTGGTAGTAAATAGATAAGTGTTTAACGGTGCTATTATCTACGTTAGTAGGGCATAGCGTTGAGCTATTAGGAACAAAAATACGTTTGTCGTTAGGAGCGGTAGTAGTTTTTAAAGGCAGTTGGCGATCTCTGAAGGTGGGATAGCCGTTTTGAGCTCACATAGGAAGCAAATCAAGAGAGATCGTTAGAGACATCAGTGGACGAGATGTTGAAGCACTCAAGAAAACGGATGAATAGTTGCCTTAACTCTTTAGGATTTGTAGGAAAACCTTCCTGGTTGATTGATACCATTATGTTAGTTTTTGTATTACCATCGATACAGATGGAATCAGGTTTGTTGTGTAAGTATGCAAGATACAGACGAACATTCTCGTGGATTTTACGATCTCTCAAGACATTACGTCGCCGGTGGTCGCTCTGATCAACTAATTGCTTAGTTAGTTTAACCTTAGGTGGAGCATTGGATCCAGAAAGGTAGATGGAGCATCACTGGCTACTTCACCCTTGAAAGTAAACATCTGGTTTGTCTGGCCCGAATTTTAATTCGTTTTCCAGGATTCTTATTTCTTCTTTCTATTTAAGCCGAATCGCAGTTTAAGCTTCTATGAGGCGATGGCCATTATCAATACCCTCTTCTCTTCAATTTTTACTTTCATCCTAACTATCTTAAAACTGTAGCAAGTAAGTCTACTTCTTCACAATTTTCCATTACTAGTACATCTAATGCGTTCTTCTAACTAATATGGCTTTCCTTAACAACTTTTCAATGAACTGTCTGAATTTGGAGAGTCTTAAATACCTGTTGTCATGCAGAGTTTTCTCTTTTCTAATTATTTTCCAACGCCACTGAAAGATTCATCCGGTGTACCTATTCCCTATTCCTGTCACAAGGCAATCAAACTCGAAATCTAATTTAAAATATAAAATCCTTCATCAAATGCCATCACACGTTACAAATGGCGAAATTACATTGCAAGGCATTTTGGCACGGTAAATCATTTTTTTAGCCCCAACTCTATAATTACACACTATTAACCAAGTAAAACATGCAATGCGATGCCTCCCAGTAGTGGCAGCACCAGCACCGCCGGACAATTTCTCCTCAGGACATGCCGCACCAAAAAGCCATTTGGTAACCAGGATATAAGTTTTAAAGTATTTCTCTCCCACGTCATTCCCAATGGGCCATACAAAATACAGGATTCCTCAGCAATACAACTTACGCTTCATTAAATTGCAGCAGCCCGCAGGAACAGGACGAGTACTGGGTGTGTGTGTGTGTGGAAGAAGGAACTGCAACTACCGGGGCCGGAGTAATGTAAAAAGGAGTGAAAGCACTGCAATGCATTCACCATCGGTGTATAAATAATTTAAATTTTATACGATATCCTGGGACCGGAAAAGTGGGTCTCTCTTACATGCCAACCCTCAACCAGTTGGTGGGTGGTTGGGTAGATTTTTGTGCAAAAACGGAAATGGATGCATTCTCCTCTGGTAGAGAGCTGTAATGGTCAAAAATGCAATTTGAAGTGGATGTTCCAGTAAGCCAGTAAGATAAATGCGCTCGAATTTAAATGCTCAACTAGAAATGAAATGATATTGATTGCAGTCCTGAATTCAAATGCTGTAAGCATAATGGCGGAGACATTTTGCTAAGAAAAGGCATTTTGTAAGGACTTTACGGAACGTTGACTGGTGTCTTTAAACTGACGACGATGGTATTGTGGTTTTGCATTGTGGTTTTTTGGCTTTATTAGCCAAATTTTAATAATTTCGAGTTTCTGGCTGCAATGTGATTTCGGAATGAATTATGCAGTGCACGAGGGATTGCATAAGATGAGATTGATTTTGTAAATACATAGCTGGTGACATTGTTAGCAGGATAACTTTATTGGGAGGAGGGAGGAATGTAAAAAAAATGAGATCGTTTCTGACCAACAGGTAAGGATATGGAGAGGATTTCTTTCCTATCGGTCGGATGGGTAGTCCTGTTGTATGAAACCTGTTTGTGAACGAGTGGATAAGAACTTCTATAGATAATTGTTTTTACTTCTAGTTCTAGTTCCATGCGCCGATCTAGTGTCGAATCGCCTGAAGAGGGGATTGAAATTGGCTTTGTCTTTTGGTGTTGCGGCTAATGATTCCCTTTTTCATTAATCAGAAGAATCATGACCTGCTGCTGTTCAAGAAGTTTGCTTGTCAACATTATATTACCATTCCATTGATTACCATGACCACTCGAAGACTGAAGCTGGAGGGCACTGTCTTCGTACCGAGTTGAAGCCTATGGGTACTGCTCTTATCAGCTACGGTTTGCTTAAACCTTTTTTGATCAAGAGACGGCTGATTTCAGAGTAGTATGAGGAATATAAACTTAATCCTGCGAAGAACTATTTCAGTTATGGCTTCTGCATGCGAGTATGTATCGGTGACCCGGAGTTATGCCAGTCCATGAAAAGTACCTGAAAAAATATTGTAGCTTTCGGGAACATTTGTTTTCAGATTAAAACAGACTGGTGCTGCTTTCCTATCTTTGGGAGCAGTAGCATTTGTAGTGCTTTTCCATTTTTAGGGGGATGAACCGAACTGGTATTAAAAGAGTAAAACCGCCAGCCGAGTCAATAAAGTTATGTGGAGTGGGTTGGTTTTTTTGCAATTCAACAAGTGTGATGGAACTCGAATAACTAAGGAGACACTGTATAAGACCCTACCCATCCCAGTCCTGCTTTACGGCACTGAAACATGGAATTTATTAAAAGAGGATGAAGATATCCTTTGTCGCTTCGAGAGAAAAAAATTTTCGTAAGATACTCGGTCCCATTTGCATTGACGGGTTTTGGAGGAGAATATTTAATCGCGAACTATACGAGCTGTGCAGCGACATTCATCTATTCAAAAACTGCGTATGGGACGTCTGAGATGGCTAGGACATGTAGAGTGAATGGACACCAACGCTCCGGTCCACAGTGTCTTCGAATCCGACCCGGAGGGACGACGCAGTAGAGGGAATCATCGCCGTAGGTGGAGCGCACAAGTTCAAGGGGACCTCGACCAACTTGGAGTGCGCAACTGGAGGCAATTAGCTAAAGACCGAGCTAAATGAAGAGGTTTGTTGGTTGAGGCCCAGATTCACCCCGAACTGTAGCGCCACCCTAGTAAGTAAGTAAGTAACAAGTGTGATTTTCTTCCTACTCTGCTGATGGACGCAATTTAGGTGGTTGAATGCCAGGCCCTTAATGTTGGTTTTTATTTTATTGGTGAAGTAGTTACATTGCTTTGCAAGATAGTGATGTGAGTCTTTGGCTGGGAGTTTTGAACTACCTTTTCAAGGACAGTACTCCACAAGCAAGATGTGAGCGCGTCCCTTGCTGAATATCAATGATTGAGAAGGTATCGTGACTTTTTTTCCTTAAAAAATCAGCTGATATTTTCCATAGTTATACTTGAGGGATAGTCTCTAGTTAGGATTCCAAGCCAGGCATTCAAAATAGAGCTAAAAATCAGGTCCCAATTATTCACCGATGTCTACAACTCGTGACTTAGGAACTTCCCTAAACAGTGGAAAAAACAAAGACTGTTACAATTACCCAAGGAGAAGCACACTGAATAGTGGACGCCATCAAAACAATTAATGCTAAAGTAGAGATCGCCATAGAGGGAAAAAGATGAAAAGGAGTGTCACAAAAATACTGTACGGTTATAACATTAGATGTGAAGTATAGTTTGAACTCTGTCACTCGCGACCACATGCTAGAGTCGCTTCGGAAAATAAGGGCACCTAAATATATCATCAATACAGCGACGGATACTTTAGGAATTACTATACCGAATTTATAATGGAAGAAAAGAATACTATATAGCCGCCAGAGTTTCATAGTGGTCGGTGTTAGGTCCGATTTGGTGGAAAATAATGTTTAATGATTTCTTGATGCTGCCTATTCCCAGAGAAGCTGTCCACATTATATAGCCATTCTAGTAGTTGTAACGAAACAGCACGAGTAGTAGATGTTGGCTAGAATCCGCCGGTCTGAATCTTGCCGAACAGAAGATGGAAGCAGTGTTGATTAGAAGCAGGAGAGCAAGAGAAATAGTTGCATTAAGAGTCGGTAGTCATGACATTGCCTCGCAATTGACAATTGACAAAGAGAGAGAGAGAGAGAGAGAGAGAGAGAGAGAGAGAGAGAGAGAGAGAGAGAGAGAGAGAGAGAGAGAGAGATTTGATGTAGTAGTTTGAAGCTCAGTTGTTTATGCTTCAGAGGAACTCCAGGGTTGGCGTCCAGATAACTGGAGATATTTTTGTTATTTTTTTTATCTTTGCTTCTGATTCACAGTATTTTTTTCCGATAAACGATGTCATAGGCAAATCATCATCAACAGAGCGAACAATTTTTCCAGCCATATGACCAAGCTACTGTCAGTGTTATGTCTTTGCAGTAGTATTCACACAAGCTTTCGCAATTGATCGGACTGACTTTATATATTTCATGAGAAATAAATAAATGGTTGCTGACATCAGGGTTTGAACCATGAACCATGAGTGTGGCAATTGACGAGGTTACCACTACGCCATTGTCACCCCCTAATGAAAATAATGATGATTTTCGACACGAGGCTGTCTTAGAACAAACTTCTGCAAGGTGCGTACGATAAGGTAGTCAAGGTGAATGATAATTTATCAAGAATAATGCCAAACATACGAGGCAGACTAGAAGACTGCTTTTGACAAGAGTTACCTAATCAATCATGCTATATGCTGCGCCAATACATTTAAAATTAAATTATATGCGATGAAAATTAACTCTGTGAATGCAGCATATACCCCTCGGTATCCGATGATGCCATATTCGTCCTGGATGATAAGATACCTTTACAACCACTTCATACCTAAGTTGAATGGCCAGTTGCAGCATTTAGAAAGCGAGGGAACGCCTACACGAATGGATGCCTTGAATCCAAGGGGGTTCGTTTCGTGTTCGATATTGGTACTAAGGTCATCTAAAGCCTCTGTCCAGAGGCCAATTGACTAGTCCATTTATGGAGACAACACGGTCACCGAACTTCGACTTCAATAGCTTGATTGTTTGGCCAGCTATGTGGCATATGGCGCCGTCTTATTGAAACCACAAGTGCTTCAATTTATCAAAAAAATAGTCAGCCAACATGAACCAGGTGCTAGTTCCATTGACTGTAACTGCGTTGCCGGCATCATTGAAGAAGAAGAATGGGCCAATGACACTTCCAGCATGAAACCCGTACCAAGTAGTCAATTTCGGTAGGCTTAATTGCATTTCGTGTCTGGCTTCGGGTTACCTACTTGCCCAAATGCGGCAATTTTGCTTAGTAATGAAACCGTTGAGCTAGAAATGGGTTTATCGCTGAGAATGATTTTGCATAAGAAGTTCGAAGATCTATAGAAGCCTTCATGTTAAACAAACGATCTCACGAAAAATAGAGCGCGACCGGCTCAGCTGGTATTGCCACGTTCAAAGAAGAGATCATTTGAACCCTGTTAAAAAAGCACTATCAATGAACTTGCCAATAACATCGCGAAGGATGGACAGGTCTATAAACGCCTGGATCACAGAAATGCACCGACACCAGCATTTGGTTGGCCTCAGTAACGAAGTGATCCAAAATCGGGAGCCCTGCCGATGTTTTCTGAAGTTAAACAGGTGAACGAATCAGTAGAAATGCAGTGAAGTGGGAAGGTCATGATCGTTTTCAGATTATAGCCTCGCCGAAAAAGGAAGAAAAATAATGATTTTGCATACGTAAAGTTGTCGCAACCGAACGCGAACTTTGATAAAAAATTTTAGGAATTTGTAAACGTTGTTAAAGCATGCACTTTTCGATGATAAAAGGGCAAGTATAGACGATTTGAAACGTCAAACAAACCGGCAGCTTACTTCACGCATAGCCGAGAAACCCTATTGGGCGTCCCAATTGAAAAACTTTATACTTCCTGCAATTAAGCCTCCTTGAAGTAATATAGCGTTTTCATCAAAGGTGAAAAGTTGTTGTGGTGGTCTCAAGGATGCTAGCTTGCTTAGCAGGTCTCCATGCCAGACTCAATCGAATACTTTTGAAATGTCCAGGCAACGGGTGTAGATTCCGCGATCTCAAACATTTTCTTCGACTTCTTTTCATGAAATTTCTGCATACCAATGTTGTTTCAACCCAATTTGTAATTGTCCAGTCTTCAATCACATGTCTAAAATTGTACCCATTAACCACATTATTGTGGCTTTTGGAAATAATGAACAAAAGCATTTTAGCCAATTCCAATCCAATTAACTACTCCTTGGAAAACCTTTTCGTCCTTTTCACCTGATTTTCTCTATTAAATTACTCAAATCAGAGAAAAATCCATATCTACCAACTTGTACACATAGCTGCTTGGCATCCGGTTATTATATTCTATTAGATCCGCATCCGTTGTGTAATCCTTATCTTACGTATTACGATCACGATGATAATTTCTCATTCGACGTCATGCCAACAGACAGGAACTATAAGGATTCATTCATGTCACCGACTTTCATCTACCTTGTCAAGGTTTTCATTTTTATTTTTTCGCTGCTCAATACTCCAATTCTCTCCGGTTGAAGGATAATCCTACGATTGGATGAATCCATCGGGAATCTATTGATCGAAAATCTCTTGCATAAGGACGCACGACGAGTGCCTGTAGTAATGTAATACCTAGAAAAATTTTATGGAGCCACGGGAGGTTGAGGGACAGAAGTTGATGGTGTACGCGAAGTATAAGCATCCAATCCGCTGGGTATAGAGGAGAAAAAAAAAATTAATGTCGAACGAACGGTGAACAGTATTCGTACCGCGATTTCATGAAAGGATAAAAAAAAAAAACACAAAAGCATCTAAAATATGGCATCAATTTTTGTAAGCCTTCCTTTCTTCATCTTCTTGCATCAATTTGTTACAACGGACGGGTAGTGTTTTTATATGAATGGCAGTACAATTGAATCCTTTTTTTTGCTCCTTGAGGATTGTTATCTTCTTTCTTTTTTTTTGTTTTTGAGTGGAGAAAGGGAAAATGTACATTTTTCGTGTTATTTTCACTTTGACGAGGATTCAAAGGTAGGTAGTTGCAATGAAAATTTAATAAAGTCAAATAGCTTGGTTTTGAAGGGATGAAAGAGGGGGTATCCAAGCCCAATCCAATGGGGAATCCCATGTGAACTCTGATGGGATTATTAAATGGGTTTACGGTTGCCATAGAACTGTTTTTTTTTTGTCCAAAGATCAGTTGTATTATTATACATTGTCTGAGTTGGAATACAGAGAGTGACAGAGTGTACAAAGTTTTTTGCAGACGGTCAAATGTTTTGTTAAGACCTCCCCTCAAGTACAGCGGACAGAAGAACAAAGGGCAAGGATAAGGATAAGGCTTAGAACCGAGCTGGCTGCAGATGTTTGCGTTTTAAGGCCCAAGTACATTGTACAATTGCACTTGTTATCCCAAAGATCTTCTGGACGTATCCAAACGTTTCGAATCAGCAAGACGCGTCCCGAAAACCTAGCTAGCAGACAGCATTAGTCAGGCCGTAACTGACAACACTCGGGCTAGCACCAATTCAATAAAAGACAGAAGCACTACAAGTGACCATCAGATAAAAACTAAAGGTAATCACGATGGAGGTAGTTGGCAACGATATATACAAAAAAAAAAATGGCTATCAGATACCTGGATGTGAGGATTGATACGTTGCTCAAATTCATCGGTCTGCTATATTATGGCGCTATTAACTAACTGTAGTGACAGTCAGGCTGCGCTTAAGGCCTTGCTTAACCCTTTAACCACTTCCAAAATAGTTCGTGAAACCAAAAACTCTTTGAACTCGGTCGCAAGGCTGAGTTGCTAAACAAGGCTCAGAGGAGGGTTTCTCAGGTCCCGAACCCGCGTTGGGTCTCCCTGCGTCCTCGGATAGGGCTTCCATTGACGATTGGGTCTCTCACGAGCACAATTGTGTGTAGCATGACTCTCCGGGATGCAGGTTGACTAAACGCATGCTCCCGGACGTCTGTAAGAAATCAGCGGCATTCTTGCTGTCTCTCAGCAGAATAGACTGTAGAGAACTTATTGGTGTCTTGACAGGCCACTTTGCTTTTGCCAAGCACCTTAACGTGTTGAGCTTAAGTGACACTACAATCTGCGACGCTTGTGGAGAGGGCGACGGCACCGCGGAACATTATCTCTGCGAGTGTCCGTCCTTTGCTCGTATCAGGTGGCAGATCCTCGGTGCGGATGTGGTGAGTGCTGGTACTGTAAGCTCCTCATCACTGAAGTGCTTGCTTGGCTTTCTTAGAAAGACAAGGAAATTCCAATAAAATGGGTAAATCAGGGTTTGCTCTCTGGTAATACAATGGACCAGTTGCGTCTGAGTGCTCCAGTTTCCTATTCCAAAAAAAAAAAAAAAAGGATAATAAAGTAGGATCCAAAAAAAGCAGAAAGTGTCTTCCATTAAAAGGATGCACTGGCTTATATAGGATATAGTGAAATAGTTAAATTAGTGTTACGGAGAAATTGAGCTGTCCAATTCTTTCGCTGCCCAAAATTTAGTACAGGGAATATTATATTCGAAAATCAATTGGAGAGTTCTTTACGTCAGAAAGAATCGTTAACCATAGACTACAAATCCAGTGTAATGTGGGATATAGTTAGTGAACGTCCTAAAAGAACTTTGGCGTATGAAGAGGTATAGAAACAAAGAAAGCTGCAATCAATAGCAGAGAAATGCAGAGTAAGCTAAAGCCCCGTTTCCCATATAATGGAATGGTTCCGTGACGTAAAAGGGGTAAACGTGGGAGGTGGATTTAGTGGGCTAGGTTAGGTTAGGGCGACTGTCTGTACTTAGATATAGACATGTAAAGGAGGTATCAGTAATCAAGTTACCGAAAGGACTTATTGAAGCAGCCGCAGCTTATAACAAGACGGAAGATTTTAACGTCAATATACGCCAGGTCACGGAGGAGTTCATCGACGAAAAGAGTCTCTAAATAAAGAAAATTTCTTTTCATCCTTTGATCTTGCAGAAGCCGTTTGAAAAGGCTTATTCTTGTGGCATGTAGACCTATCGGACAACGTTCTGTGATTGCTTTAGTAAGACGAACCTATTAAAGCGTTTCTGATCCAGACCAGATCTGTCTGAAGCTCATTCACATTTGGCACCGCTGATTGCATTCATCATTTACACGTCCAGGGAGCATACCAAATCCTGACTTTTCGATAGAATATTTAAAATAAGATAATTTCTCGGAATACCCAACATAATGAATATTGTATTGATCCGCCATATCCATGAGACGGAAATCTAGAGCGACCTTTCAAATCATTGAACACGATTTTAGGGCCTTAATCACCACTTGATTGTCCGTCAAATATTATATTTAACCAGGACAAGACTTCCACACTATATCTGAGTAGGTACGAGCCCATTTTCGCCTTTGGAAGACGTCCACCTTCCATTGCAAAAAGAACGTACAACTATGAACATCTTCATTCATCCTCGTTACAAAGTTCTAGTTTAGGGTACTACGTCTTGATAGATCATTTTGAGAGTATGAGCATATGTACGTTCGTATGCCTATGAAAAATTCCAGCGAATTATCAATGATCATAAAGAAGAGCATTACATTCAAAATCGAAACTTGTGGTACTCCCACCAGAAAATGTCTGTTATCTAATATCTTCTCAAAATGCACCACCACATGAATTCTTTTCGAAACATTGTGCACAATAGTGCGATTACTGACATCAATACATCAAAGAAAGTGCAGAATTTGTATACAACCTTTATTGAACGTAATTCTCAAGAATGTTTGGCGGTGGAACACAGCAGAACATAACAAAAAAATATATTTCTCCCAACGAGGACCACTCTATGCCTATATGCTAAAAGGTTCAAGAGCCCAAGCATATGACAGAGAAAAGTGTCTAAAGCCACATCCACACAAGATACTTGATGAAACGTTTGATCCTCTCAAGTCTTGCTAACTACCTGACCAACTCAGATCATCTGTACTTCCCTTCAGCTTGTCCCCTTAAACTGAATCACTAAAGATAGGAGTATCTCACTCAATTTACGTTTCACATAAAGTTCTACACTTCACTTGCAGTATACATGTTAACTACCTTCTTGACAGTGTTCCGCCAATTTCTTATTAAAAATTAGGAACACCTTTTACCCGAGTTCACCCCACGATGTCAATCACAGTAACTTTGTAAGTCGATTCCCCTTGTGAGCACTAAATTCTTTATATTACCGCTGTTCCACTACCTATCTCCGGCTCCTAACCTCCTTCCATTTTTTTTTCCCAACATTTCCCACGTGTATTTTGTTACAAGAGTGGTATATTAACCATACACATGTCAACGACAGCAGCAACCACAACAACTTGTAGAAAAAGTTTTACCACTCGCAGAGCACTCACCCCATCCCTACCCACCTTAGGAAAAAAATGAAATAAAAATCAAGACAACTTGAGGGGGTTGGTTGGCATGGCACAAGAAAAGAAATACCTACTCTCCTACACGTCTCTTCTTATACCTGTCAGCGTGGCCGCAAAAAGATAACTGCTTCCATTATTACGATCCCATCACCCCTACCACCACTATCCACCCATCTGGCGCTGCTTTTGACATGTATATTACTTCTTACCCCCACCTATTCCAATGAAAAAAAAATTGTTGTAAGAAACTTTGTGCGTCGTCGTTTTTCTGCTACTTCGACATCAACTTTTCGAAGTCCCCCCCCTTTTTGTGGTACTACTCAGCACCAATTCTCAAAAGAACAAAAAAAAAAAAGAATCACCCTCGTCCTTAAATAGAAAGACTTGACGCAAATGTGGCGTGCACACTGACACTGCAGAGGCAGGGCGTGGAACCGAAACCACGTTTCCTTCTATATACTCGTACACTGTAACTTTTTAAATATGAAAGTTTCATGCTAAAAATTTGCAAAGGCAAGGTAGACAACAGGACGAAAGAAGGACGAGAAACGAAAGCATCTCCCCACCCAGTTACTTAGAAGCGGACTTCCTTGACAACACTCTCTGACAGAAATCAATTTTAAAATTTCTTTTTTTCTTTCCCAAACCCCCCAGCGGAAAGTGGGTTTATTGCTTGGCGAGCGCGCGTCATCAGGACAAATGGCCACTGGACACTGGTCCTGATAAATAACACAGTGTCTCTCTGTGCAGTGACGGGCGGCATGGAAATTAATAACACTCGATAAATATAAGTTTCGAAATGGCATCTGGTTTCCGGGTAGGTACCTATTTTTCTTGCCATTCAATACAAGACAAAGTGAAGGATGTCGAGGAAGATCCTTTTTTGTCAAGACAGAGAGAGTGCGAGCAGGAATATTTATGACAGCAATAGAGAGATACGTATAGCTGGGTGGTCAAAGTAAACAACCCGTCGATAAAATATTTAAACCTTCGTCAAACGATATCGGGGTTTTTTTTTCTTTTGCTACCCTGGTACCGGCCCGGATAGGGAGATCCTGGAAAATTAATGATGGAGCTTGTAATATTTGACAGGCTGTATCGTGGCAACCAGATGGCTAGCTAGGTATAGGGCTATTTTTTTGCTCTCTGAAAGATTTTTTAATTGGAATTTTTCGGGACTAAGCTACGACAGTCCAAGGAGTGGCTCTGAAGGTGGTTACCTTAATTAGGACATTTTTCATAATTTAGAAGCATTTATCTTAGGATTTCTAGGGGAATATTGTATGTCGTTAGGGCGGTGTGTCCCTTTGGAAATGTGTTGTGCTGTCCTGTTGGGGATGTGTAAGTGCATTTAAATGAGTTCACAGAATTGGACGACATTAAAATGAATTATTTAAGAATTATGGGATAGTAGTCAAGGAAATACAGGTTTCCACATCGCTACGCCAGTGATGCATAGCAAAGTGTATGGGGATTAACAGTGAACTACTGCGTTCATATTCGGTATGAAAACCAATTTGTTAGGTGAGTATCTACTCCATGGACTTCGGAAATCAAAAATTTAATAGACAGTGGATAGGATTTAAAGAAGCTTCAAGGGGATATGTATCTTTTATAACTTCGAGGTGATCACTTTTACAACTGAAGCCGGAAATTTCTTTTTAACGTGAACTTACGTCACGCTCACGCAACTTCGTCGCTCCGCTAAGGGTATGTCAACAACTGTCAGGCAGGCGCCTGGGGATAAGTCTATTCGTCGCTCCGCTAAGGGTATTCATTTTGGTCTATGGTCTTCTTTTTTAATGGACCTGCATTGCAAAGAATTGCTAAAAAACTTTTGGGCGATTGTTTATTTGAGAGTTTTGGGCGATTATTCGCATAACATTTTGACATTATTTTTGGCATTTTGGGCGATATTTCACTATGAACAATAGCCCAATATATAAAAATGCATAAACGCCCAAATGAAAGTGAATATTCGCCCAAAAAACTTTCAGTTTTTTTGGGGCGATTGTTAATTTTTGGAATTTGGGCGGTTATTCGCACAGCCAGAGAACACGCTGTGATTATTTCATTCAGTTTTCTACTTCGAATGCATGATCGTGTGTAACTGCATTATTTAATTTCACGGCAAGAAAAATTTAATGGATATAGTTGGTATGTGAATTGACAACCTACCAATGAATAACAGAAGGTATGAGCAACCACAGTGCCACCCTTTATGCATCTACCGCAATTTATTTTGTTTGCGTTGCGGATTTTCCAAATGTTAGTCAATTATCTCTGAAGGTGTATTGGCAGGACTAGATATGCGTAGTAGTCCATCAGTAATCAATCAATTCACTATTCAGAAACGACGTATACGACATGAGTCTTATAGCAGAGGAATAATAACCAACTTAAGGCAATGGAGGGATATTGTTACTGCGTTACGTTACATAACGGACACTTAAGTTAATGTCTGTCCGCCATTGGGAATGCCAGTGAGATCATAATGTTAAAGATCATATCATGATGGACTATTTGATGCAAAAAATGTTCACTTTCCCAAAGAAATCCACTGCATAAAGATGACAAAAATGGAAAAAAAGGCCCATAATTTTTATTTATTATCTTAGGGTCTTGTATTGTAGCAGATATGTATGCTCTCAAACAAGCTACAAATTATATAAGAGCATCCCTAGGTACAAGCAAGATTAGATTAAAATGACGTTGTGCTAGTATTTAGTGGTCGTAAGTAAATGAAAGACTTTGAATCTCAAGGTTAGAAACCCGAGATGTGTTCTTATCACTTTTCAACTAAACTTAAAAATATAGTCTATTATAAACTTTGAGTTTCATACGTGACAACGATATCATTGGCAGGATAATTACTGTATACATTGATACCTAAATAATTGTTAAAGTTCTGGATTCCGCGGTAATCAGATGAAGGCAGGTAAGAATTTGCCAGCGGTGCCTTAATGAGATATCTAAAGCCAATGCAGTGTCCCTAGGCTGGGTACCAAGGCATATGGTAATGAAAGATCTGATGAACTCTCAAGGGGTCGGTGTTGCATATCTCGCAGGGTCTACCTCTGCAAGGGTCCCAATTCAATTAGCTCTATAAGCAAGCATATTGGTAGTTCTATTAGTCGAGGCAGTACACACTGGTTTCAGTTGGATACATGCGTAATGGCTAGGACTTTATGGCCGAGGAAGAAGAGTTTTGCTTAGTCGCAATGACGCACGAACCCTTTTCGCCATCATTACTAGACACTGCGTCAATCGTATTTCCGCGGAATGTCTTGGTGTGTTTCACATCAAGAGACGAGGAAAAAATTACATTTGTTCGTTACCTGCTGTGTGAACATTCTGTCCTTTCCGACGTAATGGGTGCTATTACATCAAAACGGCACCTAGAGCTAATTGGGTTCTTCTTTTTTAACAAAAACCACCATCCCTACCAACAATTGGGTGCCCTTGGCAGATTCTTTTTCATGGTGTTGGAAGACTTGCAAAATATTATGTTGAAGGACCTGCTGAGATTCATATCTTCGTTATACTAAATCAGCGGTTATCTCTTACAGATTTCTGGTGTAATTTAGAGATGGGTTCAATGGACTTCGCTGCTGGTCTATGTAAGCAGTGACTAACTCATTTGACTGTCGAACTTTAATGGGTCAACATAACAACTAATGCTGCGCGTGCCCAGAAAACATTTCGTCTACAAATGCCTCAAATTCTAAATACAAATAATTTAGGATCTTTTTCACAATATACTTTAACTTGTCTGAAGTGGATTTAACTAGCAAGGACCACAAACAGCAAACCTTTCCAGCAAGAACTATTCCTTGTCTGATTTCTGCAATAGCGTACTTGAAGTTGAATAAAATCGAGTTCCACTAGCGTATGCCATCAACAATTAGATCTACCCTGCGTAGTTCCTGTCGGTCTTATTTGAAACGTACTGGTTTCTAAATACCTTAACCACCTCAAGCGTTGAATGCATATCTGACCACAATAGGTCAACGTGGGTTTGAAGCCAAATAGTAAGTATTTGGATTTATAATATTTCTATAGGTGACGTCAACACTGACAAAGGCTATTCATCCAACTTTATAATGATGATGACTTCATACAGCATTTCCTTAGCTCTCAGTTATAAGGCTATGGTAACCGGTTGCTTCCTTAGTTCGTTGAAACAGCAAGACTGTTTCTTCAGCTTATCTCGAGACTTATGACAGAATTTATCACAGCCAAGTTGTAGTTCCAAGCTTCTCCGTACATCTAACTGCTGCGGCATCGAAGTCCTCTAGTGAAATTAAAGATCTCAGATTTATTTTTTTTGATCTTGACGGACCACCGAGGCGAGTATACTATCGCCATTCTGTAGAGGCATATGAGGTTAGTCAAGGTGTCATAGGCGGGTTCGAAATAGAAGAGGAAGTGTTATTCTCCAATGTTAAACTTATTTGTACCTTAAAAATTGTTTCATCCGACTTGGTTTGGCTAAAGCCTTGCCCCAGCTGTTATGACTTTATTTCACTCTGGTGAATCAAAATGGTGTCTAGACCGATTTCCCACATTTTTTGCCGTTTATTTTAAAGCACTTCGGCAGGCCACAGGGATCTCGGAATTCCGACAATCGAAGCTGAAACTAGAAGCTTCATAAGAAAGCATAGAAACCGACTAATCAGATATGTCAACAATGGTTGGGTGTCAAATCGCCCAAAACCAAATCGCCCAAATCGGAAAAATGTCACATCGCCCAAAAATTATGGGCGATATGACACGACGACACATCGCCCAAAAATTAAAAAATGACAAAACGCCCAAGAAAGTGGGCGTTTTGTCAGAATTCATTATTAGCCTTGCTTCCGATCGCCCAAATTGCGAAAAAATGCAGAAAAATGTCAAATCGCCCAAAAATATTTTTGGGCGATTTAACATTTTTAATTTTGGGCTATTTAGCATAATGTCAAATCACCCAAAAATATAACAGATTTTGGGCGGATTGACATTTTCGTTAAATTGGGTTTAAGACTGCATTCAAAACGAATTGTAACAATTACATTAGCGGTCACAGCGCTTTCACGTCGCTTCCCCGCGCTGAGGACGGCCGGACGCGGGGCGATGCGGAGCGGTTATCGTTTCGCGTCGCGTTGCGTTGCGCCACGCAACCACGCGCGGACCCCCTTCCCCCCACCGAGCGATTTTGTTTCCCCGTAACTGTAAGTGTGAGCCTGACAAAGCAATCAGCGCGATTGACGTCGTAAGTAAGGCTCAATGCAGCTTACGTTTTTTTTGGCAATACATCCATTTCTTCAATCCTTCATTTCCGATTATTAATGAATATAATATGAGCGCAGGGTCATACATATGTACCATATGTCAACATTTTTTTTTTTTTCGAAGAGGCATATACATAAGTCCACAATGCATAAACAGTGCAATGTGTAAGGGGGGGGCATGCTGCCTCCCTGCAACCCCCCTGCTTGGGGTCACTGTTGGATTTGAGGTGGGTGCGAGGATGCGTGTATGCAAAGTTTTTTTTATATCCATGTCTCACATCCAACCTCGCACCTGCCTCAAATCCAACAGTGACCCCAAGCAGGGGGGGTTGCAGGGGGGCAGCATGCCCCCCCTTACACATTGCACTGTTTATACATTGTGGACTTATGTATGCCCCATCTTATTTGGCCGTTGTTTTCCTTGAGAGGTTTGTAGGTGGGACATAAGACCCAACATTTTATGTCCCAATGCGGTGGGACTTATGCCGCGAGGACTAATGTCCCTGTGCCCAAAATTGCGGAAAATAAATGTTTTCAACCTTTTTCAATTTGGTCGTCTTTTTTGACCTTCCTATGTGTTGGTATTTTCAAATTGCGATGAAATGCCCATTTTTGCTTTGGGTGATTTGACATTTCATTTCTTGGTCGATCTGTCATAGTGTTGAATCGCCCAAAAATCTTGGGCGATGTGACATTTTCCAGATTTGGGCGATTTGGTTTTGGGCGATATGACACAGATCCGTCTTAAGATAGCCGAAACACAAAATCGCCCAAAATCACTTTTTTGGGTGTTTTGACATCATGTCAAATCGCCCAAAAAATAAAAATGTTAAATCGCCCAACCTGTTTTTTGGGTGATTTGACATTTTTTTAGTTTTTTGCATTTTGGGCGATTTGGTTTTGGGCGATTTGACACCCAACCGTCAACAATACAGTCCTACAAATTTTGGATTAGAGCAATTTATTGCGCCGACTACAAAGGACGAAACCTTTCGACTTGGCGAGATAATGATTAACCGCGTCTAGATTGCGGAATATGCAGGATCTTTCAGTGGAAAGTAACCTGCCAAGCGTTTTTATTTCATGATAGAAAAATTGATAAGTTAATACTTAGTTGCGATATGTAACAAATTTATATCGAAGGGTGGTGTTTTTTTAGTCATCAAGAGTCTGTCACTACTATGAGCACGAGCTTGCTATTCTCATAGTGTTTATGGAAGATTTTTCACCTAAAAAGAAAAAAACAAAAAAAACTTCGGCAGGCTTAAGGTTTAGGGATGAAATCACTCAGGAATAATACGGGTATTTACTCTATTTTTAGCTCTGTAGATCTTGAAAGATTTTTAGACGAATACAAGCATCACGAGGGTTTAACATAAGAATGTTGAGTAGTCGCTTGAAATGGCTTGAAACACAAATCATTACGGGTAAGTTGAGATCAAGCATAAACTATTGGACTGGATCTGGTGTGTGTAGGGCAAACAAGGTGGACATTCGAATATCTCCTAACGTGTAGAACTTCACATAAATATACGTACATATATACTAAACCTATTCGAAGAAGATCTCTGTTCAGTAAAAATTCTGGAATGTGATAACCATAATAATTATATTGCAAAATATTTTATTAAAAAAATTATTTCATAGTTGAAGCAAAATCAAATATTTTAGATACACCTCAACACCGACATATTTACATACACCCACACTCATCCTGCATAGCTCCTGAAAACAGCCAAATTGATATTTATTTATTTGAAGGTGATTCGTATGATAGGCCTTAGGGTATTTTTATAGTCTACCTCCCCAAAATTTACATGATGCACGGCGGTTTAGTTTAATTAAATTGCTGGGTAAATTACCGAAATCATTTAAGCGACTAACGCACCGAGGGGAGGGCGCTGAACAGTGTTGCCTTTACACCACCCACTGGAAAACATTTTCAATTTGAATGGTCAGAATGAAATTGTATTTTGAATTTATTTATAAATTTCTGTTTTTGTAATATAACCATTCTAAGTACGCAGATAACCAAATCCCAGTGATTGGCCTTATTCAATTCCAAATGAATTATTATGTTGCCTAGTCAACCCGACCGCAGTTTGACTAGTTTAAATTAAAACGCAACGGGCCACAGTTGGGTTCAGAATTTCGCTTTAGGATTCAAAATTCAAAACAAATTCTTCATCAATATTTGAGGTCTTCGAAATTATGGCATGTGAATGTTGTCTATTGTTGAGGTAAGGAATTATTTTATTACACCGGGTGCTTCAAGTTATAATTTATTTCCTAAAGAAGTTGATAGATTGGATTGAAGATATTTTAAGAAAATATGTACAGATCGACTTTCGCTACAATTTATCCATACGATAAACAAGATCACGCCTACTTTTTGGCGTATTTTTAAAAAAAAAACAAAGTTATAGTTTTCATATGCACATACATACACTCCACAAAGGGATATTCTGTCAACAAAATTGCAAAACTTTTGAACCGCAGTAGTACAGTTGTTTTAAACTATTTAAAGGATCCAGGAAATTACGGGAAAAGATACGTACGAAAATACAGCTTGACACCAGCAGATCAGCGGTCTCTACTAAAAGCAGTGTCAAATTCTACAGCATTTTAGAATTTTTTTTTTTAATTCTACAGCAACAACAAGGAAAATCGCGGTATCAGCAGGGATTTTGAATGTGGACAGAAGAATAAGGACTTGTTAGCGTGTGGTAGCTGAAGCGGAACATCTTCAAAGAAAGCATTTGAAAAGAAAATCCGCTCTACTACATACTACATCGTTATCGAAAAACCCGATTGACCTTTGCCAGAAATCATTTAAGATGGAAGAAGCGTTAGAGAACTGTCATCTTCACGGACGAGAAACGCTTTTGCCTTGATGGACCTTCGAAATTATTTTCATGATTTGAGAAAGGATGAGCTTTTTTTAAGAGGTTAAGTCATGATTTGGGCAGGAATATCATACCAAAAAAAAGAAGGAAGACTAATATCCACTTCGTAAACGACAGGATGAAAAGTGACGACTACCTTAAGATCTTAGACGAAGAGATCGTGCGTCATTACCAAGAAAAATTCGGCAAAAATTTCATTCTGCAACAAGATAATGCAGCAATCCACCCAGACCGGAACGTAAAAGAGTACTTCGAGCGTAACGATGTTTCTGTTCTTGACTGACCAGTATTATCTCCAGATCTCAACATCATTGAGAATGTATGGGGACATCTCTCCAGAGCTGTCTACCAAGGCGGACGACAATTCGATAACGCAGAAGACCTTAAAGACGTCATTGAAACCGAATGGGACAAAATCCTATGAAAATGAATTTAAAAAACTGTTTAAATCTCTTGTATCAAGAATGTTAGAGTTGTAAGTAATGACGGAGAAAGTACTGATTACTTAGAAAATAAAACCATTGTAATAAAACTCCCTATTTTGTTTCTATTTCAAAAGAAACTCAAACATCTCTCAATCATTTGTCGCGATAATTTTCCACGAAAATTAAGGGAATAAAAGGATTTATGGTGATTTAAATCTTCTTAAAAATTGGTAATGATTACCTAACAGCAATATTTGGAGCACAAACGAAGCAAAATTGTCGAGAAACGCCGAAATCAGGGGTGTCTTAACCAGTTGTCGAGGAGTGTAAAGGGTTTTCCAACACTGGGAAGGACGACCCTATAAACCGTAAAATCGGCGCAACACATCGTTGCCATAACAGAACACCCATTTGATAATAATGTTCTTGGTTGACCACGAGCGAGTGTGCACAAGCGCTAGTATCTGACGAGTTTGTTTTGTGAGTTAGTGAACGAGTTGGTGCGATTGCATTTTTGAGCGGGAAAGTCCAGAAGGGACCAAAGGAAAGGATACAAGAGCGGAAAAGGATTCAATTAGGAATAAAAGGAAGGAACAGAAGGAGAATTCTGAGGAGAAACAGTCTGGAAGCGAGGAGTAGGAAGCAGATTACCACTCAGGAAAAGTCAGATAAGTTGTTTAAACTATATTTCGAATTTACTTTGTGCGATTAGTGTAGGATTTTGTGTGTGATAAATCGCGGTAGGGTCTCATATCGCATATTTCCCGGTGAAAGCGGGACACGTGACCGCTAGTAATACATTTCTTTTTTCAACTGTGTTCGGGACCGGTGATAGCGGGCCACCCCCAACGGCTACTTACCTTTCGGTACTTTCAAACGGTTTTCCGTTTGCTATTTTCAACCTGTTTTGTTTATATAAAACCTATTCTTAATTAAATAAATTGGCCGTGCTCCGAATTATAGAGCATTTGTAACGCACGTTCGTTTTTTTTTTTTTTTTCTATTTCCACAATTTCAGGATCCCCACCCCATTCAATTTCTCTAAAAGGTTTCTAGATCCCTTTGAAAGATCTAGTGGCGCCCATTTTTGTATCGTGTGTAAAAACCCTATTCCAGTTTAATCGCTATTCGAATTAAGCCCACCCCCAGCTGAGCAATCGGGAGAGCAGCATCCTACAGGCTGCTGCCAAGTTGCAAATTGGCCAATTTGTTGCAAAATTATTCTTCACGAAAATTAATTAAAAAAAAAAAAAAACAAACACGAAAGCGAAAGTCGACCGCGATTGGCAAGATTGGCAAGATTGCCAATCGCTGATTTTTTGGGCTTATAAGGCAATTCAACAGTAAAGCCCTATCTCGAACAACTAAGGAGACTCTATATAAGACCTTGATCATCCCAGTCCTGCTTTACGGCGTTGAAACATGGACTTTATTAAAAGAGGATGAAGATATCCTTGGTCGCTTCGAGAGAAAAGTTCTTCGTAAGATTTTCGGTCTCGTTTGCGTTGACGGGTTTTGGAGGAGAAGATGCAATCACGAACTATACGAGCTATAAAGCGACATCGACCTAGTCAAAAAACTGCGTATTGGACGTCTGAGATGGCTAGGACATGTAGAGGGAATGAACACCAACGCTCCGGCCCGCAGAGTCTTCGAATCTAACCCCGAGGGACGACGCAGTAGAGGGAATCATCGCCGTAGGTGGCGCGCACAAGTTCAAGGGGACCTCGACCAACTTGGAGTGCGCAACTGGAGGCAACTAGCTTAAGACCGAGCTAAATGGAGAGGCTTGTTGGTTGAGGCCCAGGTTCACTCCGAACTGTAGCCCCACCTAAGTAAGTAAGAAAGTCGACCGCGCACGCGAGGAGAAAAAAAAAACGAGAGTGACAGATAGCCACAGATAATACCAAGAGGATCGGGAAACTCATTCACTAACTCACGAAACAAACTCCTCAGATACTAGCGCTTGTGCACACTCACTCGTGATCAACCAAGAACAATATTATCAAATGGGTGTTCTGTTGTGGAAACGATGTGTTGCGCCGATTTTACGGTTTACAGGGTCGTCCTTCCCAGTCTACTATTCAACGTTTGGTAGCCAAATTCGAGTCGACCGGTTCAGTGAACAATCAGCACCCGTACGTCAACGAAACGCAAGATCTGCCGAAAACATCGCCGCTGTCCGTGAGAATGTGCAGAGGAGGACCCGAGGCAGTCAATTCCGCGCCGCGCACAAGAACGCGGCCTTGCGCAGACATCAACTTGACGAATTTTGCATCGGGACTTGGGCCTACATCCGTACAAAATCCAACTGACCCATGAGCTCAAGGAAAACGACCTTGTACAACGCCGTGTGTTCGCTGACTGGGTTCTGGCGCAGTTGGAAGCGGACCACGATTTCAGCAAAAAAAAATTATCTTCAGCGAGGAGGCAAATTTTTGAATGAACGGGTACGTCAACAAGCAAAATTGATAGATTTGGGACAATGCCAATCCACACGAGGTCCACCAAGTGGCAATGCATCCACAGAAAGTCAGTGTTTGGTGTGAATTGTGGGCCAGCGGCATTATCGGTCCGTTCTTCTTCGAAAACGATGATGGCATTGTCATTATCATCAATGGAGAGCGCTACCAATCGATGATAACCAATTTCTTTTGGCCTAAATTGGACGATATGGGTGTGAACGACATGTGGTTCCAACAGAATGGCGCTCCGTGCCACACAGCTGAGGCCACAATGGACATTGTGCACGAGCGATTTGAGAGAAACGTAAACTCGCCACCGAGATCGTGCGATTTGACCCCGTTAGACTTTTTCTTGTGCAATTTCCTTAAGTCGCGGGTCTATGCCAATAAGCCGCAAATGACCAGTGCACACAAAGTCAACATAACCCGTGCCATCGCTTAAATTCAGCCTGATCTATGCGTCAGAGTCATCGAAAATTGGATCTCTCGGATGCGCGCCACCCAGCGAAGCTGCGGCGGCCATTTGAACGATATCATATACCACACATAATGTCATTGATAACCGTTTCAAATAAAATAAAAAAAATCGTTGATATCTCACACACAATTTGTTTTATTCAATTTTAACATCTAGCCGTCTCTATTGGAAAAATATATACATATATGTAGTTTTAACCTTAAAACTCTCACATTTTAATTACACACCTCAGGTGATATGTATTACATTTCAAAGTAGACTGACTCTATGTGTGGTGTCTGAACTAGTCAGCGGAAATTTCTGTGATTTTTGCATTCGGTTGTTATTTCCAGTATTTGTTTCGTTGTGTTACTCTAGGTGTTGCGGTACCACATCATCTAATTGCATCACTGGAAAATTATTGCTTCAACATTGGCAAGTCAATTTAATTTGGATTTCAAAACATTAGGCTTAATGATTAAGAATAAAAAAAATGGCTGTTTACGCTTAGGCTGGGCATATTTAGACTTCAAAGATATGTAGGTCCATTGTGATATCCCCTGAATTGTCCTCGTCTAGAGCCTGTCAAGATCTTCAGTGAGAAATAAAATGTGATAGCCTCAGAGTTTGTGGTTTCGAAAATTGATATCTCAAAAGGTCTCAGTGGATTTGATTAAACTTTAAAAAAAAATTCGAATGTAGGCAGCATAAAGTTAAACACGTCCCCATTGAGAATTTGTTCAATCTGTGAAGCAGACAACATACTTAGATACGAAAAGTATATCCAGATATGGTTTACTTGTACCTTTGTAAGTTGCAGATTGACTGCGAAGATATGAAGGAAAAGCCAGATAAGTGCTACTGTGTCTGTCATAAGGAAATGAGCTTTAAGCTCCGTAAAAAACAAGCTCTTGCTGTTTTAAGAAGCTGTACAGTACAGTGTGGTACTTAAATGCGACCTGTAAATATCATACCATCTATAAAATATTAGAAATGTCCTTGCAGAGAGATGAAAACATATAATCAACCCCTACATTTCTTAATAATTCATGGAGGCTTTATCATACTCAAAAGCAACTTTAATTACTTTCTCAAAAACCCATCCACTCCTCCACCGTCATCATCGAAGTTCTCATTACAGCATACTTTCAGTTCAACGGTGCAAATAATTCTGACCTAAATATTCGCAACACCCTTTACTCGTAGATGCCTACCTTCTTCCTCTTAAGTATTCACTACCACCCTTCGAGAAGAGCACGTCATTCAGTCTCACGTCAATTTTACACTTCCATTGTTGTCATTGCCGTCTCCGTCATCGTCCTCGTCGTTGGGGGAAGACATGCTTTTGTATCATTCCTCCATTGGCAATGAACACAAAGTTACACATGCGGATATACGAATTCTGAAATAACGAGACAACTCCATTGTGAATGCACCATGTAATTCCTTTGTGCGTCGTGAACAACGTCACACCAGATCCGCCGCGTTGCGCGCACTGCACATTCAAATGCTCCTTTGGGAAGACGTCTTCTCAACCCCTCCTCCGCGCACAATTGTCTTTTGTCTCCTCGAGCTCCTGCCTTCAGGCAAATCAGATTATGCTATAGTCGATCTAGAAATGGTGCCTTCTCCCACCCACTGCTGCATCCTTCTTCCGTCATCCTTTGTTGTACATATTTTCAAGAGGAAAACATATGAAAATGCTAGGAAAGCTTTGACGTCTTTTAAAATTCGATTTGTTCAAGAAGATTTGTTGCAAGTCTGTTCTTTCACGTGATGTATCCATCTGTAGACGTCACATAAATTGACAAAGATTTCCCAACTTTCCTTGTGACTTGCAAAGGACCCAGAGAGTGGGATGGGTAACGCATTGCACAATGGATCACATCCGCTTACAAATTAGCCCTTATCGTCACGTTTGTCATTACGTCAACAAAGTGAGCATCATTAATAGACAAATCTCATTATCCTTGTCTTCCTCTATCGCGCGATAAAGATGCAGGATGTCACAAAATAACAGTGGTGCTGATTAAAACGCCCACTCTATTGAAGGGCAACATTTCAAACGAGAAGCTAGATAGAAAGTGTCAAAGGTGAAAAGCCTGTGAGGATGGTAATCGAAATTTAATAAAGTTTAGAGGCAGGGTTTCCTATCCATCGACCTCCCTATCCTGTAGATGGAGTCGTTAGGTCAATGGGGGTGGATTGCTGTCGATAGAAGTTAACAGATTTTCGAAATTGTATTATTTTACCGGAATTAGTTTATATAGTTGTGTCCCTCCTGTCCGTCTGTTCAATCGTAGTACACGTGCGGCCTTTTCCGCACATCCGTACACTCCTAAACCAGTTTTCAGGCGTACAGTGAAATATAGAAGGTAATTTTTTTACAACTCCACACGAATGTGGACTAACTTGACTCTCAGTGTTTCCTGATACCTATAATATAGAGAGCTTCAATGCTAACGCGCATCGTTCCCTCAATCTTTTTCCTTCCCTATCCAATCTCTAATTCTCCCCTATACCCTTTCCTCTCACTCCATCACTGGGTTTATAGCTTTAAAAGACATAGTCTTAAGTGATGCAGAATATTTAAAAAAAACTGTTGTGCGCTTATTAAATTCAAAAAGAAAAAAATGACCCTCTGGAAAATGAAAAAGGAAAGACAACTCGCAGAGGGGCAAACCCAGCAGATGATCGCGAAATCGTTTGAGAGATTGGTTCAAGAGCCTCATCCAGATTAGGTATCATGTTTTACTCCACATGTCTTGGGCGACAAAGGATCATTGCCATGTGGTTTGGTCCGACGAGGGCAATTCGAACTTATTCTGTTCCGATGGCTTTCCCTACGCGAGTCGAAGAGCTGGAGAAAAACTGAGCGACGAATGCTTAATAAGAACTGTGAAGTATCCTGAGGAACATATGGCTTTTTCTACTATTTTGTCGGTCATTTTGTTATGGTCAACAGAATGATAAACACCAAAAAGTATTGCGATGTCTTTCGAGAAAGTGCTTCTACTGAAGAGCGAAAATTAATTTTCCAAGACGATTTTGCTCCATGTCATCGTGCCAAAATAATAAGTTAACAGATATTAAACTTAGTTTTGCATAAAAACGTTACAAAACGTCCTTTCTGTTTTTTAAAGTTCGTGAACTTCTACAAGACTAACTTGTGCGCTACTTTGATGCTCTTTATTCCCATGTGGGCTGAATATTGGCTAAACTACTGCATTTTTAAGCATTCCTAAAACCCAACTTTCAGGACGGAATATGCTTGTCATAAGTTCTGTCAATAATGGGTTGAGAACTCATTCCAAACGCGTGAATCTTGTACGATGCTGTGTCCCTTGACTCCGAGGAACTGTTATTAAGCTCGAATACTCCTACTCCAATCCCCACGGATCTTCTCGATCTATCTGTCGTTGACATTCAAAGAGGTCTTTTTTCGGAAAAGGCGTTTTTTTTTTTTCTGCAGTCGTTTCAGGTCAGACCTTACTACCATAGTATGTTAGGCACTCTAAAAGCTCAATTAGACAAGTTGGCGCATCTTCTTAGATATGTGAATAGCATTGAGACCCTCGGCATAATTGACCTTTATTATTGAAATGAGGCAAGCACGTTACAAACAGTGACTCATGTCACTCATGCTACATACTCGTATGTACGTGTACAGGATAAATTCGTCAACTATGTCAAGAAAATTCGGACACAGACTTGTTAAAGAATATATTTAGATGCTTAGGTGACTGAATTGCGTAGTAGCTTTTGCTTCTATGCGTTTTAGACGGTTGAACCCGATTTAGGCTTGCGATCACCTTTGAAGTGTGATTTCTTGTGTACCTCCTTTCGAGCCGATACGCCTTTTCCGACACAAGATGAGGCTCTCAATATTATAGCAGCATGTGTAGGTTCATCCCTTAATGGTATCTGTAAAGTGATTTTGCAATCGGCATTAAACATTGAAAGGATCTTGGAAAAGAACTTATAGGCAATCATATAAGAATGTTTGCATTACCCTACTTACGGACTTCCATCTGGTCTAGATGTAGGACTTCCAGCTTCTTATCAGCAGAAACCCGCTACCTACACTGGTTCGCAATTTTTGCCAAAATCTACCCTACTTGTCCACAAACTATTCAATTAAAATTTTCTGTAAAATCTATTAATACTTCACTAGCAGTTGAAATGCATACAGCTGCGTAATTGAAATTCGTATTCCCAATTATTACATCCCGTTTATCGAATTGAAAAGCTTCTCGAAAGCATATTTGCGTCCTCGAAATCAAGTCCTCCGGTGTGTTCTAATTAAATTTCATGTTATAATCGAAGCGTAAATCCAACTCCGCCACACTGCACTCAATGGTAATGACGGAAATAATTGCCGCACATCGCTTTCAACTCATAATGATGCAATTACCATCTCGTTTGGAAAGTCTCTGAGATTTTCAATTACACGAGATTCACATCCCTTACTCTTGTTTCCCGCTTACTATTGAACCGAGGCCAGAAAAAATAATAAAACAATTCCACCCACTCGCCGGAGAGAGAAACAATTTTAACACATTCCGATTGCGATCCAATTGGGTTACATTGCGTTTACCGCACTCGCAGGATATTTAGCGTTCATTGTGTTGGTAAATCACCCGAATGTGTATGTATGATATCGGTGCCAGACCGCGTCCAATCTATTTCGGACCTTCAATCTGCACACAATCATTGGGAATTTCTAAATAGTCGATACCAATCAATGACCGCTACATTTGAGGTTCGGAATTACCTCCGATGTACGACGGAGTTGAACTTCTCATTAAATCAATCCAATGGAAGGTAATTAAATCGTGTTGTACTTGTGTACTAATTTTAAGGTCGATGGAACTCAATCGGACTATAAGGCTTCCCCGCTGAAACGTGAATCAGATGGTTATGGTGGTGGTTAGATGACGAGTGTCCTTTGAATTCACATTCAACGCGTCAAGCGTGCGAGATTCAAAGGGATCGAGTCTAGCATAAAGTTTGTACACGCGATGAACATTTATTCCCTACGGGTGATTTGCCGCAGAAAAAGGACTCCTCCACATAATGCTGGGTTGAATTGAAATTCGTTCGGTTGGGCGAAGGATAATTGCGTCAGAATGTGAATACGGGGGTGCATTGGTGTGACCGCAACAATGACCACCAACGTATTATTTTTGTCGATGGAATTTTTAAATGCGGGAGTTGAATCGTTAATGTGGGCCCTGTATCCCGTGCTGATTGACTAGAGAGTATACAGCACGTTTAACACATGACACAACAGTTATTAAGCTTTTTACGAGTAGGTCAAGCGCTGAAGATTGAGTTACACTGTGATTGGGAATTATGCTGATGTAACCAGATGCGGAAGAGTGTATTCAGACCACAGAAGCAGACTATTACTGTTCGTTTGGACAGATCGTCGTCTATATGACAGATCAATGATGTGCTGCTATGGTAGAGACTGTATTAGCCTTTGCCCTATTTTATAATTTATTTTTGAAAAGATTGTTATTGGTGGCTGAACGGTGTATAATATTGCTATCCCTATGATCTGTAGGATGACAAATTGAAGGCAATGGGGTTTCCCTAGTGTATGTATGGAACCATTGAAAACGAGAAAGATGGGAGGAGTCGAAAGCATGCTTGTATCACACAGAGTTCTGAATGAGATATGCCTGCTGCTCTTGAAGTATGTGTGGATTGAGTTCGTTCAGTCACAATGTCAACATAGAGGTGATGTGGCCTACCTGTGAGGACGGGCAAATAACCAGTTTCTAGGAATTATTCCATTGAGTTCATTGAAACGCCTGATATGGTGCCTCCAATGAGGAGGCTCTCATTCTTCTATTAAGAGATCTGCTCATGTCTGGATGTTGCCGTATACCTAGATATGTTTTGGGCTCGAGTCTCAAATAGGTGCTCAACTTCATGGATGCGGACAAATTTTGACATATTTAGGTGTTCGGATGCTGTTTCATCTAAGACTACTTTCCTCACGTTGATTTGAGTCGAAGACCTATACTTGTAATTCGAGGAACACATTCGAAAGACTGTTGCGCGTATGTTGTTTCAGTGTGTGGCCAACGCTATTTCATTACAAATACAAATATTTGGCGCAACAGCTCTTTAAGGTGCCAGGGCCTAGCTTCTCGCAACCACTCATGTTGTGTGCGTTATATTTTTCACACGAATGGAAGGGACCTACAGTTTAATGCCGAATCCGAACGGCGATTTGAGAAGCTTTTTCGTGACAACAATACTCTCTGATGTTTGTCAGACGCTCGCGAGAGGTGGGGCCGTGAAAAACTTTTTTGGTATTTTCTGGGATTCAAACTTGGAACCTCATGCGTAGTGATCCGACACACTAACCACTTACGCCACGGCGTCAACGCTATTTCATTGCCAGTCCTTTTTTCACAGCTCTGTTTTGACATCTAATTATGGCATGTTTCACATTATTTGGCATGTTCTATGCCAGTGTTCCTTATTTGATATTGTTTCCAGCCATCGGGTCTTAAAGATCTAGCGAAGACTGCGATTACATAAGCCTGTTACGTTCTCCTGATTGAAGTAATGACTTTCCAGGTTTCATAGGCATTTGGTACCACAGATCTAACGTTGAATTCGAAAAGCCTCAACTTAGTGCGTAAAATAATTGGATACTATGGTGACGATCAATACATCGTCAATCACCACCAGGAAGAGAATCGGTGTTAGTATATGTACACCTCTTCCTACCTGTTTATAGCATTTCGAATGATAGGGAAAGCTATATATTGTGTAGAACGAAAAAAATTGCTCTATGATAAGACTTCTTTATAATGACAACAATATTCGATATTAGTCTTTTCTTAAAAAGTAGTTCACCATATTCAATAAAGAGAAACACTAAATTAACTTTAATCAATCTTGATTGGGGGCTATCGATCCAAAGGAAGTGCCATATAGAACTATTTCAAAATAGCCATCAGATAGTCTTGAACTTTAAGTGATTGTGCACTGAATTTCAAAGTAAGATCAATATTTGTGATCTTGCACCAAAAGTAATTCATAGCCGGACATCTTCATTTCATATCGTCTTCATCTGGTGAAGTAGTTCTAAGGAATTACCAGATATACCCCCTGTGGTCGAAGATCAGAGAGAAAAGTCCCAACAAACACCTAAACGATCATATTGTTTGCTAGTCTCCACAAAACTAGTCAAATCCATGCAAAAAATCAGATTCCTTGGACACACAAAGACTCCATGGTGAAACAGAAAGAGAATATATCTTTACCAATTGGTCCAACGCCACAATGACAGATATATTAAAGAGATGAGCAACAATATATCTATGGTTCCGAAACAACCAAAAGCCTCGGATAAGGATGAATCAACTAATGACGACCCCAGCAAATAAGGACAACGACCTTCGGATCTTTGCGTGGAATGTTCTGTCCCTTTACAGACCACGTGCAGCCGAACAACTAGCAGAGGCCCTAGACTGCTATAAAGCAGATATTACCGCCATCCAGGAAGTGCGATGGGATGGGCTGGGCAAAAAAAAAAAAAAAATTAATATTTGGCGCAACAGGTCTTTAAGTGCCAGGGCCTAGCTTCTCGCAACCACTCATGTTGTGTGCGTTATATTTTTCACACGAATGGAAGGGACCTACAGTTTAGTGCCGTATCCGAACGGCGATTTGAGAAGCTTTTTCGAGACAACAATACTCTCGGATGTTTGTCAGACGCTCGCGAGAGGTGGTACCGTGAAAAAACTTTTTGGTGTTTTGTAGGATTCGAACTCGGAACCTCATGCGTAGTGATCCGACACACTAACCACTTACGCCACGGCGCCCACAAAAAGGCAAAAAGAGGATGAAAAACTGTGACATCTACTACGGTGATTGCTATAGAGGTAACAGGCGACGCTTATTCGGATGCGGATTTGTCATACGCGGCAGACCTAGGCAAGAAGTCTTAAGCTTCCGACACGTTAGCGAGCGTATTATGACTATCCGGATCAAGGCTAAGTTCGCTAACATAAGCCTAATATGCGTTCATGCCCCCACGGAAGAAAAGGACCCTGCCACCAAAGAGTGTTTCTACGAGCTCCTCGACAAAACATACGAGCAATGTCCTAAATACGACGTTAAAATCATATTGGGCGATTTTAACGCCAAAATAGGAAAGGAGGACGTCTTTGGTAGGGCAGTCGGTAAGCATAGCCTACACGACACCACGTCTGATAACGGACTAAGGCTAATTGATTTCGCTGTGGAGTGAAATGTCACCATAGCAAGCACATGGTTTCCTCATCTCGATATTCATAAGCAGACATGGCGGTCCAATGATCATGTAACGATCAGCCAAATTGATCATATTGCGATCGACGCAAGGCATGCCTCCAGTAGTCTGGATGTCCGGACCTTCCGAGCGGCCAACATAGACACGGATCATTACCTTGTTGTAGCCAAGGTACGAATGCGGATATCCCAATCTGAGCAACAAAAAAGAATCACTGTGAGAAAATTTAACGTCGAAAAGCTACAATCGCAAGAGAGCGCCAGACTCTTCGCTGAAATCGTATCCCGAAATCTCTCAATCACCCCTATGCCGCCAGCATCAAGTGCCGAAGACCAGTGGCAACGCTGCCAACATGCCATCAGAAACGCCGCGACTGATGTGCTGGGTCTCGCTCGCCCACCACCGCGAAACCCCTGGTTTGACGAAGAATGCCGGCGAGTGCATGCAGCAAAACAAGAGGCATACAAAGCGGCGCTGCAAAGGAAAACGAGAGCTGCTAGTGAGCTCTACGAGCAAAAGAGACTGGAAGAACATCGGCTTCTCCAAAAGAAGAAGAAAGAGCATGAGAAGCGCGCGTTTGAGAATATCGAGAGTTTATACTCCAGGAACAATGTACGGAAGTTTTACCAAAAGGTAAAAGGAACGTGTCAGAGAAGCAATACCCGAACAGAAACCTGTAGAGATGAAAATGGAAACCTCGTAGTAGAATCACAGTCGGTGCTGAGAATATGGAAAAACTACTTCTGCAGACTGTATAACGGCGACGAAGACCAACATCCCGCTGTCAGGCAGAATGAACCATTCAACATAGACGATGATAGTCAAAATGTCTGTCCATCTGACCAAAACGAAGTGAGGATAGCAATATCCAAGCTAAAATCCATCAAGGCTGCTGGACCTGACGGCTTACCGGCCGAACTTTTCAAGGCAGCTGGGGATGAATTGGTAGAGTGCATACACCAACTCATCTCTAAGCTTTGGTCAGACGAGTGTATGCCTGATGAATGGAACCTCAGCATCGTTTGCCCGATCCATAAGAAAGGAGACCCGCTCAACTGCGCCAATTATAGAGGCATCAGTCTCCTCAACATCGCATACAAGATCTTTTCTGCGATATTGTGTGAACGCCTGAAACCTTTTATCAACAGCCTGATTGGACCCTATCAGTGCGGTTTCAGGCCAGGAATGTCCACCATCGATCAAATCTTCACACCTCGGCAGATCCTGGAGAAAACCCAAGAATTCCAAATCGATACTCACCACCTCTTTATCGATTTCAAGGCCGCCTATGACAGCATCTAAAGAGAAAAGCTTTATAGAGCCATGTCTAGTTTTGACATCCCTGCCAAACTAGTCCGTCTATGCAGGCTGACGATGGAGAACGCTCGCTGCTCCATCAAGATCGGTAATGACCTCACCGATACCTTTGATGTCAAAAAAGGTTATATGACAAGTTGACGCGCCTTCATGTGACTTCTTTAACATTGTACTTGAACGGATTGTGCGGAACTCACAAGCCAACACCGGAGGCACAATCTATTACAAGTCTGTACAACTGCTTGCATACGCCGACGATATTGACATTATCGGAAGAACTCAGCGGGCTGTCACCGGTGCGTTTGCAAGCATAGAGGCGGAAGCGGCCAAAATGGGTTTAGCGATAAACGAGGGCAAAACCAAGTATATGCTGTGAACAACAAGAAGGGAAAGCCAACACCGACGAATTGCACAAAACGTCACAGTGGGCAGCTATAACTTCGAGGTAGTAAGGGACTTTGTCTACCTTGGCTCTGCTATAAACTCTGAGAACAACATCAGCGCAGTCCTGCTTTACTGCGCTGAAACATGGACTTTATTAAAAGAGGATGAAGATATCCTTTGTCGCTTCGAGAGAAAACTTCTTCGTAAGATACTCGGTCCCGTTTGCGTTGACGGGTTTTGGAGGAGAAGATTCAATCACGAACTATACGAGCTGTACAGCGACATCGACCTAGTCAAAAAACTGCGTATTGGACGTCTGAGATGGCTAGGACATGTAGAGCGAATGGACACCAACGCTCTGGCCCGCAGTGTCAGAGAATCTAACTCCAAGGGACGACGCAGTAGAGGGAATCATCGCCGTAGGTGGCGCGCACAAGTTCAAGGGGACCTCGACCAACTTGGGGTGCGCAACTGGAGGCAATTAGCTAAAGACCGAGCTAAATGGAGAGGTTTGTTGGTTGAGGCCCAGGTTCACCCCGAACTGTAGCGCCACGTAAGTAAGTAAGTAACAATAGATCTGCTGGTGACACTGATTGTCCCTTAGTGATATCGGAAGCAGTATCTGAAATCGACGCTCTCGCAGCAATTGTTAACTTCAAAGAAGCTATCAAAGGAGGCATGCGTGACCAAAGATTGTGTGATATCTGTTAGCTTCTTAAGATTGTGTGGGCGCCGCGGCCGTGGCGTAAGTAGTTAGTGTGTCGGACCACTGCGCGTGAGGTTTCAAGTTAGAATCCCAGAAAACACTAAAAAGTTCTTCACGGTCCGACCTCACGTGAACGTCTGACAAACATCCGAGAGTATTGTTGTCTCGAAAAAGCTTCTCAAACCAAATTGCCTTTCGAATACGGCACTAAAGTTTAGGCCCATTCTATTCGTGTGTAAAATATAACGCGCACAACATGAGTGGTTGCGAGAAGCTAGGCCATGGCACTTAAAGAGCTGTCACGCCAAATAATTTTTGTTTTTTCTTAAGATTGTACTACTGCGAATTGAGCAAAACCGTAATTTTGGCTCATCTAGTAACGCGGTATGACCAGACAAACGCAGAAAAATATTTAATGTCACTCTTCACCCTCACAGCATCCTTATTCCTACTTAGACGGAAACTTCTACAGTCCTTCAACTGGATCTTAATTTATGGTACTGTCTGATAGAATTTCATTAGGTTCTCCCTCTTATAAGTACCCTTCATGTACCCTAGACCTTAAATTAAGCAACCGTCCTTGTCTATTTGGAATGACTACTTTCACTAGCGAATCGAAAAATTGGTCATTTCCCAGAATCCTTAAGACTCCTCTAAGAATTTTCAACTTCTACATAGTACTTCCTCCAACCTTTGTAGAATTTCCATAATTTCTTCCACTTACGTAGAGCAATCACTTAAGAATGAGTCTCCCCATCATCGAAGTCACGACTTCCTTCAAACCCAGCAACATCCATACTCAGTCTTCGAAAGGAGGACGACATATTTACCATAAAAACAGCGTTCCACCACGGATGTTCGCACGATTGAACGTATCCGCTTTGGAAAAATTTACATTTTCAATCATACATTCAAAATGCCATCTTCCAGAATTGCTTACCACCACCACAACCCACCCACTAGGATCCGACAACCATATTTAGCACACCTGGTATATTACCTTCGAAAAAAATTCAAAAAATTCACTTCACGTGCTTGATTCATTGAATATGTGACAGGCAGTGGTGGGTGGGGTGAAAAATCAGCAACCAACACCTACTACTACTACCTACTACTCAAAGATCCTTATGCGTAATAAATTTACCATCATCCTGTGCTATGTTGACTTAGAACCTTTATGAACCAAGCAAATCCCCGCTCGTATTCCACCCATTCATCCGAGAGTAATTTATTTATAGAATTTCATCTAAGTACACGTAATCCTCTCACTGGCTTTAATCCCTTATTCCAAGGACGTAGGGATGGATCCACACGCATAAGAAGAATCACGAAGAGCCAACAAGGACATCACGCCTCCCGCAAACATTATTTCATGCGGAAAAATTAAGTCAAACCTTTTGATCATTCTAATTAAGTAAGAACATTCAATTTCTTGACACTCCTTGAGTTCCAGATGGCGGCGCGGCGCGGAACCGAGAAAGAATAACAACAACACTGCGGCGGCAGAAGAGAGAAGTAATTCAAAAGTTAACTTTCTCTCAGCAGCCACCCGTCACCCGCCGCAACCCACAGGACTAATTGAAACCGGATGCTCTTGACATCGTCTTCGTTTTAATTGTACTCTGGAGAGTGGGGAGCCGAGGGTTGAAGTCGTATCTCTTCTTGTTCGTATCTTCTTTTAATTTTGTTTACCCTCTGTGTAGGCCTGAAAGGACAATTGCTTGAAGGCTCTCAGTTCATATATGATGGCAGGCAGCATCAGAACAAAGATTATGAGCGGAAAAAAAAAAAAAAAAATAGCTGAAGAAACTTTTCAGAACCGAACAAAGCCCAGTGTCAGGGTGAAATGAGCGGTGAACTAACATAATCATAATCACCATCACACTATCAAGACTACTACTACTACACAAACACAGCATAGACCACGGATCCTTTAGCCACAGGCAGACATTAAGGTTTAATAATCAAAAGCAAGTGTGGATGGGCAGAAGAGGAAACAACATTTGTCCTTGTGGCCCACACAACAATGACATAAAGAGCACGGAACGCCAACACACACACATACATACCCGCACACAGCAGTCGCACAGAGAGAAAGATAGATATCCTTAAGGATTTATTGCTCAGGAATTTTTCGCATCACAGAGTCATAGTGTCATTTTACCGTTGTGCGGGTAACTAAGTAATTATAATCTTACAGCAAGTTCATCATTAAGTGTCTACAGTAGGGTGGTCAAGGAGGGTATTTAATTTACAGAGACACACAGCAACTGTTGCTAGGAAGGAAGTTCTAAGAGTTTGCTTTTTAACGAATTAAAGGTAAACAATTAGGCGGAACCACATCATAAGTCTTAATTCCAATGAATTGATGCTCGAAGTTAATTTGTTTGTGGCATTCCTGGGTACTCGAAGCATTTTGTGTGTACTTAAGGATATTGAGTGCATACCTTCGACGAAGGTATTATTCTTTGACTTAATTGTCAGTCATAGGCATTTTTAAATTCTCGCGATAAATAGACCAAAATTGGTAACTTTCTTTTAAAGTTGATGTGATGATTCGAAATTTCGAAATTTCAGACTTCGGTTATAAGGTTAGTCCAGTCCTTAAAGTAGAAAAATATCGAAATCGCAAATAATTGAAAGAAAACTGAAAAGGGTATCCATCGTTTCCTTATAGGTCTGTGAAGAACACATAAAGTTTTATACTTCATGAGCCCATCTTACAAAAAGAGACCAACTAAGGCTTTTCGCGAATATATTGCTCAATGTTAACTGAACAGGAAAACCTCCAAGCACAATAGCTACTAGAACCTATTTTAGCCTACTTTCAATATTTCCCACATCGTTATCTACGGGAAGCTGAGAGCATTCGTGACGAGTGGAAAAAGAGAATGACCGTCAAGGTTCCTAAGAAAGGAAATTTAATGGATTGCGGAAACTGGAGGGGTATCTGCCTGCTGTCTGATGCAGGTAAAATAATAGCTAAGATCATCCTGAAGCGAACCAAACAACACCTCGAAGACAAACTTGATGCCGAAAAAGCAGGTTTCCGCTCTGGATCCTCCTGTGTCGACCACATCAACATGCTGCGGATTATCATTGTTGAATATCAATCGCCGCTTCACCTGCTGTTCATCGATTTTGAAAAGGCGTTCAATAGTGTCAACAGGCAGTTTATTTGGCGTGCCTTATGCAGGAGAAGTATTCCCGATAAATGAGTTGCTATTATCAAAGCTACATACGACGGATCCATATGTCATGTTTTGCACAGAGGAAGATTGTCAGGGGAATTGCAGATCCAAAGTGGGGTAAGACAAGGCTGTATTCTTTCACCAATACTATTCCTATTGCTAATTAGCGATGTGCTTCATGTAACTTTGTCGACGGGAAACGGAGAAATTCGATGGACTCTTATAACCCAACTGAAACATCTTTACTATTCTTACTCTCCCAAAGGATTATGGTCCTCCGCCAAATGACAGCAGATGTGGAGAGGGAGGCAGGAAGAACTAAAATTATCAGCCTTGGAGCTCAAATGCATTACTGGACAACCAGTAGAGAGTAGACGATTTCCAGTATCTTCAGAGTATTGTCTTGACCGATGGTGGAACCGAACTAGATAAAAGCCAACAGGATCACCAATGCAAAGTCCGGTTCGGGATGTTGTCTAAAATATGGCGAAGCAATGCTGTGAGTCCTATCTCGAACAACTAAGGAGACTCCGTGTAAGACCCTGATCATCCCAGTCCTGCTTTACGGCGCTCAAACATGGACTTTATTGAAAGAGGATCAAGATATCCTTGGTCGATTCGAGAGAAAAATTCTTCGTAAGATTCTCGGTCCCGTTTGCGTTGACGGGTTTTGGAGGAGAAGATTCAATCAAGAACTATACGAGCTGTACAGCGACATCGACCTAGTCAAAAAACTGCGTATTGGACGTCTGAGATGGCTAGGACATGTAGAGCGAATGGACACCAACGCTCGGGCCCGCAGAGTCTTCGAATATAACCCCGAGGGACGACGCAGTAGAGGGAATCATCGCCGTAGGTGGTGCGCACAAGTTCAAGGGGACCTCGACCAACTTGGGGTGCGTAAGTTGAGGCAATTACCTACAGACCGAGCTAAATGGAGAGGCTTGTTGGTTGAGGCCCAGATTCACCCCGAACTGAAGCACCACCTAAGTAAGTAAGTAATGCTATGAGTTTGAACGTCGAGCTAAGACTGTTCCGTTCCAACGATGAATCCGTGCTGTTATATGGACGCAGCACGTGAAAAGTGGCCATTACTACCAGAAAGCTACAAAAAAAAAAAATACAAATATTTGGCGCAACAGCTCTTTAAAGTGCCAGGGCCTAGCTTCTCGCAACCACTCATGTTGTGTGCGTTATATTTTTCACACGAATGGAAGGGACCTACAGTTTAATGCCGAATCCGAACGGCGATTTGAGAAGCTTTTTCGTGACAACAATACTCTCTGATGTTTGTCAGACGCTCGCGAGAGGTGGGACCATGAAAAAACTTTTTGGTATTTTCTGGGATTCGAACTTGGAACCTCATGCGTAGTGATCCGACACACTAACCACTTACGCCACGGCGCCCACCTAGAAAGCTGCAAGCGTTCGTTTATAGGTGCCTGCGCAACATCTTAAGGATTTTCTTTTACGAACACCTCTACCACAGAACGGGTCAGAAGCCAATAGGCACAGCCATCCAATGATGTATGTAAGAAGGCAGTCGAGAAGAAGACACGGGTATTGAGGAAAAGTTGGAGAGAGCTGAGGCGCATTGCCAGAAACCGTACACGATGGCGCATATGTGTAGTAGAAGCCCTGAGACCAACATGGCGATATAGGACATAAGTAAAATACAACGATATCTATGATGCTCGGCCATTGGTAAGGTTTTGTACTATTGCCACTACTTTGATGGTGCTCAAAAGTCCTAAGAAGACTATGGCGATCATATTTGGGTCTTATTGTAGTAGACATAAGAACAGTGCTATTGAGTTAAAGCTGTTCGAAACACCAACACAATAAAATCGGTTCATTCCTGGTTTTTGTTGCCCATAGATTCTATTGACATTTCGATTTCAAATTAAAATTTTCAAATTTATTGAATAAAAAATAGACAGCTTCTTCGCGCTCAAAAACTTTACAGAAACACAGTATCATATCTCCGCTGTACGAAATGAATCGATTTACGCTGAACAGAGTTGGGAAATATAGAAAACTTATTTCCAAAATGATTGCTGTGTTGTCGAAACAGTGCGAATTTTGAAAAGTTATCTTGTTCGAAAAAATACACCAACCGTGCCTGGTGTATTCAAGTTTATGAGGAAAATTTTCGAGATTGGCATGCTTACTGATAATTGAACTGGCCAGAAACTGAGGAAACGAACTTGGACAATCTCTGGTTCCAGCAACTATCAATCTTTTGTGTACTATGTTCATAATTCAGTAATCAGCGGTTTTGGTGATGTGACTTGGCCTCCGCGAAGCTGTGACTTCAAGCCGTCGAACGTTTTCTTTGTGTAGTGCCATTAGAGGTCGATGTTATGCTGACAATCCAGAAATGATTCAGGCACCTTAGCCACGAATCACGAGACTATTTTTTTTTATGGATTTATACCCGTCAGATGTACGGCGTTACCTACCCCAGTATAAACCGTGAGTTAGGCTCGGCTGGAGCACAATCCATGTTTTGTGGCCTTACAAAAGTGTATCGAAGGTGAAAAATCTAGAAAGACACTTGGTAGTTCTCGGTTAGTAAGTAGTGTGGGACTCCAACACCAGTAAGTAGTTAGTTCCTTTAACCCCTCGGAGGGCATAGGGCGTCAACCACGCCTGCATGCCATCGTTCGAAGTTCTGTAACGCGTTTGAGCTGCCTCCAACTCATTCCTAAAGAGCTCGATTCCTCCTCAACTGTTCTGCGCCACGTTTTCAATGGAGTTGTCTTCACGCCGTAGGGTGTGTCCAATCCATTGCCACTTTCTTCTCCGTACAGTAATGCTTATAGGTTCTTGGCCCGTTCTCAGATAAAGTTGTTCATTGGAGATGCAGTTCGGCCAAAAAAATCCTCAAGATGATTCTTAAGCATTTGTTTACGAAGACTTGCAGCTTGCGTGTGTAAATGGTGTCCACCTTCCAAGTACTGCACCCATAAAGCAGCACTGATTGTACGTTGGAGCGGAACAGTCGTCACTTAGTACTTAAGCTGATAACATTGCTTCTCCAGATTTTGGATACCACTCCACTAAAATGCACCTCCTTAATCAGGACCAATCTATGGAAGATCGACAAATGATTTTTCTTTCTTACATTCGAAATTACATTGGGGAAAGCTAAAAATTTCAAGTACTTTCCCTTAGCTTTTAGACCATTAACTCATGAGGCTTGGTTCTTCTCAGTCTTCGGATATTGTCTCGTACATGTAAGACGGTTTCTATCTCGGAATTGATGAAATTTTGCAGTCGCTAATTGTGAGACATAGCTTGTTTTCTAACCACTTCCGCCACCATGTCTACTTGTAGGTCATGGTGCAAATCATTATTTCTTGTATACTAAGGGGCATTTATTATTCCACGAAGAACTTTGTTTTGGAATGTCTGTATAGTTTGAATATTCGTTTTCTTTATGAAGCCCAATAATTAGATGCCGTACCTCCAGACAGGCTTTAATACTTGCTTATATAGCAAGATTTTGTTCTGGCTAGACATATCTGAGTCTCTTCCCAGTAACCAGTACATTTTTCTATATATGAAGTTTACTTCTTCTATTTTCTTTTTAATGTGCTCTTTCCATTTTAACTTTACGTCCAGAGTCATTCGAAGATACTTTGCTGTATTGGCATAGTGTTCAATTTGGTTGTTAATGAATATCGGAACATTTTTTATCTTTTTATTTGTGAAGTTTATGTGAGTTGATTTCGTCTCAATGAGTTTGATACGGCGTTGTTTAGTCCAATCACTTACTCTATTGACTGCATTCTGCAGTTTCTCTGTTGCCTTCACAGTGCATTTATGAGGTACTAATATTGCAGTGTCATCCGTAAAAGTAGCCATCATGGCATTGTTATCCACCGGAATATCCCTGGTATACAACAGATACAGGATTGGTCTTAGGACACTTCCTTGTGGAACACATGCTTCAATTTTTTTTAGTTCCGAATATTCTTGTTCGTATCGAACTCGGAAAAGTCGAACTGAATTATAGGGTTTGTGTAGGTTTATCCCTATGCAGTTTATACTTAAGTCCCATATGCCAAACTTTGTCAAAGACTTGAGCAACACTTAAAAATAGTGTCGAACGGACTTGTTTTTCTTGCAGTGCTTTTTCCACTTCAGCCGTAATTCGGTACAGTTGGCCTATCGTGGAATGTTTATTTCTAAATTCGAACCGATGATTCGGGATAAGACTTCTTTCCTCCATGATTTTGCTAAGCCTTTTCAGGAGCAAATTTCGAAAACATTTGCCATAATTGGTATAAGGGTCATCGGTCTATAAGATTGCTATAAGGTTACTTTTGTTGGTCGTTTTCCTTCCTTGGGTATTACAATCGCTTCGGTTCATTAGAGATGCGTTTATTATAAATTTGAGTTTTTTTTTTTAAGGCTATTAATGGCATTTCTTTCAAAACCTGTGCAGTTATTAGATCGTAACCTGGTGCTTCTTTATTTGACAAGTGCCGTTGACACATATTTCTTACTTATCTCTGAGCATGACAAGGGGAATTTCAGCTTCATCCCTTTTATCAACAAACCCTAGATTTTCAGTAGCTGTACTTGACGAGAATGGAATGCCACAGAAGAGTTTCTCGTCATCTACACGTTGGTATACTAAAAATGACGCTCACTTCGCAACAGAAGAAATAAGCTCTGGCGTATCTACCTCGAATTTCGCTCTGATTTTAACTTTTCCAATTACTTCCTTGTACATATGCATTTTTCCGAACTCTATGAGTTTCTTTATAACGAATATATTGACCGTATGCAATCTGACATCATCGCTGACCCCAAACGATTTTTTCACTCTATTAATATAAAAAAAAAAAACAAAAAAAAGTCAGACAGCTACCCTTCGACTCTCACATTCTCCATAACATCATCGAGAGATCCTCGAATAATAGCAAATTTATTCGCTCTTTTCTTTAGTCAATCGCTCTCGAACCACAAATTAGAGCCCGAGTATTTTACTTCTTCTACATGAGGCCCAGACCTCTTTACAGAAAATATCGAAAGACTTAAATGCGAATACTCCACTGGCCCGAACGGTATACCTGCCGTAGTGGCTGCCCTTACGGCTCTGTTCTAACTGTCTCTTTCCCAAAGCGTCTTTCCTATGCTTTGGAAAAGCCCTTATATTATTCCCCTTCATAAAAAAGGTCCGAAAAACGAAATTTTAAACTATCGTCCTATAGCTAAACTCTCTTGCATACCTAAGCTATTCGAAAGTATTGTTTACCATGCAATGTTTTTCCATTGTAAGGCTATATTTTCCCCTCATGAAAACGGTTTCTTAAAGGGAAGGTCTACAACTACAAAATCCACCACCATGTGCGCATTGGAGGATGGCAAGGAAGTCGATGTTGTTGCTAACAGTTTCAGCAAAGCCTTCGATAACATTTCGTTATGATTGTATTGATTCTACTACTACTAAGGTGGCGCTACAGTTCGGGGTGAACCTGGGCCTCAACCAACAAGCCTCTCCATTTAGCTCGGTCTTTAGCTAATTGCCTCCAGTTGCGCACTCCAAGTTGGTCGAGGTCCCCTTGAACTTGTGCGCGCCACCTACGGCGATAATTCCCTCTACTGCGTCGTCCCTCGGGGTTAGATTCGAAGACTCTGCGGGCCGGAGCGTTGGTGTCCATTCGCTCTACATGTCCTAGCCATCTCAGACGTCCAATACGCAGTTTTTTGACTAGGTCGATGTCGCTGTACAGCTCGTATAGTTCGTGATTGAATCTTCTCCTCCAAAACCCGTCAACGCAAACGGGACCGAAAATCTTACGAAGAATTTTTCTCTCGAAGCGACCAAGGATATCTTCATCCTCTTTTAATAAAGTCCATGTTTCAGCGCCGTAAAGCAGGACTGGGATGATCAAGGTCTTATATAGAGTCTCCTTAGTTGTTCGAGAGAGGGCTTTACTGTTGAATTGCCTTATAAGCCCAAAAAACAGCGATTGGCAAGAGTTATTCTTCGATTGATTTCTGCGCTGATTTTGTTTGCTGAATTTATAGCAGAGCCAAGGTAGACAAAGTCCCTTACTACCTCGAAGTTATAGCTGCCCACGGTGACGTTTTGTCCAATTCGTCGATGTTGGTTTTCCCTTCTAGTTGACAGCATATACTTGGTTTTGCCCTCGTTTATCGCCAAACCCATTTTGGCCGCTTCCGCCTCAATGCTTGCAAAAGCACCGGTGACAGCCCGCTGAGATCTTCCGATAATGTCTATATCGTCGGCGTATGCAAGCAGTTGTACAGACTTGTAATAGATTGTGCCTCCGGTGTTGGCTTGTGAGTTCCGCACAATCCGTTCAAGTACAATATTGAAGAAGTCACATGACAGCGCGTCACCTTGTCTAAAGCCTTTTTTGACATCAAAGGTCTCGGTGAGGTCATTACCGACCTTGATGGAGCAGCGAGCATTCTCCATCGTCAGCCTGCACAGACAGACAAGTTTGGCAGGGATGTCAAAACTAGACATGGCTCTATAAAGCTCTGCTCTATAGATGCTGTCATAGACGGCCTTGAAATCGATAAAGAGGTGGTGAGTATCGATTTGGAATTCTTGGGTTTTCTCCAGGATCTGCCGAAGTGTGAAGATTTGATCGATGGTGGACTTTCCTGGCCTGAAACCGCACTGATAGGGTCCAATCAGGCTGTTGATAAAAGGTTTCAGGCGTTCACACAATATCGCAGAAAAGATCTTGTACGCGATGTTGAGGAGACTGATGCCTCTATAATTGGCGCAGTTGAGGGGGTCTCCTTTCTTGTGGATCGGGCAAACGATGCTGAGATTCCATTCATCAGGCATACACTCCTCTGACCAAATATTAGAAATGAGTTGGTGTATGCACTCTACCAATTCATCCCCAGCTGCCTTGAAAAGTTCGGCCGGTAAACCGTCAGGTCCAGCAGCCTTGTTCGATTTTAGCTTGGATATTGCTATCCTCACTTCGTTTTGGTCAGGTGGACGGAAATTTTGACTATCATCGTCCATGTTGAATGGTTCATTCTGCCTGACAGCGGGATGTTGGTCTTCGTCGCCGTTATACAGTCTGCAGAAGTAGTTTTTCCATATTCTCAGCACCGACTGTGATTCTACTACGAGGTTTCCATTCTCATCTCTACAGGTTTCTGTACGGGTATTACTTCTCTGACACGTTCTTTTTACCTTTTGGTAAAACTTCCGTACATTGTTCCTGGAGTATAGACTCTCGATATTCTCAAACGCGCGCTTCTCATGCTCTTTCTTCTTCTTTTGGAGAAGCCGATGTTCTTCCCGTCTCTTTTGCTCGTAGAGCTCACGAGCAGCTCTCGTCTTCCTTTGCAGCGCCGCTTTGTATGCCTCTTGTTTTGCTGCATGCACTCGCCGGCATTCTTCGTCAAACCAGGGGTTTCGCGGTGGTGGGCGAGCGAGACCCAGCACATCAGTCGCGGCGTTTCTGATGGCATGTTGGCAGCGTTGCCACTGGTCTTCGGCACTTGATGCTGGCGGTATAGGGGTGATTGAGAGATTTCGGGATACGATTTCAGCGAAGAGTCTGGCGGTCTCTTGCGATTGTAGCTTTTCGACGTTAAATTTTCTCACAGTAATTCTTCTTTGTTGCTCAGATTGGGATATCCGCATTCGTACCTTGGCTACAACAAGGTAATGATCCGAGTCTATGTTGGCCGCTCGGAAGGTCCGGACATCCAGAATACTGGAGGCATGCCTTGCGTCGATCGCAATATGATCAATTTGGTTGATCGTGACATGATCATTGGACCGCCATGTCTGCTTATGAATATCGAGATGAGGAAACCATGTGCTTGCTATGGTGACATTTCGCTCCACAGCGAAATCAATTAGCCTTAGTCCGTTATCAGACGTGGTGTCGTGTAGGCTATGCTTACCGACTGCTCTACCGAAGACGTCCTCCTTTCCTATTTTGGCGTTAAAATCGCCCAATACGATCTTAACGTCGTATTTAGGACATTGCTCGTATGTTTTGTCGAGGAGCTCGTAGAAACACTCTTTGGAGGCAGGGTCCTTTTCTTCTGTGGGGGCATGAACACATATTAGGCTTATGTTAGCGAATTTAGCCTTGATCCGGATAGTCATAATACGCTCGCTCACGTGTCGGAAGCTTAAGACTTCTTGCCTAAGTCTGCCGCGTATGACAAATCCGCATCCGAATAAGCGTTGCCTGTTGCCTCTGTAGCAATCACCGTAGTAGATGTCACAGTTTTTCATCCTCTTATTGCCTGGCCCATCCCATCGCACTTCCTGGATGGCGGTAATATCTGCTTTATAGCAGTCTAGGGCCTCTGCTAGTTGTTCGGCTGCACGTGGTCTGTAAAGGGACAGAACATTCCACGTACAGATCCGAAGGTCGTTGTCCTTATTTCGTTTGCTGGGGTCGTCATTAGTTGGGTCATCCTTATCCGAGGCTTTTGGTTGTTTCGGAACCATGCGTTTTTTACGTGGTAGGGAAGTTACCCCGACGGCACAACCCCCAACCTGGAGGGCCAGTTCCTTAATTATTCCCCTAGGACGAGGGGCCGGGTACACCGGTGCCAGTAGTCCACTACGGGAGTATGGGCGCTGCCGTTGGCCCATTAAGGGCTCCTCCGCCACCATCTCTATTCCAATGTCCTGACCAACATTGGAAATTCCTTACCGACCTGTGATCCGAATACGTCGAAGCAGCTCGCGCAAGGTATTCACTAAGTTCAACCTAACTGGAACTATAGACGCCACCGTTGACTCCGTCTAGGGAATTCGTCCGCTGCCGCCTGGAACAGGAAGAAGTGCTCTAGTGAGAAAAGCACTCTTCCCCCCCTCTCTCATCTGCTGCCACCAAGAATCCGCCAAACGGGGTTGGTTACCCATTTCTTGGATTAAGGTACTAGGCACCCGGCTGTCACCGCGTGGAGGTTGAGAGTAGGAGTTGGTAGGCCTCAGCTGAGTGAAAACGCTTGTGTTTTCATATGATCGCATGCACTACCGTTTGACTAGCCATTGTATTGATTCGCATGCAATTATATTTTTGAAACTCAAAGCTCTCGGTTTTCAGCCTGGGTTCATCGCGTGGATCAAATCCTACCTTCATGAACGTCAATATGAAGTCCTTTTTAGATCCTTTGTATCTGATCCATTTATGGCCCCCTCTTGAGTCCCTCAAGGCAGCCATCTTGGCCCCCTGATTTTTATTTTGTCAATTAATTATGTTGATGGCATAATTATCAGTCGCCTATCAGTTTATGCAGACGACATAAACATTTTTAAACACATCTCCACACTCACTGACTCCCGTGCGCTTCAAATTGACTTGAACAGCTTTTCTACTTTTACTTATTCTCGGAAGCGTCTTCCGATAGACCCTAGAACATATGTGATTTGCGACGAGTCTGTTCGCACTATCACTTTTCTCCGTGATTTGGGCGTCATATGCGACAGTGAGCTGTTTTCATATTGACAATATTATTAGCAGGCTAATTCTGCGCTGTTATGTGAAACATTGGCCCAAGGAATTCTCAAATCCTTACGTCACGAAATCTCTATATTATACATCTGTAAGACCAATTCTTGAATATGACAGCCAAGTCTGGTCTCCCTATCACGATACACATTCAATTCAATTCAATTCAAGAAATAGACATATTTTTAAGAAAAATGCTCTAAGACGGCATTTTTAAATTATGTGGCTCCAATTATTTGTTTTATTGTTGTGGGTAGAGAGTTCCAAATTCTGATGGCAAAGACGAAGAAAAGACGCGAGGATTTTAAATACTTCGAAGAGGGAGTTATAAGCCTAAACGTTCTAGCCGAACGAGCAAATTGTAGTTTTTCGAACAGCTATGGTGGCGATCTGTTCTGTATAATTTTGTGCAGGAAGACACAGCACCTAACATACAAGAACATTCACATCGAATTGAGTGTTTCCACCGGAGGTTCATCCGTTTTGCTCTACGCGGACTCCCGTGGCCTGACAGGTTCAACCTACCTCCTTATGAGCAGCGGTTGAACTTGTTGAACATGCAGTCGCTCGAAAAGCGTAGAAAAATTGCCGATGTACTATTTGTACATCAACTATTAGCAGGCAACATTGATTGTCCTATGCTGCTCCAAACCATTTCACTCAGCACCAACTCGCGTTTTCTGAGGTCAGTAGCCTATGTCTCGAATGCTACGTTTGGCTAATGGCTGCCAGAACATTTTTGATTTCCAGTGTAGCAAAAACACCCTTAGAAACTCCCTTTACTCCCCTTCCTGACTCAGGTCTTGATATTTGTAAATTTTAACTAGCTTTTAAGTACACAATGTAAAAATTAGATTTAAGTTCCTAACTCCTTGTATTAAGCTAATTAATTAATTAAATATTAAATATTAAAAACATTCGACAAATGTTCTACGAACAGGTCAGCCTTTTGTTTAAGCTTCGTAAGGATCTACCTTAATCTACTTAAATCTTTTTAAGAACATTATTAAGACTGTTGAACACCGAAAATATACTAAAAAATTGGGTTGACAGGATGGAATACTGCCATGCCAGTCATTTAAATGAATTTATTTTTCATAAGAAAAGTGTACTCTCATCAATAAAGCAAAAACTCTGATACATATTAAATGTATTTTTTTTATAGCAATTCTAAAAAGTTTTATTGTAAAACTGAGACTTCTGTATTACAAAGCACAAACGTTTATAAACAATAATTTTTAAAAATTCATTAAGGTTTTGCAAAGAAGTTACAATACTAGAAAAAATAATCTAGGGAAAGTCTTAAGATTGAAATTTAAATTACATAATTCAATATAACAGTCAAAGAAGAGATGGAAGAAAGTAAAACGAAAGGATACGTGGGTGATCTTTTGCTGTAATGCAAATTATTCAAGTTTATAATAAATAAACTTATATAAAGTTTATAATATTTGAAATCCCCTGATGGGAATAGACGATGAGTTTCATGAACACAAAACGACCATGCTAAATTAAGGTACTTGAACCTTTGGTATATAAGATTGACTGTTCGATTGGAACATGCAAATGCAATCTCATTGAATAAGCAAGGTGGTGACTTATTCCATATAACATTGTTTAGAAAAATGCTGTATTTTGTGAAGCATTTGTGTGTGCTGACCGTATTTGCTTCCTATTGCATAGAATTTTACATTTTAGCCAAATGCCCACCATTTTAACTTCAATCGAAAATCTAGCTCACAAATATCACAATCAGCTACTATTGAAATTAAGTACCCAAAGTCCGAGTCTTGTTAACGTCTACAAAATCTAGGATATTTAGATCGGTGCCGTGAATTAAGGCCAAGTGAAATAAGACCAACTTTCAAAAATTGGCCTTATTTCGCTTTCGAAAAGTGAAATAAAGCCAAGTTTCAACAGTTGGTCATATTCCACTTTGATAAAGTGAAATAACGCCAAATTATGTTGGGAAATAAGACCAATTTGACCTTATTTCTCTTTTCCAAAGTGAAAAACTTTAATAATTTATAACTATCCGGCCTATCAAGCTACTCGTGCAAGTAGGATATATGAGATTGAAGTTGGACTTATTTCATTTTGCAAAAGAGCATTAAGACCAACTGCAAACTGTAAATAACAAATATCTTAGGAGATGATTGCAACATAACAATTTACTGATCAACATAACAGAAGAATTTACCGTTCGTTGAGTTGAGAACACAATAGTTTGTTAGGTTGGCTTGAAGTTAGTTCATTTGCAAAATAAAGTTAGATGAGATAACAACGTACGTTAGTAAAAATATGGAAAGTAGTAGTAGATTTAGTAATTTCGTTTGAATTTTTCGAGGGTTTCAGGAAAGGAGTAGTCTTTAGTACATTTCAGAAACCAAGCACGTAAAATTCTCGTGAATTTTGAAATATTATTTTCTGAAATTCTTAAAGCTTTCGGCTTTTACTATAAAGAATTTAAAATGAAGTTTTTTCAGCTCTCTTCTGACACACAAACATATAAGGTGTAAGATAAACCTCAACAAGTGGTAGCTGTAAGTATACTAACAACTAACAATCCTTCACTTTCTTTTCAAGTGTCCGGCTTTAGGCAGAGCCAGACAGCGCACACTAGTAAGCCCTTTTTTGATAACCTAACAGAGTTAGCGGAGATAAGCATTTGGGAAATTATCAGATTCCTCAACGTAACGGGATGGATTGGAATAATGCCTACTCCTTACCCCTATCCCTATTAGTTAACGCCCGTTTTTACATCCGACAGGTCACTTGAGTTGTGGTACTAAAGCAACGCTTTTGCGCAAATTATGTTTCAGCACTTCTACTTACCTACCTACATATATAAACGAGAACACACTCAGAACAAATTTCAGCATTTCACTGACTTGAAGCGAAATTAAGCCAATTTTATCAACTGAAAGCGCAATAAGACCAAATTGGCGTTATTTCACTTTATCAAAGTGAAATAAGACCAACTGTTGAAATTTGGCTTTATTACACTTTTCAAAAGCGAAATAAGGCCAATTTCTAAAAGTTGGTCTTATTTCACTTGGCCTTATTTTACGGCACCATTTAGATCTAGTAATAATGATGCTGATTGGCTTTTATCTTCTAATGCTAGCTTGGTTGATATTAACATTTAAGCGACCTAAAACTGACGGATATAATACATATGTAAGAGCGGTTGAGGATGTTAATAATAAATTGTAGATATTCCCTATGCATGGATATAACCGTCGAATGAAAATTAGGGACGATGGATTTTTTTTTTATGAAGTCCAACTGTTACTGGACCGATCTGATCAATTTTAGTGCAAGTTTGTGTTACCGCGGAGCAATAATTTGATTTAGCAGAAACTACTACATTTAGTTAAGTTGTTGAGTAGTTGATGTGATTTTCACCAATGGGTATACAATTATTTGCGGAGGTTTTGGTCTTAGTGTCATAGAGCATAACTCTGCACGTACGTATTTCATATTTCTTAATTTTCTAATCCACCTTTCTGTCAAAATTTTGCACAGCAACAGCTATTTCATTCTAGAGAAATATGAAGTGCCTTTAAAAACCTACAAATCTATAAACATAGTTGTCGATACCCAAGGAGCCATTCCATATCCCATATTTTCTTCTTCTATTTCCTATTTTGGCGAGGTTATTATCCGAAAACAAGGGATCATAACCCTCCCACTTCACCACATTTCTGCTAATCCGCCTGTGGGGTTCGCCTATTTGACCTCAGAAAATATCGGCAGGCCTCCCGATTTTGGATCACTCGGTTACTGAGGCCAATGAAATACCAATGTCGCTGCATTTGTGTAATCCATGAGTTTATAGGCCTACCCCTCCTGCCACGCGATGTCTTTGGAACGATCATTGATATTGTCTTTTTAATAGGGTTCAAATAATCTCTTCTTTGAACGTGGTAATACCACCTGAGCCGGTCGCGCTCTTTTTTTCGAAAGACAGTGTGCCTATGATCTAAAATCTTAGTCCACCAAAACAGCAATCATCAACCAACCGAGTTTTAAAAGGAAAACATTTGCTCCCGCGTTAGCTCCGGTCAGCTATCCTATCTATCGGTCCAGGACTACAAACCTTGTGTACAAAGATGCTTTTTCATAGCCGTTTAGTCAACCGCCGAAATCAAATGATTTCAAATCTTTCTGTACCCGAGACAATCCGGATACCGTAGCTCTAAAAGTATCACTATAACAAAGCAGCTTGGAGGTGCAGATTAAAGGTTATAAGTCGGACAGACTTGACATTTAAAATCTGAAACTAGTTAGCTGGTTGGTAGGACCTTGAATCGTAAAATCTTCAGACTGTCAGACAGAATGAAAAATGCAATTTTCGAGATTACGAAATAAATAATTTACTATTATGGTATGGTATGGAATTCTGTATACCACCATTATTTATTTAAGGATTAGGTTTAAACTTATGTAAGTTAAGAGATTCACATGGAAACTTCTATTTTAACTTAGATTTGTATTTTATTGTCGTTTGTCTTCTTTTTTTATAATTTACTGGCGCTAAAGGGGTTATGACTACCCTTTCTATGTATTTCGATACATAGCGTGAGCGGTAAGGAAGAGAGGTTAGGGAGAAAAGAGGCACCGATGCACATTCGTCTTAAATGTCTGTAGGTTATAATGGAGAGGAAAATCAGGTTCGGGGGAGCATTCCACAAACGTGTTGTGAGGCTCATAAAAGAATGTCTATATTTCACGGTACGTCCGAAGATAGACTTAAGGGTAAACTGATGAGCATTCGAGGCATGGCGAGTGTTGTGGTTACAACGAAGAAGGAGAGGAATGCTTTTGGCTATTTCAATTGAACATTTTCGGTGGAAATATCGTTAAAACAGGGATAGGCAGGAGACCTTACGACGGTGTTCGAGCGAAGCAAAATTGCTCGCAATAGTCGTGCCTCCTAATGGCTGATGAGTAGGATTTCGCTTTAATGACAGAAGACAGCATTGAGTTTTGGAAGCATTAAATTCCACTCTATTGGTTAAGCCCCATTTAAATATGCTGTCAAGGTCGGTATTTAATGAGTTTAACATACATACGTTGCCGTTTTTCATCCACGGCCGAAGAGCAAGTCGTGAGTTTAAGAACGAATATTGAAAACTGAGGGTGATGTCATCAGCGAAGGGATGAATTGGATTAAAAGTTGCAGACAGAAGATCATTTATGAAAATGAGAAAGAGAGTCATAGCCAAAATAGAGCCTTGGGGGACACCAGCATTTATTTGGTGAGATACAGACTTGAAGCTGTCCAAAACAACTTGAATTGACCGGCCCGAAATGTAATTTCTAATCCATAGAAGAAGAGTCGTTTGTCTTATCAAACATTTGATTCAATAACTGCTGATTCTTTACTCATCCCTTTTTTTGTTCTTTAAATCTTTAATCCAATTTTAAAGCATTCAGATTTCAAGCCATAATGAGACAATGCAACGACCCCCGTATAGAAATACTCATTCACAATAAATCCACATGCTGCCTTCCATGCACAGTACATGCATCATTCGACTGTGGGAAGCAACATGCCAGAACCGTTTCGATATGCGAACAAAAACAATAGGGAACTCTATTTAAATAAAAACCCCCTCAATCTTCAGGAACTAAGGTTAGACTTTTCTGCACATATCGCTTCATTATTCCACCAGACCCACATTCTCCATAAATCTCCCACTTGAAGATGCTTTTATCAAAGCATTTTCCTTAATAAACCATTTAAGAGCCAATAAAGGCGCCTTCAAGCAAAAACAAAATATTTTATCCCCCAAACGGATTTTAAGAGGCAGATCTTCAAAAACAAATATTTCATCCCCCCAGCCACCAACCCCCAGTATCCCTCTATCCGACTACCCAGACATATCGTAAGTATTAAAATTTGTTTTTGGCGAAACAAAGTCATAACTTACCCTCTCCAACTTCAAAATATTATCCAATTAGCGGGTATATTTCGCCCGATTTCCTTTTGCCACAAATTAGGACGACGATGTTCGTGGCGACGACGACGACGACGACGACTACGAAGACGATAGACGACAGATACTTGCGTTTATTTGCACATAACAGGGCATTAAATCAAATTAAAGCCACCCTCGGGTGAAAAACTTTCATAAAAACGACACACAACCACCCACGACACACACAAACACACACAGCACACGGCAATGTAACGCGCTCGAGACGAGAAGGAGGACTCGTATATTTTTTCTTCGACGTCGAGGACGTTTCTGATTCCCGAAATAGATGAAATATTTGCGCGCGTTCGGCTCGCTTCCCGAATTAATTTCACTCTCTGCAATTTTTTTTATTTTTTTCGTATACTTTATTTCGTTGATCCTGCGATTTTGCTATTACACTCCTAGCCACCTACTTGTGTCGTCCTTTTGCGCCCGCCTTCCTTGGGGCTATAATTCAATCATAATTTACAAGAACGAGGAGGAGAAGAATTGACAAAAAAATATTTTCTTTTTTTGCAAAGCTCATCAGGATATGCCGTCGAATTGATTTTATATGCCACACACACTGAAAAGGATTCTGGGAATTTTTTCTTTATCCTTTTCACTTCTTAGTCTCGTCCCACTGTCAAGGATAATGTAGTCGAAACCCGAACAAAAATATACTCCAACCACCGATGGGAGAGAAAAAAAAAATTCATCTAATCGAACATTTTAGCCGATAAAATGATTAAAGGATGAAGGATTCGTCTTTGGCGATTTCTTGTACCAAAATAAAACCGGAAACGGTCTAGTCGAGACGAACGTTCGTGTGCGACTGGCGACACCTCGTAATGGCACTGACTGTTTTGTATACGGCTGCTGGGAGGTTCATCCAACCGACGGACGTTGTCGTCGCCGGTGTGTTGTGCGAGAAAGGATGCGAGTAGGTGTCCTTGATCTCCTCGGGAAATTGTCGTTTGTCTGTTTGGTTAGCTGTGGAGTGATATGAATCTCAGTTATCTCAGCCGAGAGATTGTTTCTCTTCTGTGTGGAGGTGGGGTTCTCTTAAGCTTGCAGAACTAACCTAAGACAATGTGCCATGAAGGCTTTGCATGTCATGAGGACTTGTTTCAAAGGATGCAAGGTATCCTTTTCAATTCAATTTGGCATCAAAGTCAACCAGTCTTTGTTGAAGTTGCTGTCAATTTTGATGGAAACTCAGATTAAGAGAAAAAAAGCTCACCCACCCCCGATGGGAAACTTTCGCATTGCAGACTTTACTCGGTCGCTCGCTCTTCTCGAACTTATGCGCATGATTCAGGGGGTGGTTGGATATTTACTGTCGTGGAATAAGGATAATGTTTTGAATTCTGCATGAGCACGTGTTTCCTATGATAGCGGCAATAATAATGATGGAGTGGGGTCAGGATGACAAATAGAGGGTGGGGAGCTTTTCTCTTTTTTTTTTTTTTTTTTTTCTGCTATCAGTATGCCTCTTTGGCATCAGCTGTTCTGTGAAAATTTTGGCAGGTGAGGGATACATTGGGTGCCAGCTGATTTTCAACACCATGAGGAAGATTATTCCTGTGGGAGCTGTTTGCTGACGTTTTATTGTTAAAGCATCGCACTCCGGGTTCGGCTGTTTAGAATAATTGGAAGCAATTTAGACTTTACATGGTATTGGGGGTGGTTATATACATGCATGGGGTTGGGAGAAGTGAAAATTAATTTTTATGGCGAGTGGAGTGTGAAGAAGGGTGGAAATGTGTGCATTGAAGACAATGCGGATGGAAAATAATAACTCCTTCGGAATGGAGGTCACGTTCGGGTATATTATGTGGTATGGAGCTAATTAATAAAAGTCTTAAATAACTGGTAGGGGGTATAAAAAGAATTATTGCTGCAGTCTGGCAACAGAAATGCGGTTTAATCTCGGTATTTGCGAACAACAGAAGTTGCCGTAAAAGGAGATTGGTTGGCGTTGCTTATACATATGAATGTAAACAGACGTATCATGGAGATCACTACGTTTGTGATACTGCTGATTGCTTTATTTTATGTCTGTTAGTCCAAAATCCTGAACTACCTATAGAAGTAGCCAAATGGACTGCCTATTAAAATGGGAGGATCATGACCCCATCCACTCTCGTTGCAGGGTAAGATATTGATCAATCTACACTCTGCACTTGCATCTGCTCATATCAAAGGCTTCTAATGTCAAATACAAAGCCTCACCCAATATCTCTCCATCAGCTATGGATTAGACAACAGCGGCCTTGCAGGTATCCGAAGTATTAAGGCAACTCTATGACGAGCAGTTATGGCGCATGAAATTGGAAAAATTAGAAAAGACCGATGGAAACCGTCTCTTAAAAGATTTTTGTGAAAAGATCAATCATTGAGAAAGGCAAACTAATCAAAACGAAACCACATGAAAATGAAGTCTTGTGCTAGAAACTTGTTGTCAGTAGTTTACAATTGCTTCAAAACCACGCTCTATACTTGGTCATACTACAATATTGTAGACACACTAAAGGCTTGGTCTTGACCGTGTCAATGCCGTCAGTTGTGAATCGCTGGTATTATTGTGACAGTTGCCATCAGCAAAGGAATGGAGTTTCAAAGCCACAGTGAGATCAACCACCAACAATAACCTGTCTTCCAAACCAAAACTGTTGCACGAGGTAGGTAGGTAGGTAGGTAGGAGTGGTTGTGTCAGCAAACCATGCCGACACTTAATTAGCGCAGAAGCTCCGTTTTATTACCACAACTCAAGTGACCCAACGGATGTTAACTACTAGGGGAAAGAAGAAAAGAAAAAGGGGGTAAGGATTATTCAAATCCACCCCGTTGCATTGAGGAAGCTAATAATATCCCCAATGCTAATCTCCGCTAGCTCTAAAAGGTTGTCCAAAAAGAATTTACCTAAGGTGCGCTGTCTGGCCTTGCCTAAAGCCGGACACTTGCAGAGGAAGTGTAAGATTGTTTCTATTTCATCAACAGTATTGCAGCTGCGACAGTGTGCATTAAATGCAATGCCTATTCTGGCCAGTACTAACTGCCAGAGTTCTTGCGATATCTGTACGGTTTCTGTTTAGTAGATCTTGTGTTCTTTTCAGGGAGTATTTGGGCCACATCTGCCTGGAGATGACACAGTTCCGCACCCCCTGCCATCTAATATCCGCCTTTAGTAGATTGTGCGCGAAGATGCCTCCCTTAAGGACCCCCAACGGGACGTTCACCTCCTTTGCTAGGGAAGCATCAAGGGCAGATCCTTGCCGCGCGAGTTCATCAGCCCGCTCATTCCCCTTAATGTTGCTGTGACCCGGAACCCAAAGGAGACAGATCCTTAGCCGGTGACCAAGCGAGACAAGTTTTTTTTTTTACACTATTCTACTAGCCTTGAGGGTGTAATGGCAGATACTATAGCCTTGATAGCCGCCTGGCTGTCATTGAGGATGGCAAAGGTATTTTAGGGTGTAGAGGTTTTTTTTGAGTATGCGGCAGGCCTCACGTACAGCAAAAACTTCCGCCTGGAAGACACTGCACGAATCAGGAAGCCGGTACGACCTGCAAATATTGAGGGAATCAGAGAATATCCCCGCCCCTACCCCGCAGTCCATTTTTGAACCGTCGGTGAAAATTGTTCATTGGAACTCATTTATCACTACGCCAGTTTCCCATTCCGCCCTGGTTGCGAATCTAACCGTGACGTAATTTCTAAAGTTCACTGTGGGAGTTCAGATCTGTTGCACGAAAATTGCTTAATTAAAAAAAATGCTAGAAATCTTCTTGCTTATCTATGACTAACCTCTGCGCTCCTTGTAGCGACCACAAGCTTCTTCTTCGCCTTCTTTGGATGATTCGCATTTGCCTTTCTGGCCCTGTACTTGTTGATCAACAGTCTACTTATTTAAATCTACTAGATAATCTTCCTTATAGTGCACTACGTCATAATGTAAGCACCTCTTCTTTTTAGTCATCTGTGCTATTTCCAGCCTCGTCTGTCGGCCGCTGATTCCTGGGGCCTATTACGGGAACATTAAAATAAATAGGAAAGTGTAAATAATTATGAACATTTTGTTTCATAAATTTGTTGATGAGGGTACGAGTGAGTGTGAAAATAGCTAGTCGAGAAGTGTTATTAGTGAAAAAAATTATTATTTCTTTAATAAACTCCTTGGCTATCGTTATTCGTTAGGAGAGTCAGACTATGTTAGTAAAGCTAGTTGTCTCGTACCGAGTACATATTAATCTTTTCAGTAGATTTTGTGGTTTTACTTGGTTTTACACAGCTGATGCTAAAGCTTCATGGCTATGATCTGAACTCAAGGGATCATAACTCTCCCACTTCACTGCATTTCTACTGAACCGCCTATCGAGTTCGCCTGTTTGACCTCAGGAAATATCGAAAGGCTTCCCGATTTACTGAGGCAAACCAAATTCTACAGTTTTTAGGCCTAACGTCAAGGCTTTCACGGATCTTCGAACCTCTTATTCGGTCAAGCTTTGTCACTCCCGCTGTTGTGCGAAGGATTTTCATCTCATTTGCCAGTAATTAACCTGCACGTTACGTTTTGTACATTGTCCAACATTGTGAACCGTATGTGAGTGTTGGACGCAAAACAGCGGTGTAGAGCTTAATTTCAGCTTAGGAGATATTTTTTGGAAACAGAAAATAGCGGAGTTTTCCTGCCACCCTACACTTACGCGATGATTGACTTTGCGGTCCGTCAATTTAATTTCAAGCCAATAGTCAAGATTGCAATAAAGGGTAAAGGGCTTAAGACGCTTCGTTGGTGTACACCGACTTTGATTGGAACTTCTTCGGTTACTCCAGCGGGCCATCTTACTATTGTCTTTGCTCCGTCATACATGACCATGATCATCTGTACATAGGTTTCGGAAACCTATGGCAATCTCGCGCATCAAAATTCCATTTGTACACAGGGAGAAGGTAACTTATTGGATAACCGGTTATAAGTTTGGAGATGAGAATCCTGAGCCATCTGTACCCAATGTCTTCCATTGTTTTACAGAATTCAGAGGGTATCTATCCTCGTATCTCGTTTATTTGTTGTATGGATAATGGAATGACATCGTGATTCCTTAAGGGATTTGCATATTATATTGGTTGACTTTGAAAAGGCATTCGACAGACAACCACGAGATCTGATATGGGTGGCGCTAAGACATCGAGGGGTTCAAGAAACATATGTACAGATGATCATGGACATGTACGAGGGAGCAAGGACAAGAGTAAGATGCCCCACTGAAGTAACCGAAGAGTTCCCAATCAAAGTCGGGGTGCACCAGGGAAGAATCTTAAGTCCTTTGCTCTTTATTATAGTCCTTGATTATCTGCTTGAAGGTAAAGTGATGGACCCCAAGGTACATCAGTTATTCTTTGCTGACGATGGAGCCATCATAAGTGAGGATCCTACATCCCTGCAACGAGCACTTGATGTGTGGGTGTACGTTTTGGAGGGAAATGGGTATCGCATTAGTTCAAAAAAGACAGAGTACTTGTGCTGCCCGTTCTCTGATCCACTCAGGCCTATTCCAGACATTTATTTGAATGGAACAGTGCTTCCCAAGTGCGAAAAGTTCAAATATCTGGGATCTATGATCAATAGCAAAGCAACTTGTGATGACGACATCAATCATCGTGTAAGCGTAGGGTGGATGAAGTGGCGAGAAAATTCCGCTATCTTCTGTGACAGAAAAATGCCCCCTAAGTTGAAAGGAAGGCTCTACACCGCAGTTGTACGTCCAGCGCTCAATACGGCTCACAATGTTGGACGATGTACAAAAATAGGCGAACCCCACAGGCGGATCAATAGAAATACGGTGAAGTGGGAGAGTTATGATCCCTTATTTTCGGATCATAACTTCGCTGATAAAAGGAAGAAGAAATCTTATTGTTTACGATAATGCATACTCATCAGCCTCATATGCAATGCATACATATAGCTTATACAATTCCGGTCCTCGTGGTTAACCTCTGAACGTCAGTTCTTCGTCAATGCCACTCGGTTATGGAACTGTCTACCACGCAATCTTCTTCTTCCTTTTATCAGCGAGGCCATGATCCGAAAACAAGGGATCACAGCCCTCCCACTTCACCGCATTTCTACTGATCCGCCTGTGGGGTTCGCCTATTTGACCTCCGAAAATATCGGCAGGCCTGCCGATTTTGGATCACTCGGTTACTGAAGCCAATGAAATGCCGATGTCGTCGCATTTGTCTGATCCAGGCGTTTATAGGCCTGCCTTTCCTACATCGCGATGTCTTTGGAACGTGCATTGATATTGCCTTTTTAACAGGGTTCAAATGATCTCTTCTTTGAACGTGGCAATACCAGCTGAGCTGAGCTTCCACGGATCTGCGAACTTCTTATTCGATCAAGCTTGGTCACTCCTGCTGTCATGCGAAGCATCTTCATCTCAGCTGCCGTTAATTTACTCTCATACTTTTTGTACATCGTCCAACATTGTGAACCGTATGTGAGCGCTGGACGCATAACTGCGGAGTAGAGCCTTCCTTCAACTTAGGTAGCATATCTCGGTCACAAAACATATCGGAGTTTCCACCCTACGCTTACGCGATGATTGATGTCGTCATCACAAGTTGCTTTGCTATTGATCATAGATCCCAGATGTTTGAACTTTTCGCACTTGGGAAACGTTGTTCCATTCAAATAAATGTCCGGAATAGGCCTGAGTGGATCAGAGGACGGGCAGCACAAGTACTCTGTCTTTTTCGAACTAATGCGATACCCATTTCCCGCCACAACGTCCACCCACACATCAAGTGCTCGTTGCAGGGATGTAGGATCCTCACTTATGATGGCTCCATCGTCAGCAAAGAATAATTGATGTACCTTGGGGTCCATCACTTTACCTTCAAGCAGATAATCAAGGACTGTAATAAAGAGCAAAGGACTTAGGACGCTTCCCTGGTGCACCCCGACTTTGATTGGGACCTCTTCGGTTACTCCAGCGGGGCATCTTACTCTTGTCTTTGCTCCCTCGTATATGTCCATGATCATCTAAACATAGGTTTCTGGGACCTCTCGATGTCTTAGCGCCACCCATATCAGATCTCGTGGTTGTCTGTCGAATGCCTTTTCAAAGTCAACCAATACAATATGCAAAACGCTTAAGGAATCACGATGTTTTTCCATTATGATCCTTATACTTTGGATTGCATCTGTGGTTGATTTACCCGAGACAAACCCGCACTGATCATCAGATATTCGTATTATTTTTCGCAGTCGGCCACCTAATACTCGCTCAACGATCTTCATGGTGTGTGACATCAGCTAGATCGAACGGTAGTTATCACAGTTTCGCGTATCACCCTTCCCTTTGTATACAGGGAGAATGTAACTTTCCCTCCATTGATTCGGCATTGGATCACCTCTCACGAATTTGGAGATGAGAATTCTGAGCCATCTGAACCCGATGTCTTCCATCTTTTTCCAGAACTCAGAGGTTATCTCGTCTGGCCCAACCGCTTTTCGTTTTTTGGAGTATTTGACCGCCTCACTAACTTCTTCGACTGTAATGTCGGGTATTTCTTCACAGTTAGGAGTGGCTCTTGGAAAGTATAGCCGGGGAAACTGTTCATTTAAAAGCTCTTCACAATACTGCCGCCACCTCTGCAGAATTTTGTCGTCATCCACAAGAAGCTGGCCATGAGCATTGCTAATGAACTTTGGCGAACGAATCTCCTGAGCATTCTTCCTTCTTTGGGCGGCTATTTTGAAGATAGTGGCGCTCTTGTCTGTCTACTGTCTACCACGCAATATTAGGCGAATTGGAGACCTCCGGTGTTTTAGGACGGAACTAAGGACGAATTTGTCCTTGCACTACTAGCCTCTTTATTCTATCCTCTATTCTTTTTTTTCTTGTTTTTTTCTTTTCTCTCTTTTCTTTTTTTTTTCTTTTCTTGAATAACCGTCATTTTAACCAGAACAGAATATGAATATGCACGTAAAATGAATTGTTTTTTATAAATAGAAGGCAAATGAATTATAATCAAACCTTACCAAAGTTAATGAATTTTATAAATTATGTATTTGATTAGCTCATTATGTTCTATGCAAATGTTTATCCAAAGTTAGCTTAAAATGAATTAATAAATTAAGCTTGTATTAGTTTATAAGATATTGTATCTTAAAATGCAAGCATACAAAAAAATAAACAAATAAAAAAAAAATAAAAAAATAAATAAAATAGGAGATAAAGGATTGGTCCCAAGACACTTCCTTGTGGAACTCCTGCAGATATTTTCTTTAAATTACTGTATTCATCTTCATATCTTACTCAAAAGCAACGGTCTGCGATATAAGATTTTAGAATCAAGTAGAACGCTTCGGGGAGATCTCTTTGCAGTTTAAACTCTAGTCCTCGATGCCAGACTTTATCACGTCTAGAAAGATGGTTGAACAGACTTTTTTGTCTTTTGACTTTATCTACTGTACTCGCAATTCTATGCACTTGTTGCACAGTAGTGTTTTTCTCTAAAACCAAATTGGTGGGAAGGTACAAGATTTCTTTCTTCTATTATTGGCTTGAGTCCTTTCAAAAGCAGTTTTTCAAACAGCTTTGATATTACGGGTATGAGCGAGATCTGTCTATACGATTTCTTTTCATTTGGCGATTTATTTGGTTTCAAAATCATGATTACTTCTGCCACCTTCCATTGCATCGGAACATACGAGTACTTTAGCATGAGTGTGGCATTAATTAAATGTAATATTGTACTTTACGTATAACTTTACCCGGGAACTCCTTAAGTAGTTGCCCTGTCATCAAACCATAGCCCGGTGCTTTTTTTGCATTTATGTTTCATTTTAGTTCTTGTAATGTAGAAATAGGATTTCGTCTGCAGTTTGTCTAGGAAATGGTTGGAAGGTTTCCTGCAAGTTATCTGCAAAGTGGTTAGCCTTTTCTTTGGCATTTCTTGCCCAAGACCCGTTTTCTTGTTTAATGGGCGGTGCTTGTTTTGTTGTTATTTTAAGGATTTGACAGCTTTCCATAGCGAATATTCTGTATTCTTATGGGCTGATAGATTATTCAAGTATCTGCCAACTGATTCGTTTTTTACAATTTTTAGAAGCCTCTTGAGTTCATTGCACAATACGTTAAGAATCTTTTTATTCTCAGGTGTTCGGATTCTTTGTCAAGTTTTACGAGCTTTACGTGTTTCCCTGATTAATTCTTTAACTGCGTATGAGTAGTTTATGTCTGCATTCCTCTTTTTTTTTTGCAAATAGGAGTGCTTATCCCCTGCTTGCTGTCTGTAGATGTCTATTTATTCCGCTCTTGAATAGCTCGAGATTATAATCTTCTGGAAACATGTTTCCTAGGAGTGAGTTCTAAAGTTTGCTCGTTCTGTAATAAAAGGAATTTTGATAGAAAGATGTTCGCGCGGTTTCCAGGTGAACATGGAATGGTGTGCTCTTTCAGCCTACTTGGTAGGACGTCCAAACGTTGTGTTTTCAGAAATTACGAATATTCTTCAAAGTTCTTCGAAGCATCTTCCATAGTAGTATATGTAGTATAGGCATATGTCTGTTACTCGCCTTGAATGAGCCAACGGTTGGAGATCCAATGTTAGTGCGGGGTTTTCTATTAGGCGAACTGCTCCTCTCTGGATGCTGTCGGATAAATTAAGAGAATATTAAGCTCCCGGTCTAACTTGAGATCTGTATGAAAACAAAGGCTATGCTGATGTAAAGTATCTCTTTGCTCTAAATAAATAGCTCAGTTCATGATTGCTGATTTTGCGATGTTGGATATGTGCTCGAACTATATATGCCAGTATTTTTTTTTTTTTTCGAGGGTAGTGAAAAATTTCCATAGACACTATGAGAATAGCAAGCGCATGCTCATAGTAGTCAGATTCTTACTGACTTAAAAAACACCACCCTTCGTTATTTGTTAGATATCGCAACTAAGTATTAACTTATCAATTTTTCTATCATGAAATAAAAACGTTTGGCAGGTTACTTTCCACTGAAAGATCCTGCATGTTCCGCAATCTAGACGCGGTTAATCATTATCTCGCCAAGTCGAAAGGTTTCGTCTTTTGTAGTCGGCGCAATAAATTGCTTTCATCCAATATTTGTGTTGACATGTCCGATTAGTCGGTTTCTATGCTTTCTCGCGAAGCTTTTAGTTTCAGCTTTGATTGTCGGAATTCCGAGATCCCTGTGGATATCGTCGTTTCTAATATACCACCGTGCTTGGACAATTTCTCTTAGCACTTTATTTTGAAAAGCTTGTAAAATATTGGCATTTGTTTTCTTGGTACAACCCCAAAGTTGTATACCGTAGGTCCACACCGGCTTTAGCACTTGCTTGTATAAAAGCTTTTTGTTCTCAGTATTGAGCTGGTAATGTTTTCCGAGTAACAAGTACATTTCTCTATCTTTGATTTCGAGTTCTTTTCGTTTCATTTTCACGTGCGAATTCCAGGTATTTGGCCTCGTTTGCAAAAGGTATTCGGGCTGAGTTTAGCAAAATTGGCAAGTCATTAGTTTTCTTGTAAGTGAAATTCACGTGAACAGATTTAGATTCGTTGAGGGCGATCCGCCAGTCCCTCGTCCATTCATTTACATTATTCAGTGCGTTTTGCAGTTTTGCAGTTGTTTCTTCGATTGTTTTACCTACTGCTAGGATAGCGGTGTCATCGGCCAACGTAGCAAGAATAGTGTCATCTTCGTTCGGTATATCACGAGTATATAGCAAATAGAGAAGCGGCCCAAGAACGCTTCCTTGCGGTACGCCGGCCGAAATTTCCTTGAGCTCGGAGTATTCGACTCCATGTCTAACACGAAAGAGTCTATTCCCGAGATATGATTCTAGAATATCGTATAAGCATACAGGGAGAACTTGTCGTAGTTTGGGTTTCAAGCCATCATGCCACACCTTATCAAAGGCTTGCGAGACGTCGAGAAATGCGCTTGAGCAAATCTTTTTTTCTTCAAGTGCTTTCTCGATTACGTCAGTAATTCTATGCACCTGGTCAATCGTCGAATGCTTGCTTCTGAACCCAAACTGGTGGTCAGGGATAAGATTATTTTCTTCTATAACCGGTTGGAGACGCCTTAATAATATCCTCTCGAAAATTGTCGATATGATTGGAAGAAGCGAAATTGGTCTATACGATTTTACTTCATTTGGCGGTTTTCCTGGTTTTAAAACCATTATGACTTTCGCAACTTTCCATTGGCTCGGCACGTGTTTTAATCTGAGTGCAGCATTTACAATATGGAGAAGCTTAATCAATGCATTTCTAGGTAAAACTTTGAGAATTTCTCCGGTAATCAAATCATAACCAGGAGATTTCTTAGGTTTTAGATTCTCGATGTCATGTGTGAGTTCTCTTAGCGTTGCACTTGTGAGCGTCAAATCGTCAGATGGTAAGTTCAGCCTATTGCAGCCGTCGTAAACCACGGTGGGCCGCAAAGACGTCCGCTTTTTCTTTATCATCCCTCGCCCATTCATTTTGATTTAATTTGATTGGAGGCGCGGGGACTTTGGGACATTTGGTGCATTTTACAGCTTTCCAAAGTGAATAATTGCAATCTTTTTTCGCTGTTAAACTTTCAAGGTATGAGGCTATTGCTTGATTCTTAAAATCCTTAATAATCTTCTTCAACAAATTGCACAGATGATACAAGTGTGCTTTATGCTGCGGAGCACGACTCTGTTGCCATTTTTTATGAGCTTTTCTTTTTTCATTGACCAATTCTACTATTTCCGGAGGATACCGTAAACCGTATCTGTCCGGCGTTTTCCTTGGATTGGGCGTATTATTCCAAGAGGCGAGCTGTACGATCTCAACGAAGCGATTAACTTCAACCTCAAGTTCATAGGGTGTCGTAAGTGGAACGCTCAGTTCAACATTATCTTCAATTTCGTTCCTTAAGCCTTCCCAGTTAGTTGTTCGACCAGTTAATCTCGCTGGCTCTAGGTTATAGACTAGTTTTTCGCTGATTGTTAAAATAACCGGGGAATGATCAGACGACAGATCTAAGCTGTCTTCGACTTTTATGTGGTTGGTAGATATTCCTTTCACAACGAAAAAAATCGATCGGGTCAGGTATTTTTGAAGTATCAGTTGGCCAGTAAGTCGGTTCACCCGTCGAATGGAAATCACACTGTTCTCCATACCTGCTCCATAAAGCATTCTACCTTTTTTCGAGCTGTATCTGGAGCCCCAGAACGTATGTTTCGCATTAAAGGTCGCCGCCGGTGATAAAATTAGGTTTCAGCGATTCAGACAAGTTCGTAAAATCAGATTCTTCAAGCGCGGAACGCGGTGGACAGTAGATAGATGAGATTTTAAGAGTACGATGACTATTTTTAACTCGAATCGTGCACAGTTGCAAAGTTTCAAGCTCTATCTTTAGGTCTTCGGATTGTTGGGTGCAGTCTTTAATAAACAAGGATGATCCGCCTCTCACTTTTCCCGAAGGGCGACAAGCGTGGTAATCATTATAGCCTTTTATTTTCAAATGCGATTCCTTTTTTGCGTGGGTTTCAGAAATCAAGCAAATATCAATATCGTTTTCACGCATGAATATTTCCAATTCGTCGAGTTTTTGCAAAAGTCCGTTTGCATTCCAAGTACATATTTTTAACATTCGTTTGCTATTCAGTATTGGCCGTGACGCCAAGAAGATGCATGACCCCCTTAGGTTGGATTATTGGTCGTTCTTTTGAATCGTACGGTAGATTGGTTCTTTCTAGAAAGGGCGGTGCATTCAGTAATTCAGCAATTTTTTCCCACAGCGAAATTGTCGGAAATTTTCATTTATGACTGGATTTGATCGTATTTCTGGAGGTGTGTGTTGTTCGAACAAGGTAATAGAATGGATATCAGAAAGCACAAAAGTACTTTCGCTCATTTTCTTCGAAAATGTTTGAGAGTACTGTCTTGTCTTCCAGACTACGTAAAGTCTTCGTCAAGATCTCTCAAATGAAGAGATTTCTTGAGAACACACTCATGCCATAATACTTTCGATACACCGCCATATTTCCTTTATCACTGCCCTAGTACTCACCCAGGCAGATTTATAACATGTGAAGAAGGGAACAGCAAGAGTCTTACTAAGAACAAATACACTCATCTCTCCTTTATCCTTTCTCATCTTTGAATTGTGCTTTGCGTCGAATTTTTGAATTGCCACCTAACTGACGCTAAATAATATAATGTCTTCCATTAAGAGGGTTCTCTTTTAATTTTGTGTCAATCAAAAACCCCAAGCATGCTAATTGAATTTTTGGTATAAATTTGAAGAAATGGACCTGTACGTTGTTTATTTCCAGCAGTATGGGGTAGATTCTTGGAAGTGCTATTTCACACCACGCAAACTGCAATTGACCGCATTCCTTATTTTCAAATGTCACGCCTGTCAACGTGCCTGTATACCTTTTCGTGTAAGTAGCATGTGACAACAAGAGCGTACTTGTTTAAAATTACATTCGAAGCCGCAAGGGCTCATCAAAGATGATCCAATGAACCCCAAGTATGTGAAATAAACGGCCTACCATGAACGTTAATTCTACATACATACTTACCTCGCCATCTGTCTCCAAAACAAGCGCCCACAATCATTCTGCTTTATGAAACCTCAACAATTTCAAGTCCAACGCGCCTACATTTCAAGTCATAATCTTTATAGCTCATGTTTGATTCCGCAAACAGATTTCTTCAAACGGCGCCAAAACACACTCGTCAACTTAAGACAGGAGAGTGTGGAATGAGTACGCCTATCCCTATTCACCAAATCCTCATCCAAGTAAAATCCCTTTATCCAAAACCAGATTACTCCCAAAGATGACGACAACAATAGCACATACATACATAAACAAAAAAAAAAAACTTCATAAAACAATCCCAATAAATCATCCTTGGATCCTGCTTCTGATAAGAATGACTGCACGTCCTTTTCAATTCCGGTGATAACTTCCATAAATCCCTTTTACCCCACCCGCACTCCACCACCTATACCTAAAGTGAAATCTTTCGAATTGCTGCGCCATCAATAGAGCGGAACTCAATAAAAATTTCTGGCCACCCGAGCCCGATTCCCAGTTTCTTCCCTGTATACATTGTTCCACATCAAAAGAATAAAAGAGTACGTACCTACTCTGGAGGTGCACGCGGGATAAAGTTCATCGTTACGAGAAGCCTAGCCCATGTTGGTATTGGGCCCATAAAGCATTCGCAAATATTCTGCGAATAGGTCGGTTTCCAGAACAAAAAAATTGGGATAAGGGGGGGAAAAAATAACTTAACATCCTCTTCTCCTGAATGGTAGAACTTCTAAAACCTGCAGCACACAAGTGGTAGGCACATCGAACTTCGCCTCCCGCCCTCGGCCAGGGAATGAATAAACGAACAACGAAAGCATTGTCGTGTAATCGAGTTCAAATGGAGGTGGCGGGTGGGTGGAAGGCGGTGGCAGAGGCCAACTGCCAGGAGTGAAGTATGTGTACCCAGAAATAGGCCAGTTTTTTGCATGACTTCACATTGATTCCCAGCGTGGATTTATGTGTCCTGTTCCTTGTTGTATGTGCGGTTCAGTTAGGGATTCATTTAGAAAAAGAAGGAGCAGCGCTTCCACCATTCAATACAGAGTTCAATGCGGTGCTAGGATTTGTTTTGGCCGTGTTTAGGGAAGAAGGGGTGGTGGTTGATATATGGCGTTCCAGTTACAGAACAATTTACATAAAGACTTTTCCGCCTACAGAAACGATAGAACGAGAAAGAGAGAGAGAGCAAGATTTCGGTTTTATATCTTCTAATGGGTTTTGAGGATGATGGAGGATTTTCGGGGTGAAGTTTATTTATGACAGGTGCGAGGATGTTTTCAATTGTTTTATGGGCTAAGCGACTTCAATTTAAGTGGTGGAGGGGCTAAGAAGACCGACTGTAATTAATAAGACGAGGCGAAACTAGAGGAAGTTGATTGTGGGTGGCGAGGATAAATCCTTCACCAAGGTCATCAATTGTGTTCCTAGTTGAAAAATTGGTGATGGATTTCGTAAGGTAAGAAAGAGGTCTCTGTCTGACTTGGGAGTAGGGGCAATGGGAAAGAGATTTATGATATTCTCGTCAGTTGTGGCTGGAAATTAGTAATCCAGCCCACCATCACTCATCTTAAGATGCTGTGCTGCAGGAGTCTGTGGGTAGATAGGCTAAAGGTAGATCAATGAGTTTAAGCACGTGGTATAGACTAGTTTGTAGGGTAGATGATGCAGATTTCAATATAGCTTACCTGGTTCTATGCCCAGCTATGCATAGAAATCGAATATTCACGGATGCGGAGACTACCCTGGACAGGCTGTGTCGGAAGAACTCCTGTGAGAGATTAATAATACAAAGTGGAGGGCCTATCATACAAAGATGGGAAAGGGGCGACTGGCGGTACCAAACTAATGAAATTTTGCCTGACGGAAGACGTGCAGATAACGAGACATGCAGAAAGATGTACCTAATAAGCAACGAGACGATGTTGAGCATCGGGCAAGGCGTCAGGGAACGCGACAACACTACACTATGTGGGAGCTGGAGAGACAGCAAAGTTATGCAAGGCACAGGGCTCGATTCAGATCTTGCAGCATTGCGAGTTGGGATGGACTCTAGTGTCTTTGCTTTGTCTTTCCAGACCTTTCCTTATCGAAAACTTCCAGCACATGAAAAATATGTTAATCCCGACAATTATAAGACATAATAATTGGTTGCAATGCAAATGCTTTCTATAGAGTGCCGAGTTGAAAGGAACTGCAGAGGAATATAGTCCTAGTTTAGGGACAGAGTATATCTATTTAGCTCGTAGTGCACCAGCACTTAAACACACACTCATCTGCATCTATATCTGCAATACAACAAGTATTTTACTTGAAAAAATACTGCAAATCAAAAATCAACTTACCTCCGACCAGTTCTAAAGCTATTCTTGGATTACGCAATGAAAGTTGATACAACTTGAGTTTCAAGAATCACTAGACCTCAGAGCATACCTCTTTCCTATATCCTCTACTCATTTCCAATTTTCGTCATGCATTTGCACAACAGAGGCATACTCTTAGGCGCAAGTTAGTACATAAAGAAAAGTCAGAACCCACTCGGCCGCGTCATATGGAAAATGCAGCCATAGTACTCTATGCTAGCGGCTCTCAAACTTATTAAGCTGTGGAACCCTAAACAAGGCTCAAATATATTTCGGAACCCAACACGGAAAACAACACATTTCAAAATCAATTTTTTTATTTAAGATATTGTGCCAGGGCCTAGCTTCTCGCAACCACTCATGTTGTGTGCGTTATATTTTTCACACGAATGGAAGGGACCTACAGTTTTGTTAAGTTAGAAGTACGGTGATTTAAAAGAATGGTTTACTTCAATACAACTTTAATTTAGAACTTATAACCTTATTGGTGGACAGCAGATAACGAAGTGGTCTGTTAACCACGAGATAAAATTAACATGAGGTTTTTTTACTTATTCTAGCGGCAATTGAAATGTGATTACATAACAACTAAATAGAGTTGCCATTGCTTGTATGTACTTATAGGTACTATAAGAGTTGTTGATGCAACAGCTTCCCTCGCATCTAATTTAAGGAACCAATCTAACTTGCTTAGCGCAAGGACGTTCAGATCTTCTAGGTGTTACTATGTTTTCAACTGCCTTCTGTCGGATTGTGGGCCCTTGTTGGGGTGATGAAGAAGATTGAGGAACCAATGGGGGCGAAACCAAATCAATAGGTTCTACAGCAGCAGGACTCTCTAAAACCAAGGAGTTATTTGGGGAAAATGAGCATGGCGATTGTTAAGGTCTCCGTTCTATAATTTGAGTTGGAAGAGTGTTATAGAAAGAAAAAGAGTTACCATTGACTGTTCCAAAATCCATCTTTCGTGATATCTGGCTTTTTTCTCGAGTTCGTATTTGGTTTTGATGTCTCCTGCACTTGCCACTCTCTGACTGCACGAGGTACATCTTGTTACCCAGATTTCTCAGGATAACACCAGATATCCACTTCTTCTTATTGAGGTATTGACGAAGAAATACCAGTTGTTGAGGCGAGAATTTAGACCTATTCTCGCAGGGTTTCGTCTCGTTCCGCATGTCTGGAATCATGGCAGCTAGAATTGTTCGATGTATTCGGCCATGCAACTTTTCCGGTGGCGAAACTTCTGTACTGTATGGTGTCGAGCGATATGTCGCCAAAAATATGGACAAAGCGTCATCGTTCTGAGATGAGTCCTTCAATATTTTTGATAAAGACGTCTTGAAAGTGCGGACCATGCGTTCTGTGGCACCATTCGACTCCGGGTTAAAAGGAGCAGATGTTAGATGCTTTATCGAATTTCTTTTGCAAAACTCTCCAAATTCCTTGGACGAGAATTGCGGCCCATTGTCAAAAACTAAAGTCTTTGGTAAGCCCTCCAACGCAAAAATAGACTGTAACGCGTGTGTGGTTGCCAGTGCCGTAGTTGATGACATCTTTTTTACAAAGAGGACTTCGAATTGGAGTCGACTACTATTAGCCACATACTCTTATTAAATGGTCCCGCAAAGTCGATGTGCACCCGTTCCCAAACCTCCGCAGTGGTAGGCCAACTAGAATCCTCGTTTGGCGAACGACTAGCATTCAGCTGACAAGCATTGCACTGCCTTACAGCTTTGTGTATCTGCTCATCGATACTGGGCCACCAGCAATATCGTCTAGCAATCTGCTTCATCCTCGTCATGCCCCAGTGACCATGATGAATCATATGCAATACTCTTTCTTGCAAAGTTTTTGGTATTACTAGTCTACAGAAATTCTCGCTCTGAAAAAGAAGAACATCAGTACACACACACAAACAGAACTTTCTACGGAAAAACGGCAATTTGCTTTCAGAAAGAGGAAGAGAATTTGGCCAACCGTGCTGAACATACCACATGACCTTCTGTACCATTTCATCATGCTTTGACTCGGCAGCGATATCTGCCACGTTTACTGGAAAGTTCTCTAAGACATTGTCACTAAGATAAACCGTGTCCTCCTCTGACTTGTCGAACTCCTCGTCTGGTCCATGAGGCAATCGCGACAAACAATCAGCGTTCCCATGCGATTTCGTAGATATGTAACGAATGGTGTATGTGTAGCTCATTAACGTAATGGCCCATCTCTGCAACCGTTGAATGGTCATCACAGGTAGTTTTTTGTTAGGGCTGAAAATTGTGACCAAAGGCTGATGGTCCTTGATTAACTCGAACTGTCGACCGTAAAGATATTGGTGAAATTTCTTCACACCATAAATGATCGACAGCGCCTCTTTCTCTATCTGGCTATACCCTTTTTGCGCTTCAGTAAGCGTTTTGGAAGCAAACGCGACTGGGTTTTCCAAACCGTTAGGATAAGTTTGGGAAATCACCGCTCCAATGCCATGCGATGAGGCGTCCGTTGCTAGAGAAATAGGTAGATCATTTTGAAATTAAACCAACCGAGAAACATTCATGATTTTCTCTTTAAAATCATCAAACGATTTCTGCTGTTGTTGACCCCAAACGAAAGGTTCTTCTTTTGATCTGAGCTTATTCAGTGGTGCAGCCAACTGAGCGAAATTTAGTATAAATTGATTGTAATAATTTAACTTACCCAAAAAAGCTTCTAACTCCTTCAGATTTCTCGGTTTAGGTAAGTGGTTGATGGCCTTTACTCTCGTTTCCGATGGTCTCACTCCCTTTTCATCAATTATGTGCCCAAGGTACTCGATTTCGGATTCAGCGAATTTGCACTTTGCCAAACGACATTTTAGTCCGTGATCTTGGAAGCGTTGGTATAGCGTTTCTAGGTTTTTCAAATGTTTAGCATTGTTTCGACCTGACACGATGATGTCATCTAAATACGAGACACAAAAATTCAGATCTGCCGTCAGTTGCTCCATGTAGCGCTGAAAAATTCCTGTCGAACTAGCTGTCCCAAAAGGAAGTCGCTGGTATTGGAACAACCCAAGCTCCGTATTGATGATACACAAACGCTTTGACTCTTCATCAAGTGGGATTTGGAGGTATGCATCGGAAAGGTCCACTCTCGTAAACAAACGCCCACCTTGAAGCCCACAAAACAACTCCTGGATTCGGGGAACAGGATATCTATCAATTCCCAACTGAGAATTAATGGTGACCTTGAAATCACCACAAAGTCGAAGATCACCGTTCGGCTTTTTAACCACTACAATCGGGGCTGCCCACTGACTGGTCTCGACGGCTCGCAAAGTTCCCAAATTTGTCAAACGCTCAATTTCTTTTTTAACTGCATCTTTTTTGGGCAAAAGGGACTGGTCGGTACTTAAAATACCGTGGACAGTAGTCCAGTAGCGCCGCCCCTGCGAGCTGATTCCGAGATCCATCCGACAATTGCAAAACTTTCTCCTCCTTTGGATACTTAACCGCAAACTTGAAAGCTTCGAACCAATCAAGACCCATGATATTGGAAGCACAGATATTGTCAACTACCAGTAATGACAGCTGTCGCCGCTCAACACGCCACTGCACAGTTACAACTGCTTCACCTTGTATAGGAACTGACACGTTGCCATACGCCTTAAGAGTGCGCGACGTAGGGTGTAACTTTGGGTTACTAAGCACTCGATAGCCTTCAAGCCCAATTAGTGATGATGTTGCTCCTGTGTCCACTTGAAAAGTCATTGGAGTCTGGTTAACCTCTAACCTTACAAACATTTTGCGTCCTCTACGTTCCATTTCCCAAGTTGACGAAACTTCATCTATAAATGAAGGCAGTGTACCCCCCTCAAGTCCTGTAAGATCTGAAGCCCGTTCCACCAACTGATGAATGCAAAATGCTGATTCTTTGTTCCGACTTCCATTGCTAATTTTGTTGTCCATTGCTCATTATGCAATACATCAAAAAGGTTTGCAGATGAAGACATATGTTTGTCCAGTTGGAAAACTTTCAACTTATCACGAAGTTGAAATAATCTAAATAAAGCTTTTCCTCTGGAAAGCCATCTTATTTCCGTGTGCCGAAGAAGTGATTCGTACTGACTTCCCATATCTCTGCACACTTTTTTGAACAATCTCGATTGGAGAGGACGACTTTTTACGAAATTTCCAATCTTCACAGATTCATCAAGAAGTTTTTTCAAATCAGTTGGCATTCTTCTTACCACAAGTGCATAACGATGCAAAATACAATGACTGCTGATACTTCCTGGCGCAATGTTTTTAATTTTTGACACGACCCTTTCCTACCACGACCTTTCCTAACATTACTGCGACTCCGTCGCTACATATATCAATACATTTTTCCCAACTAATGCTGTGTTTATTTATAAAACAATTTATGGCCTTGAATTTTCCAAAGGTGTGCAGATGAGCAAATCTTCTAGAATAGATGTATCGAAGGTATACCTCACGAGTAGAAGAAGTATTGAAAAGCCGGCAACATCCGTGCTTTCATCGAGTTGCATTGCAAACATATCACAAGCATTCAATCTGCGAACGAGTTCATCTTCAATGTGGTCAGACATTTTGCTTGTAATTTTCTTTGGAAACTGGATGTTGCTGTACCATTTTTGTTTGCTTTTTTTTTTAATTAAGGGTAGCTCACACTTCAATAAAAAGAAAATATAAACGTCAAACATTTTTTGCGCAAAAATGTTGTAATTGCATACTTACAAAAATTATTTTTGTGTTTTACTATTCTTAATTCAAGAAAGTCGCGGAACCCTGAAAACTCTTCCGCGGAACCCTAGGGTTAAACACAGTTTAAGAACCGAGGCTCTATGCCATAGTAGTTCAGAGAATAAAAACCGAACCAGGATGGAGTAAAATAGAAGCGAACTTAATGGCGACGAAAAAATTATTTTTGAAGGCCTAGTAAGTTCGTACACTTCCTAAAACTGTGATTAGTTACTTCAGTGCAGATGGGATAAGAAGCCAGATAAATCTCAGACAGAACCTTCAAATAGAGTAACAATGTTTACAGGACATGGTTGCTTTAGGTGCAACTTGAAGAAGACAGATCAAGTTTCCTGTATGGACATTATGTAAATGTCATCCATTGGCTAGAAGAAGAAAGAGGAAAGGGCCATAAAGGAACTCCAGGTCATTCCAAATATATATATAAGTATGTGTGTAACAGGTACCAGTGACAGATTCTAGCAGGTGTTGAGTAAGTGCACATGGATTCCCTACAGCCATTTCAAGGAACACCTGCCTCCAATAGCTTCACTGAGTATTCATTCCCACAAAATTCACAGCAATAGTATGAGTGCCAATCGTGTGTCAAACAAAATTAAGTTTTCTGTCAAATTACCCTATGAGCACCGAAACACGTTTGAGCGTTCCTAACCGGCGCAGTATCCTCCGGGCGCCAGGTCAACCGCCTCGAGTCAATTCGGCGGTTATTCAATTTCAACACGACCGAAACGACTACATTGTCAGAGTCTACGGCTGGGCAATAGGATTCATAAGTCTATCAGCCTTCCAATGGATATCTATCATACAAGAGTGAGTATAGCAATGGTTCAGCCTGTGTCCCGTGAGTCAATAAATCAACACTCTTTTAGTCACGTTCTTAAGGCCTACTTCATTCGTAATTCGTACATCTCATTTCTTGCGGCCTTCAGTACGTTGATCCTGCTAACGTTCTTCGCCTTATTCAATGAATTACGCTACAATCCGTCTGTCAATTGGATCTTTGCTGTCTGTGTTGTTGAATGCGCGACATTTGGCCTATTGCAGACTGTGCTATACAGTGAGCTGCTTAATCTGGCGCTATGCTTTATGGTGACAGCAGTTATTAACTTTGCTTTTAGCATAATTGCCATTTTAATTCCGGTAAGTAATTGAAGTTTTGTATCTAGATACAATATCTTCTTGGATTTTCAGCTAGATATAACCGAGTACATTGTGCCATTGCTAGTGGCAAGTTTTGTGGTCTACTTACTAATGACGTTTGCCCTGCTCGTTGTGATCACCGCAGGCGTATACATTCCACGTTGGTTTTTCTCCTCGGTGATTATGGTGCTGCTGGTAGTGGTGAGTGGCTGAAGGTATGTTGTGAAATCAATATATAATCCTATAGATTTGTTCTTTTTTAGTATAACATGTACAATGCTCAGCTAATTTCTGGAACAAGGACTGGAGTGCTACGGTGGAGGGACTACATATTGCCAGCCTTGATGGTATACTTTACTTTCACTGTGATGTTTGTTTTGTTAGCATCTTCGGTAGTGCGGGAGTCTACATTAAGCTTTGATGATGAATCTAAATTTGAAAAAGATTTGCCTTTCTTAAATTAAAAAAAAAAAGAAAAAGTGAATCATTTGTTTCCTTTTTTTTTGTGGTTTAGTTTGACTTACACTGAAGCCTCTGGTGACCTAGCCAAAGTAAGGCACCTTTTAATTTCAGGTTAGGTCTTGAGTAATAGTAAGATTGGAAAACTACTGACTACTCTAAATAAGGTTTTAACCAGCAGAGCAGAACTAAAGCTTGATTCACCTTCGGGTAGTAATACTCGAGCGATTTCAGACCACATGTAGCAAATTTCACGCCAGTGGCAACATTTCAGTACTATCGTGGTAAATAAATAAAAATTCGAGACGTCAGAATTTTGTGAATCAACTAAAGTCTGACGTTTAGATAGTGTGTCAATTGGTGGTTGTATTTTTGAAAGTAGATAATTACATTTTGACATTTACTTTCGTGGTCAATATGAATAACTTTACTGAAAGATTATTTCTTACTCTTTCACGTTCGCCGTTGTGTGTAATGTTATCCATTAACTAGCCCTCAAAGCCGTAAAAAAATACGAGTCGTCGGATTTTAGCCAGTGATTTAAAATGTATATATCACGCTAGTGTCAAATTTTAGCGACTGGCTAAAATGGGACTATTAACTGATAGACGGACTTAATGTCAGATTTTAGGTAATTCACTTAACTTGTGTAATATAATATATTGTGTGTGCTGTCTTCTTCTACAGTTGAACCTTCTTCTATTTTAAAATGTTTTCATATGTTTTTTTAATTAGTTCATATGAAATGGAAGCAAACTTACCTTACAAATGGTAGTTTGGAACACACCTTCAAAGAGTTCAGCATGTCATAGATAAGAGTTAGCAACAAAAGAAGAAAGCAAAAAGCTGTCAAAGAATATTCTGAAACGCTAAATTAGGTTTTTTTGTACATATTTACATTTTTAATGGCCCGATAATCCTTCATGAGGGTCGCGGGGGTGGGATGGTCAGATGAACTCTCCATCCTTCTCGATCCTCCTCCATCGACTTTAACTCATCAGGCGGAATCCCCAGATGGCTACAGGAGAAATGTCAGACTTAATCAAACCATTATCAAACTTAATGACATGACGATCATGACACGTCTTGGAAGCCAGTTCGGCGACATATGCACTACGTGACCGAACCATCAAAGCGTCGATAGTTCAGTTGGGAGAAGTAGTTGCTTAACATTGAGCGTCTCGCTTACTGGATCCCTACCAGTTATTCCCGCAACTCAGTGAAGGAACCTTGTTTCAACAGCTTGTATCCAGGACATTATTCTTTCGTTCACTACCCAAATTTCATGAGAGATTTGGAACATATACCGAGTTAAAACCGGTAATTTACCTTGAACACAAATTTCGGTCTTTCTTATAACAGAATGATCAAGCTATCTCAAAATTTATCCAGCCTGACCAATACTGCAAGATAACTCGGCATTGCTCTTTCAATCTTCTTCTTCCTCTTTCTATTTCGGCAAGGTTATGATCCGAAAATAAGGGATCATAATCCTCCCACTTCACCGCATTACTACTGATCCGCCTGTAGGGTTCGCCTATTAGATCTCAGAAAATATCGGCAGGCCTGCCGATTTTGGATCACTCAGATACTAAAGCCAATGAAATGCCGATGTCGTGGCATTTGTGTGATCCAGGCGTTTATAAGCCTGCCTCTCCTGCCTCGCGATGTCTTTGGAACGTTGATTCATATTGAGTTATTAACAGGGTTCAATCTTCTTTGTACGTGGTAATACCAGCTGAGCCGGTCGCGCTCTACCTTTCGTACGATGGTTTCCTTGACGTGAACACTTTCACGGATCTTCGAACTTCTTATTCGATTAAGCTTTATCACTCCTGCTGTCATGCGAAGCATCTTCATCTCAGCTGCCGTTAATTAACTCTCATACCTTTTGTACATCGTCCAACATTTTGAACCATATGTGAGCTCTGTACGCACAACTGCGGTGTAGAGCCTTCCTTTCAACTTGGGCCACTTTTTTCGGTCACAGAAGATAGTGGAGTTTTTTTCGCCACTTCATCAACCTCACGCTTACGCGATGATTGATGTCGTCATCACAGGTTGCTCTGCTATTGATCATAGATCCCAGACATTTGAACTTTTCGCACTTGGGAAGCATTGTTCCATTCAAATAAGCCGGGCAGCACAAGTACTCTGTCTTTTTTGAACTAATGCGATACCCATTTCCCGCCACAACGTCCACCCACACATCAAGTGCTCGTTGCAGGGATGTAGGATCCTCACTTATGATGGCTCCATCGTCAGCAAAGAATAACTGATGTACCTTGGGGTCCATCACTTTACCTTCAAGCAGATAATCAAGGACTTAGAACGCTTCCCTGGTGCACCCCGACTTTGATTGGGAACTCTTCGGTTACTCTAGCGGGGCATCTTACTCTTGTCTTTGCTCCCTCGTATATGTCCATGATTATCTGTACATAGGTTTCTGGAACCCCTCGATGTCTTAGCGCCACCCATATCAGATCTCGTGGTTGTCTGTCGAATGCCTATTTAAAGTCAACCAATACAATATGCAAATCCCTTAAGGAATCACGATGTTTTTCCATTATGATCCTTATACTTTGAATTGCATTTGTGGTTGATTTACCCGCATCAAACCCGCACTGATCATCAGATAGCCGTATTATTTTTCGCAGGCGGCCACTTTATACCTACTCAACGATCTTCATGATGTGTGAGCTTGATCGAACGGTAGTTATCACAGTTTCGCGTATCACCCTTCCCTTTGTATAGAAAGTATTGAATTCAGAGAGTATCTCGTCTGGCCCAATTGCTTTTTGTTTTTTGTAGTATTTGACCGCCTCACTTACTTCTTCGACTGTAATGTCGGGTATTTATTCACAGTTAGGGGTGGCTCTTGGGGAGTATAGCCGGGAAATTGTTCATTCAAAAGTTCTTCACAATACTGCCGCCACCTCTGCAGAGTTTTGTCGTCATCCACAAGAAGCTGGCCATGAGCATTGTTAATGAACTTTGACGAACGAATCTCCTGAGCATGCCTCTTTCTTTGGGCGGCTAGATGGCCGCGCTCCTGTTCATATTGTGTCGTCGCAGCTCCTGGATAGCTTGGCTTGCATCAGCAACCGGGGAAGATATTTTCTCCAGCTCCCGATACAGGCCCTCTGTACTCTTTGCATTGCTTTTTCTATAACTCGTGAATAACATATCATAGATAAGATTTTATTTGAGAACAAAAGTATTCATTACACTGTATACATATTACTAATCGATTAGCATCGCTTTGTCGTCTTCCTAATTAACAACTAACTTTAAATTTATGCAGATAATTGTTTCCGTATATTAAATTCAATACTAAAATAAAATAAAATAGAACGAGATTAATTTGGTTAAATATTAAGAATTTGCGTTCAGAATCTTTTCTCGGTATAGTAACGCAATCTTGCAATATTTGGTTAATTTTCATACGTTGATTTAATTAAGAACTCTTTCCTAAATCCTATGCTCATCACGAAAATAATTATTTTGCTGCAAATTGTGGCATAGTCGGCTGCGGATTATTCTATGCTGCGACTCTAACGCTTCCTCTACAAATCCTGCTCTGGCTTGCTCATCCCCGCCTGCAATGAGCTGGTAGAGTTTGGCCTTCCAGCTTACAATATTTTCGAGATTTTACTTTACCCCACATACAGTAGCTAGCTCCATGCATTCTTTGTACCATCTCGTTTTTTGCCGAATAGAGTGTAGAGCTACTTTTTTTGGTAGACGATAACCTGGCATGTTTAGAACTTTGAGCACGTAATCAACCTAGAGTGTTAGAGTTTTCACGAAAAGCGGTGATATTCCTGTTTCCAACATGAACATATAATTTGGCGTGTTACGAACTTTTTTAAGATAGTACCGAAGTAGCTTCTCCACTGTCTCATAGTGCCTGTATCCCCCAACTTGTGCGGCGAGTATTTAAAAGAGTTGATTCCAATACAGCTTCAAATACTTTATATTTGCTACTATGAGCATTATTTTTGTTCTTGAAGCATTTCCTCCAGACCTCATTGATGATTGTTGACTTCATTAATTTGTATTTAAAATGTCTCTCCATATTAAGATTACTGGTAAGATACACTCCGAGGTACTTATACTCCTTTACTACTGCGGTCGTTTCTCCATTAAAGTGCAATTTTTCGTTTGAACAGGTTCTGCCTCCTTCGCTTTTAAATATCATTATTTGCGACTTATTCATATTAACCACCAGATTCAACATTTTCCAGTAGTCATAGAGACGATTGATCATAAGCTGCATCGATTCGGGCGAGTAGACCAGCAGAACTATATCGTCCGCCAACATAAGGCAGCAGACCCGCATACTCTACACATCGAGGAAGAAATTCGACTTTATCTTCAATGAAGAGAGCAAATTAACTCTGGCTCAAATCACATCCTTGCTTCAATCAAGACGGCGATTGTAACCATTCGAATAAGGGTGTGGTTATGTAGCAAGCAAGTAATACTTGCGTCAGCAAGCGCGAGTTCGCGCTTTAAAATTAAATTAATTTTGTTAGGGCATTGTGGTTATGTAACATAATTTTACAAGCACAAGCAAGCGCGAGCTCTCAGTAGCTCGCGCTTTTAAATTTTCTGCAGTGAACTCAATTTCATTTGCAAGCGCGAGCTTAGTCGAAAAGTGCTTCCAACCGAGAATGGACTGTGCAAAATGAATAAGTGAAGTGCAGAAACGGCGTTGTCTGTGGGACATGCGAACAAAAGAATGCGGTAATAGGAAGGACTCATTCGGTAATGTTAGAAAAACCGATCTCCATCTTCCTTAAGCATTTTGTGCAAGTGGTGATCTTCACCTAATTGAGACTGTAATTCGATGGATACGCTGTTTTTTTCTTTTTAAAAAAGTGTATCTCAACCATGCACTTTCTGTCAATAAAATTCCTTTGTCTAAAAATAGCGACATGTTGTGCACTTCACTGAAACCAAACAGAAACTGAAGCGTTAACTAGCTAAATTTTAATCGACCAGCTTAAAAGCTCAAGAGCAAGCGCGAGCTCGCGCTAGTATTACTCGCTTGCTACATAACCACCGCTTAAGTCCTCGTCATTCCATACAGCAGCTTTGGTATCAGCATATAAGTTTTGTAGAGTCCAACCAAATGTATGTGATACATATACCCATGAAGTAGAGCTTGTAGAGCGATGCGTTTTATTTATTTATTTATTTATTCAAGCTTAATGCAAGCGATCCTAATGCTAAACTTAAAACTAACAAAATGGGAACTTAACCTAACTTTTTTATATTTTTTTTTATTTTGCTAGGCCCAAGAGCCCAACACAATTATACTAGACTTAAACTTAAGCTTAAAAATTATCTGGAGGAATTATGGGAATGAAGCGCGTTTCTTAAGGAGGCTCTGCTAATGTGAAAGTCGAAATGCGATTAGCTCCACGAAGCATTCTGGACATTGGTTCATGATATCCATAATTGGTTCGGTGAGGAGAAAAACGAAAGAGACGTGAGGATCTGAGGTTACGTGGATTGGTGTTGAAATAGATTAAATGTAGCAGCGCGGGGGAATCAATGTTACTAACTAATAACTGATAAATAAAAAAAATGTCAGCAACTTCCCGACGTTAACCGAGGACTGTAAATTGATTAGTTTCAAACGGTCCGCGTAAGGGGGTAAATTCTAACCATCAGCCCAAGGAAGACCTCGTAAGGCAAAGCGAATGAACCTACGCTAGACTGCTTCGATTCGCAAGATATGGATTTCATAGTAAGGTGACCATACCTGGCAAGCATACTCAAAGAGGGGTATGACGCATGTGATGTATAATTATTTTGTAACGTAAGAGTTTGAGAATTCCTTGGACCATCGTTTAACGAAACCGAACGCAGAATAAGCTCTGTTGATAATGCTATCAATATCGGAATGAAAGTTGAGTTCCCTATCACAGATAACACCCAAATCGCGCAGTGAAGAGGCAGAGAGAATAGGCTCACCGCAAATAGAGTAGACTCTAGCGAATGGTCGGATGCGCTTACGGGAATATGTAATATCTTGGCACTTGCTGACGTTCAGCTCTAAAAAATTGCTACGGCACCAGACTGAAAATCGGCTCAAATCATCTTGCAGAGAGAGAAAGTCGGCAGGGGATGATATAGGTCTAAATATTTTCATATCATCAGCGTATGTAGAATGATAGGAATCGTTGAGGATACAGTCGACATCGTTTATTGTCAAAATGACGATCATTGGGCCAAGGTGGCTGCCTTGAGGGACTCCCGATGTGGCTTTACAAGGATCTGAGATTGAAGACCTGAACAGGACTTTATACTGGCGTTTTTTCAAGTAAGATTTGATCCATGAAGTAAACTCGGATTGAAAACCAAGAGCTTTAAGTTTGAAGAGAATGATTGCATGCGAAATAGTAAGGGAAGTAAGGGAAAGAAAAGTATAGTAAGGGGTTGGACTAAATAATTCGCGCGTTTTTTCAGAACTATAGCGGGCAGGCCATCAGCGCCGGGGGAGTATTCGTCCTTAAGTTTGCTAATCTTATCTAATAGCTACGCCGGGGTTATAACAATTGTGACTAAGGAGGTTTGGGGACGGTTGTCTAAGTAGCGGAAGTAGCTATGAACAAGTTGAGTAATATTATCTGTAAATGATTGGCTGAAAAAATGAGCAAACAGGTTTGCGATTGTGATGGAGTCTGCCGAAGATTTATCAGCGAGTTTCAAAGTAGATAGATAGCTATCGGATTTCCGTTTGGCATTAATGAGTGGTAGAAACGTTTGGGGTCACTGATTAGCGTGGTTTGCATTCTGTCAAATTTCATATAAAGATATTCACAGAGTTCAGAGAATTGGGAGTGGATGTGCTGGTAATGAGAAAATTCAGAGTCAGATTGAGATTTGAGGAATGCTTGCCAAATGTTGTTCCTTTTGTTACGAAGCGAGGGTACCTCCAGTCTACTGTGTCGACGGCAGCCTTATAATCCACAAAAAATGGATTTAGTTTCATTTTCTCCAGTAGAAATGACTCTACAACACTCTTTAGGACAAACACATGATCAATAATGGAATAACCTACCCCAGTAGCTTATTTGCGTGTAACTCGACTGTGCAATACCGCCGTAATGATTTTGTACAATGCATTCAGAAATGAAATACATACCTCGGTAGTTTGCTGGGTCCATCTTACAACCTGCTTTATATGGTAGATTGGAAAGAAAAGCGCTTCCTCAAACTGGTATGGTACTGTTCCATTATCCATGATGTTGTTGAACAGGTAGATCGGTCTTATGTTAAGCTCTTTGGTGCCATACTTGTAAAATTCGGAGTGGACCCCACCCGATCCTGCTGCTTTTCCATTTTTCAGTCTACTTAGTGCCTCAACAACATTCTGAAGAGTTATAGGTTTGCCCAAAATATCATTCTAGAAGTCAGGTGCAGCGTATTGGAAGCTAAACTTATTGGGCAACAGGTTCCATAACATATGAAAATGTGCTTAGAGCGTGTTCGAACACAGCTCCCTTTGCATCATGTATTGTATTTTCTACCATTTAACCTCCTGGCCAATTTCCAAAATTCTGAAGAGTTACTATTGTATATTGCACCAATCTTCGAGCCTCCAGTTCAGATTGAGTTTTCTTTTTTTCTTTGCAAAGGGTCTTAAGCTATTAGTTTTAAGATACATATTTTTGATTTACCATCGTTGAGAGTCGGAGATTTGAATCAAGCGAAGGATAGCTGGCTCGCCTTATTACACTCCTTATCAATCCTCCTGCAGTTATTGGTTTGATTCAAATGTTTAATTGTACTGAATAAGACCCCGAGGTACCTAAGCTTATTCATCTTCTTCAGTGGGACTCCACTAACATGCAAAGTGCACTGAATGTGCATTCTGGAAACTACTATTACTTCCGATTTGGTCACTTTTACCTTCATTCCAATTTCAAGTGCTCACTGAAGTTCGGTTTGGGAATACCCAAAAATGACCAAATCATTCGCAAAGAGCAGATGAGTAATCCTTAAGTCTCCGAATTTGAAACATTCTCCACCACGGCTGGACTGTAATATCGAGCCCATATGTACTATGAAGAGGAGAGATGACAAAACATACCCTTGCCGGAGTACAACAGCTTCTGCAGTTTGTATATAAAGACTGAAATGCCCTAAACAGGGAACCGTCAATCCCATACTCCTCCAGAACACTTGATGAACCCTATCATATCTTTTTTCCAAATCTACAAAACAGGTGTACACAGGCTTAACATACTCCCTGGCCTTCACAAGAACCATTCTAGTTCGCTGTGCTTCTACCTCAATCACAGCTCTGGAACGCGTTTCTAACTTAAACGATAAGGACTTACCGTTTCCTTTTATTCGTTTTAATTGGTTAAATGAATTTAGTTGCGAATCTTATCAAAATTCCTTGCAGTTGTAATTTCCGTTATATTTTTGGTACGATAGTAAGTTTCGAAATTTAGTTCACAAAATGTTTCACCTCGGCTTGGTGGAAACTATTCAACCCACCAACCGCCAATATGTTATTGGTGTGTGTATCAAATATTCGGTTCATGCATTTAATAAACTACAGCACAGGCTGCCAAACTGTTTTATAGCAACGAAATTCAGTGGTATATGGAAACCAAATTTAGAATATGTGCACACCATTTGAGTTAAAGCGGAGGCACCACCACGTGCGTCTCTGTCGTCATGTAGTGTGACCAGAGCTCAATGTTTTGGTTTCTTATAACTTTTCTATTGTTCTTATTATTTTAGTAAGAAGAATGATTTGAAATGAATTCATAGGTTTACACGGTTTTGAACCCAAGCAGCCAAAAGATGTTTTCAGGGATATTTTCAGCGAATCTGCAGTCCGTTTTTCGACATCAGGTCAAGCTTTTGAGATAAATGATTGAGCCATTTTTAACAATTCTCAACCGAAAATTGTTATTTTATTTTCAAAAATGCTAAAAACCAGTAATGGCGTATAATGGAAATGAGACGCTTGTATTGTTTTGGGCCCGTTTCACGTATAAGAGATCAGCAATAGTCCTCCTTTACCCCAAGAACTTTGGTAGTATCTCATAATTCTCCGTAAATCCTGGTGTAGCCGCTCTCCTCGCTCGTCGCTCGTATAGCCCAAGTTGTCAGAGAAGAAATCCAGATGGGAATGTCGAAAACGGATTTTCAATAACATTCGAACGCGCATTTTACGGTCATTTTTCACAAGATCCCCTATAATTTGCTTGTACTTTTTCTTTTACCGAGGAAGAACGACTCTCTTAGATGATGCCCATGCCATTAATGTCCATTGCTACAAGGGCGATGCCAGCGATTCTGTGTTTTATTTTGAGAGATGCATGCCTCGGTCCAACTAAGTGTTTTTCGACTATCACGACTTCGCTGTCATTGCTCATACTTACATCAGAACTTTCTACGGTTCAGGTGCCTGTACTAGGGAAAACGGACACTCGAACATCTTTGGAACGTAATACCGGCTCCTACGCCGATGAAACGTCTGGATGTTTTAAGCTCTTATAATTTTTAAAACTTATACCGACCAACTTCGTCAAGCAAATTAAAAATCGTCGATGTGGTTTTGCGGTTCTATCCAATGCATTGGCGATGAAAATGGAAAATAAATTTGGTCCTCCATCGACCATTTGTAGAGCTTGGTTCGACCCGCGTTGAAAATAATTTCAGTACTCATTGCTCCTCCATACGTTTTGAATATAATTGGATGGAACAATGTTTTGATGCGATCAGTTGTCGGCCGCTGTAAAAACGCAATGCTACCAACATATTTAATTTCTATCGCCCGAGAAGAAGTAATTAAAGGACTCAATAACCTGAAGGACGGCAAGGCCACAGGTTCTGATAAGGTACCAGTTGAATTCTATAAGTATGGGACCAATTTATTTATAGATAAGCTCGTTATGTTATTTAATAATGTGTTGGAGCAAGAAATGATCCCGCAACAATTTAAACAAGCTTTAATATACCCTTTGTACAAAAAAGGCTGCCCAGCTGACCCGGCAAAATATCGAGGCATCTCCTTTTTGAATGGCTCTTATAAAGCATTTACTCCAGTCCTTCAAAGACGGCTGACGGCATGGATTGACACCAACAACCTTCTAAAGGAGTACCAGGCCGGATTCAGGCCTGAATATTCTACCATCGACCATATATTCGTCATGAGAAGTATAGCAGAATCGTACATCTTGCAGGGCAAAAAACTCTATACGTTTTTCGTAGACTTCAAGGCAGCTTTTGACACCGTGGATAGAAATGCTTTGTTCTACAAGCTTTATAACAATGGAATGTCGCGAAAATTTGGAAGAGTTTTGGAAAAGCTTTACGCAGATACTCGGGTAGCGGTATGGGATGGAGAAGCGAATTCCGAGTGGTTCCAAGCAAAATCAGGAGTCAGACAAGGATGTGCGCTCAGCCCTTGCCTATTTGCGCTATTTATTGACGATCTTACCGATTGCTTGCCAGGAGGTGTACACTTTTCTGGATCATGCATAAAGGCCCTGATGTTTGCTGACGACATAGTTCTGCTTGCAAATTCACCAGAATCTCTCCAGCTTATGATTAATCGTTTATATGAAAACTGTTGTTTATGGAGCCTTGTAGTTAACTTGGATAAATCGAAAATTATGATTTTCAAGAAGGGTGGAGGCAGAATGCAGTTGAACGAAAAATGGAAATTTAATGGTGCAGAAGTGAAGGTGGTGACTGAATACAAATACCTGGGGGTGTTACTGACAAAAAACCTTAGTATGGATAACCATCTTAAGGTAAAGTTAACTCAGGCGAAAACTGCCATAAATACAGCATGGAGTAGATGTCTTGGTAATAAATTCGTAGCTCAGAGCAGTAAGTATAAAATATTTGAGGCAGTCTCCGAATCTATTTTATTTTATGCGGCCCAAGCTTGGGGGTGCAAGTATTTCGATACCGTTGAAAAGTTACTAAGGTACTATATTAAGCGTGCATTTCGTCTTCCACCTAACACGCCTAATTACATCCTTATGCTGGAAACAGGACTGTCCCCACTCTTCATAAAGACACTGAAATTGCAGATAGATTATGTAATCAAAGTTATGAACATGCCCAACTCCCGCCTGCCGAAAATAGCGGCTCTAAGAGCAATACATACCAAGCGGAGCTGGTATGCAGAATGGTTGGATTTAGCAGATAGCTGTGGTATGGAAATAAATCTAGATGTCGATAACTCTACGAACTGGAAGCCGATACTCTATGATCTCATCGCGAAAGTTGATGCTAAATTTGTGGTTATGTATACAGGAGAAGCTACGAGTTCGGTCCATCGATCCATCTACAGCCAACTGAACCATCACCTAAATGAGAGAAATTATTTTAAAGATGCTTATGAAGTAGAGAAGATATCGATGATGCTAAAGCTAAGAGCAGAACTCTTGAAATTGAACTACATCTCACATAGGGAGGATTTACCATTACTCTGCAGTATTTGCAATCTAGCCGAAAGAGAAGACGTGCTCCATTTTGTTGGCAAATGTCCAATTCTCCGAGAGATTAGAAGAAACAACCTTGGAAGTGATTTTCTAGCGGAAGAAGCAGTAATAGACTTACTTAATGAATTAAACGTTGAGAAACTATTCCAATATTGTAAATTAGCACTTGCTTATCGAGAAAGAATATTGAATGAACATTTTTAAAGATCAACGTCTAGAGATATAAAAAAAAAATTGTATTTAATAATTTGTAAATTTTAATTGTCAATCAGGCAGACGGCAATGCCATGCATTTATTGATTGTATCTTAAATACAAGATTGTAATTTTTATAAACGACATAAATAAAATCAAATCTAAAAAAAAAATCGAATCTATTTAATTTCAAATATATGACTTGGTGGCGGGAAATGGACGACGGATTAAAATATAAAATAAATAAGCACATTATACGTAGATACGTTTGGGAAGTGTATTTCCTTGCTTACTTATGAGCTCACATGTATAGCAATGTATACATACATTTTGACGCAAGCGATAACGATGGCGTTTGATATTTTTCCTTTTGTAGCTAAAATACATATATAGTTATTATTGTGGACTACGCAGACAAAGTCGTGGGTACTACGCAATTAAGATGATGAAACTGTAACCGATATACATTAATCCCCAAAAGCTTTAAAGCACTCGGTTTTTAAATTTTAGCTTACTAGCTTCTTATGGAAATCTGAAACGAATCTTCATTCCTTACAGCCGACAATAGATGGCGTTGTCTTTTCCCATTTTGAATTAAAACCCAAAACCATTTAACTATTTACTGAAAACATTTATTTAGACATATGCATATATATTACTTCATTAAAGTTACATAAAAAGACTAAATTAATACAGATCCATCAAGAAATTGGCTTAAAAAAAACAAAAAAAAAAAACTTATTACAAATGCACAGACCTAGATGGAACGCTTATCCCTATCCAGCAAAAACGACGAAACAAAAAACAAACAGAAAATTACGAACTACGAATGCTAATGAATTGAACTAACAAGCGTTACCGTAGATGAATTATTTATTTTTCTTTTCTTTTTTTTCATAAATTACAAAACTCTACAAACAAGTTAACATAACCTAACGACTAATATGGCTTAGGCTCTAGTCTATAAGTAAGCTGCATCTTATACTCTGTGTTACTTGCTAAAATTTTCAATCTGCTGCAGGACCCAACTCCGTGACGCTGCACTGGACATGTGTGGCGGACCCATGATGACAGCCGGATTGGAGATGCCGGTTGGAAATTTTGAAGGCAGGGATGGATGTTGGCCGGTTTTACGTGGCGGCGGCAGTGGTGGAGGGCTATTCGGAGAGTAATCATCACCAGCGGAGGAGTCACCGAATTCATGACGTTTTTCGTTGTCATCGCTGTAGATCGCCGAATCGCGGAAATCATTTTCAAGACAGGCCTCCACATCGTCTTCATACTCAAAGTTGGTTGACAGTTCCATCTTTCGTCTCGATGAATCACAAACGCTATCGCTGGATGAGGTCAGAGAGAACACCGAGTCGCGTTGAAGGTTCAACGAAGCCACAGAGTTGTTCATGGAACCATTGGCGAACAGGGTCTTTGGATCAGCATAGTCCACATGAGCCATACGCTCACCTACCGCTTCGCTACCCTGCCGATGGATTATGCTTTGCCGGCACATTTCAGTCACGTCGGAGACTCGTCTCTCGGGAGCCTTGTTGGTCTTGCCGAAACCCAATGATACCGTGTCGACACTCTTTCGAATTCGCGGTACCAGCGAGTTTTCAGAGCCTGACACGTTCTCGGCCTTAGAGCTACTGAGCAATCGTTTAACCAAATTCTTTGGAACTGGGCGAGCATAGATGGCTTCTGTTTGGGATATGTTGCCGATGGATGAGGTGGGCGTGGTTGGAACCCCACAAGCCACGGACGTCGAGATGGTTTCGTAGTTGATTTTGGAATCACTGCTGCGTAGCTGAGCCCCGCTTGAGATTCCCTCGACCAAGTCATTGCCGATTTTTTGCAAATTTCCCGAGGCAGAATATACCAGGGTGACGTAGTCAGACTCAGGTCTATTGGTCGGGCTTGACTTCTTATCCCGCGGCTTATAATACTGTTGGGACTTGGAACGATTGAGAATCGGTGAAAATTTATATGGAACATGAACATTGCGCAAAAGGGACTCATAAATTGGTTCATTGGGCACGACATCTGTCCTGTGCTTCTGATGCTCCTCTGCTTCTAGCGGTGGAGGTGAGTGTGAAGGTGGGCGAGGCGGGACTTCTTCTTTAGTGACCACTGCCTCTGGGCTATTCAAATTCGAACTATTGTCGACAGACTTCTTTTTCTGTGGCTTCTTGTACATCCTTTCGAACTCCTTGGTATTCTTCAACAAGTCGAGGATTATCTGGGCATCCTCCTTCGTTGTAGGCTCGTTTGGAGTCTCAACTTCTTCTTCCTCTTTATTCTCATCAGGCAGAGCCTCTTCTGCCCTCTCAACTTCACTTAAATTCTCCGTAGACTCCGTGATCTTAAGCACGGTCTCCTCAAACTCATTCAGGTCCATGTAGAACTTTGATGTCTCCTTCTTGGAGCGATTCTTCTTAAGCGTGGCAATCCTCTTAGGCATTGTCTTTGTATTGTACATTTTGACTTCCACCGACTTGGTAGACTTGGATTTTCGTGCGTCTAGATTCCCCTTTATTGAAATTCGATCCTCATCCATTTCAGCAGCAAGGACACTTATCCTTGGCACTGACTTGCTACGCTCCTTGTTGAACTTGCTCAAGGCTGGATGGATGAAGGATGACTTCCGATTTATGCAATGGCAGTCAGGGGCTTTGTTGCAGCACTCGGCATCTTCTTGTGGACTTTGATTGGTGGAACCCAGTTTAGGCAGTGATGGCATCATATTATCATCCATGCTGTGATTGCGGGACAGTGGGCGATGATTTATGATGGAATTGGAATCGTTGAAGCCTTCAAATGACGTCGAGTTGGTAACTGAGGTCTTACGTTTGATTTTGGACCGATTGCGAATTTCACTGCGACGGTATTCGTTACGTCGCTCCAAGTAGATGGGCTTAGAGTTGTTCATTGACCATTTCCATTTGTTTGTATCCGGGGTTCGATCTGGAATGAGAAAAGGTTGACGAATTTGATAAGTGACGGGGGAATTTTGGCAGGTGTCAAAAATGCGGAGCGAAAAGCCGATATGTGGTGCATCTGAGACGAAAACAATGATGGTGCAAGAACTAAGTTAAATGATACGTTTTTTTTTTTTTTTAAATAAAATTTAAAACAAAACTGTGTTCTTTAACAAAAGAAATAGTGCCCTAGCAACAGCCACCTGTAGGACGTTTGACATTTGGTATTCCTGATTCCTGACCTTCGTCTAATATAAGAATGGTTCCCAAAGGTGATGAGCTAGCCGATAAAACTGATGGGAAAACTAACCGGGTTTGGTGCTCTCCAACGAACAAGATTACTAAGCATTGTGAAGCTGTCTTCTTCTAATTTTTAAGGCTTCGGGTGCAGACGTTGATTTTAAAGTACAAAGGAGTTCTTTTTTTTTATGTTTTTCTTCCACCAAAATCTTGGAATCAGTCTAAGAAAAGCGAAGGATAGGGAGTAAATCATGGGATCCATGAGTTGAGTAAGAGGTCGGGTGAGTTCTAACAAACGAGGTAGCTGGTCGAATCTTAATATTTGCGGTGTGATGTACTTAAGTTTATCAGATAGTACATCGTCTGATAATGGCATCATCATTACAAAATTCCTACGGTCATATGGTGATGTCAACAATTTTTTCGTTGCAAACTTAGACCCAATAGGCGTAAGCACTGAAAGCTTGCCTATTGTGTTTGAAATAGCTTAGCTGAAGAATTTGGACCAAGGACAAAAATATTCGAAGGATATACTTGCTTCTGTTCAGCCATATAGCAGTCTGTTTAGGGTCTATGTAATTAATGAGATGATGAGTATGGGCCCTATATTGATTGCCAGGCATTAGATAAAACAACGGGCAAGAGGAAACATCTTGTAGTTGATGCTAGATAGTTGGCTGCAAGACAAAAGCATAACTTCCTGCCGTCTGTGGTTGAGTAAGACACAGCGTTCTATCTGACAGAAATGAGTCCAATCTCTTTAATTAGATCTTCGGGTTAAATGGCTGCGAATTCGTCGTATCCTTTGCCTTAAATGTGCATTTGCGTAGCCTCCACAGATATGTATCCATTTTACTTCGTTGCGTAAATGAAAAAGCAGCGTTCTCTAAATCCTAATTGTACCATATTGCTTTTATAAATGACCTGTCTAATTCGCTAACCACTCATGATTACTCGGGACAAGTGACTTCTAAGAATTCATGACTACCAATCAGTCACTAGAGAATACAAGTAAAGAGTAAATAAATCCCAAAGACAAGCAATCCACTAATTAGTCATAAGAGCAGAATGCTTTCGGAGAAAAGTGATCACCAAGTAGTTGTTGCTCACCACCAATAACGAATGAATTAGAGACAACTAACTACTCACGATTGAGTACTATTCGACCGAATAATCATCTAAAAAGAACATCCCTTTACCAACAATTTAGCAACAACTATTCGCCCTAATTTCATACTTTATTAAAGAAATGTCCATGCCATGTTATAGTGGGTTAATATAAAAAAGCATCTAAGCCGGAATTAGTCAAAGCATCAAACAAAATTTAATTATTTTTTTCCAGTTAAAACCGAATTTTCCATACTTACATTTGTTAGAGCTGTGTTTGTGTGTGTGTGTGAAGAGTTCTCTTACACTTATGGTTAAAGAAAAAGACTGGGAAACTAGGACTAGCGGACAAAATACGTGGCACATCTACAAAACTATTAGATTAAATTTTAAATAACAAAATTTTGAAAATACCATTTTTTTTTCTTTTGCATGATTAAGCTTATAATGAATTTATTAAATTTTCGTAGACCACCACAAATCGTTAAAAAAATTAAAAAATTAAAATAAAAGTGATCATAATGGGTTAGATTGTTAATTTACATAAAAAATGATTTTCCTTCTTCTCTCTATCTATCGCGTTCACGAAGAGAAATTTCTCGTGTCGCGAAAAACGTATTTAGATACAAAGATACAAAGAAAAAGAAGAAAAACCTTGCTGCCACTGCAAGAAGCAAAATTAATCTGAAGTATGAAGTCAATATAGAAATCCCAACCGAAACGAAATGCTGTTGAAACTCACCTTCCTCGTCACCCAACTTGTAGACAAGCTCCTTGGCGCGACTTGGTATGTTGAATTTCTCGAGGATTACTCCTTTGACGTGTTGAGCCCAAAGACGTTTCTGGTCACGATTCTTTGCCGTCAACTTGATTTGATTGCGCGGCTCATCATAGGGGATTACGTAAAAACTTGTCGGTTCGCCTGGTAAGTGTTCATTCAGCATCAAGTTGTTTTGCTGTAATAACATAAAAACAAAAATTAATATAAATAATCCTATGGAGATACTTAAAGTGGGTGATGATTGAAATAGAAGTCGTGTAGAAAAGGTACAAATTTAGCGCATATTCTGCATAATGATGATGACACTCTTCATTTCAAACAGACGACGGCTGATTCCTTTGAAGACTTTGGAAGGATTAGTCCGGTAAGCGGATCTTTAATTGCTAGTGAGTGCTCCAAGTGAAGTCTGCGATTCTTGTACTTACGATGAATGTACGATGAATGTATTTTAAAGGAAGATGCAGCAAGGTCTTCATGAGGAACTGCACACATCGTCAAATTCGAATTACCTATACTAAGAATTTAATACCTTTTAAGAATCGATGAAATATAATACATGGGCTCCCGACTAGTGCTCAGGAAGTACGCAAAATGATGTCGTCGACCGCATGTTGCTTGACATATGCCAAGAAAATGTAAGAATGGACTTCGTAAGCAGTGTTGCCGAAGTGCACGGGGTTTCGCTAAGGCGCTGCAGTAACATAGTAGGCTATAGAGCATAGACCAAGCTTATGTTGATTTTAAATAGTCTTATTTTATTGAAATACACTTATTAAAGTGTTTACCAAGTCAAGGAAACACAGTGTTAGAATCGCAGTCGGTGTTGGGAGTTTGGAAAAATTACGATGACCGGCATTCAGCTGCCAATAGATCGATAGTGTCAACAGGGGGTTCATTTGGCGTGCCTTACGCAGGAGAGGTGTTCCCGATAAAGTAATAGCTGTTATCAAAGCTACATATGAAGGCTCAAAATGTCACGTTCTGCACAGAGGAAGGTTGTCTGAGGAATTTGAGATCCAAAGTGGGGTAAGACAAGGCTGTAATCCTTTCGCCAATACTATTCCTATTGGTGATTAGCGATCTGCTTCGTGCAGCTTTGTCGACGGGAAACGGAGAAGTTCGATGGACTCTTACATCTCAACTGAAACATCTTGACTACGCTGACGATGATATATGCTTACTCTCTCACAGTATTAGGGACCTCCACCAAATGACAACAGATGTGGAGAGGGAGGCAGGCTTCGTCGGGCTGAAAATTAATACGACAAAAACTAAAACGATCAGCATTGGAACAAACTCATCGGAGCAAATATGCATTGCTGGACAACCGGTAGAGAGAGTAGAGGATTTCCAGTATCTTGGGAGTATTGTCTCAACCGATGGTGGAACCGAACCAAAACAAAGTCCGCGTTCGGGATGCTGTCCAAAATATGGCGAAGCAATGCAATCAGTTTGAACACTAAGATAAGACTGTTCCGCTCCAACGATGAATCTGTGCTGTTATATGGATCCAGCACGTGGAGAGTGACCACTACTATCACCAGAAAACTGCAAACGTTCGTTAAGAGGTGCCTGCGCAATATCTTAAGGACTTTCTGGCCCAATCGTATCTCTAACGAACACCTTTACGAGAGAACGGGTCAGGAACCAATAGGTACAACCATCCAACGGCGGAATTGGCAGTGGATTGGTCACACGTTCCGAAAGGGTGAAAGTTCCATAGCGAACCATGCTATGCAATGGAACCCTTTAACTCAGGATAGCAGAAGACCTGGCGGTTCGAGGAGAACATGGCGCAGAACAGTCGAGAAGGAGGCACGGCAGTTTGGGGAAAAGATGGGGAGAGCTGAGACACATTACCAGAAACCGTACACGATCGCGCGTAGACGTAGTAGAGGCCCTAGGACCCACAAGGGGATACAGGACATAAGTAAGTAAGTATTCAGCTGCCAAGTAATATAAGCCATCCAAAATAAAGTGAAGGTCTAAACTTCTAAATTTGAATAGGGAACTTTTCAAAACTGGTAGAGACGACTTGGTAATGAGCATGCATCAACATGTCTGTAAAATTTGGTCGGATGGAATTATGCCCGATGAATAGAATCTTAGCATCGTTTGCCCAATTCTGAAAAAAGGAGAGCCTTTGAATCGCGCCAACTACAGAGACTACAGAAGCATATCATGTAGTCTTAGGCCGGCGGATGTCTGAAAAAACTGGGGGAAACCAAATCGGTACCCTCCAACTGTTCATCAATTTCAAAGTTGCCTATTATAGCGGATATAGGGACGATTTATAAAGAACTAAGTTTTATCATCATTGCCGATAACATCATCAAACCCCTGATGTCAGGAAGGATGGCGCACTATCATGCGATTTCTTCAACATCATGCTTAAAATAATTGTACGAAATTCACTGGCCAATACCAGATGCACAACCTTTCATAAGTCTGAGCAACATCTCACATATTGCCGTAAAGATGAGTTTAGTGATACAAGAAATGACAGAGAACAGATATAATTTTAGGTAGTAAATGATTTTGTCTATCCAGACTCTGCACAGATCAAATGAAGAATTACTCACGCCAATCGCCGTTTCTTGTATGGCAACGTTGTATAAGATCCTTCTCATCCCATATGACATAGAAGTATGGGCCCTGGCAAAAACGGATGCAAACATTCAGTTGGAGTACATAGGCAATAGCGCTTCAACTCGAAAATTCTTTGAATCTACTGAATCTACAGAGAAATTTACATTAGCGATGTGCGTGCGCAACGAGAAGCAGCTAGTCATGGATAGGGCTGGCTGGAGAGGCATGTTTGTTAAGCCGGTCCGGCATGTACTGTGAGTGCCATCTTAAGCTAGTAAGGTAAATAAGTGTCTACCTAGATGGACACTTTTGAACTTCCCTTCTTCTATAAAGCTTGCAATTCTCTCGATCGCAATGATTTCCAAAAATCTGAAAGACCCTAGTTTTCTGCAGTCTATGTACCAGAATCTATTTTTGGGGCCACCATTCTTCTAACGCAATCGGACGATGTTATTTGGAAATAAAGAGGATTGAAACTCAGGTATGCATATGCTCCACCAATTGTGTCTGAGCTAATCGGGGGAGAATTGTTGCGACTTCTTGCAGTCGGTGAAAGGTTTCCTAGATGTCTAGTGATATTAAGTCCGATTCGTCAAGAAAGTCATAAATAGACAAGTGCCTTTAGGACTTTGGATAAAGTTGACGTCAGCGCAATGGGTTTGTAGTTCTAAGCATTACCGCGTTTAATGTGTCAGTTTCTTCTTGATCAGAGTATTCAAGAAAACTAAGATGGCAATCCTGTCGAACTATTTCAAGCCCCGCCAAATACATCAGTAGACCTGTGTTACCCACTAAGTGAACATTTTCCAGAAGATTTAAATAGAGCAATGATTGTCAAGCTTCCAAAGAAGTGTAACCTGATGGAGCGTGTAAACTCCAGAATGATTTGCATTTTACTGCCCATTGGCAATAGGTTAGGTTAGGTTAGGTTAGGTTGGCTGTCCACATGAGAGTGCAGACACACTTAGACCAGTGAAGGTCCTTTGTGATACCATGGATCAAACCATTAGGCCACTCAGGGACTAACAAACCAACCGGAGCTTTGGACAAAGCGATGGATGCTCATGACGTCCAAGGACGCCAGATCGCAGAGGTCATCAAGGAAGGGGGACCCTAAATGGAGCATTCTTTTATGCGACAGGGCCGGACATGTGCATAGGAGGTGAAGGATGGTTTCCTCCTCCTCCTCGTCCCTACAGCTTCTGCAGAAGTCATTGGAGAAGAGGCCAGGTCTTTTGGCGTGTTGGCCTATAAGACAGTGTCCAGTGAGCACACCGATAACGCAGCTGATTTGTGTACGCTTTAACTTGATCAGATCGGCACTACGTTTTTGATCCAGCTTAGGCCAGATCTGCCTCGAAATGTGACATGTTGAGCCGTTTCCCCATCTGAGGTTGGTCGTGCTAATAGCGTTCAGCTTTAGTAGATACTTACATGTAGCGAGGCGCATACCCAGGGCTTGCCTTTCAGGCAAAATCCTTAGAGTGGTACCCTGTCTGGCGAGGTCGTCAGCCCTGCAGTTACCTGGAATGTCTCTATGGCCCGGCACCCAGCATAGGTGAATGTTGAACTGCTCTGTCATCTCCATAAGAGATAGACGACAGTTTAAGGCAGCCTTTGAAGTGAAGGAGAACGATTCCAGGGACTTGATTGCCGCTTGGCTGTCAGTGAAAATGCTAATATCCCTGACAGATAATACATTACATTTCAGCCAGGACAGGGCTTCTTTAATCGCCATGATTTCCGCCTGGAAAACGCTACAATGATCAGGGAGGCGGAAAGAGATGCTCAGATTGAGCTGTTCGGAGAAAACACCACAACACACCCCACCCTCCGTCTTAGATCCATCTGTAAAGAAGTGAACCGAACTGCCATCGACAGGGGGGGAAGTGTCCCATACATCCCGGTTAGGGATGCTCGTACGGAAGTTACGGTCAAATCTCAGTTTCGGCGGGGTGTAGTCCGTGTTTTCGTGTTTGAAGTTGAGAAGATCAAGGATCGAGGAGTGGCCAAAGCGATAGCTAGACCACTGAGAGGAGGCTTTCAAGCGGATGGCCGCCCAGGCAGCCAACTGTTTGCCGAAAATATCTAAGGGTAGCAGGTTGAACAAGATGTCCAGTGCCGCGGAGGGAGTAGTTCTAAGTGCACCACTGATGCAGATGCATGCAGATCTTTGCACCTTAGCTAGTTGAGTGAGGTGGACAGCCCTTTCAAGAGCAGGCCACCATACGACCACGCCATATAGTAGTATAGGCCTGATAACGGACACGTATAGCCAATGGGTGATTTGAGGTTTAATACCCCAGCTCCTACCTATAGCCTTTTTACAGGAATAGAGAGCTACATTAGCTTTCTTGACGCGCTCTAGTAGATTGGCCTTCCAGTTTAATTTCCTATCCAAAATAAGACCCAGATATTTTGCGTTTTCAGAGAAGGTGAGACTGGTGCCATTAATCAAAGGAGGGTCTATGAGGGGAACTTTATATTTCCTCGTGAACAGAACGAGTTCCGTTTTATGGGGGTTAACCCCCAGTCCACAATTGGAGGCCCATTTGGTGAGCCGAAGGAGAGCGTATTGGAGGATATCCCTGAGAGTGTCCGGGTGTTTACTGGAGGAAGCAATAGCAATGTCATCAGCATAGGCGATCACTCTGCAACCTGACGTATCCAGGTCCATCAGTAGTTCATTGACTACCAGGTTCCACAGAAGAGGTGATAAGACTCCACCTTGAGGTGTACCGCAGCGAACAATTCTTCTGGCCGATGCTCCGCCCAGCTGTGTGTTAATAATCCTGCATGTAAGCAATTGATTGATCAACACTCCGAGCGAAACATCCACTTTCAGATTTACAAGTGCGTCCGTAATCACCTTTGGTTTGACATTGTTAAAAGCTCCCTCAATGTCAAGGAAAGCCACCATGGTGTATTCTTTGATGCTCAAGGATTTTTTGATGGTGCGCACAAGCGAATGTAAGGCTGTCTCAACCGATTTGCCTTTGCAGTACGCATGTTGGGTCGGCGAGAGCAGCGCTGGGCTAATACTTTGCCGAAGATGGATATCAATTAACCTTTCTAAAGTTTTAAGCAGAAAGGACGATAGACTGATAGGTCGGAGATCCTTTGGTTCCACGTGCGAGCTCTTTCCTGCCTTAGGTATGAATATGACTTCAACCTCGGTCCAAAGTTTGGGAATATAGACCAGATTTAGACAGCCCGACAAGATGACTTTGAGCCATGGAAGCACAATGTCCTCGCATTGCTGAATTTCAGCTGGAATAACACCGTCAGGTCCTGGGGACTTGAAGGGTTTGAAGCTGCGCATGGCCCATCGGATCTTTTCTGTAGTTATCAAGACTGAATAGTTGCTGCAAGGTTGAGGGGGGATTTCCCACTTGCGATACAGCAACAGGGGAGCTACCAGGAAAGTGAGTATCCAGTAAGATGTCAATGGATTCCTCAGCAGAGAAGGGTCCAGTGACCATCCGGATGCAAAAGGAAGCTGGGTATAGAAGGGCTTTTAGAGAGGATTTTCCGCAACCTGGAAGCTTCCAAGGACTCTTCAATGCTTTCGCAGAAGAGTCTCCAGGAACGACGTTTCTCCTTCCTCAGTGAGAATTTGTATTTTCTGAGAGACAGTTTATAGGAGTCCCAATCGGCCGTCTCACGGGAGCTTTTAGCAATATTAAAAAGGAGCCTACTGTCTTTCCTAAGAGTACTGAGATTTGCATTCCACCAGGGAGGTTTGATTTTACCTCGAGGTTTGCGGAGTGGGCAGGCCTCGGCCATGGCACCATTTAGTGCCGATGTTAGGGTGTTGACTAGATTGTCAAGGTCTTCAGTGCAGGAAGGTTCAGTAGGCAGGTGGGAGGGAATAAGCGTTAATAAACCTTTCCTATAAAGGGACCAGTTGGTTTTCCTATTGGCAATAACAAGATCCAACTTTTGATGCCGGTTGAGGTTTCCGCTCCTGTATAGACCAAATACGCATTGAGAACCCGAAATTAAGATAAAGTACTAAAGAAGCCACCTGATAGCAAATCGCTGTTTAAGATGTTTACGATCCTTAAAATAGTGCCGTAGGCAGAGAAAGTTTTTTTCTTTAACCAATGTTAGGTGGTAAATATTCTTCTGTGTTCCGTAGAAAGTAGCTGAAGTTGAAAGTCTTGTCGCTTTTCTATTCATAGAACCACAGTAGCGGTAGCGTGGTCCAATCAGATCGCCGAAAATATTACTCGTTTCTCTAGGTATGGTGAGCGTGACAGGCTGCATTAAATGCAGCCACACTTAGACCAGGAAAGGTCGATTGTGGTACCACATGGATCAATGATCCCCAGAAATAACTACCCTAAGAATCCACTAGAGCTTTTCGTTAAGCGCTGGAAACTGCTGATTACTTCTCTAAATAGTTACGTATTCGGTTTCACACAACAACTAAGCTCAAACTTTATATTCCGAAGAAATTTGATCGAAATAAGAACAGGATTCTGAGTCGGATTGTCACTTTTTTGACTAACTTACGGATCGTGAGTTATAAGCTTGACACGATTAAAGGAGCGAGTGGAAAAACTACCTATGTGACATTGCCCATGTTTTGAGATAATCGCAGTTTAACTTGTTCTACTGATACTTTTTCCATATAATTTGAGCCTTTTGCAGCTCTGCAACTTCCAAACTACTCGCTACGTAGCACGAGGAGTCAGTCCATATTTTAGAATAACGATCCGTAGCATCATCTATGTATTCAAATAAAAAAAAAAGTGAACATGTTAAATAGATCTTTCTTCTACTTGCCCCTTCAATTGCATGCTTTCCTTTTTCCAACCCATCAGTTAAGATCGTATCAGGTAAGGAAAATCGCACCTGAATTGCTTCCTTTGCATAAACTCCCCAATCACCACAACCACCATCTGACTGCACACAATCCAAACACTTCATCCAATTTACTTACATGAATATAGCTCTTGAATTGCAGACGATTGTCCTCCTTGGGCTTCGTTATGATCAGCATCGTGCCAAACAGGAACACCATTCTCGGTTTGTTATGCTCCATTAGAAGACCCTCTTGTCGCAGTTCACCCAGCACTGTCAATTCTGGATATGCAATTAAAAAACAAAAATCCTCGTTTCAGACCAAAATCACACGATAAACAAACATCGCATCACATCCGTGTCATAGCCACAACAGTAGCCAAACACACAGGAGAGAGAAATCACTTACCTGGTCCCAACCATCCATCCAGTATCCCGGAGAGCTCCTTAACACGACTCTGCTGTTCCAATTTTCTCTTGACCTGATCGATATTTCTGGCCACTGCGCGCATGATCTCGTGTGCCCGGACCACTTCCTTGATATCACAGTGTTTACGTAGGTTCTGCAAACACACAAATTAAATTCTAAACATGAAGGAGACACCACACTAGACATAGACACACATGACAGAACTTACATCGAGAAGCAGATGATACTTCAAGATCCGCTGCACCGGCTTTAGCAGATATGAGCCCAATGGTAGTGTGTGCTGGAGCATCTTTTGCGTGGACGTTAGAAGCGCATTGGTATGGGTCGCCTGGAGTAGACTTGTCAGCAGTGATATGGCCTCTGGGTAGCTGGTGCTGTGTTATTAAAATAAAAATAGACACGTTGGAGGGTTAGACGATGAAGGTGAGATTAGGCAAATTAACCAGGCGACAGTTGGGATGGGAATTTTAATTCAAAGGAGTCCATGGAGGAGAATATGGAATGGGAGAATGGTGAAAAAATCACGCGAGCGATTGATATAAATTTGCATTCACGACCAATTGGAACTATGCATAATCGGGCTAAGAATGGTTCTGTAGATCAAGAGATGTCTAAGGAGAGTACAGTGGTGATGGATCCCTGAAGGATTCTTATCACGAATATAGGAAAAAACTCGTCTCATCTGAGATATTGGTAACAAATCTGCAACGCGGAAGCATGAAACTGTGTGGTCAGATAAATTACTGCACAGAGATTGACAGGGATTGAATGGCACCGCTTCAAGGATCCTCTTCCGGCACTCGAACAGAAAGCAATTTTTGAAGAAAGGATCATTTCCTAACTAACTGTACTACAAGACGAGGCAGGAAGACGGAAACAATTGGTTATACTCGTGTTATTGAGCTACAGGTCGAGACGGTAAGACCTTAGCCATTGAAGACCGTGTCAGCTAAAAGAACTATAAGGAAGTTGATACACAGTAGAATGCAGATATGAAGATATGAAGGTAAAAGCAGTTATAAACTGCAGAACTTTGAGTTAAAGTCGGAACAATTAACCTATAACTACTTCCTGCAAGACTTTGTACCTCAGTCCAAGTCAGGACTCGAATTTCATTGAATAGATTCAATTACAGAAGCAAAGTTCAATATATGTAATTGAACTGTAGCTGTGAATCAAAGTTTGGGAATCAGATCAGCTGAGCTCTTCATTGGGGAATTGCAAGATCCGTGCTCGATATGGACAGGCCAGTACACTTGAAGCAAAGCTCTCACATCTGGTAATATAGCCATTCCCGCAGGACGCACTCCCAACACAAGATCGTTTGGAAACGATTACTTTTACAAAACGCGTGATAGTTCTCACCTTCACCCTCACCATATGAGGGTCGTTCCAGTACGATTTTTTTCCTGACTTAGAGAAATGCTGTTTAATATCTTTTTTCAAGCGCGTCGGAGATGAATTTTTTTATAGTAATCTTCTGAGTGTGATCCTCAAATGCCTTGATTGCAGCCTGGATGACAGTTGGAAGCACCTTGCAAATGATATGCTTTGTTATTGAACATCTTCGCCACGGAGGACATTTCAAATGAACCAGAAATAGATCTGATTAAATAAAGGGTTAGGCTGTATAAACGTCCTAAAAATACCGACGAAGCGAAGTCTAGTTGATGCCACTTGAATCACAGTCTATTTAATGCGCATTTGGGCTATGGTCTACTACTTCTACACTATGTGCCTCATCTCCCTTCAGCTCCTGGGTAATAATACTTTTCGTAAGTCGATCCCATCACATGGCTTAGTTGGCAATGTATCACTTTCACTGTCCTAATGATCTACAGCACGTGCTAGACGTATGTTTCAGCAAAACAATGATCTACAGTCTGTTGCTCTCATGTGACATTCCTAGAAGCGTTCAGGTGCTGCAGCTGCAACTGTACCTTGTTACGGAATACTGTACAAGTCTACTGCCCGAAGAGCAGTGGTGCCCTTGAGCGCATATTCGCCAGACTAAACCAAAGTAGGAGCAACGTGTCTCAACTATCATTCAATTATGAGATTCGAAAGGAAGCAGAAACAGGGCTATTCTACCGGCTACTGATAATTCTAAAGTGGATGTACAGTTAGAGTTTGATACATATGTACGTCTGTAAGCCTTATGTCTTTATATCCTACTTGGCCTGACTGAAAAATACATAAAACATACTCCCAATCTTATACTCACCAATAAGTCGTGTATACATCGAACCGCTCCCTAAGATCAATAAAACACTTTGCAATCTTGACGGGATCCATTCCAGAGTTAATAAGCTGCTTCAACAATGTCGCGTTGAAATAATAAATATCCTTAATGTTACTGAAGAGGATTGCGAGGTCATTCGTACTTAGGCAAGCCCGTTCCCTCCAGTCTTCCAGGTATCTATACAATAAAAACAAAGTTAAGTCGAGTCAAGACTACCGGCAGACAAACTTACCCCCTGATAACTTGTCCCAAGTCCTCGACATAGCTCCTCTCAGAGTCGACAAACTCCATACATGCCCTCTCGAACACTGAATAGCTTCCATTATGTGTATCCAACTCGTTCTCACTCTGATCAGCAAGACTCTCCACACTGGCTAGGTAAGAGGTTGCCAACTTTCCATTCAAATGATCCGAACCCGAACTTGAGCTGGACGAGGTTGAGCAAATGGACGACGACGACAACGGACGGTGTTTCAATTTGGCAATCTCTGGCAGCATCAGGCTCATCTTACGTGACTCCTTTGGTGAAAAATTTGACTTCATATCGGTTAGGCGATCTGTAAGGCTCTCAACGGAGGTCTTACACTGATCGCTGTTATTGTTGGCTTTACTGAGAGGCGATGGTATCGGCGTTGAAGAGTTTGCCTTATTAGCTGCCAGACTCTTAACTCGTGCATACGTGAGCAGGGGTGATGACTGAGGGCTTGGCTTACGGATTATCGTCGGTGAGGTCTTCACAACATCGCTACATTCAATAGTCTCGGAGGATGATATACTAATGGTGGTCGTGTCGACAATTGTTGAATTACTACTCAGACTTGCCCGCACTGAGTAGTTGAAAGCCTCGATTACTTCTGTCATTTCACCACTTTTATCACTGTCGTACAATGCTGCCAACTCCATGACCTTCTCAACGCCTATCAACTCCTCGGTTTCATGTGACAAAGGCGATACGACGGGATTTAACTTCTTTGGTGTGGCAATGTCAAAGTTGAAGGCCTCATAGCCCGCGTTTGTTGGGGTCTTATCGTTGTCTAACGCTACCGGGGTTTGAGGATGCTTTCTGGTGTTGCTGACTTTATCCAAGTACTCGTTGCTCGAGTCAAAGGTCTCGACAAGCTCGTTGCCGGACTGGGTGAGCTTGCAAGTGTTCCTTGAAAGTGGGATGTGTGATAGCTTCACTTGATGCTTCGGTGAAGTTTTTTTAATGAACCGATGGACCGACTGGGTTTCGGTATTTACTGGCTGATTGGCTTGAATGGCGTCGATGTCTACCTTCTCGACTACTTCATGGTCAGAGTGAAGTATGAGCCTCTGGACGTTTGGCGACAGGACACGAATGTTATTTCGAAGCTTGGTGCTTCTTTGTAGTTTTCGGTTTTTCGAAGACCGATCCGCGTCGGATTCTGTGGAAACTGATGACTTGGAGCTAGTATCCTCTTCGATAGTTAGACTGTCTTCATCATCTTCATCGTTCTTCTCTTCGTCGGCTTCGTTCAGGTCGGGAAGGCTTCGTGGCCTCTTTTGTGGTGTGTTGATTTCAAAGCTGCCAGTTAGGGTATCGTAGAGCCCCAGCAAAGATGGTGTGAGATCTGTAGAACTACCTGGAATGAGAAGGGAACGGTTAAATATATGTTAAGGAAGTGCATGAGGAGGTCATACAAAAATTAAGATCGGTAAATTGTGGCATCTTGAGCTCCTGGTCGGGAAGATGATTGATGTCAAATCTAAGTTTTAGGTTTAATACTGTAGCATGATATACGTACACCAACTTACAGTTCTTACTATCTTGAGGTCTATGAACTCCCACCGGTTATTACAAAACCCAACCCTCCAAATGAAGCTCATTTCGAAGAACTACTAACCAACATCCTGCGTGCATGCATTAATACCTGTCTCTACAGGATGTGTACACAGAGAATACTTTTTATATCGGCACCAGAATTGAGGGTAATCATGAAAATATATTCCACACTACATTTGAAATTCTCTTTTATTTTTGAACGTCCTGATGGAAATGTCGCTATTCCCATCCCACCCCCGGCCTCTACCACGGAGAACAATTATTATAAATATTTGCAAGAACTTCAAGCAAGCCCACATCCTTTGTGATGGCAGACTATGGTTGGTCTATTTTCCCCAGTAGAGTTGGCAAATTGTAGGTAAAGAGTCAGTTTGGACTCATTAGAGTGGAAAGGATGTGGAACAGATCTTTTGAATATTTAAAAAAAAAGGATACAACCAGAGATATGAATTGAGATAGATAGATGCGCTTTGAAATAAGGCGGTGGTGGTTCAATGGGATTTATGTGGTTGGAAGGCTGCCTGAGGTGTGAGATACAAGAATGACACGAAATTGTCGTAGAAATGAGAACATGATGAATTAGGATGTCATTTTCGAAGCGAGTTGTTCAAATAGATGAATAATAAATTGCGTTAAAAATGTTGTGTGTCAGTTGTGTGTGTGTTCTAAATTTCAATGGTGCATAGATGGTGGATTGGTTTGATTGTACATTTGTACAGCCTTTGGCTTGATTTATCAGATCTAACTTTTTGTACACACTTAAGTCTTAACTGAAAGACCTGCTCTTACAGAACATATTCATTGAGTTATAGTTAGATCAAAATCTATACAATTTTACCGTCAATTTCACAAATAACGAGCAAGCCTCTGCACTCTGAAAGGATAGCATCAGCTAGTCCTTAAAACAAAATTCAGTCTATGACACACGTAGTCAAGTAAGTGACACGACTATATTGACAAAGACTGGAGTTATTCATTTGCGATTCTTTTAGTCTCTCTATATTATGGGCACAATTATTTGTTTCATCGATTATCTTCAAACCAATAGCGCTAAATCTGGTCTCAATATGACGGCATATAGAGACGATGGTATAATTCGCATAATGGGTTCATTTTTGGATATGAAAGTTGTGTCGGATCACTGCGCATGAGGTTCCAAGTTCGAATCCCAGAAAATACAAAAAACAATTTTTTTCACGGTCCCACCTCTCGCAAGCGTCTGACAAACATCCGAAAGTATTGTTGTCTCGAAAAAGCTTCTCAAAACAAATTGCCCTTCGGATACGGCACTAAACTGTAGGTCCCTTCCATTTGTGTGAAAAATATAACGCACACAACATGAGTGGTTGCCGAGAAGCTAGGCCCTGTCACTTAAAGATCTGTTGCGCCAAATATTTATTATTTTATTTGGATATGGCAGTTGAAACTTCAAAAAACAGAATTATGCTATTCACTATAGGAAAATCTACTGTCCATAGTATTACTTTTTTCATTTTATGAGAAGAGTCATGGGAAAATAAGTAACGAAGCATAGACGAAGTACAATACATAGTAGATGTTTGGTTCTCCCTAAAATATCAACCAGGATCCCTGGCAGTCCACTGTTTTTGGGAAACCAAATTCTTGAAGCGCCGCAGAGATAACATATTCGTACCTATACCTATACATTATCTTTGAAGTTCAGTAGAAAGAGGTACAGTTCAGGTAGATCTGAGATTCAATAAACAACTTTCTTGAGTCAGCTCGATCCATAGTTGGAATGCTTCATTTTAAATTCAGACTGACAATACCACGAGAGGATATCACCTTTTTCGTCGACACCCAGGCAACAATATCCACTAAAGTAGTCAAATCGAAGCTGGTATCATATGAAAAATTTTCGACTAAAGGAAATCTCTGTAGAGGGTGCGAAGTCCAGGATACAGCACACTATCTTTGCCACTGCTGAAGAGTCTACAATCGTTTCTTAGATTTATATTTTTTGCAAGACACTTCTCTCACGATATCGATAAATCGGTGAATAACAACTGCAGCTTTAGGATGGTCTGAAAACCAATCATATTAAGGAGTTAACATGTTTTTGTTCAGGAAATGCTCCACATGCGCAAAGATAGTGTGAATTTACCGAGCATCGCCATGGACATCCTAGTAAAAAACTTGGATTTACTTTTACTTACTATAATAGCACCCATACTGTCGGAATATGTGTATGCATCTATTCAATTCGTTCTTGAATTCCTTTACCAAACGAATAGGAAATCTAGAAGAGCCCTCATCACCTGGCCTCAAGTCCGTGGTGACCTAGGACCTTAACAAAATAATATATTTTGCTAGCTCGATATAGGTTATCTACTACTGATTTCACATGCCAAGGTGGTTACGCATCCGTTTCAACTACGCGAGACACAATAAACGCTATACGTGTACTTGCTTGAAACGAGAAAAAAGGGGGTTCCAGGAAATACGTTAGCTTCCTCAACAAAAATCTAAATTGCATGAGACTATTTCAGGTGCAGATTTATGACAAACGATACCGACAATGATCCTAAGAAATACAGAGTTACCGAAGGCGACACACCACAGGGCTCTGTGCTGAGCCCACTACTATAGAATATGACATGCCACAGCTCTATGATCTACCTAAGGGGATGACATTTTTAGGTTTCGATATGACAAACTAGTCGATAAGACATGCGACTACAAGAATTGGTTGGCTGGGGCTTGCTTTGCTTGACCATTAGACATGCACCAGTCGCCTACATGAAAAAAGCAAAACCTGGTTGAATCGATTCGTTAGCATAAAGTGTTACATGTTCATGTCTTGTGTATCGCCGTCATCCATGCATTCGAAGAAAGCACAATTAATGCCGTAAGACCGTAAAATGTTCTGTTGATTATCCATCCTCAACACTACAGATACTCTGTATCAAACTAAATTGATACAAAATCTAAATCTAGCCGTTCCAGGTGTCCGACTTTCAGTCCAGTCTGATTAAAAATTGGAGCCACCTCCAATCTCTGCCATCAGCATCAATTTCTCGCACAGAATAGAATCTTTTCCAGAACACACTCACTAAATATAATATACAGTTCAAATTAGATAAGTACCCGTGCCGCTCTTCACCATCAGAAGGAGAAGTAGCAGTTCGACCAGTAATAAATGCCTTTTCAATGTGACACAGCAATTTATCTTTTAATTAAAATCTCACGAGTATGTGTAGCGTAAGTGTGGTTGCCACCGCCACCGATTAATGTTAGGAACCATCTGCATTTTATACAACACCACATCACACACTCCCAGTCCAAGCAAATCCACATGCACTGCTGCTGATCCCTGGTTAAGAAAGCCTGCCTCCAGGCTAACTCTCCAGAATAACTCGACTGGTTGCTGTGTGTATTCAAATTGCTGTTCTACGGTCATCGTCTCTGCAGAACGAGAGATAACAACCTGACGGCGACGATCCTTATTTCATAATCGGTTCCTTTCTCCACTTCTCCACATTCGCCAAACGGATGAGATACACCGAGTAATTGTGCGTGAACGATAAATAGTTCAGCTCCTACTCTCCTGATCTAAGATAGATTAGAGCTATGTGGCACATAAGATGTGCCGACAACAGTGTGCTGTTTACCAAGACGAGGTTTAAATTTAAATAAATGAAGGATAATAGTAGAGAGTAAGGGGTAGTCATACGACAACTCACACTTGCGGAGAAATGTATCTGTTAGATATTATTCCTACCATTTGAGCTTTAAGTGGGCATTAAATTAGTTGACTTGGTTCACTGCAGGTGGACATCTAATGGGCAGGTCGTTAAGCCTTGAGATTGTGTTGCAGATGGCATTAAAGGTAATGACATCGTTAAGAGGTTTTTAAGCAAATGGTTGAGATTAGAAATAGGAAGGTAAATTAATAAAAAAAAATCTATCTCGTGAGTGACGGCACTAATAGGTTAGTAGAGAGCTCACACTAACCCCCCAGGTTAGTTTGCTTAAACCATAATAAATTTCCTGAAATTTCCTGTGACAGAGATCATGCCATTGTGCACTCAAGTCACCCAACTGACAGATTTTACGAAGCAAAAATCGTTGGTATTGCACACATAATACGCCAACTCCCTCTCGCTATCAATTTGTTTGATTTCGTAACCACAAGTGCAGCTAGTGCGCGAGGGGCTTACAACGAAACCCATTTATCTTCTAACCCAAGATAACTCTGTTGAATTCCATGTATAAAGGAACGTTGAAAACATTTCAACACTCTCTCGCTTTGACAGAGACTTTATGAATGACACTTCCAGCGGGTAATGCACTCTAATGGAACGAAATGAGATATTTTTTCATGACGTTTCTCAGTACACCATATGCATGAGCCTAAGCCAATTTATGACGTTTATCTTTGACACACACAGGGCAGTGTGAAACAAAATACCAATTCAAAGGAACGAACATAATCTTTGTCCTAAATTTATGGAGAGTGCACTATCTCGGTCCTCTTATCACGTAGATGCATTTTTTCTGCTTTTTTTTCTCCACAGTGGTAGCTTATGTAACATTTCAATTTGATGCACTAATTAGCGGCAATCAGTCGTCGGACTGTAGAAGCTACCGACACGATGCGCGATGTAACGATGCCACAATGCCGAGGTGGTGGTCTGTGCGAGAGCGCACGAAGGCGATAATTGTAACATCCAGCCAAGCCTGTATGTTGTCTGCAGAAGTCAACGAACCGCTGCGATGTCGCCGAGATATATTTTCTTTTTTTTTAGATTTTATTTGCTTTCCAAGCGTAACAAACTTACGACATTATTATATGAACACACAGAAGTGCGTGTGCTCGAAAAATGTCATGGGTATGCTGCAGTAGTTTGTGATCTAGTGAAGCAATGCCCTATGTTGACTTGGATATCTGTCCGTATTATGCTCCCCCGCAGTACAAATCACATAAAATTTGGTTGATCTACCCACCGGTTTTTGACTGCCAGGTTCATTATAAACTTATGACTTACGAGTTTATATTATAAAATTATGACGGGCGCTAAAGTTCTTAGTGCTTCCAGAGCAATATTTCCTGGCGCGCTGTTAATATGTTCTGCTCTGCTCCCCAAAAGCATACTGTAAGCATCTTATATCTAAACCTTCTTCAAAATGTAAGCTTTTAGTGGTTCTTGTGATTAGCACGTGTAAATGTACAGACGGACAAGCTTAGTGACTCTGCCTTCATTAATGGTGCTATGTTCGTGCTCTCTTAAGTCGCAAGTGTTACTCCAGAAAAACTTTGCCTGAGAAGCCATAATCCCGGACTATTTTTGACAAACATAGGGTCAGGTTATATTAAGTTAGGATGATTGTCTGTACCAAAATCCACACACACTTAGACCAGAAGAGCCGACTAGTCAAGGCTTCTCAAAAACGACTGAAATCACAAAAGGCTTACTATTAGAATTTCTGCCAGGAATGAATAAACAGTCAGCAAGTTACAAGTATATCTAGATGGCTCTCTGTCCGACCAGAGCGCCATAAGGGCTCCTCTTGAGAGCAATAGCATCTTTGGGGGAAAATTTTAAAACGATCTCTATGTACCACTTCAAAGTTTTATTGGAGAATATTTATTGAAATACTTTCCAAATCAATCGATTTTTAAGACAATAGTACAGGCAGGCTAAAAATAGTACAAAAACTACTAAAGTAGTACAACCGGTAGGACTGGTAATATCATCAATGCGCTGGAAGTCTGAGAATTAAAAAAACAACATATGGTACGTCTTGACATCACCAATTTGGTAGTCGAATCGATATGTTTGGTTCTATGTATCTAATCCCTCAAGGAATCTTGAGCCAAAAAATGGTTTACAGGCCAAAATTACTTGCTGCACACAATTACCATGCATCAGAAGGTACTGTATAGGTAGTCCTGGGCTCGACAATAAAGAACTTTGGCATCGATACCCGAACCAAAAAGTAACGCCAGCTAATCAAAAACGCATTCGAAACGGAATACGAGCGCGGCATCATCGATAACCTTAAAGGGCAGTTGGGCGGCATCTTCGAGAACGTGATAATTGCTCTGATGACGCCAACGGAGGAGTATACTCGTATTTGTGCGGAGATGAACAAAGCCATGGATAGCATGGGCTCTGATGAGAAGGCGTTGGTGGACATATTATGCAGCAAGTTCAATGAGGATGTCCAACAAATGGTTATTGCCCACAAGAAAGTCTACGATCGGCACTTTCGGCGTTCGTTGACCCTAATTTTGATGAGAACTCGCGATTCAATTAGGCGAGCCAACGTAAAGGAGGAAGCTGCGGCTAGGATGTAACCAACTGCATAATGGCGCACTCTAGTTTCGCTCAATTGAGGCTGTTCTTCGAGGAGTAAAAGGAGCTATCAGGCGTGACCATCGAGCAGGCAATTAAACACGAAATGGATGGATCATTGTAAGATCCAATGATTGTTACAGTTGAGTGTTTGCAATCTCCGGCGGTATTCTTCGCCAAGAAACTTCACAAATAGATGATGGGTACAGATGATGACCGTCTATTTCTCATTACTGTCGGCCTATCTGAGATCGATTTGGTAACGATCAAGTACGAGTTCGAGAGAATTTTCGATCGTACCTTGTCTGGAGATTACAAACGAGCATCGATGAACACACGAAACATGGTTGTTTTACTCACAGCGCTTCCTCGTCACCATCCCCTCCAGATCACTCTGGAAGGACGATGCACTTTTAGAAGATGGATCGATCCACTTCTACACTGACGGCTCAAAAACCAAGGACGGACTTGGTGCAGGTGTTTTCTCTGACAGGCTTAATCTTAAGCTCTTCTTCCGTCTACCAAATTATTGTAGCGTATTCCAGGCGGCAATAATGGCGATTAAAGAAGTCTTATGTTGGCTTAAGAAAAACGTGATATCTGCTAGAGATATCCGCAGATAGCCAAGCAGTAATTAAGTCCCTAGAATCCTGTATAAATTCCTTAGTAGCTCTAGACTGCCGATCGTTTCTCGCGGAGATGGCTGAGTAGTTCAATAATCACCTGTGTTGGTTGCCGGGGCATAGGGATATTCCAGGGAATTGTAAGGCCGTCAAACTCGCCAGAATACTCCTGCCGGACAAAGGCTCCTTAGGTATACCGATCGCTACTTGCAAACTCGTACGAATACAAATCTTAGGTGGACAAATGGACCTACATATCTAGTGACAAAACAGATTTGGCCAAAGCTGAATCTAAAACGTTCTAAGAATTTGATTTTGTTACAATCGCATCTCTAACGAACACCTTCACGAGAGAACGGGTCACAACCATCCAACGACGGAAGTGGCAGTGAATTGGTCACACGTTCCGAAAGGGTGACAGTTCCATAGCGAACCATGCTATGCAATGGAACTCTTTAACTCAGGATGGCAGAAGACCTGGCGGTCCGAGGAGAACATGGCGCAGAACAGTCGAGAAGGAGGCACGGCAGTTGGGGATAAGTTGGGGAGAGCTGAGACATATTGCCAGAAACCGTACACGATGGCGCGTAGGCATAGTAGAGGCCCTAGGACCCAAAAGGGGATACAGGACATAAGTATTTTTCAAGGCTGGGCCTTTCTGGGAACGACTTTTGTAGAAGCTGCATGGATGAAGAAGAGCAAGAAACTACTGGATGCAGGACATAAGTATTTTTCAAGGCTGGGCCTTTCTGGGAACGACTTTTGTAGAAGCTGCATGGATGAAGAAGAGCAAGAAACTACTCCTCACCTTCTTTGTTTCTGCCTAGCTCACTCCCATAGAAGGAAGCTACACCTAGGTGCCTCCTATTTCAGCGATATAGGCGACCGGAAAAACAAAAAAACATCGACATTAAGAGCCTCCTATGCTTCATAAGAAGCTCAAAATGGTTATACGAGTAGGAAGAGAGAAACTTTGTCCCATGATCCACGTGGTATCGCAATGGACCTATTATTGGTCTGAGTGTTTTGGCGATTCTCAGCTGGCAGCCACTTCAACCTAACCTAACCTGCTCACAGCGCTAGGTGTTTTCTTAGTTAAATTTACTTATACGCACTTAAATTTGGATTGCGTAAATGAAACATACAGTTCGCCAATTTAGTTACCATAAGTAAGAATAAGTTAATGAAAATTTACGCAGAATTTACAATCATCACTTAGACCTTCAATATTTTGTAGGGAAAAGGAAGGTCCACTTTGAAAGTGAGGCGGTCACTCTGGGGGCAGAAGAAACTTCACTTTCACCAAGGGCTCCATGTCCAGTACAATATCAAATTAAATACTTTGTCGCTTTCAATTATTTTCATGTTTCCATACAATCTCTCATTTATTTCGCCTACAAATCATGAAAGGCCAGACCGATATTGAGGAATGTCTAAAAAAGAAGACTACCTCGAAACAAGAATCCAGTATTCTACAATGGTTGTTTCTAAAATTTACGATGTGTCCGTCAACACGTCTTTAAAAAAAAATATTCCCATCAATAAGCAGAGACTCTCATTTTGCAGGTTCCAGCAGTAAATCATTTCTGCAACAGTTTGCACCTACCCTACATACCAAGTAAGTCCGCTTTCCATTCCAAGAGACCAAAGTGAAAACATGCTCCATTGGAGAGACATCGACGACCATCCTCCTCCTCGGGTCCACCCCAACTGTCTTTTGCACAAGTGACTCTTTCTTTAATCGCGATCATTTTGGAATTCTATTTATAACTCACAACACTGAGCGCAGTTATTTTTGAAGACCAATGTTACGATGAATTACGAAACTGTGTCGACCGACGACGACACCAGCCATAAAAACAAGAAACACTTACAAGACTTCATAAAAACCCAGAGTCCAACGTGCATTATCTGCAATGCACGCACATACACACACAGACGGCTCCAACTCAGATACAAATTCGAGTTTGGGAATCCACTGTGTCGCTATTGTCGGGTTGGGATCTTTTGTTGACGTACATTGTCAGCATAATGCTGATTGTTTCATTTTGGAGTTTTTTTTTTTATGGGTCCAAAGGTGGTACCTGATACTTGAGGTAGTGCCTCTGGGCACTATTGCTGATTTTCTACTTGTCAAGTATACCATTAATTTTTTGGTAAAATCCATGCAAATATTGACAATTTTTGACAAGTGGTGCCCTTTATGCGACGATTGCACTCAAAAACGAAAGTGGAAAGTGTAACGAGGATGTTTTTCTGCTTTTTTGCATTCTACTCATTAATTAAGGTCTCTTCAGAGAGGATTATGGCGAGAAATTGAAATGTTATGACTGGAATTGACTTGGCTACGTATGGTAGGGAGACTTTTTTTTTTTTTTTTTTTAGGTTGCGCCAGGGATGTGTAATCTTCATAGATACTAATAGCCCGAGTGCTACTAGCATGCACGATTCGCAAACCTGAGTAATCGATTTCAGGAATACGCCTACGTACTAAACACACACCCTTCACACTTCTACCACTCTCCCCGCGGGACTGCCGTTAGGTATTACTTCGCGGGGCTGGTTAGCAATTTATGCTGTACTTTCTGCTTCTCGACGTATTCGTTCTTGAATTCGAAGCTGCATTTGCACATGCGTAATAAACGCACAAATTTCCATCCATTTTTCCTCAGATTGTACCATATGATCTATGAGGAATGGGGGACTGGGAAGTTCGTTTCTCCAGTTTTCAAATCGCCTACAGTAGAAGACTGCATGCTCCGTATCTTCCTCCTGGTCTGGACATTCTGGACACAACGGAGAGCTATCGTGTCCAAACCGGTAAAGATATTTGCGATAACCTCCATGGCCAGACAGGAACTGCGTGAGGTGGTAGGTGCAGTTCCCATGTGCTCGGTTTATCCAAATGTCGATGGTGGGGATTAATTTATAGGTCCATCTGCCTTTAACCGCATTATCCCATCGATCTTGCCACACAGCTCTTGAACCTGCTTTTTCTTCTTCTATAACCCTTCTTCTTTCGCTAGCCTCTTGGTGGCTCGAGCGTCTCCGATTGTAGATTCTCTGCATCTCGTTCGCGAGGATGTCGATAGGAACCATTCCTGCTATGACAAAGGCTGCTTCGTCAGAGATAGTTCTAAAACCACTGATGGTCCTTATAGTGCAGAGTCTGTAGGCTGATGTAAGTTTCCTCCTTGTTTCTTTGGTCGCGAGAGCCCCCGCCCAAACCGGAGCCGCATAAAGAAGGACTGAGCTGACAACTCTGGATAGTAGGATCCTCCTAGCGTATCCAGGTCCTCCAATGTTGGGCATTATCCTTGAGAGTGCTGCCTGAAGTCGTGACGCTTTTTTGCTCGAATAATCAACATGCTGTTTAAACCGCAGTCTATTGTCGAGCATTACTCCTAAGTATTTGATTGCTTCTTTGGATCTGATGATTTGGGTCCCAACCTGTACATTCATATATTCCACAGATTTCCGACTGGTTATTAGAACAGCTTCAGTTTTGTGGTCAGCTAATTCTAAACCGGCGGATCCTAGCCAGCTTTTGATTTGACTGATTGCCACATTTGTAGCTGATTCTACTTCACTGATTTGTTTTGCTACTGTAACAACAGCGATGTCATCAGCAAATCCAATTATATTCACTTTAGGTGGCAGTGGTAGTCGTAAAACTCCGTCGTACATTATGTTCCATAGTAATGGGCCCAGCACCGATCCTTGCGGGACCCCAGCTGTAACATCGTAGTACTTCACTCCTTCGTCGGTATCATACCTCAGTTTCCTGTTGGTAAAGTAGCTCGCCATTATCTGCAGCAAGTAAGATGGTGTATCCATCCTAGCAAGAGATCTTCTTATAGTGGGCCAGTCTGCCGAATTAAATGCGTTTTTGACATCTAGCGTCACTACTGCACAGTATTCCTTGGTGCCGTATCGCCATCTTTCACCTTCAATTGCTTCCGCTGCTATATTAACTACAGCTTTAATGGCGTCAATTGTTGAGCGAGACTTTCGGAATCCGAATTGCTGGTTGGACAAAGCCCCTTTCTCCTCCGCTATTGTGAGCAATCTGTTGTAAATGATTCGCTCCAGGATCTTTCCCATTGTGTCCAGTAGGCATATCGGGCGATACGACGATGGGTCTCCTGGGGGTTTGTTTCCTTTTGGCAATAAAACGAGGTGTTGCAGTTTCCATTGCTTAGGGAAAATTCCTTCTTCTAGGCACTTTTGCATTGTTGCAATAAAGATGTCTGGCCTTTTTTGAACAGCGGCTTTCACTGCTTTGTTAGGGATGCCGTCAGGTCCAGGCGTCTTGTTGTCACCTATCTTTCTGGATGCGATTGTCAATTCCTCTATTGTAATCACTGGAATTACCTCTGTAAAGTTTTCTCTGGTGATTGCGCACATAGTAGATGCTCTCCTTGGAAAAAGATGTTCTACTATTGACTTCAGCATTAACGGGCATGTTATCTGCGGGGAGTTGCCGCCCTTAAGCTTTCTCATCACCATCCTATACGCCGTGCCCCAAGGGTCTACGTTAGCTTCATCGCAGAGCTGTCTGAAACATCTTGCTTTGCTCTCCTTGATAACTCTGCTTAACTGTTTTCGCGCCAGCTTAAAGGACGATAGGTACTCCTGAAAGTTGGGTGTGTTTCGCGATCTTTGTACTTTGCGCCTTGCCCGTAGACACTCTGCTCTAAGTACCCTGATCTCATCGTTCCACCAGTAGCAAGGCAGGCGTCTTCTACTTGAGGCCCTCCTGGGCATTGATGCATCGCACGCCATGTTGATGGACTGGGTGAGGTGGCGAGCTGAATTTTCTGCCGATCCTCGGACTAGCGTGAAGGTGTCAACCACTTCCGCGAATGTATCTTTGTCGAAGAGCTTATCCTGCCATTTCGGACCAGTCGATCGCGGGCGGTGAGTGCTTCTGGCGTTACCGATGTCAATTATAACAGCTTGGTGGTCACTGTGGGTATAATCTTCACTGACTCTCCATTTAATTCCCCGCAGGATGGAGTTACTCGCTAACGTGATATCAATTATTGAGCCCATGCCTGCTCTGCGGAAGGTGTTAGCCCTACCTACGTTTGCGATGCCTACGTTGAGAGCTGCAAATGTTTCCAGGAGGGCATGACCCCTTGCGTTGGTAAATCTACTGCCCCATTCCGTCGCCCATGCATTGAAATCTCCGCCAATAATCACTGGAGTTCTTTCCCGAGCATCAGCCACGAGGTTATCTAGCATCTCCTGGTATTCAATTATAGTCCAGCTGGGCCGAGCATAGCAACTATAGAAGTGTATACCGTTGATTTTGGCCCGAACGAAACCCTCTGACTCTTCATTTGCATCCTGGAACGCATGTCTCCCACATGACCATATTGCGGCCCGCTTCGATCGATCACTGAGCCAGATGCTGCTGTTGTCAGGAATTTTATATGGCTCGCTGATCAAGATTACATCTGCTTTTTCGTCCTTGATGGTTTGTGCCAGGATATCCTGAGCTGTCTCACAATGATTGAGGTTAATTTGGATAACCTTCATGGTTTCTTGCTGCAGATCGCTTTCTTGAGGACAGGGCATTTATTGCCGCCGGCTATGTGCTTTGCATTTTCCGGGTTGACTTTCCTGCAGAACATGCAGGATGGTTCCTCGCTGCAATCTCTCGCAATATGTCCCTCTTTACCGCACCTCCTACAGAGTTTGGAGCGGTCTTCTTCGCTCTTACAATGCTTGGCCAAATGTCCGAATTCGAGGCACTTGAAACATTTCTGTAGCAGCGTCCGCTCACGAATGCGGCAGACTACCCAGCCAATTTTGATGCGTCCCGCTTCCAATAGTTTCTTCGCACTTTCTGCAGGGAGATTAATTATTGCCGTTTGAGTCTCACCGTACGCCTTCCGCAAAGAAATGATGTCAGTAGTCATGACCCTGCCCAAATCGAATTGGGCTCTGATCACCGCGCATACGTCCTCCTTAGTAGTGACCTCGTCGATGTCTCTGATCTCGATCGTGGTACGATGAGTGAGCGTTCTGACTTCAGCCTGTTCTCCTAGAGCTTCGCCAATGACGTTTTTGTAATCCGTCGTTTTGTCTCCTGCTTCCTTCAGTTGTATCAGAAGATCCCCTTTTTTCGTTCTCCTGATTCTGGATACCGCCTTGCCCACAGCTTCCAACTTAGGGTCTGCTTTTACGCTTCGGAGTATCTGGGCGTAGGAAGCCTCCCCTTTCGCTTCGATGACGATGGCATCAGGTTTTGGTTTTCTGCCCTGCTTCTTTTTGGTGGCCTTCTTGCTTTTAACAGCTGACCAACCATTGTCTTCTTCTCGCATCGTATTCTTCTTATTACCAGAGGTACTGGCTTGTTTAGCCTTTGCCAAAGCCGTTTCTGTGACTTTTTTTGGCTCTTTCTTCTTATTTTCCTCATCTGAGGGGCGCTTCTGCTTGCGTTCACGTTTCGGCTTCGGCGTGCTGTTCTCCGATGGCAGTCTCTTCTTTTTTGCGTCCTGGACAGGTTTGAGCCAGGGGGAGGTCTGAGAAGAGTTATTTCTTCGTATCACTTCCTTGGCCTTTTCATCCCGCAGCTGGATTGCCGAGAGTTCATACAACGCCCGAATGCTTTCTATGGCATCTCTCATTGGTTGATGTATTGAGCGCCGCTTTCCGTCTTCGAGCATGTCGACTAGTTCCCTAATCTGCATGCCCAGCTTGTGGAAGTCAGGTCGATCAGGGGCTTTTTCAACCGTCGCCTCCGATGCCACCGGAGGTGCTCCATCTGATTGTCCCACAGGTGACCTCAGCATCACTGAGCTCCTCTGGAACGGGTCTCCTCTATACTCACCGTTGGTTTGACTGTTGCTTGTTTTGTTGTTGTTTGGGGTTATTGTTTGTTTTGTATTCATTTCTTTTGGGTCCCCACTCAAAGCCGCTATCAATGTTCGAATGTGTAGTCACCCAGTGATCTCATGGTTGTCTATGCAAGCAGTGAGGCCATGCGAGGGTTGGCATAAGCCCTTATGGGGTCTTATGTCAGAGCCAGATCGGTGTTAAACAGGAATGTTACATCTGTACCTACACCACCAACTTAATGGTGACGAAACATTGAACGTACTTTGAGGCCTGCCAAGGTTTTAACGGGACGGGGGCGCTTGTAGCATTAGCCTGAAAGCCATTTCAACCGGATTTCACTCCAGCTTACTCAGGTAACAGAATACTACAGACGTCAGCCCTCATAGCTGTCATTCCAATTCGTTTTCCAGTATGCCGTAATTAAGACCTTACTGGGCTCAGTCTTAATATTTTAAGGTACTGATGACGAAGTCATCGTGTTGTGGTTTTCAATTACAGTGATGCGCACTATAATGTGTTGCACTGTATACACTCATATTTCGTAGTGTGCAGACATCTTTCCGGGACAAGAAGCTGCGTGTTTCGCGTTGTGGCGGGTACGTCCGGATCTCGCCATTTTCTCCTTACTGTATCCCTCGTAGCCACCTTGTGCGGTGGGGAGCACTTATATGGAAGACGGTGCTTATTCGTCTTGTCGCAGAAAGTTCATAGGGGTTCCTTTGACCTTTTCAGCCAAGCCCTCCTTCTCTGCCGCTCTTGGTCGGGGACTGCTTATTTGGGTATTCGCAGTTAACCTACAATTCTGCAGGCCGTTCACTATCCGCCACCTGTGACCCCCACAGTTGCCTGAGCTTAGCCCCACCAGCCCGTCCGACTTGGTGGCTGTGGCTGTGGTAGGGAGACTATCGCTACCTATTTGCGTACTGACCATACAAATTAAAGTGAAAACGCATGATATACATATTATCGTATATGGGTCACATGTCTTTTTCTGAGTTTTTTAAAATTCTTTGGGGCTTGAGTTCGGGATCGACTGAGTGGCGAGACACGCCGTTTCAAGTCTTAATTTCGCCTCGAAGCGTATTCTCTTTAAAAGAAAAGCGGCAATGTGACTCAAGATTGTGTATGTGGCTGGGTTGCTATTATATAAGAGCTAGGAACGAAAGCCCAGAAGCAGTTTTAATCATAGAATCCTCAGCTCTCTGCAGTTAACAAATATTTTGTACAGATTCCCAAGCTTAGCTACGTGCCGCAAACGTTTGATTGTCATCTTTTCAACTTTATCCTGAAAGGAATATCATGAACAAGCGCTGCCACTTAAGCAAAGCAGCTCATACAAGATGTAATCAGGGCATGGGGTACAACGATGCAGCGAAACAAGAGAAGTAAGCACCGGTCAGCGGTGTACTGGCGGAACGAAGAAAGACGATAAAACAACGCTCCAGGGGGCATATAATCATGAAGATCTCCAAAAAATGATTAAAGTTGCACAAAAAAACGTTAAGAGCGCCATCCGAGCAACGAAACAGACCACAATCCGTGGGGCAAAGCTTACCAAGTTGTAGTAAAGAAGCTAAAGAGCGACCACGGGCATCCATACACAAATGTAGTCAGAGTCGTATTTTCACACTAATCGGAAGTCCTTTCAAAAATTGTAAAAAAATTCGCAAGGAGACGCAACGAACTCCTCTCGTTGTCTACGAGGAAGTTCCGCAAATTAGCAGGAAAACCGGAGATCGGGAGGCACCGATGGCATCCACAATACCTGTAGCGTATTGTAAGTGACATGCTCTTAACAACAATCATCGATGCGCAGGTGGGCTTGCGGAGTCTCAATATGGTTTCGGAAGAGCTCGCTCGACGGGTGACGCTATCGAGGAAGTGGAAAGCACGCCGCGGGAAGGCAAGACATTGAACGAGAAAGTACTGTGCAATTATCACGCTGGACATAGAGAATGCCTTCAGTACAACAAACTCAACATTTAATCTGCAGGCATTCACAGCCAAAATGGTGCCGGAATATGTACAGAAAGTGCTGATGGACTATTTTTAAAATCAGGCGCTGCTCTACGGTACAGGGAATGGAATAAAGCACTAAAATACTATAGGCTGCTCTGAAGTTACTCGTAAGATTCGATCCAATAGCTGAACTAAGAACGAAAGCGACTTGTTAGCGGCCGGCGGGAGAGTAATAAATATACCATAGTCTTCAAACCGGACCTTGACGTCATCGGAGATGCAAGGCTGACCTTCAACCCACACACATACGCATCTGAGAAGGCAGTAAAGGCAACGCCTGCATTAATAAATATAATGTCAAACATTGGCGACTCCTGATAAGAGTGAGAACTTCAACAATCCTGTATGGATCGAAAATCTGGACTGAGGCCATTAAGATTAAGACGTAATAGAAGAATGACAGAATCGGTTTACATGACCAATGCACAGAAAGGAATCAGGAATCAACATCGCACGATGCGGCGTGTGTTGCAGCCGCTATGATTCAGACTAACATACTAGTAAAGGAAACATAGGCGAAGTATACTAGCAAGAACACCAAACGGTATGGAACTACAAGCAAGAGTGACCGGGTTAATCAAGACGGGAATACTGTAACAAAAAGAGATGGATATGAATCCCACACTGTTAAGTATGGGCTGAGTTTCTTTTTTTTTTTGTAATTTAGATTTAGAGTCGGATACTCAAGTGAACTCTCCATACTTCTCGATTCTCCACCATCGAATCCAACTCATCAGGGGGAATCCCCAGAAGAGTTCAGGTTAGATCTCGGACTTGATTCAACCATCTACTCCTAGGGCTACCAGGGGGTCACTTAAATGATTGATCACGGTTACCCTAACGGTTGTCTTGTTAATTCAGAAACTCTACATAATTGCTGTGGAAAGTAAGTGTGAATCGCTAAAATAAACAAATAAAAATTCGTGCATACACACATGCTGCTGATAGTGATTGATATCAAATCGAAGCAATTATCAGTGTGCTGTCATTCGTCTACTTTTACAAGCACTACAAAGTAGTAGTGGATGTAATTGTTCCAAGAACTGATACGTCGTATAATAGTGAGTGAATATCAAGAGGTATGCTAAGCAAGTGGGAGATCCACGTGAGCTTTAAAAGAACTTAAGAAGATAATTTGTTCACCTATTAAGGATAGTAGCATAACAAATTAGCAAAACGTATTTAGAATCACATACTCCACACAACACTCAGTAAACAGTTTATGAAGATCTTGTGCCGACTCACATGTCCAAATTAAAAAATCTCTAATGAGGGCAATAAGGCTCCCAAGTCCGGAAGAGTGTTCCAAATGCATGTCATAGCTATTGTCGAGGATTCCCAAGAATACCTTCTCTGACTTTTCTGAGGCAACCATCAGACTCAAAGAAATATAATCTAAACTAATATAATGCGGTTGTAACGAACTCAAAACAATGTCACACTCTATTGGGGTCCAGCACAGAAGGATGTGAACGGAAACGAAAAGGCCAATGATTAAACAAGAAAGGGCTCAGAGTTGAACCAACTAATTGTCAATCACAACCTCGGCGGAACTTCTAAAATCTAACATCACCTTGGATTTTTAAAAAGTTCACTGGGGAGATATGGAGTGCACTTTTATCATGTTTGAAGTTGCCATCTATCCTTTTTTTCGCGGGATACTCCTTTTTTTCAGCTCCAAAAAACCTATCCCGCGAACATTTTCTAAATCCCTTTTTTCATACAAAATTCCTAACGTATGTAATATTTTGAATTTGATATGTGGCGAACATTAGACTGTTAGACTGAACCATGACATTAGGCGAATATTGTACACGTTCACAGCAAACGAGTAAAGGCTGAATTATAATATGATAGTCGGAAGCTAATGTCATAGTTCAGCGTTAAGTTTCTTTCAGTACTGTCAATAGCAAAAGTAGCCAATAATAGGCATATGTGTTCGAAAGCAATTGTGTGGTTCATCGTCATTCACAGCTGTGCAACTGTCAAATTTTCGTATGAAGGAGCGAATGGATTCGGTCTTTCGTAAGTGATCAAAAGTGACCGAAACCTAATGAATCAAAGCAAAAAGCTATTATGGACTCACAATACAAACCCTTTGTATTCGCACTGTTTCGGAAGTGGTCGTACGAAACTATTCTTCTATTAGTTCAGCCTTAAACAATACACATTACTACTATCATTCATGTGCGCGTCACTTTTTTGAATTTGCTGCACGTCAGTTTTAGCAAACTTTTTCACATCAGTGTTTCGTTAATCTAAAGAAAAAAGAATGCCGAAACCGAAAGAAAAATGCATCTTCAACGCAAAAGTTCGCGAGAGTCGACACATTGAAAGCGATTCTCATGGTGAAATGCAATTTGACATATTCATACGTAGAGTTCTACCACTTTTTGAAAACAAAGCCAGATTTACTCCTCCAAATTGCTAAAAAGGAGAAATATTCCACCAAAAGTGATACCAATGCGAGTGCGATTCACGTTGAAGACGATGACAATGAAATCGTAAAAAAGTTGGTTGATTGGTTGGTATAAGCATATAAGTATTTTTGACGAATAAAATATGAATTTGCGGCAGAATTTTTTTTATATTTGATATCCTTTTATTATCCTTTTTTTTCTTCATTTCGATATCCCGCGAAATTGCCGAATTTAATGGATTTTTCCTTTTTTTCGACCAAAAAAGATGGTAAGTTAATCATGTCGCATCTAAGTGAAGCTGTAGACACAGTACAATAGAAGATCAGGAGACTTTTCCGCGCTCACCAAATCAAACTTAACCCTCTTTGGCACATAATAACCATCATTTAAGGTGACGACAAGTTGTTGGCGGCCCACCTAGAAGAGAGTACAAATTAAGTACAACAGACTTATGGGGCTCATAATGGGGCTTATGTCATAATACGACATCAAAATCGGTTATCAAATACCTAGGTGTGATGATCGACGCTAGGCTCACTTACAAGGAGCACCTTGAAAGAACGTGTGACACAGCGGCTCGGGTGAGCGGTGCCTTATCAAGAATAATGATAAATATAGGAGGACCTAGGCAACAAAGGAGACTTATTCTATCAAGGGTGGTGTAGTCCATCCTTATGTATGCGGCAACCATATGGGCCAAAGCTATGATGAAAAAGACCTACGCAAGAAGGATAAACTCTGTCAACAGACTATGTGCGCTGAGAGTATGCTGTGCCTTTCGTACGGTGTCAGACGAGGCAGTATGTGTCATCGCGGGAATGCTACCAGCGGATATCTTGGCTATCGAGCTGCAAAGGACCTACGACGCCAAAATTCAGGAACCTCAAGCGTTAGTCAAAAATATCAAGGTGGAAGAAAGACAGCGAAGCATTAGAGCATGGCAGGATCGATGGAACCAGTCCTCAAAGGGAAGATGGACCCATCGACTTATACCGGATATCCAAATGGATGGACCGGAAACACGGAGAGGTAGATTTCTATCTTAGCCAGTTCCTAACCTGACATGGCTGCTTTCGAGCGTATCTCAACAGGTTTGGGCTCGATGAATCTCCCAACTGTCCAAATTGCGGAGAAGCCCCAGAAGACGCTCAGCACGTATTTTTTCAGTGCCCACGTTTTCATATAGAGCACAGAGAACTGGAGGAAACAATTGGAGAAATACCAACCCCCTAATCGAATGCAATATGAGACGCGGTGAAACAAGTTGCAGCGATAATCGTGCAGGAACTTAGGCGGCTGGAAAGAGTCAGAGAGGGCAACCAAGTCCAACCGGCAACACTTTTGGAACAAGGAGCGGAAGACAGCGAAAGAAGAGCATAAATAGCTAACCAGCCCCGAGAAGTAATACCTAACGGTAGTCCTGTGGGGAGAGTGGTTGAAGTGTGCAGGATGTGGTTTAGTACGTAGGCGTATTCCTGGCATCGAGTATTCAGGTTTGCGAATAGTGCATGCATGTATCTTTAGAAGATTACACACCCTTTGGCGCAACCATAAAAAAAAAAAAAAAAAAAGACTTATGGGGCTCTGACAACATGCACAGAGGACACAGTCCAGCTTTTATGGGAATGTCCAAGTCTTAGCAGAACTAGAAAGACGGTCCTCGAAGACTATTTCCTAACCGATCTGGGTCAACTAAGCCCCCGAAAACCAATCTAAAATGAATTTTTGGACTGAGTCCGTATATGTTCTATAGTTTAATGTTTTAGTCTTGTTACGTTATATTTCCACATCGGGCAATACAATGGATCCGCGGAGAATCAAAGTGCAGCCACTGCTATAGCATATCACCAGGGTCATGCTACTTTGCTGACTTAGGAAGAAGTACGTTTCAGAAAGTGCAGGAATACTGCACCGCATTAAGTGACGCAGTACGAGGCGCTCAACTCAAAGGAGCTCTCACGATCGATAAGATCTTGTAGCCTTTATCTTGTAGCATAATGTAAGAAATAATATTTTGCACAATAAATACAAATAGAATACAAATACGATCAAGCCACGCTTAATAAAAATCTGGACTCTCTCCTTCACCGAACACTCATAGTCACAGCTGGCTCTTCCGCGCACTGGGTGGTTTAGCAGAATCTAACACTATATTTGGTATATATGAATTAATGCCAGGAATCATTTTCTAGTCCGCAGTTCATTATATATGTATTACATACATAAGAGGTACGCACAGGTGGATCTGTAGAAATGCAGTGAAGTAGAAGTAGTTATGAATATTCTTTGTTTTCAGATCATAATCTCGCCGAAATAGGAAAAGGAAGAAGAGGCGATCGCACACCCAAACTTCAAAGGACACATACATAAATACATTTTGAATGGCCGCGGATGCTCAAGTGGATCCTCCATCCTTCTCGATCCTCCGCCATTGACTCCTCACCAGGAGAAATCCCTAGACGGCTCCAGGAGAGACGTCAGACTTGAACCAACCATCTGTTTCTAGGCCTACCGGAGTCGTCTATCTGATGGCACGGCAATCATGGCACATCTTGGAAGCCGGTCTGGCGCCATACGCACTACGTGACCAAACCATCGAAGCATAGATCGTTCCGTTCAGAGAAGTAGCTGCTCAATACTGAGCGCCTCGCGTACTCTGGCCGAATTCGGCCAAATCTGGCTGATTTTTTTTCTCTTGGCTAATTGGCCAATTTTATTAACTTCGGCCATTTTTTGAGTAAACCCTCTAAAGTGAAACTACAATTATTTGAATGAACAATTAACAATAAACAAAAAATAAATAGTTAAAAATGAAAAATACTTGTTTGTTTCACATTTTTTTGCTTCAAAAAAAACTTTACAATGCAATACTTTTGTGTTTCGTTCTTTGTGTTGTACCCTTTAAGATGTTTCTAGGAAGTTCTTGACTAAAAATTATGCTGGCTAATTTTTTCGCAGTTTGGCTGATTTTTTGTACGGTTTTGGCCAATACATTTTTGGCTGAGTGGCAACACTGCTTGTAGCCGCGATCTTATTCTTTCGGTCACTACCCAAAGTTCATGATGATCCATAGGTGAGGTTGGAACATACACCGAGGTAAAAACCGAGAATTTAGCTTGAATACTAAGTCGGTCTTCCTTAACAGATCGACCAAGCTCTCTCAAAATTGATCCAGCCTGACCAATTCTACAGGATAACTCGACTTTGCTCTTCCCATCACTCGTGAATAAGATCCACCTGTTTCAGTGGGACCCGACTAACATGCAGAGGGCACTAAATTGGTATTTTGGATACGACCATTACTTCCTATTTGTTCACGTTGATCTTCATTCCAGCATCATCACAAACGGCTTAGCCATTCGAATGGGCGCTGAAGTTCGGTTTGAGAGGACCCAAGGATGTATAAAGGATCTCTTTGAAAAATGAAAGAATTCCACGCAACCACCCACCAAGATTGTACGTCTCTCGTCTAACTATCGAAAACTATGCGGAAATCATAATCACTTTTACTTCACAATCTGTATGATGAATTACCCGAGAAGACGGTCGGGGAAATCTACGAAAAGCGATAGTGACGGATCAGAAAATCTACAACTGGCCGACGTGAAAAATGTTACCACTGTCCATAAATTGCATCTTATTATAGTCACTCCTTATCCCTTTTCATCAAAATCCTTCATTCAATACAAATTGTATAAAATAACGATGCTTAAAATAAATTTTTTTTAAATAATTTACGTCGGGGCGGCGCGAACGCCATCCCCGGCTACCAAAAATTGCACGAACGAGTTACTCGCATTAGGAGTAATCGCGGAGGTCAACTCAACCGTAAGTGCAATGGTCAAGCCTCGCCCCGGGGGAACCGCCTTGTTGATCACGGTAGCCCCTACGCCAGGTAAGTATGCTTTGGCATGCTAGCGACTGACCTCTTATATATTTTCCTGCAAAAACTGAGTGTGAATTATAAAAATGGACAAACGAACAATTGATATAAATTTTATACACATGGTGGGGGTTGATATCAAAACGAAATTTTTCTCTTTCTTTTGATTTTCTATACGCCATAAATTCAAAGCATTGTGACAGTTTTGTGTGTGTATCGCACACAGTCATGCTTATGTACAATCGATATGAACAGACTTTTGATGTTGGAGATAATGAACAATTGCGAATAGATACAATTATGTGACCATCTGAGCTGAGAATCGCATCTCATCTCGAACCTTCCCATAGGTTAAGGGAAATCATTGCAAGAACCACTTGTATAATTCTTGTAAAGAAATTCATATTGTCTGTTAGAAGTTTAGGAATACAGAGAAGTGGAAGATGGAGTATAAGTGAGAGTCTGAATGAGACCATTGATAACGAAATTGGTTAATTATCAGTTTTATCGCTGATAAGGAGATTAATGAAATAGTCTGATGATTTAGTGCTATGTCCATAATGTGTATCTGTCCTAGGATGGTACAATTTCGGACGTTTATTTTTTATTTAAAAAGAAAAGTCGTTTATTTTAAAGTCACGAATTAGATAAGGCGGGTGCTTGCATTCATTGTTAAGCCAACCTGCAACACTTCTAGTTAGATGCCTCACAGCCAATAATAAACTCCCCTACCGGTGATTAAACCACTTAAATTTGAAACGGAGTCTGTAAGTACGAATGCAATGATGGGTTAATATCCATTATGTATTGAATATAAAATACCTCAAGGTCAGAATAACCTGTTCTATTATCTGAATAACAATACATTGCAACACGAAGTGATGTCATAGATACATACGTGGGTACATCTACACCTCCAAATCAATGAGGTCTTAAACCGTCAAAATGATTGTTATTACTCTAGCATTATTATCAATATTGACCTATTGGAAGGTGAGGAAGGTAGATGGTGGTGTAATAAATACACCAGACATGGTAGATAAATAGGTAGATTTCAAATGTAGTGAGGTGCAATTTCATTGCGACATATAACAGATCTATTGTGCCGCCTATTCTAGAACTCTAGTCGATGATATACTCGGCTTAGAGTACTTCCTACAGAACTTCCATAATGAACCCGAGTATCCTGAGTGGATCCAGCGAAGGTAGATCCATTTCTAATTTCTTCTTTTGTGGATCAGTGCTTTGCACACCATAAAGGTGCGCTGGTGTTTCTGCGGAGTCCCCGCAGAGTCTGCAATGCCCGTCTCCCTCTGTTCCCAGTTTCCTAAGGAGCTCCTTGAGTCTGCAGTGACCCGTTAACATGCCCGCCAAGATGCGAAGTCGATTCTTACCAACTCTTAGGCAGGTTCTGCTTCTTTTCTGGTTGTATTTCCCCAGAAGTTATTTTGTCTGTCTTATTTGGGGGATATCATCCCAATGTTTGGGCCATTTGTTCTCTTCCTCTTTCCTTAAGTCTTCCCGTATTTTGTGGGGTCCTAAGCCACAAAAGGGTTCCGGTCTGTTCCGTTTCTTGCTAGTTCATCAACTGCTTCGTTCCCCTCCACTCTTACATGTCCTGGTACCCAGTAGAGGGTTACTTTGTTTGTTTCTCGCAGTTTGTTGATCTTGGTGAGGCATTCCCGTACCAATTTGGATCTGATCTCGTGTGAGGTTAGTGCTTTACTAGCGGCTTTGCTGTCTGACAGTATTGCGATGTTCTACCCGCGATATTTCCTGTCTATGTTGAATTGCGCGGATCTTCCGATCGCGTGAACTTCTGCTTGAAATATACTGCGGAATATTCCCAGTGATTCTGAGTATCTGGTCCTGGGGCCGTACACTCCTGCCCCAATGCCTGTAGATGTTTTCGATCCGTCTGTGTACCATACATTTGAGTGTTGTTTGAATTGGTACTTATCGGATTCGCTACTCCAGTCTCTTTTGTTGCTCAGCTTGGAGTCAAATTTCGTTTCAAAGCAGTATTTCTTGACCATATCATCTCTGGGCCAGTCCAGAAGCGGTACTGATTTGGATAGGGTTACTCGGTCTTTGTTAGAGATGCATGTTCCTTTCCCGATACCCTCTTTGCTGGTTCTCAATTTGGTCTTCTTGGAGATTCGCTCTAGCACTATATGCAGCGGAGGTATACCTACGATTAACTCAAGTGCTGCTGTGGGACAGGTTCGCATGGCTCCTGTTATACGTACGCAGTCTAATCTTTGCACCTTGGTCAGGGATGTCCTCGTCGTTTAACCTTGTTCGGTTAACCAATGCCACTGCCCCGTATGTGATGATGGGTCTTACTATCATCATGTACATCCACCTCAGTGTGGATGGGCTGCATCCCAGGTTTTCCCGAAATGTCTGCATACCATAATTGCTCTGGTGGCTTTGGTTACCTCACCTTCTACATGCTCTTTCCAGAGGAGTTTGTTGTCTGGTGTTAAACCTAGATAATCGTACTTGACCTATTTCTGTGGGTCGACCCTGATCCTTTTCAACAGGATAGGTTGCATACGCTTTAGCTGTTTCTTCTTGGTGAAGGGTATCACAGTGGTTTTGGTAGGATTCACTCTAAGTCCTACCGTTTCGCACCATTTCTGTGTGATTCTTAGACCCCTTTGAATGATTTCACCCAGCGTTTCTTCAAATTTTCCTCTTGCGACAATGACAATATCATCGGCGTACCCCTGGCACGTAATGCTGGCATCTGTGCAGTAGTTCATCTACTACTCGGCTCTACATCAATGATGATAATACCCCTCCTTGTGGGCAGCTTACAAATATTTGGCGCAACAGCTCTTTAAAGTACCAGGGCCTAGCTTCTCGCAACCACTCATGTTGTGTGCGTTATATTTGGTGCTTATTACTTACTTACTTACTTAGGTGGCGCTACAGTTCGGGGTGAACCTGGGCCTCAACCAACAAGCCTCTCCATTTAGGTGCTTATTGTGATGGTTTTTTGTCCCATTCCTGTCTAGCAGTCCTTAGCATCTCACACATCTAATTACTTGTGGTGCGATTTACTCCAGAGCCTTCCTAATTGCTTCATGAGAGCTGTTATCGAAGGCTGCTTTGATGTCTGGAAACACGCATACTGCCATTTCATTGCTCTCCAGTGTATACTGAGCCCAACTTGTCAGCTGGTAGAGCGCGGTTTCGGTGGATCTTCCTCTTCTGTAGTTATGATACTTGTGGTGGAGAGGTATTCTTTCCAGACACACCGTCTTGCAAATGGTTTTACTCACAAGAATAAATATGACTTATGAATCTGGAGGTTGTCTTTTTCATACGCAAATAATCACTGTAGCCCCGATGAACAGCATACTCGTAGATATTTGCGTATTTTACACGAAAGTTGGATCCCAGTAATATTCGCATAAAAATAGTTTCCAAGAACTGGTAAATCAATTCGAAGGCGTAAAGTTCTTGCCATTTAAAATAAGTTCAAAGTCCGCATTTTTGCTAATAAAGTTGAAAATTCAAACACCTACGAGTATATATAGATACAGGTGGTATTATTCTCTAACAGGGTCCCCCAAGTGTCGCGTTTTAGAGATGACAATAAGCCCACATGCTAATGAGTGTACCTGAAATCGGCAAGCGGATTGTACCAATTGCGAGAGGATAGTGCGGGTTAGACAAAATTTTCTAAACAGTCTTAAGGATCCGCCTAGTAGCTAGTCTAAGTGCAGAAGAATAACGAGCCTATTCATTTAATCATGATAATTTTCCATACCATCCCCATATTTCGTAGAAAATTCACTTCGGATACTGCAGTATTTTTTCATGCAACTTAACAAACTCTTGACGGAATTGGGAACTGAATGGAACTTTTCTTTTGCAGTCTACTAGAACTGTGTGAACTCCCTTTGGGCAAATTGCCTCCTACTAACTCAAATAAAATGAGGAAATCGAATTCCCGAAAGACTCCTCCAACACATGTGTCTACGAAGTCCAATGTCCTCCAAGAACACCACACAATCAACCATCAGAAAAATATTTTTCACCATCAATGCATCATAGACTCCCCGAGGCTAATTATAGACGCTAACTTCGAGAGGAATTTTTCTATTTCGAAACTGATCATTTGACAAAGGAGGAGGTGCGAGGCCTCCAGACCTGGCTCCAGCATTATACCTGCTGCAGCACTATAATAGTTTTCCCCGCCCAACACCTCCCTGGTCATGATAATGCGCTACGATGATGCATTTTCCGCCAGCATCTATGCACATGCGAATCTATCCCACCATAGAGATGAAGGAGGATCTGAGCCTCCTTTGGAGAATAGAATACGCACGCGTGCGCTCAACTGGTGTGTCTCACAGGCGCCAATATTAATTTTCCACTTAGATTCGTTCAGTGGAATCCCAAAACATAATTCATATGCAATTAATTATTGGCTATGCGGGTTGCAGGCTTGCGTTCGCCACGTACACGCCTAGAATCATCTATTCTATTCTCTAAGCACGACACAACGACGACGATGACGATGATGATGATGACGTCGACGGTATCAGCCCACGACCTTTAAACGTCTCTCATTGTACGTACGGACAAATTATTTCCATGTACGAGCACTTTGCGCAAGGCTGGAGTAGGGACAGGCAGTACGAAGACTGCAATTGCATACCAAATTGCATTGGTTCCGTGACGAGGAAAGGAATTTTTGCGCACAGAGGGAGGCTTGAAAAAGGGCTGTTTTGCTTCGCTTGTGCGAAGTCTATTAACATTATAATAATCTTGAGCACGGCTGAGCTTGGTGCGTCTAGCTTTCCCTGGAATTATCATAGTCATCCATGTGTCCGGTGCGAAAGAAGTAGAGATGTCCACGAGAGACAGTTTCCGTCGTCGCTGTTGCACACTAGAGGCGGGAATCGTGTCATTACTGGAATATAATTTTATTTATTTATGCGTGTGTATTCGAAAGATACGCGGCGGCAGATGGATGCAAATCAGGGAACGTGGTCAGTAATTGCGGGGCAGTCGTTTTACATATGGATGCGATAGTAAAAGATACGAAGTATCCGTGTAGCCGTTGTTAGGCATGCAAATTTGTTTGCGTTTCCATTCATCTCTTCTTGCCCTGAAGGTGTTTCTCTATCCGAGGGACCATTTAACTTGGTGACAGGTTGAGTACCTGTGTAAGATAGAAATATCTCACGAGTACAATATTGCGTAGTTTTGAGGACATGTGAGCAATCAAGAGGTCACTTGAGTATAAATTAGAAACATTCCACAAGTGCGAAGTATACGGGATGGCAAATACCTGAGAAATGCTTAAGAAAGCTGCTAGTATAAGCACAACGAAGGTGTAACCGTCCTACTTTTCATTAAGAACATTTTCATAATTTTAGTCTTTCAACGGAGTAAACTAACAACGGAGTAATTTGCATAATAAATCGAACTGGGTGCAGTTGGTTTACGAATCCAACTCGTCTATGCAGAATAATGTGTTGGACTTAGGAGACATACCTCTAAAGATACTTAATACGCAGATTGAATGAAATCATGGCATTAACAGGTTTAATATTGATGATGTGGATACTTAAATTGCAACTGTAATCGAACAATATCTGGGATCGATCTAGATTATGATACGTCAAGCAATAGAAAAATACTTTTTTGAATGTAAATCTAATCACATCACGAATTCTCGAGATGCCTGCATTCATCCATTCTTGGACTAAGAGATCTTTCAATTTGTGAGCAGTAGGTTGCTTTTTTCCTGAGATTGGCAGCTTTCCTTTGCATCTATAAAATATTCCAGCACTGTTCTGTAAAAATGAGGCCTAATAAAGCTCAGCATGTAAAGGCCGATTGCAGAAACATACGAGTAGAAAAGATAAGAAAACTGGCCAGACTTCTGCAAACAATGGTTCATCTAAGAGCTATATATCATAGACCCTTTCACTAAATTCCTCAGTAAAGGGTGGCAATGAATTTGTGTGTTGTTTAGTCATCGAAATTGTCAATTGTTAGTGAGAACAGTAACGGTAAAGCAAGTTAATTCTAAGTAAGTTTTTAGATATCCGATGACCGTGATAGCTTTCCTCAGATCTGCAACGTGGTTCTACGACCTAATGTTCTTCTTTAGTGGAAACTTTATAGCAGACCTTATCGTCTTAGAAGTACTTGCTGCATTTGGTATTCTTCTGGTTCGAATTACCTCTCATAGTCTAGATAAGAGTTGATGTTGTCACTCAAATGTGCGCGATACTTTTTGGTTATGACTCGACGTCAGTCTTCATAGAACGTTATATTTAGACGTTGTGTACTGGATACTGATCGCCGTCTTGGCAGGCTGACTATTTCTGTAACTGTACTGGACCTATGCAGCATATTCATAGCTCAGCGATATTGGTGTCAATATTTAATCACAGCCAGTCAGCCTGGCTAAATCCGATATTGCGAAAAGATTTGTTTGTTCCTTCTTAGCATGCCCCTGTTTACCTAGAACTATCCAACATTTGTTAAGCGACGTATTTCAGCGACTCAGCTAATTAAGTAAGTATTCTGCTGATCCTAACATATTTTGACAAAACTGAATAACCGCAGAGGGCAAATATTAGTTTCACAGCCTGTCGGGCCGTTTTTGATTGCTTATGGAAAATATAATTCCCCTGGGATCCTAGATCTCCTTTAATCCCATGAACTTCAATCCTTTCAAAGTTTGTATCGAATTTGGAGTAACTTGTAATAATTTGTCCATAAGTCTAAAGGTTTAATGATTAAAGTGTTCAGCAGATTACGGTACTAGCTGACAACTAGCTGAAGACCAAGCTAAATGGAGAGGCTTGTTGGTTGAAGCCCAGGTTCACCCCGAACTGTAAGGCCACCTAAGTAAGTAAGTAAGATTACGGTACTAAATTGTTTACTAACAATCATATTTCAAATAGTAAAAGAGATTCCCATCGCTTGCAATGAGGAGTACCTATGATTGAACAGTTTCCCAGTCTCAGGGATTTCACATCCACATTGCGAATGCTTGTAACTCATGTGTTGCTTCACCGAATTAATGTTCCTGACAAGCAGGTATCCACATAAGATTACATTCTTGAATAGCTATCATGTCTCTATGAATGCTGTGTGGGTGTATAACGTTACATCTGATACTCAATGGACCTTCTGTTCGTCACTAACATATCACAGTTGACTTGCGAATTAACCACTTTTCTCACATCAACATTCCAGCTACTTCAGCAGTGACAACTTCACAACTCCTTGTCATACTTGTCTCTCACTTTAGTCCTTCATGTCTCCATCGTCTACCCATCCCATTGACAAATATTTACCCAAACTCATTCATATTACCATTCGGCAAATAGTGGCTCTTCAGTCACGCACGTTGCCTTTGACTCCAAGAGACTTCGTCCTGTTTTTTTTTCTATTTGTTCACATCACAAGAATAACACATAACCACGAGGATTTCTCTTGGCCAAACAATCAGGTGTCATTTCCAAGAGACCATCTGGTCACCAGACGTGCGCAAAAGGAGAATGCAATCCTTTGTCCCGCACGATACTCTGAATACGAATCATGTGAAAGCCAAATAAACCAAATGTCAGGATGAGAAACGTTACTCTCTAGCTACATCGGATTCCACACGTTCTTGTTTACTTTTACCAAGATCACGGCGCACATACAGTGCAAACCAAATTAACCCCTGCCTGGTTGCGCCCAGCATCAGTTTCTTAGATATTTTTAGAGAAAAAAGACACAAAACAAACATCTTACATCTTAAATCCGAATTCACTCCACACCAGGGGCAAATCTCATTACCCGGCATCGTGTGGACCATGAATTCTATTCACAGTATCGCACAACACACCTCCATAAGATGAGCAATAAGCTGGTGCAGCATGGTTTAGTGCAAACTAGACGGAGCTTTGTATGTCTTTTTGTAGAAGTTCAAGGGCCGTGGTGTACACTAAAAGATAAAATCTGTGGAAAAAGATATTCGATTTGTACCTCTTCGGTGCGAGAGATTTTGCTTTCTGAAACACAGTGGGGTACACTGATAGGAAAAGAGGTAGGTGCCGAAGAGTAACAAGTTTCAAAAAAAAAAAAAAATATGTAAACGTAATAGAATAGTGAAAGACTTATCTGAACTTTAAAGTTCCAAAGCATACAATTTGGAACAAGACTGGTTTAGTTGTCAAGCACTGATTCTTATAACTTTTTTAAAATGACTTAATTTTTGACGCTGATCATTAATATGTCAATTAAAATGTACGTTTAGAAGCCACAGTGGATTAAAGTTGGTCAAAAACACCTTTTCTATGCAAGGACTTTGTTGTGCCAAGTTATGTTGATTTGCTCGCTTTAAACTCTCAGAGTCCCAAAGTCTGTTTGTCAAGTTCGGGTTCTGAAAAATATTATTGCCGGCAAAGAACCGTACTGAAATCTATCAAAATAGTAACTTTAAGTTCAGCAATGGAAAGAGACAGGCAAGAAACTTAAGCAGTTTCAACTGGCAACAGCAAAGTGTTGCATAAACATACAAAAGGTAGTGTCGGTCACATTTAAGCCGTGACTGACAGCTCAGTTGGATTGAGGATCGAAATTTGTTGAAGTAAAGACCGTTTCTGAATTTGTGAGTGCATTTCTCCTGGCATTTTAAAGTATACTCGTGTATAAAGGGTTTTTCAATAAGAACTCAACAATCTGGTATTTAAATAAAACACAGAATAATTGAGATATCGGGCTGAAATTTATTTCAGGCGTAGTACACATGTTAAATTTAAGTATGGAATCCGATCTCGTTCATACCGATATGACAACTGCGAGCACGTTTGCAGCGATCGATTCTTTGGAGCCAATTTCCCACCACTCTTCCACACATATCGGCTGGAACGTAGCCAATTTCGCTTTCAATATTGCTCCTGAGCTCCTCTAACATAGTTGGCTTGTTGGCATAAACCAACGACTTAACGTAACCCCATAAAAATAAATCCAACGGCGTTAAATCGCATGAGCGAGGTGGCCATTCGACCGGACCATTTCTCGAGACTGGACGATTACCGAACTTCTCCTTCAATAGATTAATTGTTTGATCAGCTGTGTGGCATAAGGCACCATCTTGTTGGAACCACATATCACTGATGTCAAGTCCATCCAATTCTAACCAAAAATAGTCTTCCAACATGGCACGATAGCGAATTCCATTGACCGTAACATGGCGATCATTTTCATGGACGAAAAAATACGCTCCAATCACACCTCCGGCATGAAATCCACACCACACGGTTACTTTTTGTGGATACAATGGAGTCTCTTGAGGCACATGTGGGCTTGTTGCTGTCCGATAATGCATATTTTGGTTATTAACAAAACCATTAAGCCAAAAATCGCTAACATGATTTTTCGGTGAAATTCAAGATTTTCTTCAAACTTTTCTAGAGCCCAATCGGAGAAGTTACGAGTTTTTCTATAAAATGATCAGGAGGCTTCAGTTTTTGAGTTGATTTGATCTTGTAAGGGTGTAGGCCAAGATCTTTACACAAAATTCGCCACAATGTGGACTGAGAGATTGCCAATTCCTGTGAACGGCGAGGAATCGACTGATTTTGGCTCATTTTGAACTGAAGCACTTACGGCTGCGATATTTTCGGTACTTCCACCAGTGCGTTGTCTCACTGGCACAGGGACATTCAATAGTGAACATGTTGACTCGTATTTTTCTACTATAGCACGCACAGCCTGTCTGGTGGGACGATTATTACGACCGAAAATTGGAGTAAGCGCTCTTAAAATTGCGACTTCCGACTCCAAATTTCGGCAGTAATTTTTAATAATTTCCAAATGTTGCTCGTTCGTGAACTTCACTAAAATAAAAATGCAAATCTAGACTGACGTTGTTTTGACATTGACAGATCATAAAAAAGGTTAGAGGGTGCGTTTGTATTAAAATATAATACAAAATTGTTATGTACATATTGAAAAACCATTTATACTTTTATAGTATACAGATTACGTATCCCATAGAGAATTCACACTCCTCAATTTTCGCTGTCCATGGGAAGGTTTAGCGCCGTGTTATTTTTGTTATTCTCTTCAAGCTCAAATTACACTAAATACGCGCATCGATAAATACGTTGAATTGACGGAAAGCCAGCGTAAGGCAATGCACCCAAACTGATCACACACGGATCAAATGACAGCGGAGCTCGCAAAAGAATTAGAAGTAAGGATAGATATAAGGGAGTCAAATAATCTCACGTTAGTTATTTAATAAGTTGATCTTGAATAAAGCGTTTATTAAAAAAGTAAAAGATTGTTTTTTTTTTTTTCGCTGGAACCGCGAAGTCAAATGTAAGTTACATTCGAATACACTTCGAACGAGACTCAAAGTCAACGTCTGAAATTATTATTACTACAATTTTCTAGAGATCAGAATTCTCATTGAATACTTTCACAGGCAGTATATATTTCTTGAAAAACATTATCTTTATTTGGTAAACGTGACAGGAATCTTAGTATAGTAAGATGAATGTGCACTTCTTTAAACAGGAGACGAATCTAGATGTTGCAGATATTTATTATTTTTTTACAAGGGAGATTTTTGTGAGTCTACTCACATGGGTAGGTGAGGAAAAATGACGCAAAAATACTGTGTACCTACGACATACATAATTGGATACGTGAAAAAGGGGACAAAATGGTAAGAGTTTTCTGGGTTAGGTTCGGGATATCGAACATTTAAAATCCCGTTTTTATAATCCCGATGGGATTTTAAAAGTTTTTCTTTGTTGGGATTTTGAAAACGTTATTATAAAAAGCGGGATGCCGATACGCTCCCGGGGTTTCTCCCTTTTTCGCAGGATTCCACTTTTTATTGTTCTCGCGTATCTTATAAAAGTTTCTACGTGAAATAAAACGAATCAGGAATAAGTAGAAAAACTCTAAACTCTAAACTAAAAAGCGCTTTTTACAAAAATGAGAACACGGTTTATTTCCGAAGCTTAAGAATAAAACGGGGTGGATACCCACTACCCACAGCTGATGAATGAAGCAGCTTCTCGCAGTAACTGCAGCAGGAAATAAAGTTGAATTCTCAGTGAGCTTCCTAGACTATCAGGAACAGCTCGAAATTGTAGTTGTCTACAAGGAAAGCTAGAACCCCGATTACTACTGCAGACCTATCATTTTCTTATGAAAGGAAAAGAGGTTTGAGGTTTGTTAAATGCTTTCATCAATGTTTACTGTTTATAAAAAAAGCCCTAAGAAGACAGTTGCATTAAACCGTATTTTACAATCTTACTCCGTTCTGCTATAGGTGCCATTCAATTCTTACTTGTACTCGCATCACCTGCAATATGGTCTAGACTACAACCCGCAAACAAAAGGCAATTATCTAATTTAAAAGCTGAAATTACTGCAAATTTCGCTACTGTAACGCAACAAAGGTGAACATATGTTCAAACATTCTCAGAGGAAGAGTATATACATGACCCACTCTTGAAGCCATAGATAAATATCCCATTTCAATAGGTCCATTTGCTGCGTAACATATGCCTATTAATTGTTGCTTCTCTTACCCCAGGTTGCCCACGCTTGCGTAGACATTATGAACCTTTCCGACGAGTTGATGCATGTTTTTACTAAGCTATCTCCTGCAGATTTAAACAGTCTAACCTTTTAGTTCAATTGATTCGCTTGACCACTGAAAGTCTGATTTCAGTTTATTACATGGGTTTTGAAAATCCATGAGCTACCTTAACAGCAGTTATGAACTTAAGTAAGCTTATTCTACTAAAGGAAGTTGGTCCAACTTTCCCCCATACCCCGATTCTATCAAAGAAGCGAAAATGTTCCATCAAAGTCAAGTTTGTTACATTTAGGTCACTGTCTAGCCGACTAGACCCCACTGTGCATCTACTGCATCCCTCTTGATTGACTTTTTCCTAGTATATTTCTCTACTATCGCGAGAGCTATTTTCCACGCTTCGCTGAAACAAAACGTTTACATTCGGATTTAAGTGTTTGACCATTTAGCTACGCCATAGTGCTCTCTCTTCTCCAAAGCGAGATGAAAGGAAACAACAAAGCAAAAACCAAAACCAGGTAAAGCAAGAGGAATAATAATAAATTTTATCGCACGTTGACGATTATTTGAATCGCATCGCATATACGGTTTTTTGCATGGACATTTCGCAGCTAAAGAGTTCCAAGAATGAATTCCACTGGAGAGTGGAACAACTGCAGCAGCAGCAGCAGCAGCTTAGAGCAAAACATAGTCCTAGCACACACCGGCTAAATGCACTAGAGATGGATGTGAAGGAGCGATCAGCAGATAGGCATGTTTAGGGCATGTGATAGCAGTCCGGGACGTACACAGATATACTTCAAGTGCGCGGTGTCTTTTGACGTAGTGCACGTTCCTTTTGACTTTTCTATGATAATTTATAGGGGAGAGTAGCTCCAGCATAGCGGTATCTCTTTGGATATAGTTTCTGTGTTTTTGTATCTTTTTCTAATTTTTTGTATCTTTTTGCTCTGGTAGTGCAGCATTTGTGGTTAGATTCGCGTTAGGAGATGGTTTTGTGCGTTTTTCTTCATCGTAAATGGGAAATGGTAATGGAAATACAGATGGAGATGCAGCGTCAATGATACCGCCTGGCGGACGGAATGATATTTATAGGTTTTCTTTAGTGAGCGCATCAAGGGATAGATTAGAGGTGAAATTAGCATGGAAATTAAGACGAAAGACATTGAACTCAATGAGGTCGTTTGTTCGGTTTTTCTTTAGACTATGACGAGGAAGTGAGGATTATGAGCGCAAGACATTTATTTTTTTTTAGTTCTGTGATACGATATATTTCGCGCCGCTAGAGAAGAACTATGGCTGGAAGGAGAGCAGGTACTGAAGCGCAAAATAAGCCCTAGTGCGTAGCTTTTGGTTATATAGAATTTGCAATTAGAAAGCAAGCATTCGTTTTATACTTGGTTTGGACCACTGTTACTTCAGTCGACTATTCTTAGTTTCGACGTCCTTTAAAGAAAATCTTTGATACCGTGAGCATGTAAGTAATTCGGTGGATATTCCATATGAACTCAACTCCATTCACCAAAGCTCAGGAAAATAAACATTTTTGTGGTACGAGCATTCCGCGGTTCACATCACATAAAAAATGGTCCCACATTTACTAGACATCAATACGTTAGATTCCTATAGATCGAGAATTCCAGAGCCCATTGTATCTTTTTAAAAAGCACCGAGCACTGCAGATAGTCTTTCTTAGGCTTCAAAAGTGAGTATTAGCAAATTGCTAAGGTTTTTATAGTCAAACACAAAGTGAAATACGAAGTATAATATAACAAACAAGTAAAAACATTTTGACAGCTAACATTAAATCGAGCTATCATACTCATACATAGTAAAGTATTCTAGTTAACTTACTCAATCGTTTCATAACACCAGTACCACTTTTTTCTATTTACCTACTTATGCTCAAAAAAGTCCCCACAATACCGATCCATTACATAAAAACCCAAAACGTCAAAATACATCACGTTTTTGTTACATTTTACATTTGCGGATCGGATCGTTAATGGAAAATTGATTTTTCTGCACTTTTACTTTCATTCTTAGTGGGGAACAATAAACTATACCGCACCGGCGCGGCGCACACATGGTTACATAATAACTCACTTCAGAAAATCGTGCCCTTTCAGGGGATTCAAAACTTCAAGAAAATAATTTGACAGCTCGCCGCCATTAACAATTGATTACTCCATCTATTGATAATAGGCACACGAAAATCAGATCAGTTCCGCATGCATTCGTCGTTACTAGTCCAAGTCACGTTGACAGCCAACCACAGACACTTGGCCATTATGTGAGATACATTTCTCTCTTAACTCTTTCCTCTGTCTATTGACATTCATATATCATAAAGTGTAGTTTTCTTGTGGTTATGTCAATTCGTTGCCAAATAAAATCACTTTCTAAACGTGCATCGTGACACCCTCTACGATAGTTTCCCCTTCTGTCAAAGCCAACACTGAGTCTCATCTTAATGGACAGCACTGAGAAAAGGGCCAAGTGCAAATGTCACATCAACGATTTTCACTGCACACCGCTGTCACCAGATTTGTATCCCGAACAAAGTCTGGTGGAGATTTTGGTGCCTCGATTGTCACATATTTTCGGTAATTAATTTTGTCAGCTTTCTTTTTTTGCGGTCTTCCGGCGGCGAGCGGTCGGTGCAAAGTGGCGCGTCGTGCCGCATGCAAGTGCATTCGATTATTCGAGCTGTCATTGTGACAAATATTTACGATGCTCATTGGTGGCAGATTGAGATGGATTTTTCTTTCTGGTCTGACTGTCTGCTTTTTCTTTGTATGGATAGTGTATGGCGGGAAGAAAAAGTGAAAGATCTGTTTGATTTGACACCTACAAGGTGTAGTTTATTTAGTTTGGGTGGTGTACAGGCTGTCATGTGTGGTGTTTGATTGTTCTATTGTTGGCATGAGAGATTTGACGTCTGACAATTGATCCATCTTTAATTCATGAGTGGAGATGTAAATTCTGAAGAAGAATGTGGTGAGAGGTTGCAAGACGGTTGCAATCACCGAATGACATCTCTCTGGGTGAAGAGTGACAGTGTCAATTTCATGTATGCTCGCTGATGATGTGAAAGTGATTTTGGCGTTTCTAATGAAATGGAAATCGTTCTTGGAAAAATGAAAACAAATATGTGATGTCGTGGGTGTCTCAAGTGAAAATTATCGTGCAGTCGTGATGTGGTCAATAATGACAGCTCATTTGACACTTCGAAGGGGGAAATTAAATTAATTTTGTGGGCTTTCTTTTGTGACCGCATGATTAAACATGATTATAGGTAGCTAGTGAAGAAACCGATAGGTTTGTTGAGGTTATACCATAGCTATGGATATGTATCACAAACCTAGCTAAGGGTGAAAGTTGTGCATGTATCTAGCTAGTCTAGAAGTGTCCCATCAGTGCCAAGTACTTTTTTCAAAAAAGCATGTAAAAGATAGTTAGCAAGCAGTTAGGGCATATGCAAAGAAGTCTATCTTGCGGAAATATCAGCGGTTAAACTGCGAGTTTGCGCTCTAGGAAGTCCACTTTTGTCCTTCTTTTGCCTTTGTGGATAGCCTGCTTTACTCTTCGAAATGAAGCGGCATCGAACTTAAGAAAAGGCATTGCAACTTTGCATTATGAAATCAGTGTGCAAACATAATGCAATAAAGTTTGACGACAATTTTAAAATGGTCTTGGATAGCATGTTGCTGGAGTACCACTTAAGCAAATATTGCTCCGCAGATAAGAGTGGAAAATTTCAAATTCCACTCATTAGAAAATAACCTTGTTTGGTATGTGGACTGATACAAAATAAAGAGAGGAACTAGCTTTGATATTTTGGGGGGATTATCCTGACATTTCAGTTAAGCTTGGTAAAAACCGCTTTATATTCCAGAAAGAAGCCTACATTCGTAGGGACGAACGGCGAAAAAAGCCTCTTTTACCTTTCTCCTCGGACTACCAATTTGGAGACATAAACATAGGATGAAACGAGTTGATAGCACTAAATTACAAAAATGTATCCACTGGCGTTCTATACCGCGAAGAAGCACAGACAGGTTTTGGAATCCATACATGCAAGAAAAAATGTAAGAACGAGATCGATTACATTTACGAAGCGATCGAGAGGAGCAGGCAAGTGACTCAAGACATAAAAACATAAAGTAAGTTTACCCACACCAAGCCTGGAAAACGATTCGAAGACTTGGCAGACACTCTAGTACTTGCAAGGAAAACCACTACAAGACCAAACGATATAACACCTAGGGTAATACAAAACAGAAAACAAGCACATCAGAATAAAAACGTAGGTCATTGAAGAAAGTCAGAGGAATTGATAGAATTTCCAAAACCATTCAGTCAGATCCAGATTGTTCAGGTTAAGTACTAGCGCTAACAACGCTATTCAAACATATGTTGATACCCAATAACTTAAATGTTTTCAAGGCTTTGTGACGAACATACATACATACAAAGTAGACTAAGAAATTAATATAAAACGAGCTACTTCAACGATCTATTGTATCGCCACTACTTTTCCACTTTCCAGTAACACATTTAACCCACAGAGCATCAAAGTATGGCCCGCCTAACACCAAGATATACCTATACATACTCGTATAAGCAATGGGTTAGGTTTGGGTGATAGGCTGCATTAGATGCAGCCACACTTAGACCAGGAAAGATCAATTGTGGCACCACATGGATCTATAATCCCCAGAAACAACTACCCCTAGAACCAACTGGAGCTTGTTCTAATGCAGTGGTGGCTGCTGATGTTGCCGTCAGTCAATTTGCCTAAAGTGTCAAAGAAGAAGGCTCCTAAATGCAATCTTTTACGAGCGGAGAGAGCCTGAGATGTATAAAGGAAGTGTACACCCCTATTATGGTTAGCGAATCGAACGTTCGACTCAAGTCGAACTGCCAGGCGAATTACTTCTGTCGCTCTTGACACTTCACAGATGACATTTAATTGTTTTTTCCTTTGTCAGCACTTATTCTTTATTCGAATTAAAATGTTTGCTAACAGCAATGCCACGACGGAAGCAATTCGCTGGCAGTTCGTCTTGAGTCGAACGTTCGATTCGCTAACCATAATAGGGGTGGTAATATGGTTTCCTCCTCTTACTCGTCCATACAGCTTCTACAGATGTCATTTGCCGGAAGGCCTACTCATAGCCTAACGACATGCCTTCTCTAATGAGCGCTCTTTTCTGTCTAATAAGGTAATATGAGCCATTCAACAGTGACGATGACAGTCAAGATTCTCGTCAAGCCGATCAGAATGAAGTGAGGAAAGCGAAATCTAAACTTAAATCCAACAAAACTGCTGAAGCTGATGGCCATGCCGCCGAACTTTTTAAGGCAGGAGGAGATGAGCTGGTAAGGAATATGCAACAGCTCGTCTGTAAAATCTGGTCGGACGAAAGTATGCCCGATGAATGGAACCTCAGTATCGTTTGCCCGATCCTGAAGAATGGGGACCCTCTGAACTGCGCCAACTACAGAGGAATAAGTCTCCTAAATATCGCATAAAAGATCCTGTCTGGTGTATTATGTGAACGCCTAAAACCGATCGTCAACAAACTGATAGGTCCTTATCAGTGCGGTTTCAGGCCGGGAAAGTTCACCATTGACCAAATGCTCACACTACGGCAGATCTGGGAAAAAAACCCATGAATATAAAATCGATACGCACCACCTCTTCATCGATTTCAAAGTTGACTATGATAGCGTGTATGGAGACGAGTTATACAGAGCGATGTCTAGCCTTGACATCCCTGCCAAGCTCGTTCGTTTTGCAGAATTATAATGAAGAATTCTCGCTGCTCCATCAAAGTCGGTCAGAACATCACCGAACCGTTCGATGTCAGGGAAAGCTTTAGACAAGGTGACGCACTATCATGCGATCTCTTTAACATAGTACTTGAGAGAATTGTATGAAACTCACAAGCCAACACCAGAGATACAATCTTTTACAAGTCTATACAACTAGAGAAAAAATGGTTTTAGCGGTCAATGATGGCAAAGCAAAATATATAATACATATGTTGTCTACAAGAAACGATACCCAATATCGGCGTCTTCGACAGAACGCCGCAATAGACAGATATAATTTTGAGGTAGTAAAGGATTTTCTCTACATAGGCTCTATGGTGAGCTCCGCAAATGACATCAGTGGGGAGATCAAACGAAGAAATACTCTTGAAAATCGCTGTTTCTATGGGCTTAGAAGGCAATTGATTAAAAATCAATTAATCCCAGTCCTGCTGTATGGCGCCAGAGGCAGAGGCTTTGTCAAAATTGGTTATTTTGAGAGAAAGGAAAGGTTCTTCGAGCGATCTTTGGTCCCGTGAGTGGAGGAGAAGGTAAATGCCGAACTATACGGCCTATATAAGGACATCAACTTAGCTAGAAGAGTTCACATACAACGACTAAGATGACTGGTTCATTTAGAGCGGATGGAGCTGAACGTTCCCGTTAAGAAAACCTTCCAATCCACCCCGAATGGATTGCGCAGTAGACGACGATCTCGCGGTAGGTGGCACAAGCAAGTTTTTTTTTTTTTTTTTTTTTTTTTTTTTTTTTTTTTTTTTTTTTTTTTTTTTTTTTTTTTTTATATTAAATTCATTAGTGGAGGGGGACCTCAACCAACTTGGCGTGTGCAACTGGAGGCAGCTGGCTCGTAACCTTGCTGGCTGGAGAGGTTTGTTGTTTGAGGCCCAGGTCCACCCCGGACTGTAGCGCCATCTAAATAAGTAAGCTAATTAAAGTGTTTTTGATCCAGCTTAAGCCAGATCGGTCTAGTAATGAGGCACGCACTGCCGCCTACTCATCTGCGGTTGTTTGAGTTGATAGTATTGAGCTTAAGCAGCAATTTCACTGTACCATGCATGCCTCTATGCCGATATTCACCTTGCTCGGTGAAATTGATATGCTAATGCTCTGCCTGGCGAGTACGTCGGCCGTGCAATTTCTAGAAATGTCTCTGTGTTCCGGCACCCAAATGAGGTGAATATTGAATTTTTTCACCCATCTTGTTAAGAGACAGGCGAGACAATTTAGCGCGGTTTCTGAGTTGTCATATAAGCCTTAGATTGCATATAATTTTGTCGCTCAAGTTCAAAACTTGAGAGTTAACCCAAAATCTTGGATTCAAGAATGTATGATCTATTCTCACAGCCGCTGAGTACTGTACTTTCGTGCAAGCAAAGTGAACAGACCAAATAAACATCGAATCGCATTGTCTGAGGACTGATCAACTTCTCCAAATAAATGCTATTTTTTCTGGTACTGAGCAACGTTCACCTTTCTATGCTTCAATCCAATGGCCAGTCTTGAATGACATGTTGATCAAAGCTTTGGACAGAAGCCGCATCTCTGATTTGAACAGATTATAATTTTTCAAGACCGTTCGAACAATTTCTAAATTCAACGTTTAACTCTTCACTGATATATCTATGCATATCTTCTAATTCGGTCGGTCTAGGCTTTTTACCCATTCAGCAAGAGTCAAATGTTAGTCAAGCCTAGTGTCTAGAATTGATGAAAGTTTTAAAGTATAAATGTATTTTGTTTTTACCCGTGGATTATGAAATACACAATCCCATATCTATAGATAGTCGTATTTATCCATTTGTCTGTTGATCAACCAAACCTTGACTTTCATCCACCTGATCGCCATGATCAGTACGCAACAAATCAATGCAAGTTACGATCATACCCACACCTCCCCTTTCCATACACATTCATCAGCCTTCGAGCTCAGATGTCTCCTTATTCATAATTTATTGCCCACGGATGGAATTCATGTCAGCGTATTAATTTCACATTCACTCGAAGTGAGAATGAATCACCTGAAGGAGGCACGCCCTTGTCTGGGATACTTCCTTCCATCAATCAACGCTTCGTCGTATTATACTCGTAGATACATCTATAGTATTTATTTGAAAGTGTGTATCATATTTTGGCCAATTTGCAGGAAGTTCAGTTCTCCTTGAACATCTGGACAAATAAAATTTCATCTCGCGAAATCACTCCTCGTTTATTGCTTTCAAAAGTGGCGAACAAATTTACGAATTTGTTTAAAAAAAAATGTAAATTTTATTGATTAACTGGTGCATGGTCTGCAAACTCTGTGAACAGGAGCTGACAGCTCATTTGCATAGTGAAAGGAATCCGCTCGTATAAAACAACAGTAAGGCCGAGGGTTTATTCGTTGTCCACATAAAGTAAGTGATTTCGGACAGACCTTGCTGAAGAAAAATGCGAAGAGTCATGAATATGCAAATATTTACTGCGATGATTACTTTTTTTTTTATAAATATTTTCTTTTTGCCGAGATTACAAATTACATGCGGGTAATCTTCAACTGTATTGAGTTACTTAAATATTTTCGCAATGAAATTGAATTAATTTTATAATTGGGTTTTACGGATGCAGATGCAAAAGTAGGTACTCGAAACTTGATTGGTCCGTAATTTTGGAGAGTACTAATTTCCACTTATACAATGTGTATGGCCAGTAGGGGTTTTAAATGAACGTGCATTCAGTCCGGAGATTCAATTTGTTTCACAACATTCATGCTTAAACTTGGAGAATGTGGCTTGATAATTGCCACAAAAATTAACTCACGAATACGACAGGCAAATCTATGGTTGTATGAAATGCCAAAAACCCCATCGTAATTTCAAAATACTGAAGTAGTACACCTGCAATATATGGCCCTCTGATTTGAACATATTTGACCACGAAACTTCCAAGATGGCGCTGCCCAGTATAGTCATACTCGTATATATGTATGTGCGCATGCTTCCTTTTAGCTTTTACAGGATCAGCAGTAAAACCCTATCTCGAACAACTAAGGAGACTATAAGACCCTGATCATCCCAGTTCTATTGTATGCCGCTGAAACATAGAGCGCCTCCTCGACGCAGGTGTCGCACACACGTTTAAGGAAACTTCAACCAACTTGGAGTGCGCAATTGGAGGCAATTAACTAAAGACCGAGCTGAATGAAGAGGCTTGTTGGTTGAGGACCAGGTTAACCCCGAATTGTAGCGCCAAGAGAAAAAAAAATAAAATAAATAAAAAAAAAATAAATAAATAAATAAATGAAGAGGCTTGTTGGTTGAGTCCCAGGTTTATCCCGAACTGTAGCCCAGCTTAAGTAACTAAAGATAGTCCCCAAAACCAATGTTAGCAAACGCAAAGTGCCCTGGTGGAACGACCAACTGGCGAGACTTAGGAAGAAAGTCAGAAAACTCTTCAACTCTGCAAAGCGAACGAAGAGGTGGGACGAATACAGGTTTGCTCTCACAGAATACAATCTAGAATTGAGACGATCTAAACGAGCTACTTGGAGGAAATGCTGCTAAACCATTGCTGACATGCCTACAGCGGCACGAATCCATAAATCGCTCGTAAGCGATCATGTCAATTGTGTAGGGTTATTGAAGAAGAATGACGAAACCTACACGACGGACCGTGTGGATGCACTTAGAAACTTACTTCAGGTACATTTCCCATGCTCGTCTCTTAACACATCTCATGTGTACTCGAACACAGTTAACCACAGGGTTTATGTGGACAGTAGAGTTAACAGTTTATCTGGAAAAATATTCAGCCCAGATAAAGTTGAATGGGCAGTGGGCGCCTTCAAACCTTTTAAAGCTCCCGGCGGTGACGGTCTGTTTCCAGCACTTCTACAAACGTCAATTGACCTCATCCTGCCGCGATTGACATCTTTATTTAGAGCCAGCTACAATTGGGGATACATACCACCCACCTGGAGACAGGTTAATGTGGTTTTCCTTCCCAAGCCGGGTAATAGGCCTAGGGAGCTGCCGTAATCATACAGACTTATAATTTTAACATCATTCGTCCTTAAGACAATGGAGAGATAGATATTCATATTAGAGCCCGGTTAGATCTGTCTAACTCTCTGCACTCGAATCAGTATGCATACAGGAAAGGCAAATCCACAGTAGGTGTCCTTCATTATCTCGTCAAAAAGATAGAAAGAACACTCAGTTTAAAGGAGATAGCCTTGTGTGCATTTCTTGACATCGAGGGCGCGTTCGATAACACTGGTTACGATTCGATCGCAAGGGCGATTAGTAGCAGAGGTATCGAGGAATCGGTCAACCAAATGATTAGGGCCATGCTGGTAAGTCGATTCGTCGGTGTCTATTACTGCAGCTAAAGGCTGTCCTCAAGGAGGAGTTCTTTCCCCCTGTTATGGTCAATAGTCATCAACAATTTGTTAGTAGATTTTCATAGAGATCAAGCTACACCACCATCGGTTACGCTGATGACTTGGCGGTTTTTATTAGAGGTAAACACGGCACGACAATTTCCAACGTCATGCAAAGTGCAATATCTCAAGTTGTAGAATAGTGTAACAAAGAAGGACTATCCATCAATCCTAGTAAAACCGTTCTGGTACCGTTTACAAGGAAGACACAGATCAACCTTGAACCTATTACAATCAGAGGCACCACACTAGTTTATTCCAGTGAGGTCAAATATCTTGGTGTAATTCTTGACAAACGACTTAACTGGAATATCAAGTGTGTTACAGAGCGTGCTACTAGAGCACTGTGGGCCAGTAAACGCCTATACGGCAGAACTTGGGTTCTCTCTCCTAAGATGATACATTGGTTGTACATAATGATGGTTACACCCATTATCACATATGCGGCCATCGTCAGTTGCAAAGAATTACCTGTCTTGGCATTACAGGTACGATGCGTACCTGCCCTACGACATCTGTGGAAGCTATCGTCGGGCTAACCCCCCTACCAATCTTCATTAGGAAGATGGCTAAAAGATATGCCATCAAGCTGCAGCTAAATTATGAGCATAAACCAGGTGACCTAGTGGGACATTTAAAGATACCATACTCCCTAAAAGAGACATGTTCTGACGGTTCGAAAATGGATTCTGGAGTTGGAGCTGGAGTCCTTAGACCGAACACAAATTTTCGGTACCTATGGGTACGACTCCTACTGTGTTTCAGGCTGAAATCCATGCCATAAGGATCTGCGCTAGACACAATGTCCGCAAGGGGATCAAGGGCGCTAGAATACATATCTTCTCAGATAGCCAAGCAGCACTTATGGCACTATCGTCCAAGACCTTGCCAAATACAACAGGGCAAAACTCGGTTGGATGCCTGGACACCAAGGGATTGTGGGCAATGAATCTGCAGATGAGCTTGCTAGGGCTGGCTCAGAATCTGCGTTCATAGGTCCTGACCCTTATTGTGGCGTCAACTGGGTGACAGCTACAACGCTGATTAACGAATGGGAAAACAAACTTCGTCTAGACCACTGGACTAACGGCCCAGGTCTAAGACAATCCAAACTTAGATAGGGAAAACATTAAGAAGCTTGTGAGCTTTCTTACTGGCCATTGCGGCCTGAGATACCACCTTATCAAGATGAACCTTTGCCAAGAGAAGGACTGTCGGTTATGTTTAGGGGATGATTAAACTGGTTAAGGAAACGTATTTTCCACAAGGAGATACTTACTTCAGTGAAACTGAAATGCTCCACTACTAAAGAAATACTCACTTTCATAAGGAGGTAGTACGTCTGTTAGATTAACTCCAATCCTCCGATACAATAGATCTTCCAGGTCGCAGTGTCGTTGCTACGTGGGCATGGGTTATACAAGAGAAAAAAAAATAAAAAAATATTTTGCTATTTTGACAGCTTATTTGCAAATTGTACTTTTCCAAGTGAATCCATACATTGAAGGGTTTCTTCTTATGGCTTCAAGAAGCGGGTGTTTAAAAAGCCTTGATTTCCAAAAAAAGCTAGGATTGTAGCATTTTTAATCAATGCCTGGATAACTCACTTTCAGTGTGAACACATAACGGAACGATAAGAAGTTATATGGAATCAAAATTCACTTGAATCATTTAAAAGCTTATACTTACCGATAACGCTATGTCATTGGTACATAAGCACCTCTCCAAACAGATCTTCATTTACGATAACACATTAAGAGACACGAACTTAGCCAGCATCGGCACCAAGCCCACATGACTATTTGGGAAACTCTCTATTACCAATATTCTATTCAGTGACATTCACCAAAGCATGCATACATAATGCGGCTTTCAGTCATTGTTGAGCAACCCAAACCCTGGCTGCTCCTCTTATCAAGATACTCCCGGTACATGTGTGTCTTCCACTGCACCCACTGACCCACGCATACCGCTCGAAAAAGCTTTCGCCTTCTCGTGACAATGCAAACAGAACTGGCATCTGATAAACTGATCACCTTCGATTCGATTCTCTAGCCATCTTCAAAGAGGCTACGCTAAAACGCCAAAAATACCAGGTGTCACGACAATGACATAAGAATAGGCTTGGCCGGCGGCGGCGCACTTGAGTACGAGTATCTTTTTATTGCACAACCAGTATCGACAAGCACACAGGTGGATTAATTGTCGCCGTCTTAACAATAAAGCTCAACTCGAGATGCAAATTAGCTGTGTGCGAAGTTCAAAGACTTGTGGCGGCCAATTTATTACCCAGGCTTCAAAATTCACCACAACAGCTGAAGATTTAAGTACTCAGGCTCAAATGATGGCGAATAAAATCGTTTACTGACTTGGATAGCAATTGCTAGTTACTCCATTCGATTTGCATACAAGGAGAGTTATAGAACCTCGAGATACTTCGTGACTAGAATTCTCGACTGGAGATTACTTTGTAATTTTCTGCTGCTGCTGGCGATGGTGTTACGTGTTGAAGACTGGACTAGTGCTTTGGTTGCAGAACGTGGTAGTGCAGTCCAGTGGAGAAAGATGGAGTTCACACTCTCATTTGCAATTCATGTCGAGTGAGATAGTAACGGCTACCAAACTGGCGCCCAATGGGCATGTAAATTGGATGATGGGGTGAAAAACATCAGAAATCCATTCCAAATGATGATGGCAATCGTTTGGAAAACCATTACGAAGGTGAAAAGACCTTTTGGAATGCAAAATGTATCTGGGAATTTTATCGAAATCCCAGAAGGTTTTTTCTCTCGATTTAGGTTACATAATACTCTGATTCGTTCCTGCTGTCAAGCAGTCAAATGAAATAAAGTGCTGCTATCCATTAATCCAATTGACCCATTAAAGAGCTACGTATCCAGACGTTTTTCTTTATAAAAGTGATTTCCATTGTTGATCACTTTATAGGTCGAGATGACAAAAAGCTGACCTCGGTTCGTGCGAGTGTGTTTGTGATGCAAGTACACATACAACGACTGTTAAAATTAATAAACTTAATAAGTCTGTCAATTATCCGTCAGTCATCATCGCCGCTGACAAAGAGGTTAATTTTGATACTCGTTTCGGTTGGTTGACAACTGACATCCTAGAGCCGTCATGATCCGTGATCGTTTCTGTGATTGAGACGCTGTTCTTGTCTCTTTTTGGAGTTGGGAAAGAATTTTCTACTCCTTTGCTACCGGATACGTTTCGCATGTCCTTCAAAGGAAGCCGCTAATGCACTGTGATACCTGCCCAAGCCTACTACGCCGCGGTGCACTGAATGTCAATTAATCTCGAGTTGAGCTGTTTTGGCAGTTGGTGTCCAGGAACGCGCATTTTTTTTTCTGCTGTCATCTTGGAATGTTAGTAAGTGAATTATGCTGTCTTGTTTGGGTGGTTGAGCAACTGGTTAGGTGGCGGTCAATCAGACGCACTTGATGCGTGTGCAATGCGTGCGGTATTGGCCGCAATGAGTGAGATTGGAAGATAAAATAGTTTTTCTTGGAGTAGTATAGTATGTTTGATGGACGGTAACTATGAGTGGCGCAATGGTGGCAATGGATGGGTTAACTACATATTTACATATTTCTTTTGAGTCAGAGCCAAAGAGTATAGATTGCAAAAGTGGAAGTTTTTCACATAGATTTAAATACAAACAAATAAAGTAGCAGGAAGGGGTGGGTCTTTATTTGATTCCGTAGTTCCTACTCTTGGAGAAATTCCAATCAAAAAAAAAAAACAGAACTTGAACGATATTAAAAAAAGTGTAGCCACGAAAGTCAAAAGCTATCAGCTGTCAGAAAACTGGCAGGGTACAGATACTATCCAGAGTATGAGTATGTTTTATGAACGAAAATACTATCCAGAGTACGACATCACCGCCAAAGCAGATTGGCAATTTACAATGCGAAAGGTGTTACGATTTTGATAGTTTAACAGAACATGTCCTGTTGAACATGGAAAATATGCATGGTGCTCCTAGACTATAATATTATAAGATCGAGACAACCTTGGGGTAGCGAAGATACGACCTCAAGATTATTCCAGAATGTAAGCTAAGGGGTGTTATTTTTATTTAGATAGAACTAGAATAGGTTGCGGAACTGTGTCATATCCAGGCAGATGTGGCTCTAATACTACTGGAATAGAACACAAGAACTATTAAACAGAAACTGTGCAGATGTTGGAAGACTTCTGGCAATTAGCATTGGCCACTGGTCCATCGGTGTTCATGCGGCCAGAATAGACATTACGTTTAATGGACATTGTTGCAGCTGCAAGACCGTTAACGAGAAAGAAGTTATGTCCTGTATCTCCTTGCGGGTTCTAGGGCCTCTACTACGCCTACGCGCCACCGTATATGGTTTCTGGCAATGTGTCTGAGTTCTCGAGAAAGAAACAAATCTTCACTCAAGTGTCCGGCTCTAGGCAGGGCCAGACAGCGTACGCTAGTTAAACCATTTTTTTTATCGATTTTGCGGAGATGAGCATTGGGGACATTATCGGTTTCCTCAACGTAACGGGGTGGATTTGAATAATCTTTACTCTTTTTCCTTCATCCCTATTAGTTAATGTCCGTTCTTACATCCGACCGGTCACTTGAGTTGTGGTACTAAAACGGCGCTTTCTCGCTAATTATGTTTCAGCAAGGTTGGCTGACCACTTCTACCTACCTATACTACAGAAAGGATAACTTTCACACTGAGCTGTCATCCTGACCGAATTCCTAGACTTATTGAAATTCCAATTTGGCGATGTGTTGATTTCGAGAAATGGACCTGTCAATTGACCCTTAAGGTCGCTGACACATCTCGATTACTTTCCATGGAGCTACGTGAAATTACTGGTTTATGGTGATAAACAAGCAACAATTGGCACCTTGCTCGAAAAAGAGACCTAAAATTGGACAAACATAATGCTCTTCCTCAAGCACAGCCTGACCACTGGAATTGTTTTCAAATATTAATTTGAAATTCATGAATTGATCTTCCGAGTAAAAAAAAAAGATTTTTGATAAAAAGTAAATTTTTAGTGCCATTTTTTTAAAATTTAAAGCTCTATAGGGCTTGAAAAAAAAACACCTTTTATGTTACTTGAAGCACAGTATTTCTTCAGCATGAGTGAAAAGCAATCTAGAAAATTGGAAACTGTGATAAATAGGGCCTCTTCTGAAGATATTTACCAAATAATGAATTTGTTCTAAAAGGTTTTCCCAGAATTGTAAAGGTCATGTATCACTCCAACGGTAGGAAAAGTAATTTATATTTTCAAATAAAAGCGAGAAGAGCTTTAGAAATCTTAAGCAAGAACTATGGGAAGTCGATACTATCCTCTAACATTCCAGTGTTGGTGCTGTCTTATCCTAGGTGGCCCCAAAAAAAAGTTGAAGTTAAGCAAACTCTACTCTAAGAATAAGGTTAGAAGGTTGAAACTTTTTCCCTTGCAGAGTCCATGTAGCTTTGCTATGTTAAAAAATCGGGTTGAACGATGACAGACATATGGACATGATGCCTTGACAATAAAATAGAAAGTACTGGATGGGGTCCGTGGCGTAAGTGGTTAGTGTGTCGGATCACTACGCGTGAGGTTCTAAGTTCGAATCCCAGAAAACACCAAAGAGTTTTTTCACGGTCCCACCTCTCGCGATCGTCTGACAAACATCCGAGAGTATTGTTGTCAAGAAAAAGCTTCTCAAATCGCCGTTCGGATACAGCACTAAACTGTAGGTCCATTCCATTCGTGTGAATAATATTACGCACACAACATGAGTGGTTGCGAGAAGCTAGGCCCTGGCACTTAAAGAGCTATTGCGCCTAATATTTTAAATAAAAATATTTATTTATTTTTACTGGATGGAAAAACCTTCATAGAACTGGTCATCGTATCAGAGTAAAAAATGCGGAGGACGGGTACTACAGAAAATATCTAGTGGAGTACTGGGAGTAGCAAATTTCTTAGGGCGACAGCTTTTGCACTAGCTAAATTCAAAAGAGGCCATCGTAAACTAATGCAAACCATAGATCCTATGTACTTTTCGAATGAATAATGACCGACATAACAGGGTGATATTATTTTCATTACTAGCTCTTACAAAATACTGAAGTGACTTAATTAGGAAGCCAATCTGATCTTGTGCCTTTGGGTATGCATTCTGGCGAAAGGGGAAACTTGGCTGCACGTGTCCATTATCAGGCCTATACTACTTTATGGCGTGATCGTATGGTGGCCTGCTCTTGATAGGGCTGTCCACCTCATTCAACTAGTTAAGGCGCAAAGACCTGCAGGCATTTGCATCAGTGATGCACTGACAACCACTCCCACAGCGGCACTGGACATTTTGTTTAACCTGCTACCCTTAGATATATTCGGCAAACAGATGGCTGCCTGTGTGGCCATCCGTCTAAGGTCCTCCTCTCAGTGGTCTAGTTGTCACATTGGCCACTCCTCGATCCTTGATCTTCTCAAGTTCAAGCACGAAAATACGGACTACGCCCCGCAGAAACTGAGATTTGACATCTTGTTTCGCTTGCCTGATCATTGCAGCATTATTCAGGCGGAAATCATGGCGATTAAGGAAGCCCTGTAAGAAGTGTAATGTAGTATCTGGCAGGGATATTAGCATTTTCACTGACAGCCAAGCTGCAATCAAATCCCTGAAATCGTGCTCCTTCACTTCAAAGGCCGCCTTAAACTGCCGTTTATCTCTTATGGAAATAACAGAGCAGTTCAGCATTCACCTATGCTGGGTGTCAGGCCACAGGGACATTCCAAGAAACTGCAGGGTGGACAAGCTGACAAGGTACTACTCTAAGGATTCTGCCTGATATGCAAGCCTTGGGTATGCCCCTAGCTACATGTAAGCATCTACTAAAGTTGAACGTTATTAGAAAGTCCAACCTCAAACGGGAAAACGACTCAACGTGTCACATTTCGAGACAGATCTGGCCCAGGCTGGACCAAAAATGTAGTGCCGAGTTGGTCAAGCTAAAGCGACCACAGATCAGTTGCGTCGTCGGTGTTTTCACTGGACACTGTCTTATAGACCAACATACTAAGAGACTTAGCCTTTTCTCCCACAACTTCTGCAGGAGATGTAGGGACGAGGAGGATGAGGAGGAAACCATCATTCACCTCCTATGCACTTGTCCAGCCCTGTGCCATAAACGAATGCTCCATTGAGGGTCCCCCTTCCTTGAAGAACTCGGCGATCTGGCGTCCTTAGGAGTCATGAGCATTCATCGCTTTATCAAAAGCTCCGGTTGGTTTTGTTAGTCGTCTACTCGTCGTTGTACTCGTCTAAGTGTGTCTGCACTCTCGTCCAGACAGTCAACCTAACCTAACCTAACCTAAACAGGAAACTACGAGTTAAAAATATTCAAAACTGTATAGTAGTGCCTCATAACTAGAAAGACCAGGAAAATGCTCTGGATGAATATGAAACGAACATCTCTCCAAGTTCATGAATGAAACGAGGTAAGATTCTTCTGCTACTTTGAGATTCGTACTCATAAGCCGAAAGGTGAATAAATTTACATAAAGCCTTTAATCAGACTGACTTCTGCGCATTTTTGTTTTGTGAAAAAAGTGGCTGTCAGTTCAGAACGTCAGTAAGAAACAAACGTTGCAATTATATAGGACAGCTCTCCGACTTTGCCGACATAGAGAAGCTCGTCACAATTTCAGGATGTATTTCGGATGGTTCATGGTAGGCCTAACCATAAAGTTTCCAAATCATTTAAGAAAGGATTTCATTGCCTTTCAGGCTTAAGGTTACGCCATTAAAAAATACACGTGCATTCCGGCGCCTTCATCCATATACTCATGGATATCCAAGAGATACTTAAAGCATTAAATTATAACTTGAAGAACCATATCTCATTATTATTCCAGACTTATTTCTGCTCATTACGAAGCTAAACTTTGGGGAATACTAGAAGAAATGATATGCTGAAAAGCTACAGGTCCTAGCTTATAGCACGTTCTTGTCCTTGGGTGTAGGCAAAATTTGTACAAAAATACCCCACTGTCTTGAATTGATCGGCAGTAAGTACTATCCAAACACAAAGTCCCCCTCCTCATAGCAATGTTCATTAAGAAATTGAGGTCAGTTCATGCTAAGAAACGTACGAGTACGTCAGAATATCGCTCAGCATCAGAACAATAAATGGTTTGATGAGTGCTCCAAAATATTTCCAAAGCATAAGCATACGCCCCACTAAAACGCGGAAATCATTACCATCATTCCTCGTCGGATTGAAAATCACTCTCACGCCTCGGCGAAACTAAATCAGTTTACACACAGAGCAAAACTAAGTCCGAAGCGACCTAATTAGTTGGCTAAAACAGCCTCAGCACGTTCTGTACACATGCACCTCCTCCCGGGCATATTACAAATTTCACTGCTGGAGCGTGCGAAATTGAATCACTACCACGGATGCTGCTGTTTGCTTGTCGCCCATCCAGTAAGGCACCTCGTTCCGGCGTCGCCAACGCCACTGTGCCACCGAACTGGCACAAAAAGTTAATTAGCATTAAAAAGTGAGTTGTTAATGGACCTACTTTGTGCCACGACGCAGAGCATAAGCCACTGTAGCCGTAGCCCACAACAAACATCACAGATTCGACACTTGGACTGCAAAGGAGGAGTGTGTAAGCGAAGGCCCTTTTTTTTACGGCAAACTGCTACTACCAAAGTGGGCGCACAGTGCTGGTGGAGGATGATGGAACAAAAAAAGGAATAAAACTCTACCACCACCACCATCACCAGCACCAGTGTTCTGGCTTCTGTCTAGACGCGTCCGTGCTGCCATGAAAGCGTTAATGGAAATGAACTGTAAAGTGGCCAGAAAGTGCCTTCGGATTGCATTGGCTGCTGGCATAGGATCTCATAATGTGTAGTATGTGTCCCTTCATCTAGCATGGAGGTTTTCAGGCGAAATGTTAATTGAAGTAAACCTATTTGCACGTCGTCTTCGTCGTCGTGGAGCCCATAGCACAAGAAGCAGATTTTAATTAAACAAAAGACGGACGTGAAAGAATGGTGGTTGAAGTGTTGATGGTGATGATGAGGACCATGTCCAGGTTTGTGGAATTTATTGGTGATTCTGTGCTTATGGAACACAAAAATCGATGTGAACATTGAAAGTCACTTCCGAGAAATACTTCATGGTCGAGTGTAGATTGCATTAGTGAATGGAATGGAATTCCTCAATGGATCGACTACATTCGAAGGAGTTGAATGGGTATGGGGTAGCAGAGGTACAGAGTAGGAAATATTAGCTGAGGAAGTCTCGGATATGATGTTTTGAATATCGAAAAGGGATCAATGCAATCACTTAAGACCATAAAATAATTCTCGGCTTGATGGAATGGAAATTGTGGGTTTTAAATAGAAAGGGGATACACGTTTCATAGAGACCCAGAATAAGATAGGTTTTCGTTCATCGACGGTTGCTAACGTTGGTCAGCGAGAACACTATCTGACAGTCTATGCCAGTAGTATTGAAATGCTAAGACAGTACCATTGGTCATTTGGATTGCATTAGTGAATGGAATGGAATTCCTCAATGGATCGACTACATTCGAAGGAGTTGAATGGGTATGTGGTAGTAGAGGTACAGAGTAGGAAATATTAGCTGGAGAAGTCTCGGATATGTTGGTTTGAATATCGAAAAGGGATCAATGCAATCACTTAAGACCATAAAATAAGTCTAGGCTTGATGGAATGGAGATTGTGGGTTTTAAATAGAAAGGGGATACACGTTTCATAGGGACCAAGGATAAGATAGGTTTTCGTTCATCGACGCCTGCTAACGTTGGACAGCGAGAACACTATCTGACAGTCTATGCCAGTAGTATTGAAATGCTAAGACAGTACCATTGGTCATCTCTCTTGTTTTTTTTTTCTATTTTTAGACGATCCCACAAAGCTTTCAAATTGGTATGGAATCGAAACGAGTTGTGAACGGAGAAGTAAGGTTTTCCCGGCAATCATAAAATTAAAAACTGAACATACACTAGACTCTGATCTGAATTATTTTGCTGTCTGAGCAATTGTCTGCAAGCATACCTAGTTTTTGTGGATGTAAATTTGGCACTAGTAGAGGAAAAGGTTGACCAATTCAAAGACGAATACTCCCCCGGTTTTGATGCTCTGATAGCCAGATTCGAAAAAAAAAATATGTGAAGCATCTGACCCATCTTAAATTTAAAGGCTTTTGCTTTTTAAACTCGATTTATTACAAAAATCAGATCATAGCTGGTAGAACGCTAGTACAAAGTCCCTTTAAGAACTTTAGTATCTGATCCTTTTAAGACAGTTGTAGGAGTTCCTCAAGGTAGCCGTCCTGGACCAATGATTTTTATTCTTATTCGCCTATGCTGATGGCATGCAATTCTTCAGAAATATATCATCTCCTGGTGATTCTCGATAGCTGCAGGAGGACTTGAATATATTCTCTGTTTGTGCCACACAAATATCTTACAGCTCAATATCAACAAGAACCGATTTATCACGTTTTCCCCCAAGTGCATGTCCCCATCAGTTACTTCTAAAAGTGATTTTGGGTGTTATCAGTGATAGAGAGCTTTATTTTCGTTCTCATATTGATAACATGATGAGTTAAACTAATGCAACACTTGGGCTTGTGAAACGCTTGTCTAAGGAATTATGTAACACTTACGTTACTAGATCCCTTCGTAGCACATTCGTTTGGTCCATTTTGGAATACGTAAGCCAAGTATCATGCAATCCATTCAATGAGAATTGAAGCCGTCTGGTGAAGGTTCATAAGTCGATCACTATAACCCTCCACCGTATGACAATCATCTGTGATTCATCATCATCAGATTTGTCGCATATGATCTGCTTAGGTACAGTTCTGCGCAATCTAAGACATGTGCCCCTCTTTATACTTGTTCACCAGCTATGGCTACTAAGTACCAATGTCAAGGATGCTGTCTTAAGCAAATAACTCTTCCATCACTTTTGCTTTTAATTGCAGCGAAGCTAAGCTCAGATATACACTGTACTGTAGCACTCCTTCCTATTGACCTCTTCTTTAGTTTTGTGTAACATTTCCCTCTCTCCTCGAGAATATGCTTCATAATTATTTGGAAATGGAGCAGGTAATATATAGTAAATGCAAATTGAACTTTAAGATAGAAATGTGGTCAAAACTAATTTAGACTCTGTAAAGCTATCTTCAGTACGGAGCAGATGAAGATGTGTCCCCTTTTCTTATTAGATTTTATAAGAATCACCTGATAAATACGTAGGTCTACAAGCAAGCCTGCCTGTGAAGAAGCATACGACAATGGTTACGTGTCACGGAGGCTGAAAGGAGACTTTTTCATCTTTGGGAAGTCAAATTTTAAAATTACCATGACGTAGTGCTCTCTTCTGGCGACCACGCCTTATGGGAGTCATAACGAAGTAGCCTGTTCTCTGGTAAAATTCATAATGCAAGGAATCAGACTTTAGATATTTTATGACTGACAGTTTAATACTGCTCAAGCAAACTTGAGTTTTGTAGTCAGTGACAAGGTTCATATGGATAGTTTTGAAGAGTTAGCTCAGACGAGTTTTATTAAAGACCTTAAGCATCCTTATTGCCTTTAGATTAGAGAAAGCTATCAAGAGCCCTTCTGCCCACAAGCAAAATAGTTTAAGCTTGCTTGTAGGATTGCCAAACTTGGGGAATATATTAAAAGAAAAACTACTTTTCTTGGGACGCAAGCAACAACTTTTAACCTTGTGATACTAAAACTAGATCTCATGCAAATAGAAGGAGGATAGCAACTGCCTCACTATAATCAAATTAAGACAAAAATACCTGGGTGAGGACAAAACCTATTTTCAGTCATGATGCTATTGATGGAGAAAAGATATGGAAAAATGAGAGGAAGATTGAACACAGGCTAATGGAACCTGTGGAGCTGTTCTACCACAAGGTTAATACATTTTTCTTGTGACCACGATTCCCGGTTTATTTGTTAGTTCTTCCTATCAAGAGATGCTCAGTAATCATTAGGAAAGAATGGTTGCACTTTAAACGTGAAATCTGCTTCCAACAAAAAGGTTAGCCAGAGGTTAATCAAATTTTCCTCGAATGAAAATCTCATTATTCAGCAGACTAACAGACGCCAACGTCAGTAGTTCCTCACATGATAATTTAATTACAAAATATTTCGTTGTATGTTCAGTCCAGCCACCCCCATCTCCAATACACACTAGAAGGAGTGTATTTTAATTGACCACAGTGACCCCTCATGGTTCTCATGCACAATTCTGGATTCCATTAGATGATGCCAGTCAATAATAATTACACTCTCATGTCCATGGTGGTTCCAGCTCATGTAGCAATCTATAGCGAAAGTCTTTCCATCAGCGCGGGTGCCAGTATCTGGAGCGAAACAGTTGCAGAAGAAAAAATGGAAATTTTTATCTCAACTGAACTAGAAAGTTTAATGTTCTTTGCAAAAGGCCTCTAGATACAGATTCGCAGAAATGCAAACGTGAATCTCTTTTCCTTTCTCTATTTATTCAGCGTGTTAGCATGGCTCATCTTCCACACATGAATGGCAAACACTGATTGTCAAGATTTGTGACGCAGATACATTCGTGCAAGTGTGGATGGAGTGTGTGAACTACTTACATTTGCAGATTTTTTCACTTTTTTTTCTTTTTAATTTAATTAGAGTTTCATCTGCGGTTTAGGTTTATCTTCAGACAGCTGACGGCGGTATGTATGCATTTGAATTATTGTTCTGTTATTGTTTAACGGCGGCGACATGGTTCGTTTAATTACCTCAGAGAGTGTCTTCTTTGCAAAATATGGAAAGTTTTCATTACAGATACTATCTGGGTTTTGCTTTGATTATTTAGATCAACAGCCTAAGATTGGTAACCCGAGATATAGTCCTAGAGAGTTCAAAGCGCAAATCCTTCAAGCAATTTGAGGAAAGTAAGAGTGTCCCAAATCCAATTTAGACCATCCAGCTATGAGTCGTGGCTGTATCTATTCGAAATGTAAGATTTGTTACCCTTGTTAACTGGGGTTTGCTCGAGGATGATGTATAAGTGTGTCGTACTTGAAAACGTTGTTGAATGAAGACTGAATCAGGGAAAGAATCTGTTGAGAACTTTTCATTCCACTCGAACAATTAAAGAAGTTTTTCGTCATGTGCTGAAGCAAGGAACAAGATGATTTTCTGTTGACGAACCTCGTAAACGACAACACAGCTTTCGAATATGCACGAAGAATGCTCAGACATTTAACAAGCCACGTCCACCGCTTCTTGAAATTTCGCAATTCGTATCGATTGGAGCTTCTAGTGGATTGATGATGAACGTTTTCGACATTAGTGTTGTCTTCAGTTTGCCGCTTTTCTAATGCCTGGTTTCTACAAAAGGGCAAGTCGTTCGCGGTGTGTGTGGCAGTAACTCACAGTGAGCGGCCGAGCAGTTATACTAAAGAACAATTCCAACTGTTCCCTGCTCAGTGACAAGAACTGTGATCACAGTTTCACCTCTATTCTTAGTTCAGTTGCTCGTTCTTTATGAACGTCTTGTCCAACGCATTTCCTTTTGACTCCTCCTTGAGCGTTCTTCTTAGGGCTATCCGCTCTTCTACCAAATTGGGTAAGGCGATTCCATTATCGGGTAATTTTCTTTGCCGTATTGAGATATCTATACGTTTTTGTCCCATTCTCATATAAACTTTTAAGATACGGTTTAACCAGAAAGTAATAAGGAAGATAAATACATTAACACATCTTTGTACATTTACTAGGGAGCTAACGAGAAACAGCAGTTATGCATTTGCAATAGCTACTAGATACCCGTAGGGCAATACTGGCCCAACATTGGGACGGACAAATCATAGCTTTCCTCAATTTACTGTGCACACGGGAAGTTTGGTGTCAACATCGATTGATAGAGTGTTTCCATTTTCTGATTTTCTGATCTAGCAACGTACACTTGAGTGGTGTCCCTAAGTCTGAGTGCTTTTATCCTGGCTATGTTAATTGTCACTTCCACTTTCCCCGCTTTAGCTCATAGATTTTGCTACATACTTTCGGAGATATTTCTCCTCCGCAAGGCATGTAAGATAAAATCAAGATACAAAGCAGCTGCAGCAATTGAAATATTGAATATTTTCTTGAAGGTTTTTTTTTTTTTAAATATACTCGTCCGTGATCACTGAACGAAAAAATGGAATTTCAGAGCTCCCATACCTTACGGACTATTTTTACTTTATCGGCCGACATTTTTTTTTTTTGTTTTTACAACTCCGACAAGTATTAAAAAAAAACAAGAATAGTACAGAACGGTGCAACGTGCTTTGTCGAATCAATTCTATTTGATTAGTAGCTTACGAGTATTTTATGGAATTCTAATAAAATTCTATTCTAAAAATTAAAAAAAGTCCCACTTTCATATAAATTTTTTTCGATAAGTAATTAAAAATAGTTATCTTCATTCTCTGAATAGAAAAGCCCTCCAATTTCATTCCCCTCTCAAAATGCACTACAAACAAGCCACACCTGAGCTTAAGAGTTGTCTGATAAGCGCTTATCTTAACTGTAGGTCATATTCTTTGAAAACGACTGCCAATTTACAATTCGATAAGATAAACTTCTCGAGGAGTGTGATAAGCCCCGAGGTATTTATTCATTTTATTGACAGAACGAATAAGACTTGAAACAATTCCATTATCTCGTAACATGACTCAATCAACATTGCAAGGAGTGCTAACAAGACTGCAGAGCATTTGAATTCTTGTCACCTGCATGGAACGTTCTGTATTTAATTTGAATAATAATATTGAAGGAGAAGTCTACGTATAAGAACCAGTTGGACCACCCCTATGTCAATGTTGCACAATCACCCACTGATTCACAAACAAAGACCCAATCTATGCTTCAATTGACACTCGTCGACTCCGTCCTCCAAATAGTACTACAAACGAAATGAAGTGATAAAAGAAGAGAAATGTTTTTCAATTGACAATTGTATTTGTATTCAGCGAACGAGTGACATTTCACAGTGGATACGAGAACGTGTGCATTAAGTGGCAACACTCAGTGCGGTCCCTCTAGTTCAAAATGTCAAATCAATTGTAACGCACACAGCCGCACAAACAGCGCAGCGTGACAAGGGTGAGAGCAGTGATTACTGTCATTAACAGTCAGAAAAAAAAGATAGAGACCCCCCTTTGGAGGAGAAAATTATTCTCAAGGCCTTTGGCTACCGTGTACACAGTGCTGACAGTTGTTTTCTGTTGCGCAACTTCGAATGCATCCAAAGCATTTGAATTATGATTCTGCTTCGAGTTTTTGGTGTATCTTGACGCTTGATTGCATTGTATACGGCGACGATCGACGACGCGCACTATCGTTATTCATCGGCGTTGTGTTATTTTACTATACATGAGCTGAACTTAAAATGTACACGATAGATACAGTCTACGGTGGAAAGTAAGGAAACATTTGACAGGATAAAGGAGGGATTTTTTGACACTGTTTTTAGAGGACTGGCAACATAATTCCAATATTACCCGTTTTATTACACATTAACAAGTTTATATTATAATAATTTCCCCGTTGAAGTATAGCTTATTTGCATACACTGACTAATTTTAAGCAAATAGTTTATCGACACTGCTGTTATTAATAACGCGAAAAAATTACAACAACATTTTGGGAATCCCCACCTATGAGTGACGCAATGTAAGCACGGCACTAGCTACCAGCGAGTGTCAATTTTTAGTGACGCATAAAAAAGAGTTGGCGGGACAAAGAGAATTGACAAATTTTATAGTAGCAGATCAAAATGTTGCTGAAGACAAATATTATGTATCTGGATAAAATTATTGATAATGGAATTTTAAAGTCGAATTTCGAAGAAAAAGTATTACACACTCAAAGAACCTTGGCTTTGATCAGTTCCAAGAATAGATAGACAAAGATATTTATTATTGCTTTCGAAATCGGTACGTAGATTTACAACAAGGATTTTATTGCACACATGATAATAGAGCCTCTGACTTATTTTTCTAGATTATATTTCGCATATTTACTACAACCATTGCAGTACCTACTAAATGGTGGAAAACAAGGCTCCTACAAATAAATCCCCAAAATTTGTATGGTGATTGGGGATTGTTTCACAAGAGAAAAGCAAACAAACAAGGGTCTGTGAAAAAAATTATATGGTAAAATCTGGACAAAGAAGGCGAAGCTTCTGTTTTCATCATCAAATTACCTCTCTCACGCCATCAACGCAGCTGAGGAGTGCCTAGCACATCATACCCCTGCAGCGAACTTGATTAGAAAGAGCCAAATTTCTGCTAGGAGCTTTAAAAGACCACCATCAACACGCCAACCAAACATGGTGGTGGAGTTATGAAGCCAAAGAAGTACTAAATAAGAAGAAAGCAGCTTTCGAAATTTAGTCAAAGTGGCCTTCTAATAATAGAGACGGAAAAGCCCGCCTCGAAGTCGAATACAGACGTTGCAAGAGACAAGCGGAAAAGAAGTGGGCCCAGCTTCAGACAGAGAATGCGGATGGCCTGTATCGGAAGCTGAAGGAAATACATTCCCTAATTACTGACACAAGTCGGGCTATCCTGGATCTGCAACGACAGAATATGAACAAAGAAGGAATAATGCTCAGGAAATTCGTTCACCAAAGTTCATTAACGATGTTCAGGATCAGCTTCTTGTGGATGACGACAAAATCGTGCAAATCCTCGTAGGTGGAGACAGAATTATGAATGACTTTTGAATGAACAGTTTCCTCGGTTGTTCTTCTAAAAGTCACCCCTAACTGTGAAGAAATACCCGACATTACAGTCGAAGAAGTTAGAAAAGGGGTCAAACACTCCAAAAAGCCAGACGAGATACCCCCTGAGTTCTGGAAAAATATGAGAGACATCGGATTCAGATGGCTCAAGATTCTCATGTCCAAACTTATGAAAAGTGATCCAACACCAAATCAATGGAAGGAAAGTTACCTTCTACCTGAGTACAAAGGGAAGGGTGACACGTTCGATAAAGCTGGGGTCGAATCGCGTCCTCCGTCAACGGATCACTGGTAACGTAATTTGTATTGTGTTGTTGGTAGATCTAGCAACAACATACATACAAATTACGTGACGAGTTATCCGTTCGCGAAGGACGCGATTCGACCCCAGATTTCACACACCATGAAGATTGTTAAACGGGTATTAGATGGCCGACTGCGAAAAATAATACAACTATCTGATGATCAGTAAATCAACCACAGATGCAGCCGAAAGTATAAAGATCGTAATGTTAAAACATCGTGATTCCTTAAAGAATTTGCATATTGTATTGCATATTGGCTTTGAACAGGCATTCGACAGACAACCACGAAATCTGATATGGCTGGTGCTAGGACAGCGAAGGGTTTCCGAAATATATGTACAGATGATCATGGCCATGTAAGAGGAAGTAAAGACAAGAGTAAGATGCCCCGCTAGAGTAACCAAAGATGATTTGATGATTCTTTATTGACGATGGAGCCATCATAGGTGAGGATCCTACATCTCTGCAACGAGCACTTGAAGTATGGGTGGACGTTTTGAAGAGAAATGGGTATCGCATAAGTCCAAAAAGGCTGAGTACTTGTGCTGCCCGTTCTCTGATCCCCTTAAGCCTATTTCTGACATTTATTTGAATGAAACAGTGTTACCCAAGTGCGAAAACTTCAAATATTTGGGATCTATGATCAATAGCAAAGCAACCTGTGATGACGACATCAATCATCACGTAGGTGTAGTGTGGATGAAGTGGCGGAAAAACTCCCCTATATTCTGTGACCGAAATATTCCCCTAATTTGAAAGGAAGGCTCTACACCGCAGTTGTTTATCCAGCACCCACATGCGATTCACATTGCTAGACAATATATAATGGCATCTGAGATTGAATCGAATAGCTTGATCGAATAAGAAGTTCGAAGATCTGTGGAAGCGTTTACGTCAGAAACTATATCCAGAAAAACAGAGAGCGACCGACTAAGCTAGTATTTGCATGTTCAAAGAATAGATCATTTGAACTTCGTTAGAAAGGCAATATCAAAGAATGTTCCAAAGATACGAGAAAGAAAGGAGACCTAAGAACTCCTGGATCACACAACACCAGCATTTGGTTTGCCTTAGTAACTAAGTGATCCAAAATTGGGAGGCCTGCTGATATTTCCTGAGGTCAAACAGGCAAACCACACAGGTGAATCAGCAGAATTACAGTGAAATGTGAGGGTTAAGATCCTTTGAGTTCAAAACTTAACCTCGCCGAAATTGGAAGAAGCTGATCATAAATGTCACAAGTATAAATTCAGATATTTTTTATGGGTATCTATCTGGGTTTGATCAAATCATAAACTGAGTACGGAAACAGATAATATTGTTGTAATTCTGGGGGGCGCTATGCTGCTGCTAGCCTTCGAAGATCGCCGGAAAAGTAGACCTTGACTGCTCGACTGCTTGGGAAAAAGCGCGGTCGCCAATATCCAAAAGCAACGGGAAGGAAATGCGAAAAAAAATAAAAGAATTAGGTTGGTTCCCGAGAGGGTTTTGAAATTTTATTTAAAAGAGAAATCATTTTTTTTTAACAACCAATTCGGTATGTCGAAGAGAAAAACTCGAAAAACTCGCTACTTTCTCGATGCAGCGGCTTTTTATATCCCATCTCCTGCTTCCAGTTAATTTCCACTCTCCATCTGTCGAACATTGGAAACTTCGACTTTGGCGCCATTTTCGAACTTTCACCAACTTTTTCTTCCACGTATACTTTTCGAACTCTTTCTCGGCGTTCAGCGGCGAAGGCTGGATACAACATTGGAAACTTAGACGTATATTTTTCGAACTCTTCCTCTGCGTTCAGCGGCGAATGCTGGATACAACAATATAACGCAGGGAACTCAGGATGGAAAGAAGCCATTCAAATAACGAAAGGATCCAGAACCACAAAAATTATGAGTATAACAAACATGTAACGTCTAACTCTTGTTACTTAAGAGTCCCACATTGAAGAAGTGTAGAAGGAGAATAAAATTCAATAATAAAATAGAGCTTGCTTAAATTAAAGAGCAAAAATCTTAAACTTTCTTGGTCAATTGGTAGATGAACGCATCAACTCTTCGACTGCTATCGAAAATGGGGTCTTTACCTATACGCCACTTTTGAATTACGAAGAAATAGAAATAATCACATCCATATGGAGAATATGAGCTGCATTTTTACTTTAAAGTGCAATCGGAAGAAATGTAGGAGTAAAAGCTAATACGTCTTGTAATAGCCATAAGAAGTACCATATGTTTTTTATTTTTTTTGTAATCGATTTTAGGCGGAATTTCAGATCAGAGCAATTAGGAAGATAATCGATTTACTACTTCGGATAGTATCGTTTAAATTGTATGGTACTTGGTTCACAATACGTATTAGATGAATTAATTCGGCTATTCCATTCTTCCGAATATGATAATACCGCTTTCATCAATCTTTTCGAACAATATCAGAGAACTAATACTAGACTTTCGGTAGTCAGACTGGTAATAGTGTACATGTTTGTAGCACGTATTTCGTGGCAAATGTGTCTGTCGTTTCAAAAAGCTGAACATATGAAACGATACACCAATTCCTTGTTTTTCATGAATTTTATTTTACATACTCCGTTGTGAACTTGCATGCAATAATCCAACATCTTCTTAACGAGCGATGCCTAATGGCGAGGAGACCAGACAAAAAACCAAACCAAAAACGTAAAAAAATTAAAAAACGATTTCTAAGGACGATTGCTCAAAGGTTTTAGTGTCCAATGAATTGCACACAATTTTCAGAGAAAAGAGCGCCGTTGTAGCGATGAACATATTGGTCACACTGTCAGCGGATGTCACATACTCGTATACTTAGCATGACACATTTTATGGTGACGTTCTTGTACTAGTTTGCGTAGTGACAGTAAACTCAATCATTAGGTTAAAGTACTAAGGGCTTAAAGTCATTAGATCGGACATTTAAGCAAATCCTGTACTCATGAGTACTCATAAGACAAAGACCAAAATATTTGTACAACATCATCATGTACATTTTCTTGCAACTCACACTGTTCGCTTTACCCAATCGGAATACAAAGTGCCTTTTTCAGTTGTGTGGTTTTGTTTTTTCATACTTTTTTTTGGGGAGTACTGAAATACCATCCAAAACCGCAAGAGGCCAACCCATACAGAGCTCTTAGATACTCTGTTGTTGTATTTATTATCTGTATCTCTAACCAAAAATGCATTGATGTGAACGCAATCAACTACTCTACACTATAGTACCCAGAGAGATCTTTTGAGGAATCTTGTGGTGGTAATATTATGCAAGGCTTCTTCTCTCTAATGTGTAATGTATGTATAGTGTGTGTCGTAATGATATGTCATCTGCATGATATGATTACATTCTGTGGTTTTGGAGTATCTTTTATTATTTTTCAGTTGCTTTTTTCGAATGCAATGAGGCCATACCCCCGGAGGTACACTATAAACTTTTACATCGTGTTGGCATTTTATTATAATATTTATCTTTATCCTCTCTCTCTCATCCTAAATGTATGCATACACCAGCACACAAGGCTTTTTATCTAATCGCAGAAAATCTTCATCATCGTAGTTGTCGTGGTTCTACTTTGAAACAAGTTCATCTAGTACACAGAAGACTAGAATTAAGTCGTCCACCAGAACATGTATGACCGCAAAGTATCTGCTATACATAGATCGACTTGAGCATCGTAAGCGTAAGAAGATATCCATAGATACTCTGGCTAATGGAATTGATAAAAATCGGTTTGGTAGGGTATCCCAACCGGCTGGCGATGATGAAGATGAGATTCGTAAGGAATCCTCTATGTGTCGACTTGGAACTGAACTAAGTTGATCAAGATGCAAGGATGTGGTGTGGTTTTGTGGATTAGGAGATGTAATGTGGATGAGGAAAAATCGCTTTGAAGTTAAATTGTATGCTGGAGGTCTCTTGTGTGCATTTGGAGAGAGATTGGGTTGCAGTTCTGCGATCTGGAAGTACTTTAAGTGATTCTCTGGGGATTATGTTGGATTTTGAGATGTACTAGTGATGTCTTTGTTATGAGTTTATTTTCTTACAAATTACCGGAATATCTCTAGTTAATCTTTTCTTTCGGAAGTTGTGATGGAGTAGGTACATACCTGAAAAGAGAGAAGAAAATAATACGCATTAGATTCGGTTGTACAAGCAAATACATATTCTCTAAGCAAATATTATAAAAAAAAAAACAGAAAACAAAAAAAAATTCAATAACTTTTTTAGCTGCTACTAAACTTTCCACCCCACTGTGTATCTTTTAGTATAATTATCTCGAATTTGTTAAACCAAACTACCTGAACTAATACCCTGAAATCAACTGAAGATAATAATTCAATTAAAAGTGAATGAAATGAATCTATTGGTGTGACTGATTAAATTCAAATACATGCGACTGTTGCAGTTAACTGATTAAATCCCATTATAGTGAGTGTATCTTTAAGAGAAAATGTTGTACGTAAGCTGAACTAATTTTATAAGTAATTATTATGACATATGAACCTGAATAAAAAAGAGATACAAAATTTTGCTTACTTTCTCCAAGCAGTTAACAGATATCATTTGAAGTTTTAATGTGCAGATGTTTTCGAACATTTAATCAAACGATGTTGTTATAAAATCGACCATCAATAATTAAAGACTATAAACGTATGTAGCTATTAATGCGACAATTATCTTCGTATCTGCAATTAGATGAGGCGCCATGGGTACTGGTGACTAGAAGAGAGGTTGTTGCCTCGTTATAGAGTGGGCATTAAAAATTAGTTAATGTGCATCTGAGGCCGTAACATTGATGAATAGGATTAACGTTTATGTAAGTGGTATCTATTACAAAGTATTCATAATATTGGATGTTTTGAAGGAGGAAGTTAAGGAAGGAAGCGGTGGAACTTTTAGGCAATTCTGTTAAACTTTATGAAGGAACGACTATAACATATGCAAAACTACTTCATTCACTCGCTAAGGAACTTTTCGGTAGAAGTGACGATCGCTAAGTTTACTACGACAGGAAACTGAAAGGCTCGTGGAAAATTGGATGGATTTCAAATTATGTCTTCAAAAATTTAAAGCATGTTTTTAATAAGCCTGGAGCCACGTGTATGCGTCGTACTTGTAGAGGCGGGTTGAGGGTTAATAGGTGTTTAGTTTTAATCTTTCTATATACTGAGGATACCTTCGAACTTACGTATGAAAGTATGATTCTAAAGGCTCTCTGTTACATGTAAAATAAAATCGCGCTAAGGAAGTTATAATCACCGATGTGTCTCATTCACTTGTGATCCTAAATCCTAATCAAACCAATTTATACATTGATATATACAATTCAGAGACACAGCGTGGTTTGACTTTGTAATCATTGGGTTCTAACTGGCTTGAGTTGGCAATTTCTTGTGGTGAAAAGCTTTTCTGTGAGCATGAGCTAGAAACTTTTCCATAACTTTTGGTACCCGATGCAGAACAAGTGTATAAATTCTTTAAATCCGTTCACACACATACCCACTTTTTTAACAAACTACTTAGGCAAGGCCCCGAGCAGCTGACCTCCTCGTGGTGGGGTAAGTTAAATAGTTGGTCTATCCGTACCATCCAGACATCTCTAACGAAACTCAAACCACAAGATGGCTAAGGGACAAAAGACAGCTTCGCATATTGCCAAGCATGGTAAACCACAGAAGAGAGTCACCCTTTGGAGGCAGACCTAAAGGATATCAGTGTGCAAGTGCCTAGCGGTTGGCTTAAACTGCTCGGCAGCTGGCCGTGTACAACCCGAAATGGCTTCCCGTCAATGGTTCCGCAAATCATTACGGGGATCAAGGGGTTAATGCGCTATACATCGATTGGGGCCTGGGTGTACTATTTGATTTACAACAACGGTAGCGGCAACGACTTAGGACAGGCACATGGCATGGCGATTTGTCTAATTTCTTGTGTAACTTATCGATCATTTTAGCTACAAGCAATATTGTCGACGAATAGGACTGTTCACAGCAGATGATCCATTACTGGGTTTAGGGCTAAGTCCTGATGGCTTAAAGCTAAGGCGAACCCCACAGGCGGATCAGTAGAAATGCAGTGAAGTGGGAGGGTTATGATCCCTTATTTTCGGATCATAACCTTGCTGATAAAAGGAAGAAGAAGAAGAAGGGCTAAGTCCTGATGTAATCCAATGTTCATTTCAAATTTTCGGATAAATTGCTCTTAGTTTCTTTTCACCAGACGTGTTGTGTTTTTGTAAATATCTTTTACTATTCGGATATAGTCCTCAGCTAAATTGTGCTATCTTCAAGTTCTTCAAACAATTGCTCATTGTACAATATATGATCAAAAGCCATTTTCAGATCGATGGAAGCAGAGTGTTGTAAATGGAAATCTATGTACTTAGGTTATCAGTGACGGTTATAATTTATTTTGGTTTTTGTAACATAATACAGGCAACGAATTTCAAAATACTGTTTTACAGAAGGATCTCAATACGCTGTATTGGAAAACGCTAAAAGTAGTACATTCAAAAGAAATGCTAGAAATTACATAGTTTTTATAGCAACAGGTTTCTAAAATTTTTCTATACTTTTGTACAGTACATACCATATACCATACCCGGCAAATCCACAGAGACCGTCATTCACAGCCTGGTTTCACAAATTAACAAAACCCTGGCTGCAAAAGAAACCGCCCTTTGTGCCTTTATTGACATACAGGGAGCCTTTGACAACACTTCGTACGAAACAATAAACAAGGCTATGACTAGAAAAGGTACACCCCTGATCATAAACTGCATTCTACCCATGCTATAAAGCAGAAAAATAAAGCTAGAGTGCGGAGGACCACTGAAAACTATTATAGCCATCAGAGGTTGTCCGCAGGGAGGAGTACCGCTCTGGACCTTACTTATAGGCGAACTCCTAGAGCTACTAACCAAAACTGGTTAGAGTACAGGGATACGCAGATGATGTCGCCATCAGCGTTGCGGGCAAATTCGAAAACATCATGTCGGAAATGATGCAAGGTGCCCTCAACCTAATCTCAAAATGGTGTAGAACCAAGGGCCTAACCATCAACCCTGGAAAAACTATCTCTGTACCCTTTTCTAAGAAGAGTAAGCTCAAACTGAAGCAAATATCTTTGGAAAACACCCCCATCAGTCCTACAGGGGAAGCAATATATCTTGGCATAATGCTGGACATAAAGCTTAACTGTAATTCTCGCCTAAACAGTGTTATAAACAAGGCGACCAGGGCCTATATGGTAAAAAATGGGGTATGGAGCCCAACATGATATACTGAATGTACAGCACAATCGTCAGACCAATGATCACCTACGCCTCTCAGAAAATATCGGCACGCCTGCCGATTTTGGATCACTCGGTTACTGAGGCCAATGAAATGCCAATGTCGTCGCATTTGTCTGATCCAGGCGTTTATAGGCCTGCCTTTCCTACATCGCGATGTCTTTGGAACGTGCATTGATATTGCCTTTTTAACAGGGTTCAAATGATCTCTTCTTTGAACGTGGCAATACCAACTGAGCCGGTCGCGCTCTATTTTTTGTACGATGGTTTCCTTGATGTGAAAGCTTCCACGGATCTTCGAACTTCTTATTCGATCAAGCTTTGTCACTCCTGGTGTCATGCGAAGCATCTTCATCTCAGCTGTCGTTAATTTACTCTCATACCTTTTGTACATCGTCCAACATTGCGAACCGTATGTGAGCGCTGGACGTACAACTGCGTTGTAGAGCCTTCCTTTCAACTTAGGGGACATTTTTCTGTGACAGAAGATAGCGGAATTTTCTCGCCACTTCATCCACCCTACGCGTACCCGATGATTGATGTCGTCATCACAAGTTGCTTTGCTATTGATCATAGATCCCAGATATTTGAACTTTTCGCACTTGGAAAGCACTGTTCCCTTCAAATAAATGTCTGGAATAGGCCTGAGTGGATCAGAGGACGGGCAACACAAGTACTCTGTCTTTTTTGAACTAATGCGATACCCATTTCCCTCCAAAACGTACACCCACACATCAAGTGCTCGTTGCAGGGATGTAGGATCCTCACTTATGATGGCTCCATCGTCAGCAAAGAATAACTGATGTACCTTGGGGCCCATCACTTTACCTTCAAGCAGATAATCAAGGACTGTAATAAAGAGCAAAGGACTTAAAACGCTTCCCTGGTGCACCCCAACTTTGATTGGGAACTCTTCGGTTACTCCAGCGGGGTATCTTACTCTTGTCTTTGCTCCCTCGTACATGTCCATGATCATCTGTACATAGGTTTCTGGAACTCCTCGATATCTTAGCGCCACCCATATCAGATCTCGTGGTTGTCTGTCGAATGCGTTTTCAAAGTCAACCAATACAATATGCAAATGCCTTAAGGAATCACAATGTTCTTCCATTATGATCCTTATACTTTGGATTGCATCTGTGGTTGATTTACCCGAGACAAACCCGCACTGATCATCAGATAGCCGTATTATTTTTCGTAGTCGGCCACCTAATACCCGCTCAACGATCTTCATGGTGTGTGACATCAGCTTGATCGAACGGTAGTTATCACAGTTTCGTGTATCACCCTTCCCTTTGTATACAGGGAGGAGGTAACTTTTCCTCCATTGATTCGGCATTGGATCACCTCTCACGAATTTGGAGATGAGAATTCTGAGCCATCTGAACCCGATGTCTCCCATCTTTTTCCAGAACTCAGAGGCTATCTCGTCTGGCCCAACCGCTTTTCGTTTTCTGGAGTATTTGACCGCCTCACTAACTTCTTCGACTGTAATGTCGGGTATTTCTTCACAGTTAGGGGTGGCTCTTGGAAAGTATAGTCGGGGAAACTGTTCATTTAAAAGTTCTTCGCAATATTGCCGCCACCTCTGCAGAATTTTGTCGTCATCCACAAGAAGCTGGCCATGAGCATTGCTAATGAACTTTGGCGAACGAATCTCCTTAGCATTCTTCCTTCTTTGGGCAGCTATTTTGAAGATAGTGGCGCTCTTGTTCATATTGTGTCTTCGCAGCTCCTGGATAGCCTGGTTTGCATCAGCAACCGGGGAAAATATTTTCACCAGCTCCCGATACAGGCCCTCCGTACTCTCTGCTTGAAGCTGGGCGCACTTCTTCTTCGCTTTTTTCTTACAGAGTCTGCATTCCATTTCGAGGCGAGCTTTTTCGTCACTATTATTAGAGGGGCACTTTGACCAAGCTTTGAAAGCCGCTTTCTTCTCATTTATCACTTTCTTAACTTCATCACTCCACCACCATGTTTCTTTGGCGTGTTGATGGTGGCCTTTTGAAGCTCCTAGCAGTGATTTGGCCTTCTTTAAGCAAGTTCGCTGTAGGGAATCCCACATATTTTGTGCTCTGCACTCTTCATCCTCAGCTCCGTTGATGGTGTGAGAGAGGTAATTTTTCATTACGAAAACAAAAGCCTCGCCTTTTTCTTTGTCCAGATTGTACCACTTGATTTTCTCAGAGACCCTTGTTTGTTTGCTTTTCTTCGGTGTTTTCATAAAAATTTATGTTAGCAGGAGACGGTGTTGCCGAGCGATTGCCTCTCCCAGGATCACTTTGCAATCTTTTACCCGAGGCTTCATGAAACTGCCTACCAAATGGTAGTCAATCTGAGTTTCATCTCCACCACTGCTGTAAGTGATCAGGTGTCGGCTTTGTTTGATGAACAAGGTATTTAACACGATAAGACCGTGTGATTTGCACATGCTTAGGATGTCTTCACCAGGAAGGTTCCTGGTGCCATATCCTAGTCCTTCATGGCAGTCTTCATAGTCTTCATTTGATTTCCCGACATGTCCATTCAAATCTCCTCCAACAAACAGAAATTCTTCCTTTGGGATGTTCTTAAGGAGATTGTGGAAATCTAGCCAAAATGCATCTTTATCTCTCTGATTGCACCCATTGTGGGGAGCATATGCACTGACAATATTCCACACCTTTCCTTGTATTACTAGTTTGAGAGACATCAAACGGTCGCTGGACTTCGAAATGCTCAAGACGTTACCAAGTAGCTCTGCCGCAAGGATGATACAGATTCCGTTCTTAGCCTTTTCCGTTCCGTAGGAGGGGGCTGCAGTGATATTCTTAACCCGTCCCTGCACGGGTGAACCGCAGCATAAGGTACGATACTTAATCTCACGCTGCTGCATCTTACAGTGCAGAAAGAAGCTTTGCTAAGTGCTCTTAGGCTGCCTCAGATACAAAAAATGGAACCCGGCCATTTCACAGGCCATCTGAGCATTCTTGAAATTGTCCAAAACAACCCAATCTTCGAGATTACAGATGCGATGCTCAAGATACAGAAATAGAGCTAGTAAGCTACTTGAACTAAGCAAAGACGATTTGCGAGCTCTAACGGGCTGTTTAACCGGACACTGTCTACTCAGGTACCATCTAAATAAAGTGGAACTTTCAGATACGGCCATGTGCAGACTCTGCGGGGAACAAAGAGAAACAGCAGAACACATCCTTTGTGAATGTCCAGGGGCCGCAAAGAAACGATTACTCCATCTAAGGCGGGTCTCGATGGGCCCAGCGGATACCTGCAACATGAAACGCAAGACATTATTGAGGTTTACCAAGAGCCTCAATTTTGAATTCTGGTTAACCATTCGGCCAGCACAATATATCTTATACATAGGTCGCAGTTCATTTAGACCCCAATCATCGTATCGTATCGTACTGGCCTCATGAAGTCAGCAGATGTAGGTGTGTTAAATAGATATAATATAATTGTAGCTTAAAGCTTCTTAGACCTCCTAGTTGCAGCTCCTGCAAGCATCGGTGACCAGAGCTATATGAAGTGGTTTTTTGGTTGAGGCCCAGGTTCACTCTGAACTGTAGCGCTACCTAAGTAAGTATGGACCGGCAAATTGCAGCGTCTCTTAATGGAGTTAGTAAGACTGTTGATGCAGCTGATACGTCTGTTCTGTAGCCTTTGTATGTGCAAGTTCAAGCGACATTAAGAAAGAAAAATGTGTGCAGAACAACAATGACTCGCTTGTAATCAACATTTCTCGGGGGACATACATATTTGCGGCATTTAAATCAAGACAGATATTACTCTCCACATGCAATCAATTACGTTTCTACTCTTTGCTTGAGCATCTTAACTAAAATAAAAGTTCAAAGGGATTTAGTCCAAAAAATTGAGGAGGTCCTCTTAGCTGGCATTTTTCCAACAAATTGCATCCTTTCACCCAACAATGCATCCACACAATGAATCCCTTTAATTACTTTCTTCTTCCGTGTTGGCTGCAATGCACTTACACTGTAATCCCATGCAGACAATTAAGGAAGTTCATATCCAGAGAATAATGTAGAACAATATACATATATCCTGAAAGAACAATGAATACACTGCACACAGTTGCGCGGTGTAACTATACCAAGTGTCGTTGACACTTGACACAATTTTCTTCTCTCAACTGAATTTCAAATTTTTTTTACACCTACAACTGAAAACTGACCCAAAACAACTTTAACAAACAATTTAAATAAAACAAATTGTTTACATTGTCTACGTCTTGGATTGTCATCAAGAACCCTGCCCTACGGGCGGTCTGTACCACATGCCGATTTCCAATAGATTCCATACCCCCTGCCTGGGTTGTGCACTTAAGTTCTAATTGTGAAATTTGTTTCAATAATCGAAAGCAGATACTCAGATACTCTATCCAATTTGTTTACCTCTGCGTGTCAAGAGGTATTTGGTTAGAGACGCACACACCACGCAACCAAATCTAGGTCTAGGCCCTAGTCTTAATTTGTTTCCGTAACTTTTTCCAATTTAGAAATTATACACAGGGAATTCGATCAATGTAAACAAATTGAATAGGAAAATACTTGTATCTATGGGAAGTAATCATTTATCCTACTTGTGGATACTTTGTCTGCAGACGGGGGAATGTGGAACGCGCAATTAAAGTTTGTCAGACAAGTTGTCGTCTGATGAATACTAAATTGCGCCTTGCTGGTACTGTCATACTATCGGCCTTTCATATCGTTGAGTAATGGAGAAGTTTTGTTGTTTTTTTGATTAAAAATTCAATTGATCCAGTTGGTAATAAACTACATTACGCGGTTGGATTTTCTAAATCGAAACGTTTACATCGATAACATCGGTAGGATCGCTGTCAATGAAAGTGCACTTTGGGGTCAACTCTGGCGTTGGGTTTAAATTCATTTTATTGAAATTTAAAATTTAATTGATTGACTTTGATAAGAAACTTCAAAAGCGGAAGTGTATTGAGATTAAATAAAAAAAAAAAATGATTTCACTTATCGGGGTTACGTTGGTGAACTTCAATCGATTCTTAGAAGTTTAATGTTGTTGATGGGGCAGTAGTTGTCTGTTGGCTGACACTGAGCTGTCAAAATATTGATTATTTATCAGTTTAATGAAATTTAAAAGCCTTTGTTCTTATGCCGACTGTTCTGTATCACTTTAGATATGTACTTTGTAGCTAAACTGACTACAAAACAATTAAAAGATGTCTAGCAAAACAAAGAATGCAAGCAATATCTGAGCAAGACATATCCCTGTCTATAAACTTAAATCTGGTAAATCCTTGCTTGATACTCTACACAGAAACTACCAGTTTTAAACAACACTAGAGAATTTGTCATCACTTTTCCATGCATAATCTTAAGTCGCATAAGCTACCATCAGTACTAGCTGAAGGTCTACACAAGTCAGCAAACATTAGAATACAGGCCCTATACAACTTCAGAGTAACCTCGAGATCCGAAAATTCAGTTACCATTCATCTTCAGAACGCCTCCTTTAACGGTCTTTCAAATCCAACTCTTTTATATTCTTTACCTTCTCGTTCGACATCCCACGAACGCTTCTGAAAGTTCACTGACATCAAGGACTTTCACAGCAGGTATTGACCACTTACAGCTTCTTCACCCAATAACACATTCCACTGACTCAAAGCGAAACGTGTACGAGTATGCATCGCACACAAGCATCAAGTACAAACTTACTTACAGAGCACCCTAGGTCAAGGCTTACGGCACCATGTCTCCCCACACACTTGCACACGGATTCCACAGACCATCGGTCATCTTCTTATTACTCCTTCGCTGGAAAGGAGATTTATGGTGCTACAACTTCGCAGCCTACGGTTCTATCAATTCGGAGGTAATTCTCTTAAATTCCCAATCATGACTCACGCCACGCATGCGCGCCACCACTAACCTGACATCAGCGTACAAATATGCGAAGGAAATACCGTGTGCCGGCCGGTACGACCACCACTACCGCTGACACTCTGAAACTAATCCCTCGAGCTGCGAACAGCAATTGCATTCCACTTGGACAGAAGGTGCCGTAATGCCCCACAGAACATGGCGTGAGGATTGATATTAATCGTCCCAGTTGTTCACTATTTACATTCTGCTTGGACAGACCAAAACGATTCTTGTTCTTAGCCAAGGCATTCATAAGCAGTGCTGCTCCTTTCATTTCTCATTGTTCGAACCATAAATGTGATGGAGTATGCAAAACCCTGGTCGCGCCACAAAGTGGACAAATGGCCGTCAATTGGCAGAGAATGAAACATTCTGGTGAAATTGCGGTTCTTGTGAACTTATTTGGTATTCAAGTCGAAACTATACGCATTGGACTGGTCATTGGTCATTGGATACACAGCGGAGCACCGAGTCGGTTCGGATCAATTGACCGCCGCATTTAAGAATGCCTTAGGGTTGGGGTTATTTATAAAAAATCTTAGCCTTGGGAACTAAATGGTTCGGACTGTTGTTTGCCGTTTTGATGAATCGGTTGGAATTTGAGGAACATCAGCAGCGGCTCTGATAGGGTTCGGGGAATTATGTTTTCTTCTCTAGACACTGAGAAGAAAATTTCTCACGTTCCAAGATGTAAATGGAATAGTGGCAGAAAATGACGTTTTAATGCAAAATGGAAACTGGAGATAAGAAAACTATTGGAAAATAGCGATTTTAAAACAGAAAGGAGTTAAGGTAAATGGCTGGCAGATGAAGGTGGACTTTGCACTTCAAGTCACCCGAATGATGGGTTTGGTACGAGTGGTAGACCCAGTATGATATCACGGGATCTTGGGATTCCTATTTTAGAATTAATTCAAGATTCTGATTAAGAAGAAAAAGTTCCGTCCATACATGTTTGTCAGCTCACAGAAGTTGTCATGTTGTTGTTTCCAAGGGAAAGGACAGAAGAGATAATGCGCTGTCTCATCTTTATCGTCTCAATAGCGCCTTAAAAGTTATCGAGAAGAAGGGACCGGTTATGAGAGCAATACGTAGGGTAGGTTGAAAGGTAACATGAAACATTAAAATGTATAGCTCAAGACAAGGAACAAGGTTGGAGGAACTACGTAAGTTTTCAATATCCCTATCCACAGGCACCTCCATAGATCTACAAATGCTTGCAAAAATCACCTACAAAAATAAAAATGTATAGTGTGCAGTGCAGTGTGTAGTGCAGTGCGCATTAAGCAGCCACGTAAGAGACATTGAGGTAGTAAGGGACTTTGTCTACCTTGGCTCTGCTATAAACTCTGAGAACAACATCAGCGCAGAAATCAAGCGAAGAATAACTCTTGCCAATCGCTGTTTTTTTTTTTGGCTTATAAGGCAATTCAACAGAAAAGCCCTATCTCGGACTACTAAGGAGACTCTGTATAAGACCCTGATCATCCCAGTCCTGCTTTACGACGCTGAAACATGGACTTTATTAAAAGAGAATGAAGATATCCTTGGTCGCTTCGAGGGAAAAATTCTTCGTAAGATTTTGGGTCCCGTTTGCGTTGACGGGTTTTGGAGGAGAATATTCAATCACGAACTATACGAGCTGTACAGCGACATCGACCTAGTCAAAAAACTGCGTATTGGACGTCTGAGATAACTAGGACATGTAAAGTGAATGGACACCAACGCTCGGGCCCGCAGAGTCTTCGAATCTAACTCCGAAGGACGACGCAGTAGAGGGAATCATCGTCGTAGGTGGCGCGCACAAGTTCAAGGAGACCTCTACCAACTTGGAGTGCGCAATTAACAATTAGCTAAAGACCGAGGTAAATGGAGAGGCTTGTTGGTTGAGGCCCAGGTTCACCCCGAACTGTAGCGCCACCTAAGTAAGTAAGTAAGTAAGTAAGTAAGTAAGTAAGTAAGTAAGAGACTTTGACCATAGATCAGTCAGATCAAACGAAAAATCTGCCTTAGGAAGTCTCTAGCCGATGTGAGGGCGGCTAAGAATTTCTAAAGCTATGTCCACATTATCCACTGCATCAGCAATACTCGTAAATTTTTGGGTTGCAGGTATCACTAGGACTCTTCGAAGGTATCATGGATCGGTGAGTTGTACTGTGTTTTATTTCTTTGGTGGTAAAGTGAAGAGCCGATTAACCGGGGTGGTCGGGACCGAGCTCATCACGGAAAATCTAAAACCCGGATAAACGAATTTCTTTCTATAAAACAAAAACTCAATAAAAGTCAGCAAAAACGTATCTATCATGTCAAATAAATGTCATGTCTTTTACACGTAGACTTTTAAGGCTGGAGTCTTTTCGAAGTTCTCTTTGTTATTTTCTTTCGTGAGTCTCGCGCTTTTACACTTGGGACTTTTGTTCTTGACTTAAATTTGACATTCCTCTTTTATTTTGAGTTGATTAGGTGAAAATAAAGAAGAGAAAGGGAAAAACGTCAAAATGAGTCGATGAAAACTTTACCCTCGACTCACAAGCCAAAATATTTTGCTTCTCAACTTTTCGAATTTTCTTTCTTTTTTGCAGTTATGTGAGTCCAGCCTCAAGAGTCTGCGTATAAAAGCAGACTTAGCAACAATTCATAAAATATACCATATAAGTAAAAGGTATAAATAAATACCCGGTTATCCAATAGTAAAAGAACTTTACAGTCTTTTCCAAGATTGGTTACATATTTTCCAAATGCTCTTCGACTTCGGGTGCATTTATGAGTCCCTGCAGCATTGGAACAAACTAGCACAGTGAGTCGTTCCTTGGAATCTTTATAGCCCTCAATAACATGTTCTTGTTTACATGACAAAGTATTTCGTGGTAAGCACCTCCAAAAAAAAAGGTTTGCCTCGCCCGCATTGTGTATTTGCTCACTTGTCAAATTTTATTTTTTTATGAGTTCAGCTAGTTCTTCAACAAAAACGTAGCAGATTCATAATCAGCTGATTCTTTTTCACCTGAACTTTGGAGACAATGAATTCCATGAGGGTTTTGGAAATTTCTCAGCCAGCCAGATGAGCACAAACATGCAGAGTATTGACCCATCTCGATGTGAAAATATTGTGAAAATATTTTGCCTTTTCCTCAATCATTTCACCAGAAAGTAAAATTCCTTTAAGTCTTTGCTGACGTACCCATTCATATGTTATACTATCCACTTTTGGGCTCTCAGCTTTTTTAAATGTTTTACGTTTCTGCAAATCTTTGATGGAATCACTTTTAGCACAAAATTTGAGAATCCTATCTTTATTTTTAAGCAGGTCGTATACAGTTTGTGCGCCGATTTCATATTTTTCAGCCGAATTTTTCACAGAAATATTTTGTTTGTATATGATCATTAATTAAGTCTACTTTTTCTCCAACTGTAACTGATCTATTACAGTTACATCAATAACGCACAAAACCAATGTATGTACTGGTAAGTGCGAAGAATCTGCACAAATGAGCATGAAACACGATTGTGTTCTGTTTTCGTTTTGACTTGATTTAAGCTTGCATCCCGGATAATAGTCTTTTCCGGTTAATCGAATTTCAATGGGAAAGAAACATTTTTTTTAAATATCCCGGTTGATTGGGTCTCCCGGTTAATTGGACCCCGGTTAAACGGCTCTCCGCTGTAGTTACTTGGCGATACATTGGCGCTTCGTCCGCGATACAAATCCTGTCGCAATTGTTCCAAGAATGCTTAGTCATTGGAATATTTCCAAATTTTGACTATGTAGGTATACAGAATTTTTTACTCGGGTCGGTAATTTTTGTAAGGCTCAGGATCATTAGTCCACACGATGCGATTCTGTTCCTAATCAAAATGCATTGGGTGTGACGTGAAGTTTAAGGGTATAGAACACATTTTTTGTATTGCCCATAGTTAGTTAGTTTTAGTTAGTTATTTAGTCTTGTATTTCATAAAAAGGTTGATACATTATCATACATGGTTTCAAATCTATTTAGGTTTGGCCATTATTGACCATCTACCAGATTGACATTTAGGCTTCGTACATAGTACATTATAAACTTTAAACATTCGCATAAAGAGTTTAACAATTGCATAACGAAATCGAACTATATTGACATTTCTATCTTAAAAACTTTCCTCCATGATACATATTCTATACATTAGTGTCTTCGTAGTGTAGTAATACAGCGCGTTCCACCCATGGTTTCCATTTAAAATGCTCAGCGTTCTTTTCTCATCCAACATAGTCGGCCCAAACTATCTCAGGCGGTACTCCTTCAAAATAGGGCATATCGCTATGAAGTGGAAAACGTCCTCTCTTACATTGTTTTTACACAGAACGCAAAGGATTGGCAGCTCTGGACGATGCGGAATATAATTAAGTGCAATCAGCTCACCTCTTATTTTCAATACCAGGCTTATTTTGTCAGTTGAGTTCCTGTTTAAAAAGTATGTTCCACCTTGCAGATCATATCTCAATAGCGAGTAGTATATTCTGTGTTGGGAACTCCGGGCATCGTTTATGTATATCTCGTATCTATCGCGTCCGATTGATGACAATAGTGCGTTAAACTTAGATCTTAAGACTGTACTTTGATTCGCCGTTAATAATCTAAGATTTAATCCGCTTTCAGACGCTAGACGTTCCCAATTTTGACAAAAATTACCTCTTCTTTCAATTATATGATTGAGCACCAGCTTAGACAGCCCGTCTTGCTCCATCTCGGTTACTTTAACTATATATTTGAAGTGCAGACGTAAAGCATCTAAGAAAAGAGGAGATACTCCAGTCTCCAAATATTATACAACATATAATTAGGCGTGTTATTAGGTAGGCGAAGCATTCGTTTTAAGAAGTATCGAAGAAATCTTTCTACTTCCTCAAAAGGGTAAAATCCCCACACTTGGGCTACATATAGAAAAATCGATTTTGCTGTTGCACAAAATATTTTCTGTTTTGAACTGTGGATAATGCTTTTGTTATCAATACAACGACTCCAAACTGAAGATATTGCACCTTTTGCTTTCTATAGCTTTGCATTAAGGTGTTTTTTCATATTTAGGTTTGCGGCTATCAGAACTCCTAGGTACTTGTATTCTCTCACTATTTCAATACTTTCACATTGTAGGTTCCACTTTTCGTTGCGCGAATACCTACCGCTTCCACCTCTGAATATCAACATCTTCGAGTTTTCAAGATTGACACTCAGGTTCCATAGTTTGCAGTACTCTTCTAGTCTATTTCAGAGAGGAAGACGATATCAACTGCATATGTTACATAAGCGCGGGGATATTTACGTCGTTTAGATCAATTCATCCCTTTGATCTGTGGTTGAGTATCCCTTTCTAAAGCCCGCTTGAAATTCACGAAGAATTTTCTTATTAGAGATCCACTGAATGAGTCTTTTAAACAAAATATTTCCGAAAAGCTTAGCCGACGAATTTAGGAAAGATATGCCCCGGTTATTCCTTGGGTCATCATAGTCACCTTTTTTGTGCAAGGGGAAAATAATTGCTCTTTCCAAACTACTGAGAACATCTGCTGATTGAAAAATGTTGTTGAATTCCACAGTAAGTGCTCCATAGAATTCATTCGTACAGTTTTTATAGATCCCGAAGGGGATGCGGTCGTCTCCAGAAGCTTTTGGAACTTTCGAATCTTTAATGACTTGTAGCACTTCAGAAAGAGAAAACGGTGCGTCATCGTCATCGATAACTAGAAGGGCCGCATAATGAAAAGCTGGAGAAATTTGGTCGGGATTTAGGAGTTTGTTGAAATGATCCTTCAACTGTTGTGCCTGCAATTTGGATCCAATGATATTAGTATGGCCTATATGACCACTTTTCCACTGGATTATTGCACATCACTTTTAAAACTTTAAAAGTGTATGGTTTCCAAAACAAAAGAATAGGAATTCTTGAAAAGAAATAGTTGCAAGTGGTCTTTGAATGCACTCGAACGCAGCCAGTTCCCATCAGATGACGTTTTACTTGGGCTTCAGTCTATAAAGTTAAATTTCTTTTAAATAACACTCGATGCACCTGTACTTGGACATGACATTGCTTAATTTTGAGGATTTTTACTGCATTCTGAGTCTTAACTTCTACCAGCATTTTTTTCAAACCAAAATGCAAAACTCCGTAAGATATAATTTACATGTCTTACTCGTATCTAGCTTTTCCAGACACACCATAGCCATTCGCAAAATGCCTTAAAATACATATACTAACTTTTAATAGATGGACTCCATTTTCGACGTTTGATGAAATTATACACTAACGAGGCAAGCTATTTCAAAAATATCAGCTTCTGTTTCGATCGAATTTTCCTGCTACAGAAACATGCTGCGCTCTTGATCAAATTTGTTTACCTTTTCTGTTGATAATACGAGTATTTATAGTATCATAGACTGTGGTCTTAAGATAGGTGATGTGGATATCAAGGTTCTTCTTTATGCCGATGGCTGACTAAAAATCTTCAAACCCTTTAATATCGTCCTTTAGCAGCGACAAATCTAAGCCTCCAGTTGTAAGATTTCTGGTTCTTACTAAAGAAGATAATTGAATCGAAATGGTCAAGCAGTTAAAGATTGCATGAGTACTCATTCCTTCTAATTTTAATTTGCACTCACGTGACCATGAGATTCCCGTAGCACCCTTAGCGACTAGTCTTATGCTAATAATGCTCAGCACTACTGTAAGTTCATGTTTTTGTTAAGCAGACAGAAGTTGATTCCACAATTAGTGTATTTTCAGGAAGTTTGTTGGGCTAAGATTTTCTTAGTTATGGTAGTAAGTAAACTAGAACGTATATAACGCTTAGATAGTATTGTTTCAACATGACGTGCTGTCTTCGGTCCACCCCCACTACCATTCTTAATGCTATCCTGGATTTAACCCCACGTACAACTGCATATAGAAATGGTGACCAAACTAAGCCTGCACAGAATGTGTTATTTAAAAAAGTGTTGGGTCCAGGCACCACAGTAACGGTAGTCTTATCCCAGTCAAGTCTTTTAAGGAAGGGCATGCTTCCCACATACTGCTTCAAACAAAACTATATCGTAGTCATCCCTCCGCGCTTATTACCACAACTGCACTTCAGCTTCCTTACAAATGTTTGGATTGTGCTGACAGTTCATCTAGCTATTCTGTAGATAGGCTTCTTCTTGAACCTTTCCATTACAAAAGATTCTACTTAGACACCATCTTGTTCACCATACTATAGCACTGCCCAATTATATCCAAAAATAGATTTAAGATCTGCCAACTTCACCAAATGGGCACACTCGTGTTGTGGAGCCATTCCACAAAAGCCCCCGATTTTTTAACGATCAAGATAACTTTTTCGGCATCACCATGCCATATCATGATGATGTTGTTGCATAGTGTCATGCACAGTCACCTGTAGTTTCCTGTGTCTACGCGACGCGCATGCCGCCATTCTAGCCATCATTTCAGTTATTATCATTAGGGACCGTATGCGGCTGATGGTGCGTGGTTGTGCGCTTTCAACCGATCTCGATGGTCTGATAAAGTGCACACGGTGTGCCGCTGAGCACATTCACAAACATCACTTCAGAGTGAGCTTCCGGCGACAAAGTAATTTTATGATGCGATCTGCGTGCCATTTTGTGCATGAGGTACACGCTTCATTTGGTATCTGTACAATTCCATCCGAAAGATACTATTTATCAATTCAGCTGCCATGAGGAGGAGAAATAAATCGTAAATTGCCGAATATTAAATGCGACTGCGCGACGTTACGTAGCCCGAAAGCGTTTATCTAAAACACTTTCATTACGTGCGCGGGGCTAAATACCGAACAGCGGCGCGCGGATCATTTTAGACATTTTTCGTAGCGATCTGTGAAAATTACGATAGTATCAGCAGGTGGGACAGGTACATGCCGCCATATCCGGTCTTGACTGTGTAACCTTTGATCTCTCTCTGCAGCAGAAGTAACAGGCACTTTTGTGGCGGAATATTGTGAATGTTGGCAATTATGCAGCTTTTTTGCAGAACGTGTATGCATGTCTGGGATTAGTGATCGCGCGGTGATTACCAATAGTTGTAAGAAACAAACAAACAATTGTCGTGCAATTGTTTTTATTGCACACTCGTGCTTAGCTAATTGTGCAATAAATAAATAAACACTGAACAAGTTATTTTTTAGCTGCAATTAGGTTTCTCGGTTGAGAAAATGAGGACAGACCTACAAAGATGCTGGAGATGGCATTGAGAATTTAGTAGAACCGGTTATAAATGACACTAGCAGCGAGAAGAAGAAGAAGAGCGAACAGCAATAAGACGGACGGATATAGAAATAAATAAAAAAAAAAAAAATTGCGATATGTCGCGGAGAAGTTCTACCTATACATCCGATTCCACACAAGACGTGATGACAAATATTCGGATATTTATGATATGTGAATAGGATTCTTAATACATATATACGTATTCAATGTTGGAAATACTATCTTCCTCTTCTTCTTCCTATTTCGGTGAGATTATGATGCGAAAACGAGGGATCATAACCCTCCCACTTCACCGCATTTCTAATGATCGGCCTGTGGGGTTCATCTATTTGATCTCAGCAAATATTGGCAGGCCTCCGGATTTTGGATCACTCGGTTACTTAGGGCAACGAAATGTCGATGTCGTCGCATTTGTGTGATTCAGGCGTTTATAGGCCTGCCTCTCTTGCCTCGTGATGTCTTTGGAACGTGCATTGATATTGCCTCTTTAACAGGGTTCAAATAATCTCTTCTTTGATCGTGGCAATACCAGCTGTGCTCTATCCTTCGTAAGATAGTTTCCTTGACGTGAAGGCTTCCACGGATCTTCGACTTCTTATTCGATCGAGCTTTGTCACTCCTGGTGTCATGCGAAGCATCTTCATCTCAGCTGTCGTTAATTTACTCTCATACCTTTTGTACATCGTCCAACATTGCGAACCGTATGTGAGCGCTGGATGCACAACTGCGATGTAGAGCATTCTTTTAAACTTAAGGGGAATTTTTCGGTCAAAGAAGACAACGGAGTTTTTTCGCCACTTCATCCACCCTACGCTTACGCGATGATTGATGCCGTTATCACAAGTTGCTTTGCTATTGATCAAAGATCCCAGATATTTGAACTTTTCACACTTGGGAAGCACTGTTCCATTCAAATAAATGTCTGGAATAGCCCTGAGTGGATCAGAGAATGGGCAGCATAAGTACTCTGTCTTTTTTGAACTAATGCGATACCCATTTCCCTCCAAAACATCCACCCATACATCAAGTGCTCGTTGCAGTGATGTAGGATCCTCACTTATGATGGCTCCATCGTCAGCAAAGAATATTTGATATATGTTACCTTGGGATCCGTCACTTCACCTTCAAGCAGATAGTCAAGGATTGTAATAAAGAGCAAAGGACTTAAGACGCTTCCCTGGTGCACCCCGACTTTTATTGGAAGCTCTTCGGTTACTCCAGCGGGGCATCTTACTCTTGTCCTTGCTCCTTCGAACATGTCCATGATCATCTGTACATAGGTTTCTGGAACCCCTCGATATCTTAGCGCCACCCGTATCAGACCTCGTGGTTGTTTGTCGAATGCCTTCAAAGTAAACCAATACAATATGCAGATCCCTTAAGGAATCACGATGTTTTTCCATTATGACGCTTATACTTTGGATTGCATCTGTGATTGATTTACCCACGACAAACCCCCACTGATCATCAGATAGCCGAATTATTTTTCGCAGTCGGCCACCTAATACCCGCTCAACGATCTTCATGGTGTGTGACATCTACTTGATCGAATGGTAGTTATCACAGTTCCGCGTATCACCCTTCCCTTTGTATACAGGGAGACGGTAGCTTTGCCTGCACTGATTCGGCATTGGATCACCTCTCATAAATTTGAAGATGAGAATTCTGTCCTGATGCTGGGCGCACTTCTTCTTCGTTTTTTTTCTTGCAACATCTGTATTCCACTTCGAGGTGAGCTGTTTCGTCTCTATTAATGTTGGAAACACTATCATTTCTTTAGAAATTGTATATCTATATTGAGGTTATTAAGAGAGTAAGAATTTTATATATGTATCCAAAAATTATGTTTGGTGGATGCAGATACGGCAGCATGCGTACTGCGTCCATGTTCAGTACAACCAAGAAAAGATTAGTTAATGAAAATCTCAACGCAAATGCTAACCTCTATAAAATTCTTAACATCTGGACTAAAATATCTAACGAAGGGTGTGACTAGAATTGGAGAACAATATTGCTATCCACTGAATTATCCTAATTACCGAATTCTCAAACAGTGTGGAGTGTTAGAATTTGCCACGCCATACTACACTATATTATACTAGGGCCTTGTACGCACTGCGGCCTCAAAAATCGATTGTGCCCGCCCGGTGTTTAGCCGAGAAGGCTCTTGATAAACCTCAACAAAACTCCAGGCACAATGTTCCAAAAGTCAAACGGGCTCAGCAAAGCCTTCCGGAGGAGGAGAAGTCTACTCCCATCTTGTGCAGATGGTACCTGAGTGGGCAATGACCAGTCAAGTAGCCTGTTAAGGTCCTTAACCTTCCAATGATAACAGGGGTGCTCTACCACCCCAGGCAATTTTATCTTAACTGTAATTTTGATTTGGCTTCATTTCTCTTTCTGCCGTTCTATGTATTTGTCATCTAATATCTCAGGTGTCAGTTGCTGATGAGCAGTCCCCGCGATAGGCTATAGTTTTTTTTATTGCGAGGGCATACGGTATGCACTGGGGTTGTATAGCATCCCATGTTGTTCTCCTGGCTGCGGTGTTGTACCACCGCTGTTGTTGTGTATGTATATTTTACATGTGTTGTTATCGGAAGGTTAAGTCTGGTTTCCTAAGCTCAAGTAGCTCCTTAGTATTACAACGGTTCAACTTGATGAACTTTTTTGCTTGTCTTAGGTCCCTGAATTTGGTCCAGTACTCTGCATAACGATCAGCTTCCCATTGTTTTATCTTGAGGTTTATGCTACTCCGTGTAACTCTAAAATAGGGTTCAGGACCAACTAGTGGGCGACTGGCGTATCTTCTCGCTAAGCAGTCCGCCTTTTCGTTGCCCTCAAAGCCTTCGTTTCCTGGCATCTAGGCTACAGTGACGGTGTTTTTTGATGCAAGATCTTCGAGTAGATTGATCCTATCGTGTAGGATTTCAGAGCTATAAGTGCTTCCTGGCTGTCCGAGAGGATGTAAATACGGGTGCCCTCGACCCTTCGTCGCGGGTATTCTCGTATACAGAGTTCGATTGAACTCTCCTGAAATACTGTTGGTGATTTCCCAAGCGCTGGTGCACGTTGGAACCTGTGTCCATAAACCAGTGCTACCATTTTCCAATATGGAACCATCTGTATACCAAGTTAGAGAATTTGGTAAGACTACAGCCTCCATGTTCTTCCATGTGTGGCGGTCACCTATTACCACATTAAATCTTAGTATTCCACGCCACTATATACCAAACTTACAGAGGGTTGCTGTAATCTCTAAGAAAACATGTTCACATTGAGTGGTGAATCCTGGCAAGATATTTCCTGCCGTTCTTGCGAAAGTAAAATGGAATCAGCTTAAATCAACAAAACTATCGAATAACATGATATGAAGTTGAACATCTGAAGACCTTTAATAAACTTTCGCTGCTATCCCTACCAACAGTATGCTTCACTATTAACTTTCCTTTTCATGACCAGAATAATCAACTAAATTCGACTCTTTAAAGTTATCTTCCTCCACCGCATCCATTTGGGTAATTATCAAATCCCTCAGCCCGAATACCAATCTAATTGGCACGCCAATTGTTTTAATATGGTTAATGCCGGAATTTTCGGTCCCAACTTCAAATCTACTGTGCCATCTGGATACACTACATTAGGCTATCGAGCTCTGCGCTATGGCAATAAGATTATTGGCGAACTAACCAGATTTGGTATCCAATGGCCTTTCAATGGCCCTGAACCATTACGTGGCTCAGAGTTAAATCGCTGGGATCAGCGTGAAAGGCTCACAAACAGGTGAAAGATATGCCAAGAAATTGATCAGCTTTCATTAGCCGAAAGTATCCTTAAAAAAAAAAACATGACAGGATAAGAAACTAACCACAGAAACTTGAAAATTCCATCAGGATTTGTAGAAAATACTCATTCAATCAGACGATGGCACGGTTCATGGTTCCAGTCAAACACGCTGGACTTAAGGTCTCGCGCAAGAGCAAACGTGTACAAATTGCATTAAAACAGATATCCTTACCGGCACTGGCAATGCTTCTTACCAGACAAATTCAACAAACCGTGAGATATGCAGATACTCTACTATCACACCGCGCATGACTCACATTACTCCATCAAAGTACTTCCGCAAGAGAGAGGATATTCAAATTCACAACTGCTTATCATTCTTGCTGCACATAATGTTTCCAGGAAAATATTTCAGCTCATTTTTGTTTGTACGAAGATAGTAGCAACGTCGAGAAGCTGGCGCAATAGCGCCAAAACTCAAGCCCACACTTGAACGGATGCGAAACTATTTATTGTTCATGTTGAAAGATATTAAGCATTAAACATACATTTCCCCCACTGCGGCACATGCGCTGGGAAGTTTGTTTTTAGCATTTTTTTCTGTCTGTCTGGCTGAATGCGCGCGCCGCCCTCTTCACACCATGCCACACCGAAAGGATGACGGCTTCGAACCGCGGGGAACCTGTCTGTTCCCCACAAACAGTATTCAATGAAAATTCGAAACTGGTAGGAGACTACTGCATCCTACACACTACCACGCATAAAATTCAGCATTTTCTCGTCTTCCTTTGGCATGTTTTTTTTTTTTTTTTTTTATTATTTGCCTCCAAGTCGGGGTACGTGCTTCCTCTCTTCATCTGGGGAACGATGTGGCTTCTAAAAATGTATTACCAACTACCAATCATCCGACAGATAGGTACGCGCAACTACTATGTAAATTCAAATTAAATTTGTCTGATTATTTCTTGTGCGCAGGATACGAGTACACCTCCTCCGGCAGGCTTACGCACCGCAGCCGTTATGCATATTGTGCAATTTATCTCAAAAGGTACGGATGACCCTGCAACAAATTCTTTTGCTTCTATTGAATTCAACATGTTGTTCGATTTGTGTGTGGAACACCAGATGTATCTGCACTCTACAGTAAAATCTACGAAGGACGAGGTCCGATTTATGACCGATATCTGTGCGGTTGTTAGGATGAAAAATGGTAAATACCAAGTAGGAAATTACTAGGCCTAGTATGTGGACGGCTATCGGGGACGTCATGAACGTGATAATAAAGCGGAAAATGTTTCGATTTTGATTCGAGAAAGCTGCATAGAGTCGAGAGAGTGAGATAAATGGTTGCATTTTGGATTTTATGGTTCGGGAGTGTTTTCGCCTTATTAATTGGAGGCATTTCTTAAGGCATCGATGATCGATGCGGTGATATTAGAGATTAAGTGCTACCGTGGAGATCGTGTTTCCTGGTATTTCGAACTAATGGGAGCTGTGCAATTAATGCTCTGTCAGGCTTAATGCTTTCACCATGAATTGGATGATAATGACCAGGGGGGTTGGGGAGGACTAGGATGGAAAAGATGTCCATCAGTGACATGGCGCATTTGGGTATTTTATATACAATATAAGACTTAAAGTTGTGTATATCATAGGTAACGACGAGTGTATTCCTATCAGTATACTTCTGCAAGGAAGTGAATATTTTAAGAAAAGCATTTGAAAAGTTTCTTCATCAATTATCCTTGCTTCCTTTTAGCAATTCAAGTTAACTTCAATCCCCGGTTTTTAAAAAGCTCTCACTGATCTGCGGCTTACATAAGTCTGGAGAGTAACAAAGAATCTCAATCGACATTTTTGAAGTGAGCCCCAAGCGACAAGCAAATCCAATATGTGGCATAAGTGAAAATGCTCGAGCTTAAGGTAGCACCAATAAATTTAGCTAAATACATATTTTGATACTAAATGAAAACGTGAAATTGTAACCGAAGCTTTGTGGGCGATATACGTACCACAATAGATGTGCGGGGACTGGGCAAAGTCTAGATTCCAACAGCAGTGAAGCTGTCTCAAACCAGGTAAGGCAAGCAAAAGCTTGTACTATTTCGTCCATTCGTTCATTCGTTTAAAACAAAATACAGGATAGAGATATGTCCTGAGATACTATTAATAATATTACAGTACATGCTATCATGAACAGCGGAATCCTCTGTGAAAGTGGACACTTTGTCAAAAGACTCAATTCGCCTCAAAAGGACAGTATACGTGCCATTTAGCTACGAGGAGAGGCTATGAGATACTTCAAAAAGTGGGACAAGGGAAAACTAAACAAGTACAGAGCTATCCGAATTAAAGTCAAACAAAAAGAGCCTAGGCCTACTTGTAAAAGTATACAAATGAACGATTGATAAGAGTTAATATAAAAATAGTATCTGACTCACTGTACCCGCTGATCTGCTTTCGGGTCAAAAATATATTATTCATTTGTATATTTTTAAGCTTAAAGACACTGTATGAAAATGATTCATGGTTTTGAATCTTTATCGGTAAATAATCGAAGCAATAAAATTCATTTTATTAAAATCGTTGAAGCTATTCTGACGCACATTTGGCTAGTTGTAGATATATAGATATTGTACCGAAGTGGTGCACACGTTAGATTACTTTTAAGCTTATAACCAGTACAACAGTAAGAACCCGATAAAAATATATTCAGTGGTTCTTAAGTGATCCATGGACAACCTACAGCTTTTACTAGATAATGTTATAAAAAATATTATTTGAAGGGAATATTAAAAGTGATCGTCTTTTGTGAACAAATGTCTCAACATGGAGACGGATTGTATGCATTTCAATGAATGTTAAGCACTGTAGCAGGTTCACACACAGACGTATCTATTATCTTGAGTCCAAAAAGAGTGCAACAACACTGGACTCAAACAAATGTGCAACTGTGTCTTGTAAAGTACTATCAATGCTATTAATTATGAAACACAATATTATTCAAATCTCCATGGAAACGTCTGACGAATAAAAGCGCTGAATCCAATTTTCCATGACTTTTTCGCGATATGTCGGCAATTTTGCATATATAAAGTCTTTGGCTTTAGCACCGAGCATCTGCACCAAAGATCTGCTACCTGATTTGAGCAAATGCCGGACACTCACAAAGATAATGTTGCGCGGTGTCGTCGCTCTCTCCACAACCTTCGCAGATTGTACTGTCACTCATGCCCAGCACGTTAAGGTGTTTGGCGAAAGCAAAGTGGCCTGTCAAGGTGCCAATAAGTTGTCTACAGTCCTTTTTTTTTGCTGAGAGACAGCAAGAATGCCGCTGATTTCTTACAGACGTCCGGGAGCATACTTTTAGACAACCTGCATCCTGGAGAGTCATGTCACACACAATTGTATTCATGAGAGACCCAATCGTCCATGGAAGCCCTAACCGAGGACGCAGGGAGACCCAACGCGAGTTTGGGACCAGAGAAAGCCTCCTCTGAGCTTTGTCTAGCAATCTCATCGCAGATCTCGTTCCCCAAGATCCCAGTGTGATCTGGGACCCAAATAAGAGATAGAAAATTCAGCCTTGCAACCGAGTTCAAAGAGTTTTTGGTTTCACGAACTATTTTGGAAGTGATTAAAGTGTTAAGCAAGGCCTTAAGCGCAGCCTGACTGTCACTACAGACATAAATACTACGGCCCCTTCCCCCTGTTCATCACAACATAGTTCATGGCCATTAGGATTGTATAAGTTTTCGCTTGGAAAACAGACGCATATTTGCCTAACGAGAAAATAAGTCTAATTTTGTCGACTTACACGAAGTCGACCGGAGTCGTAAGATAAGTATCGCGCAAGTTCATCAAAATTCCAGTGTGGAGCATACCAAAAACCACCCCGCCTAAAACGATGAATGGCTTTGATAGTGCAGCCCATGATATAAGTATCAAGGGAAGGTAAGTTCAGCAAAGCATCTAGAGCAGACCCAGGCGTACTCGGAAAAGCTCCCGTGTAGCCGAGACAAGCCGTTCTTTGGAGTTTGGCGCAAAAGGCAACCACATATTTGCGCGAGAACCCCTTCAACCAAACAACCGACGCATATGCGAGAAATTGTCTTATCATAGCCTTGTAGATCCAAAGAATCTTATTCGGTGACAAGCCCCATGTCTTGCCAAAAGCACCCTTACACTGCCAGAAGACTGAGAGCGCCTTGGATGTTTTCGACTCTACGTAGTTAGACCAATGAAGATTCTTATCTAAAATTACTCCCAGATAATTGGCTTCATTGGAAATGGCACTTTTAGCACTGGCTGAGTCAGACCGGTCAGAATCGTCCTTCTCGTAAAGAGAACAACCTCAGTTTTAAGAGGATTTACCAAAACCGTGCTGTCTGACCGAGTCGCACATGTCGTCAAAAGTCGCATTGTCAAAAGCACCCTCAACGTCGATGAAGATGCCTATCGCGTGTTCTTTCCTATCAAGCGCGCATTCAATTCTGGCCATTCAATTGTGCGCTCTCGTACGATTTCCCATGCTGATAATCATACTGCATCTCCGATAGTGGATGCAGCTTCAAAGCAACTTTGCACACGTGAAATTCCACGAGTCTCTCCATACTTTTCAGTAAGAAGGAGGTCAAACTTATGGTTCTGAAATTCTTGGGGAGCGAATAGTCTTCCTTACCAATTTTCGGTATGAATGCTACTCTAAATGTCCGCCAAGGTGTAGGAATATATGCCAGTGCCAAGCCAGCGATGAAAATTATTTTCAGAGTTGGCAGCAGCTAATCTATACCCTGTTGCAGCATAGCTGGATATATTTCATCGGTGCCAAGCGATTTGAAACCATCAAAAGATGCCACAGAATATTATTTGATGGCTTCAACTGTTGCCACGGCTGATACAATATCTGATTATCTGATCTCCAGTTTACTGGCATATACCAGGGACTTGATATAGTCCCAAAGGAAAAATGTTAGAGGCGTCAAATTACATGAACGAGGCGTTCAATTGACTGATCCATTTGTGTAGATAACACAGCCACCAAACTTCGACTTGAATAACTCGATTATTTGGCCAGCTGTATAGCACATGTCACCATGTCGTTGAAACTGCATATGTTCCAAGTCATCTACTTCAAATTAATCCCAAAAATAGTCAATCAACATGGTCCGGTAGCGATCTCCACTGAATGTAACTGCCGTGTCTACATCATTGAAGAAGAAGTCTGAAAGCATGAAACCCACAACAAACGGTCAATTTTTGTGGGTGGAACTGCATTTCGTGAATAGCCTAGGGTTGGTGACTTGCCCAAATGTAACAATTTTGCTTATTAACGAAGCCGTTGAGCCAGAAATGTGTTTCATCGCTGAGAATTATTTTGCGTACGCAAAGTTGTCGCAACCAAACACGAAGTTTGATAAAAAATTTGGATAATTTGCAAACTTTGTTGAAGCGTGTACTTTTCCATGATTAAATGGTAAGTATCGACGAGTTGAAACGTCAAAAAAACCGGCAGCTGACTTCCCGTATAGCCGGAAAACCCTATTGGAAAAATGGGGCGTCCTAATTGTAAAACCCTATACAATAGGTATCAGTTCGACCAATTTTAACGAACAAGATACGCTATATATGTACAGTCATTTGAAGATCTAATCACAATTAGCAATTTTCTTTCGCAATAAGTGCAAAAACAACCACAATCCACCCACTTTCACCTTCAACCACCGAAATCGCAAATTGAAACCAAAGTCGTGCCATCGATAAGACCGACCAATAAACTTTTACGAAAACCAATATCGACTCGAAAGAAACAAATTCTGACCTCTCCTATTTGAGTGTGGAACACAACACAACATCCTATCTAGCCAGCCTCTTTCTTCTATGTGATCTGCAACCATAGCCCCTTGGCCATAAATCTCGTCCTCTCCGCTTAATTTTAATTTTTTATTTAATGAAACACCATAGAGCCTGCATTAGCCGCACCACTTGTGGTGGTGGTAATGTTTGGTCCTCTCCCGGCTAATTTCTTATCCGCCACAGTGATCACGTAAATTATGTCCCGAGTCAAAAAGGAAAAAACCAAAAAGACAAATCTCTTCTTGAGCACAATTGCATGTGGCCGACCGCCTAACCTGACCATGTGGTGCCTCAGCAGTACCACTGTGGGCCAATGTTGTCCTCTCTATTCTGTTTCCTCCTAGCAGACGCAACACCTTAAAACTTTCAAATTTGTCTAGACAGGCATACACTCAGGCTGATTACAACTTTATCCGCGCGCGTATCTTGTCCAAGCAATCTCGTATCTCTCTGGACCATGAACGGTTTCCATTTGAGAGACCGAATGCGCTTAATTTGCGATAAATGCAGTTAAAGCCATTTCTATGAAGCGAATGCCATAAATTTTGTTGAATTAAAAGTTTGCAATGGCACGCCACAACAACAGATGGATGGACCGACTGACGAAGCGACGGTTGCAGAGAGTACAATTTTCTCTTAATTTGTGGAGATCAAATTGAAATAATATATCAATCTCTAAACCAGCAGTACCCCTCACCGGAGAAGTATCTATGCGTATCTATGAGTATCTATCGGGTGCTATTCAGAGCTGAACGATCCCGATGACTGACATGCTTACCGCTGGATATTATTGTAATTAATTTCGATTTACTGGCAGTTGCGCGCGAAAATGGTTCAAAAAAAAAAAAACTCTCGGACAGGTGGGTTGTCATAGAGAGGCGACATTTGTTGCAGTATCTGTAATTGCTATCTCATTTAGATTTACGATATCACCTATGTGTTGTGTTGGTGTGATACATTTTTACAGTTTTTGATAATCCAATTTCAATTTTGAGATACAAATGCGAAATGCGTTCGAACAGATACGTGCCACTTTCTCTGCGTAGAGGAGAAGCGGAAGGAGATCCCACGTCGGGGAGTCATTCAACTCCACCAAGTTGGGGAGCCGAATTATTTTTGTTTTTATTCCATTCGATGACACAGTCGTCGGATGCGGGATAACGAATGGGAGAAGGGTGTGAGAATATGTCGAAATCAAAATAAACAGAATTTGTTTCTTGTTCTTTTTTTGAAGTTTTATGAGGGCACAGGGATTTGAGGGCGAACTATAAAGATTTGTAAAAAAAAAACCGCTTTTAACGAGGTGATTAAGATGTGGCAGGCTGAATTATTTCGAAAGAGAGACAGCCTTGGGGTAAGGGATATGTACCTTATGGGAACATTTGGTCGGAAGTTAAGTGTTGTGGCTTTGGGTGTTACCAAAACTATAGAGGTGGCCATACTTACAATTGTGGGGAATTCATTTTAAGGAAATCCCTTAAAATTGATCTCACTTTGTGTAAAACTTACCTGAAATGAAAAAAAGAAAGACAAACTTTAGTGGATGCAGGGCAACGATACTTATATGGATTATATGGATAAGAAAGTTTTTATCTGTAGGTAATAACTAAAGCGGATTAACTCTATGACTATGCAAGGTACGAAGTGAACATGGGGATCCTGGATATGTCTTGTTTAATAAAGTTCGTGACCCAATGATCAGTCGACTAATCATTCTTAATCTACAAGGCTTTAGGAATACCTCGCCATAGTCTTGACAATTAATATACACATAATTTGGTATTATGGTCCAAATACTGTGGATACTATGTGCTGGAATGATTGTTTTAAGTTAAGGAGGTTCTGGCGTATTAGAAGGAGTGTGCAGAAAAAGTACCAGAATTCCGTTTAAACATTGAGATGGGGGTACAGATGGAGTAACGAAGGAATATAATCTTATGCCAATTTATTGTAAACACCAAACTAATATATTATTGGTCAGTCTTTTGTGATTTCTATCTCCAAATAGGGTCAGAGATATGCAGACCGCCTCATTGGTAAAGGGAATACATATCCAGGTACATCGGGAATGTTGTTCAAATGTAGTAAATTTCCCTGCCATTTCAGTAGATATGAATTCTTCGAAGAAAATCCAAAAACATTCTTGGATCGATCGCTCCTACAAACCTGGTCCAAGCAAAGCGCAAGCCTGCATGAAGCGAGAAGCTATTCATCGGACATAGGCCAGTGTATGTAAGGCAGTTAGGTTATTAGGACAATAGGAATTATTCCAGAGTACGAAAAGTGATGATAAACGAATATCCATTAGATTCGGATTCAGCAAAAACGAATGCAAACATACCTACCTAAAATGTAGAAACTAACCTGCTACAAAACACTCTTAGTTCCGATTTCTACAATCAATGGAAATATGTGTTCCACATGGTTGGGTTGAGGTCGTGATGAGATGTTGAAAAAACACACCCTTTGATCCTTCCTCCATTATCTATGCGAACATGAATCTATTCGTCTCCCAACCTGAAGTAGCGGAGAGTAACTATTAGAGAGGCAGGAATAGCCTTATACAGGTATATCAATGAACGATTGACTGATAGTTTGGATAAGACACAATTTGACTGCAATAAATCTCTAGAAATCGGTTCTAACATATAAAAGATAACTTTTGCTTCTTATTCATAACCATGGCAATTTTTGGACCATAATAACGATAGCAAGCTGACTGCCTAACCAAATCGAAAAGAAAATCTTTGTAGAATCTGAATTTTTTACAAAAGCAATTACATGCTCGCAAACAACCTAATTTAGATCCTACAGGGCTTCACATTTAGTTTTGAAAGCTCTTTTGAAGGAATAAACGTTCGCAACCTATAAGGATTCGACAGAACGTCACAGTGGGCAGCTATAACTTCGAGGTAGTAAGGGACTTTGTCTACCTTGGCTCTGCTATAAACTCTGAGAACAACATCAGCGCAGAAATTAAGCGAAGAATAACTCTTGCCAATCGCTGTTTTTTTGGGCTTATAAGGCAATTCAACAGTGAAGCCCTATCTCGAACAACTAAAGACCCTGATCATCCCAGTCCTGCTTTACGGCGCTGAAACATGGAATTTATTAAAAGAGGATGAAGATATGCTTGGTCGCTTCGAGAGAAAAATTCTTCGCAAGATTTTCGGTCCCGTTTGCGTTGACGGGTTTTGCAGGAGAAGATTCAATCACGAACTATACGAGCTGTACAGCGAAATCGACCTAGTCAAAAAACTGAGTATTGGACGTCTGGACGGCTAGGACATGTAGAGCGAATTGACACCAACGCTCCGGCCCGCAGAGTCTTCGAATCTAACCCCGAGGGACGACGCAGTAGAGGGAATCATCGCCGTAGGTGTCGCGCACAAGTTCAAGGGGACCTCGACCAACTTGGAGTGAGCAACTGGAGGCAATTAGCTAAAGACCGAGCTAAATGGAGAGGCTTGTTGGTTGAGGCCCAGGTTCACCCCGAACTATAGCGCCACCTAAGTAAGTAAAAAAACCTATAAGGATTCCACCTGCAGCGTTCATAATCGCACGATTTCACGAAAGGCTGCAGTTAAAAATGATCCCGACATTGACTTTTCCTTGAATTCGTAACTCCCTAAAATGAAATATACATTTCGAGTAAAAAAGCTCAACATTTCTTACTGAAGTCCTTGAACACAGTGCATGAAATTCACTCTCCTTGCCTAAGATTGTAGTACATTTTCCAATTGCGTCTTTCATTTAAGTCCTTTTTGTAGCGCTATCCATTTATACCATCGCGTGCACGAAGGTCTTTAACATTACGAATGAAGCATAGCAGTGGGTCGATGAAAACGCTCTAACTGGGTCAATGCCAAGAACTACGTATAATTGAAAGGGCCTCGCTTTACCAAGTAGTGGAGGCAATAAATAAATTTCCTCACTCCAGAAGTGTTATCGGTACAAGTAAATTAAGCGAAACATGGAAAGACGTCAATTCCAGAATGTTAAAGGTTGGACTGTTCGTAGTCAGTAAGTTACTTCTAATTGAATGTTGTGGTGAAGTATGTCAAATGTAGGATTGGGACTAGACATTATTGAATTTATCAAAGGACTTCACCAATTGAGAATTAAAGAAAGTATTCAGTACAAGAAGCTACAGTTCATTGGACCGGATTACTCTTTGTAATGCCATTAATTTGTTTACCCGATAAAACAATGGATACAGCTATTAACAACCACATTCCCTGGACATGACTTACAACTAAATGCCAATAATGCTGAACAATAACCGCCCCAGTGTCCTAGTTAATATTCATCAAACGTCCATTTATTAAAGGAATACAATTAAATGCCATAAAATGCTAATAAAACGTCTCTTACCAGAGTTTTACTGTGTGATGTGTGTGGGTGATAACATCTAGTAAATATGCATTAATCCATAATATCCATCCCGTGTCGTCGTCAATCAATCATAAATCCAAAGAAATAAACCACAAAAAATGAGTCGTCTCCGAGTGACTCTGTTACTCCTTTTGTTAATAGTTGCATGAAAATTTATTCAAATCACGCACCAAAGATACACACATTCAAGCTACAGGTGAATTGCACTTCAATATCAATCTAAAGTGACTCAATGAATTCGAAAAAAAAGTCACCAGAAGTATCTAAAACAAATGATTCAATTCAATTCCACCTCGTCTACCTCCGATTTTTATCTGATTGCAAATAAATCGAATTCGAATCCAAAGAGATACAAATCCACTAGAGTAGATACAAAAATGGAAAAAACAACCGAATCGAGTCTGTTTTGTAAATACCCGCCCGATGCGCACAACCAACACGCCCGCACAATCCAAGTTGACTAGTTTTTATGACAACACTGCATGAGGTATCTAGCGCCACAAGAAGCACCCAAAACCGGAGTTTCGTATTGTTTTCAAGGCAGGCAAGCGTGGAAAACTCTGAAAATACAACAGTGGTGCCATGGCATGGTAGCGCAGTGCAGGAGAGATTGTGCTGCAATGAGAGTGTGACTCTCTCTCGGGATAAGGGTTGTTCTGTGCAACACATGCATGCGCCGCACCGTCCTGGAGTTCTAATGGATAGAAGAATTGCACTTGATTCCATGCATCGTGTTGAAGGGAGATGACTTCTTGTCTCATCCTTCAAGCTCGGAGGGAGGACACTGGATTTGAGGGAGAATAGTTGGAAGGACAATTGTTGGTTTGAAATTAAAGAAGTTGCTCAACTTAAGACACCCCTAATTCCACAATCTTATCGATTGTGTCGAGATTATGGCGACACGGTATACGACTTGTCCTCCGTTTCGAGAGTTTATTGAACCCCGAGAGTTAGTGGTGCAGAAAAGAAGGGGAAACATGGGAAGGGTGTGCGTGAGAGAGGGGTTTTGGTTGAGAGATGCTTATTTATAGAAGATTATCCCTTTTTGGTGTTAAATAGTGCGGATAGTTCTTTAATAGCTGGTCTGTTGAATGTTTTTGAAACAAAAAAAAAAATGGGAACTCCCCCCTCGGCACGTGAGAGAAAGTCGATTTTCTAAATACAAATCTGTGGGAAATTCAGTCATTTGGGAAATATGGCACGCAGTGCAGAATGTGGGTTATAAGTGGAGAGAGGACTAGATGATACCATGAACGGGAATGCAAAGAGAGAGAGAGATAGACGATGGATTGAACTATTTTTCCGGCTGCTATTGAAGGCAAGAGACGTGTTCTATATTCCAAATTAAGTTTTGAAGTGTTCACTCCAAAAAAAAAAAAAAATGAGCGAGTGCGCTTTAACCAATATCCAGGTCGATGAACATTGGGTGAATGGGATGCGGTAAAAGTTTCCGGAGTGTAAGTGTCGATTCATGAATTGCCATGGATACCATCGATTAGTTTTTTTTTTTTTTAGGTGATGGAAAGGATTGGGACACTCCCAGAATTTGTGTCAACAACTGATGGATAAAAGGGATAGCAAGAAAGAAAACCAGGAACTTAAATATTTCAGATGCCGGCAAGCAAACTCGATATTCCTTTTGGAGATATTAAATAAACTAACTTGTAAAAGAGACAGGCTACATTTTGCGTCCTTCCCTCATTAACTCTATAATGATTGGCAATTTTCACCGTCCCATGCGACTAAAGATACACTTGACAAGGCGGCAGTGATTTCGGCCGCTTATACTTTGTCTACATATGTAGGTACTTCGTCAAGGATTTTTATAAATTTAGACGATAAGTTAACTTTGGTCTAATTTTGTGTAGGACAGACCTTAGTGCCATTGAAACCCTGAATATTATTGTTTTTATTTCAAAATGTTGTTCTATAGTTTGTTATAGTTTTTGATACATGAACACGTACTACCCGTACGTCCATATTAGCATCCTTATTGAATCGAGCCCTAACGGATTCACAATGTTGCGGTTACTAAGATGGCACACTTGAGATTCGCCTTCGGTTGAATTTTTTTTTTCCTATAATTTGCGGGTGCCAAAGGGAGTACTAATACCTTTATACTGGTTCTCAGGGTACAGTCTTTTACGTTACGATAACGACTTCTACACATTTTCCTATGAAAATTGGAATCTGGATGGTCCTGGACTAAAGCAGCGAGTACCTTCGCTGAACATTTTATATCGAGACCAATAAATCACTTGTAACTAGATCGGAAAAGGCGAGATGCTTGAGAAGATTCATAAGCAACTAGAAATTGCTTCTAGCTAGAACATACGAGTACTGGCGCTAGAACAGACTCAAAGAATAAAGAACTATGACAATGACAATGGATGTAGTTTCTTTCGGAAATTAAGTGCGAACCACACTCACAATCTGCTTTCGCTGCTGAGAACACTAAGTTGTCACAACAACTTTTTACGGAGTGCGTCATCAAAAGTACGGGTCGACACCTATTCTTTCGGAATCGGAATTCATAATCCTTTGTAAGACCTAGAACTTAGACTTACAACCATTGGCGTTGAGATCATGACTGGGTGCATTGTTTGGAGGCCATAGTAATTATATAACACGACAATCAACGGTGAGCATAGCGGAATATGTCGTAGAATGGAATACATGTAGGCACTCAAGGAATTGCTCCAGTTAAGAAGAAACTGGTTAGAGTTGAGAGACATGGCCAGGAATTGTACACCACGGCAGGTTGGGATTCAATGCCCATAAGTTGACAAATGACGTAAATAAGCATACCAAAGTGGTAGCAATATACATACATATATTTGATGGTCCTTTAAGCGTTTTCACTCCAAATAATTAACTGGGACAATTGCCAATTATTCAACTTTTATTCACTTTTGTGACCCAGAAGGCTTCTGGGACTACGTCTCGTGGGTGTACATAGCATGCAGTTCATTCATCTTATGCTTCGATTTCTAATTCGAAAGCCTTTTTTGTTTAGAAAAAAGAATCTCGATAAAACAACATGGATCTTTGGTCTGAAAGTAAGTCTGTCAATCTAATCAAGTGCTCGGTTTAGTAGAAATATTAGATACGTTCCAAAATGTTCGCTAATTGTATTTGAAGGCATTTTAAATGTGCTCTCACCCCATCAGCTGTAGACCAAATCACGCGTCAATGGTTAATTTCTGACTTGCAAGTAAACTCCGTTGACCACCACTATTTTCACTTCAAATTCACTGATATGCCAATAGTCGATCAACCGCTACTCTTTCTTCTGCCTCCGGCTATTAAAAGAATCCAAGGGTGAATCCGCTTACATCTGCTTTGTCATGAAACTTCTTGTGATTGTTTCTAACACAACCAATTTGGATTGTGTCGGTGTTAAAAAGCTAATAAAATACTTCAGTGGGAAGAGCCTGTTATGTATTGGGCTTTGGTTTTTTTTCCAGCTCCTCAACTAATTTGCCATGAGTATTTGGTATTATAAACAAAAGTTAAACGGCGATGATGATCAATATTCCGCTGCCAAGCAGCGTTACAGTTACGATGATAGTCAATATTCCCGTCAACCCGATCAGAATGAAGTAAGGATAGCGATATCTTAACTTCAATCCAACAAAACCGCTGGAACCGACGGGCTTGCCGCTGAACTTTTCAATGCAGAAGGAGATGAGTTGGTAAGGAGCATGCACCAGTTCACCTGCAAAATATGGTCGGACAAAAGTATACCCGATAAATGGAACATCAGCATCGTTTGCCCGATCCTGAAGAAACAAGATCCTCTGAACTGTGCCAACTACAGAGATATAAGTCTTCTCAACATCGCATATATCGCAGATTCTGTCTGCCATATTATGTGAATGCCTAAAACCGACCCTCAACAACCTGATAGGTCAGTGCGGTTTCAGGTCGGGAAAGTCCACCATTGACCAAATATTCACCCTACGGCAGATCTTGGAAAAAACCCATGAAAATAAAATCGATACACATCATCTTTTCATCGATTTTAAAGTTTCCCATGATAGCGTGTATAGAAACGAGTTATACAGAGCCATGTCTAGTCTTGGCATCTCTGCCAAGCTTGTCCGTTTGACATCACCGAACCCTTCAATGTCTGGAAACGTCTTAGACAAGGTGACGCGCTAACATGCGATCTCTTTAACATAGTACTTGAGAGAATTGTACGAAACTCACAAGCCAACACCAGAGGTACGGTCTTTTACAAGTCTGTACAACTGCTCGCTTACGCCGATGACAATGACATCGTCGAAAGAACTCAGCTGGCCGTCAGTGGATTGTTGCGAGTATTGAGATCGAAGTAGCGAAGATGGGTCTAGCGGTCAATGAAAGCAAAACAAAATATATGCTGTCTACAAAAACGAACACCCGATATCGGCGTCATGGACAGAACGCCACAATAGACAGATAATTTTGAAGTAGTAAAGGAATTTGTCTACCTAGGCTCTATGGTGAGCTCCGCAAATGACACCAGTGAGGAGATCATGCGAAGAATCACTCTTGCCAATCATTGTTTTTTTGGGCTAAGAAAGGTAACTCTTTATAAGACACTAATCGTCCCAGTCGTGCTGTATGGCGCAAAGGCATAGGCTATGGCAAAACGGAATGAGAATGCCCCTGGTTATTTTGAGAGAAGAGTTCTTCGAGCGATCTTTGGTCCCGTCTGCATAAACAGCGAGTGGAGGAGAAGGCATAATACCGAATTATACGGCCTATATAAGGACATCGACTTAGCCAGAAGAGTTCACGTACAGCGACTAAGATGGCTGTGTCATTTAGAGTGGATGGAGCCCAACGTTCCAGATGGATGGCGCAGTAGAGGACGACATCGCGATTGGTGGCACAAACAAGCGAAGAGGGACCTCAACCAACTTAGCGTGCGCAACTGGAGGCAGCTGGCTCGTAACCGGGCTGGCTGGAGAGGTCCAGTTCCATTCCGAACTGTAGCGCCACTTAAGTAAGCAAGTATTTGGTATTAGAAATAGACAACCATTAACTACCGATACTATAAGGTAGTTCGTACTTTTCGGCATCATTAGTCTAACTTCGATATACTTCTGCATTTCATTTAAAAAAACATATTTAATTCTAGTCTGGATCCGTCGTGATATAAGGTATGGACATGATAAAACTGACGCCTTAGCCAGAATCATTTTTAATTTCCAATACCATAATTACGGAATGACTAAACTACCACTCTATGATTACTGCTACGGGCTTAGAACATATCGTTTTCGATATGTGTCATGTGTCTAATGGCGGAATCTTACGCTGCAAAATTCTCCTCTCCTGCTAAGATTCAGAGAGGAGGAGCTAGATCCTTCGACGGACAGAAATATATGCTTCTTCAGCTAACATATGTGCATTTAAAATCTTTCCCGGAAATCATCAATGTACATCTATCGAATAGCTAGGTCTGGAAACCGTATTTCAAGAATGAATTTTTAAAAGATGAAATTAAATCCGTACTCAGCGGCACAGTGGGACTCGTTCCCAATAAAACCACTTCCCCCTCGGTACGGCCATCTATCATATCTTCGTCGGAAGGGCAATCGGCGTAAATATCGACGTAAATATCCGTAATATTTACGAGTAAATATCCGTAATATCGTTTCTTGGGCTCTTTCGGATTTCTTTTATTTCTCATACTAGGCTATGTGTTCATTTCACTGACTTCTGCGGGAGTCATTAAGGTATGGAAGAAGTAGAAACTATCAAATAAATGCCCGAATTTTCAAGCCCGTCGCCACCTTAAAGCTTAGTCTTGAGTCAATCATAACATCTGGGTAATTGACTTCCGACTTAGATGTCTTCACATGTCTGATTACCATTAGTGTAATTGTTTCTTGTTTAGTACTGCTTCTGTTTTGTGTTCAGCTAGCTCTAGGCCAAAAATCCCGACACGGACTGCCGTATAGTGTCATTATTGATTTGCACAACTTTTTCTAGTAGCTTTACATGTACGACTATGAGGATGTTGTCGTGAAAAACCGATCACCTTATCCTTTTCTGGTACACATTCGTGTTCAGAAAATGCCGTCATATACCTATATGATGTTCCTTAGCTGAAGGCCAGAACCGAACCTTGTGGTAGTCTTCTTGTGGCCATCTATTCCTTGGCACTGTAAAGCCATCTGCCTATAGTAGTTCGTCACTTCTTGGCCTCTAACGTCAAGTGGTATGATAAAGTAGTATTTCTTGGCACCTCCTTTCCGTCTTCAGTTTTCTATTGCAGTCTTTGTTTACAACTATTACTGTGTCGATAGTTGAACGAGCCTTCCGAAAGCCTTGTAGGTACTCTGCTAGTCCTTCTGCGTTCTCTACAGTCTGCTGCAAATAATGCGGTGCAATAGTTGTCCTGAGGTTTTCAACATGCGGAGCGGGCAGTACGATGACGGTCTTCGGAGGTTATACTTATTTCCCCGTCAGTAGCACCAATCTTTACTTTTTCCATTGAAATGGAAACACGTCCTCACTCAGGCATTTAACAACATGGATGTACATGCAAATATCCTATTAATGTGCAAACTAATCTTAATATAAAGACCGAAAGTTCATGAAGCTAAAGCTTGCCACTAAAGCCTGTGGTTTTTTAAAATTAAGAGTACGCTTCTTAGAGATCGCGATTTTACTTCCTGCTGCTCCTACACATAAAAGTGTTGCTTATGTGCGAATACTTAACGTCAGACGTTTAAAATCTCACTACCCTCACCGGCATTTCATTTTGTTGCCAAGAAATTTCTCCTCATAAAAAACTCTCGCAAGAGTCTCCACATAGTCAAGGGTTCTTCTGTCGGCGCGCTGCACAACCCTTCACTTTAAATTGCTTATGTTTTCCTACATGCTCCAGGAATCACATAATCACGATAAAAAGTGTAAAACAAAAAGTGCGCAAAAAAATTCCGTCTTTTCATCTCAACATGTTGACAACCTCTAAAAATGGCAGTGAACCAGTCTTTTCCATTTAACTTGCAACCACCTACACGTACTCGTATGTGTAATATGTGTATCCCGTGGCTTGGCGCTATACGTGCGCCAACTCCTTTTAAGGACAACAACTTTCATCGGGACAAGATTAAGCAAGAGATTGCGAATCTTTACCTTTTTGCTCCTCAACTTTGAATTCACCCGCGAAAAAGTTCGCCAACAACCTCTCAGGCAAGGAATTTATGATTCCAATTCATTACCGGGATGGGACACAGGCGGCAATTACTATGTCCGGCACGCATGGTGGAGCGTAACGTGACTATGCGCTGTGGTTTCAAAGAATAGTGTACGCATGCTCATTGCGCGTAATAAATGGTGAACTCTAGGGTAAACCATGGTACCGGTACCACGCCTAGTGGGTGGATGGCTACTAGCCGCAAACTCAGACAACATTGTTTTGCTTACATCATACGAAGCTAGTAATCAAGGGCCAGCAATGCATGACAACGTCGCGCTGGCTGGAGGGTATTTCGTGACGTGACTGTCAGTGAAATAACCACTTGACGACTCGCGCATAAACCTTGACATTCCTTGAATGGGTTTTATGGATTTTTTTTTACGTTTTTCATGTTAAGGGTGCATTCATGTCACCCTTATGGAGTGGTGGAGGGTTGTTCTTTGGAAAACATGTCCATTGTTGAGCAATCTAGATAATTAGTCGTGTGGCGAAGCAGTATGGTGTCAGATTTCAAATTTCAATGCGACTGTCAACATGTGTTTCAATAAAGGAATAGGGTGAGTGTGTGTATGAGTTCCATTTCATATGCAAATGTTAAGGGAATCCGATTTCAAAGAGCGAGGAGTCGTGTGTGGTTTCGAAATTATTTATTTTTTTTTATAAGAATTGTGTCTGACTTATGGCAGCAGATGAGCCCATAAGTAGTTAAAGGCATTATGGTCGATTCAGAATTTTTTAGGGGAATTTCGACTTTTATTTGGCAGTTCGTGGTAAGCAATAAAATAAGAAAACATTCAGTAACAGGATAGTGTTCAGCTGTCACTGAGTGAAAATTCTCTTTCCAGCCTCTTTTCAGTTTTCTAATCAATCTGATTCAGAACATTTTTAAAAGAAGATGCGACTTTTATCCGAGTTCTGCTGAGATATAGTCAAAGACAAATGGTGATTACATGTTTATCGATTAAGTCCATGAATCTATACAGCTCGCATCATTTATCGTTGAATCTTCGGGACCATTGTTCCAAATTTATACGATTTTGATAGAGAAGTATTGGAATATATGAGAAGGAACAACTATATCTGGGCTGAAGTAAGGTAAATGTTCTTTTAAGAAAATGAGCACTGGGGCAAATAGCTTTGCTTTAAGTATTAATTCGACTACGCCCGAGTACTGCGAAGCACAAAATACATTTTTTCAACCCTCCTAAACATGCCCCCTATAGCTATAAGAAGGCGGTATATTCGACATAAAGTGCTTCTATTGTAACGTACGGTTTGCTATTATGATGTGGATTTAATCTGAAGTCGGTGTAGTAACAAAGTTTCAATGCTTCACCTAACATCATGCTGTCGTTTACAAAGAATCAAACTCAATGTATATGGATGGGTAGAAAATCAAGAAAGCAGTCGGTAAGAAATTGTTCTCTATCATCCTTGGGTCCTTTCAAACCGAACTTCAGCGCGCACTCGAAAGGTTTGTAGCCGTTTGTGATGATGCTGGAATGAAGATCAACGTGAACAAATCGGAAGTAATGGTCGTTTCCAAAAAACCCATTCAGTGCACTCTGCATGTTAGTGGAGTCCCACTGAAGCAGGTGGAGAAGTTTAAGTACCTCGGGGTTTTATTCACGAGTGATGGGAGGAGCAATGCCGAGTTATCCTGTAGAATTGGTCAGGCTGGATCAATTTTGAGAGAGCTTGGCCGATCTATTATAAGGAAGGCCGAACTTAGTGTTCAAGCTAAGCTATCGGTTTTTAACTCGGTGTACGTTCCAACTCTCACCTATGGTCATGAAGTTTGGGTAGTGATCGAAAGAATAAGATCGCGGATACAAGCTGCCGAAATGAGGTTCCTTCGCGGTGTTGTTGGAGTAACTCGTAGGGATCGAGTGCGCAACACCAGAGTACGCGAGGCGCTCAACGTTGAGCAGCTACTTCTCCGAACGGAACGATCTATGCTTCGATTGGTTTGGTCACGTAGTGCGTATGCCCCCAGACCGGCTTCCAAGACGCGCCATGGTTGTCGTGCCATCAGGTAGGCGACTCCGCGGAAGGCCTAGAAATAGATGGTTGGATCAAGTCCGACATCTCTCCTGGAGCCGCCTAGGGATTCCTCCTGATGAATTGGAGTCAATGGCGGAAGATCGAGAAGGATGGAGAGTCCACCTGAGCATCCTACCCCCGCGACCCTCATGAAGGATTAGCGGGCCACTGAAAATGAATGAATGAATGAATAAGGCAATTCAACAGTAAAGCCCTACCTCGAACAATTAAGGAGACTCTGTTCACCCCAGTCCTGCTTTACGCCGCTGAAACATCCTTGATCGCTTCGGCAGAAAAATTCTTCGTAAGATATTCGGTTCCATTTGCGTTGACGGGTTTTGGAGGAGAAGATTCAATCACGAACTGTACGAGCTATACAGCGACATCGACCTAGTCAAAGAACTGCGTATTGGACGTTTGAGATGGCTAGGACAAGTAGAGCGAATGGACGCCAACGCTCCGACCCGCAGAATCTTCGAATCTAACACGAAAGGTACGACGCAGTAGAAGGCCTCCTCGCCGTAGGTGGTGCGCACAAGTTCAAAAGGACCTCGACCAACTTGGAGTGCGCAACTGGAGGCAATTAGCTAAAGGCTTGTTGGAACTGAACTGTAGCGCCACCTAAGTAAGTAAGTAGTACAACATTTGACTATTGGAGTTTATTTTGACCCAAAAATTTTACTTATTATTTTACTAAGCATATTAATTCCATCATCAATAAGTCTAAAGTATTTTGACACTAACCCATGTCCCCATCTTGAGTATGCATCACAAGTGTGGACACTTATATGTATTGGCCGGATAAAAGTTATGCAGTGAAAATATATTCAATTTGCTTTAAAAGGGCCCCGATGGGACTACCGACTGAACTTTCCCCCATGTATGCATCGCATGACTTTTATTGTTGAAGCACATTTGAATAGTTCTTAAATTATGATGTATTATAAAGTGGAATTGTAAAGTAAAAATGTTAATGTCATATTTAGACCAAATGAATTCAGCACCCAACAGTTATTCATACGAGTACATAGTCATTTATGTAAAATTCGTTGTAAAACCATTGAAGCGACAGCATTAAAGATTTGTTGAAATCGAAATGACATTTTTTTTCTTGGCATTTCATTTTAGTATTTTCTCGTGGGCAATATTCGTTGGACTTTTGAAAGTCATTTTCGACCACGAGAATATAGGGAAAAACTATTCCCCCAACATTTATACATTGTATCTTTATCTCGATGAAGGATATAGTACCTTTTTTTCAACAGCATATGTCGGGTTCAATTGATGCTTTTCATTTGCTCTCGGTCTCACAACTTTAACTAAAAATGCTGATAGTGAGGAAAACTCATCCTCGAAGATTTGCTCTCAGACTTTGACAGAGTCCTCCATCATCTTCCTGCATTCTCGATTCACACTGTACTACGCGATCTTAAAATCCATTATTAATGTGGTCTCCTATTGTCACCAGCGGTGGCTCTAAAGAAATTGGTAAGCCTTCGGATATGACTACGAAAGCAGAGTAAGGAGCTAAATAGTTAAAATAATAAGCCGAAACACTATAGTGCAAAAACTGATTTACAATAGACGACCCATTCATAGCTGTAACTGCAATAACTAACCTAAATCCGTCTTCATTTGCTTCCATGCAAAAGTAGGTTATGTTTTTTTACACCCTGCAAAACAACCCTTTCATGACGAGCGTTAACTATAGAATTTAATTAATCCAAAGGAGATTTTTTTCCTCCTAAACTGCTTTAGAAAAGGCTCTCCTCCCTGTGTCGATGTTCTCTCGAATTCAAAAGAATCTTCTAACGCCACCCCGATGAAATGCATTCAGCCCCGTCTCTAACTTTCTTTCATGTCTTGCATAACAAGCGTTTTTAATTAGCGGAACTGAAGCTGTGCTGCTATTCTACCATATACCTACCTACCACCAATCACACTCAACTTGTGGATCATTCACTCTTCCAAGCCTCTATTGTTGTACTATACGTGTGCTACTCCGCTAATTGAGTCATTTATGGAAGACTGCATGATGACAGGCAAACAAGAGAAAAAAATAACTTCTCCCCAATGCGGGGGAACGGATTTTCTATTTCATAGATACACCAGCTTTGCGAGCAACCCACGCGATGATGTTGCAGCTGGCAATTTGTTTGCGCGCCATTAACATGAAGCATTTCACGAATGCACATCAAGTGCAACTCTTCTCTCTCATTGCACGCTGCCTCAATTCTTGGGATGAAAGTCTCAAAGTAGGCATCTTGGGTGCTTTTCTATTCCCCGTCGCCACCGTCTGCCGACTAGTACAGCACGAGAAAAGGGGGCCAACAAGTAATCAGAAACCCCCCCCCCCAGTCTCATGAATGATGTCGCGTCAGATGATTTCATAATAATTGCTCAAGGAGATTGGAGCATTGGCCTGATGGCATTCGTCAGGAATCAAACACAGATTACAAAAGATTCCAATTGAAATGGGTTTGTTCTGTTGTTGGCTGTCTTCGATTTGCAGTAATTGCAATTTCCTGTTCAATCAAATGTGGGGGATCTAGTGATTTCCGAGATCAGTCCGCTATGGGACCCGATGAAGCTTAACTTGATCTTCAGCAGTGACCTTTAATTAGCGAAATGGTTTTGCAATTGTGGGACGAGCTGTGTCTGTCTGGAGTGACATTTGGGGACAAATTGAATTTATTGGATTGAGCAATTTGTGTGTAGATCTTTGGGGCATCGGTCAACTACTTCCCACTTAAGATAGAGCTTTTTAGAATGTCATCCATTTGGTTGATGGGAAGGAGAAATGAACCTCAAATCGAACAAATTGTAACTAGTTTCGTTTAGTTTGGTTTAGTTGAGTAGATGGCGAAGGAAAGACGTGCACTTAAGGTATTCCGATGCCCGCTGGAATAAGATATCTCTTACTTGAATTCTCTGCCAAATAGAGTCAAATAGAGTCAAAACCCCTATACCCGTCGGATATCGAATTACTCTTACAGAAGCTTTGATGAAACTGCAAACTTTACTCAGAGGATTGCCGGGTATTTCTTCACTATATCCAGGGTGGAAAAGGTCTGCTCAGACATAGCTTAAGACTGCTGATGTGACCCGAATGTCTAAATGAACGAATCACAGATATGCCCTACGATGTCGTGTATTCCTGAGTAGACAAGAATTTGTATCACAATCACAACTACGCTTTGTGATTGATTCCGTATCAATTACCGAGCAGTCACAACTGCGTCCTGTGAATAGTTATGCTTCTACTACCCAGCAATCATAACTATGCCATGTGATATTGTGTATAACTGAGACACAGAGAAGTTTTACCATAGAGCCAGTACAATCACAATCACAGCTACGCTTTTTGATTTCGTAGCCAAAATAATAGCTACAATAATTCTAGAACGAATTAAAGGGCATTTAGACTCAACTCTCGAAGTCGAACAGGCAGGCTTTCGCCCTGGATCTTCCTGCATTGACCACATAAACACCTTACGGATCATAATCGATAAAGGCGTTGAGTATAGGTCTCAGCTACATTTGCTGTTTATCGACTTCGGGAAGACATTCGACAGCTTGAATCGAGATGCTATCTAGTTGGCCTTGCGCAGGAGAGCCATCCCAGAAAAAACTATAGCTATTATCAAGGCTACATACAAGGGCGGTAAGTGTCACGTCGTACACAATGGTAAGGTGTCGGAGGATTTTGAAGTCAAAAGTGGAGTGCGTCAAGGGTGTATACTGTCACCACTATTGTTCTTGGCGAGTACCAGCGATATACTCCATTGACGGTAGGCAACTGTGGAATTCGTTGGACTATGACATCTTTCCCTAAACACCTAGATTACGCTGACGATGTTTGTCTACTTTCACATCGGATAATGGATCTTCATTTGATGGCCCACAATCTAGAAGCTGAGGCAAACAAAGTGTGGCTACAAATGAACACAACCAAAACAAAAGCCCTGAGCACTTTTAATACCCGTGCTCAACTTAACATTGCTGGAAAGGAAGTCGAGAAAGTTGACAACTTTCTATATCTAGGTCTCGGCTGACCGCGGTGGCACCGAACTGGATATGTGCAGCAGGATCGGGAAAGCTAAAGCTGCGTTCAGAATGCTATCCAAAATCTGGAGAAGCTTAAGAACCAAGCTGCAACTGTTCCGCTCCAATGTAGAATCGGTGCTACTTTATGGGTGCAGTACCTGGAAAGTGGACACTACTAATACTCGCAAGCTGCAAGCCTTCGTAAACAAATGTTTAAGAATCATCTTGAGGATTTTTTGGCCAAACCGTATCTCCAACGAACAACTTTATCTGAAAAAGGGCCAAGAACCTATAAACATTACTATACGAAGGAGAAAGTGTCAGTGGATTGGACACACCCTACGGTGCGAAGAAAACTCCATTGCGAAATACGCCATGCTGTGGAATCCGCTCACCCAGGCAGGCAGAATTGTGGGACGCAGACAAGAAACTTTGCACTTCTTCTTCTTCTTCCTATTTCTGCGAGGTTATGATTCGAAAACAAGGGATCATAACCCTCCCACTTCACCGCATTTCTACCAATCCGCCTGTGGGGTTCGCCCACAAGAAACTTTGCACTACTTTACACAAATAAACAGAAATGTTGAACTTTAGCATTTTATATATCACTATGCCGATTTTAACCAATTGTCGTTTGGCAGTTAGCATTCGACTCAAAGCACTTAGTCCAACAGCTTACTGTAGCTTCATTATGAGCAGGAATTGTCAAACGTTTGATCATTGGAGACAACAACATTAGATTACAGATAAACGTCACTTGTGCCTACTTCCTCAGTCTAGGTCAAATTCCTTAACCTACTTAATAACGATGAGCTTGACCAACACAAGGGTCATCACTTTCTTGTTTCCAAGTGAAATAAGACATCAAAGCAAACACTCCCAAGCCTCAGCGCCATACAAATGTCATTCCAATGACGTTTCACTTCATTTCCCCGGGGAAAGTAAACGAAAGTAATAAGATGACTATAGTCATGCATGTCCATATTTCGGTCATCCTACTTAAGAACAGAATGACCATGACCAATCGCATTTAAATTCCACTGTGGCGCCTTCTCTGGTTCGTAGGTCGTGAACTGAATCGTGTAGATGCATCGTCATAATCGGCTTCTGCCGGAAATTGAAATCAAAAGCCAAGATACTGGTTCCCTCTTATGTACCTACGGCTACTACACAAAAATTCAAGTTCACCCACTTAGCCCAGAATTTGTGATACCGCACCTTAAGAACATCACCAGGGAGACAGCGACAGCACCAGTGCTGCCACCAGTATCTAGGTCAATCCACTGGCATAATATTTAATCCAAACCGACTGACGTTTCGTGTTCAGCTCTTGACCCACATACTAGATAGCATTTGAGTTCTCTTCTGAAACACGATCACGGTTCAACTCTAGAGTTTCAAAACAAACACAAGTCGCAACCGCGCACATTCCCCTTCCAAATGTTAGTGGCTGTCACCTGGAAAAGTGCACACAGCACTTCGGATACGAAATCATAAACTAAACCAACAGAATGACCAGCAGAATCCAAGCATTAGAGTGGCCATTCTCCAAAAGTGATGTAGGCCGGCGATTATGCACATCCTGTTACACACGCACGCAGCACATCCAGTGGAGAGTGCGTCCAGTGCGACCCGAAATAAAAAAAAAACGTGATTTCGCGCGTAGGATCCCATTCACAGAGCAAACTCGATCTGGTGAATGAAATATGGGGGGGGGGAGTACTCCAACTTCGACTCCAACTTCAACTACAAAACAAACACCACCTGACGTGGATCCATCGGGTTTTGGAGTAAGACGCGTGGGTGCGGAACCGCATGACATTAAGTCCCGCACTCACATGTGGCGCGAAATCAGTTCGCCTGGAGCGGATTTATGGGCGCCTTGCAAATGAATTGGACGCACTGGGTAATTGGCAGTCGGGGGCCATTCGTTCGTTCGACGCAGTTGTGTGTGTTCAATTAGCCTCTTTGGTGGCGGCGGCGGTTATGATTATGGTGCCGTTACATTCGAGAAAGATACATACATATTTCGAAATCGAATACGCGAAATTGTGTTCGCTGTCAGTTAGCGTGACGATGGTAGCAGCGGTGGTAATTTGCTTCCGATTTGCATGGATGTCACTTGGGGGGTTATTAGTGTCATGTTGTGTAATGTGACCTCAGCTTTATGACGAGAGAGTAATACAGGGTACGTTGGTTTGGTCAATGGACGAGGAAGTCTCTTGTTTTAGAAGGCTGAGTGGAAATGTGTTCATGCCAATTATGTACTTCAGACAATGAAACTAGGTGAAGAGGTTTTTGATGGCGTCGTTGGAATGTTTGGTAGATGAAGGTATGGGGAGTTGATTGATGTTTCAAAGCCTGAAGTGAGGATCAGGATTTATTGCAGATAGATGCTGAATTTTTGTGCGCTTTAGTAGTATGTACATTGGGACTTGCTTTTAACTCCGACATATTATTATCGATGAGATTTCGTCGAAGGCTAATAGTAGAAGATTTGCTGCATTTCAAGAGATCCACAAGCAATAGATACGTAGAATCCAAAGAATATTGGCATTGTTTGGCTGTCTACCATACACTCCTAGGCAAGAGGGACAGGCGTTGCAAACATTCCTTTAACTGTGCTTCGTGAGGCAAGAATAGCGAAAAAGGTTCTGATGTTGAATGGCGGCAAAACAAGGCACATACTGCCAACAAGAAAGCAAACTGAAGACCAACAATAATTTAAAGATAGTAAGCGACGACGCTTCTACCTTAAGCTCAGCGTGTGGCAGAAGAGTATGAAGTTAAGGATTGCTCTTGTCAATCACCGATTCTGTGAGATAAGGTTTCAAGGAACCTGAATGGTCTTCGAATCTAAGTTAAAGTTATAACGAAGGAAATGAAGGCCTGACCTTATCTAGCGCGTAAAAGTGGAACCTTAATCAACTTGTGTGTACAACCGCAGGCAGCTGGTTAAATGTTATTGTTAGTTGAAGCCTGGGTCCACCATGGAATGTAGCGCTATCTAAGGAATCTTTGGAATTGCTATCAATACTACACCATTCAATATTTTTCAATGATTTTTGCTTTATTGAAGAGAGTACACCTTTCTATTACTTATGGAAAATAAGTTCATTTAAATGGCTAGCACAGCTGGCTTGATAGTAGCCCATCCTTTAACCTGAATTTGCATTCCTACGCGATGGTCAACGCAAGTCGCCATAATGGTTGATGACACAGCTTTAGCGTGCAAAAGATCGATTGTTTGACGGGTAGTGTGTTATGCTACGCCATCCTGCTGGAACCAAAGCCCGTCCGAATCCAAATCGTTCAATTGTGACCACAAAAATCATGTCTCTGTAACGCACTTCGTTCACCGTATTTCTTTTCATTTGGGGAGTAATTAGTCACTTTTTGAGAATGCGTTATCTTCTCTACAACTACGTGTGCATTTGTGGAACCCCAAATCTTACAGTTTTGCTTGCATAGCATACAGAGCCTTCGAGTTGAAAATGAGCTTCGTCCGAAAATATGATTTTTGACCAAAATCGTCATTATTTTCTCTCATTGCATTTAAAGCCCGCAGAGAGAAAGGATAACGAAGCGGATGGCTATTTTGCTTTAACTCTTGAGTAAGTTCGGCCATATAAGCAAATAATCCGAAGTCTCTTTGCAAGTGCGATTGGTGTTCCGTTGTTGAGCTTTGTGACGAATTTAAGTTTTTGGATTTTCACTCACACTATGAGGGGCAACAGCAATTCTTTCGTCTGTGCGCACCATCCGAGCACGCGGATAGTTTTTGTTATCCACATACAAACATACATATATTTTCAATGGCCCGGTAATCCTTCATGAGGGTCGCGGGGGTAGGATGCTCAGGTGGACCCTCCATCCTTCACGATCCTCCGCCATTGACTCCAATTCATCAGGTAGACGGTTCCAGGAGGGATGTCGGAGTTGGTCCAACCATCTATTTCTAGGCCTTCGGTGGAGTCGCCTATCTGATGGCACGGCAACCATAATTTCTTAATTTCTTATGTCCTGTATCCCTTTGTGGGTCCTAGGGCCTCTACTACGCCTACGCGCCATCGTGTACGGTTTCTGGCAATGTGTCTGAGTTCTCCCCAACTTTTCCCCAATTTCCGTGCCTCCTTCTCGACTGTTCTGCGCCATGTTCTCCTCGGACCGCCAGGTCTTCTGTCAGCATGGTTCGAAATGGAACTGTCACCCTTACGGAACGTGTGACCAATCCACTGCCACTTCCGCCGTTGGATGGTTGTGCCTATTGGTTCCTGACCCGTTCTATCGTAAAGGTGTTCGTTAGAGATACGATTGGGCCAGAAAATCCTTAAGATATTGCGCAGGCACCTGTTGACAAACGTTTGCAGCTTTCTGGTGATAATAGTGGTCACTCTCCACGTGCTGCAACCATATAACAGCACGGATTCAACGTTGGAGCAGAACAGTCTTATCTTGGTGCTCAAACTGATTGCATTGCTTCGCCATATTTTCGACAACATCCCGAACGCGGACTTTGCTTTGGCGATCCTGTTGGCTATATCCAGTTCGGTTCCACCATCGGTTGAGACAATACTCTAAGATACTGGAAATCCTCCACTCTCTCTACCAGTTATCCAGCAATGCATATTTGAGCCGATGAGTTTGTTCCAAGGCTGATCATTTTAGTTTTTGCCGTATTCATTTTCAGCCTAACGACACCTGCCTCTCTCTCCACATCTGCTGTCATTTGGTGGAGGTCCATAATCGTCAGCGTAGTCAAGATGTTTCAGTTGAGATGTAAGAGTCCATCGAATTCCTCCGTTTCCCATCGACAAAGCTGCATGAAGCCCATCGCTAATCACCAATAGGAATAATATTGGTGAAAGGATACAGCCTTGTCTGTATGGATCTCAAATTCCTCAGACAACCTTTCTCTGTGCAGAACGTGACATTTGGAGCCTTCATATGGAGCTTTGATAATAGCAATTAGTTTATCGGGAATACCTCTTCTGCGTAAGGCACGCCAAATAAACTCCCTGTTGACACTATCGAACGCCTTCTCAAAATCGATGAACAACAGGTGCAGTGGTGATCGATATTCAACACACTGTTCGATGATAATCCGCAGGGTGTTGATGTGGTCGGCACAGGAGGATCCAGAGCGGAAACCTGCTTGTTCGGCATCGAGTGTGCAACCATAGCACGTCTTAGAAGCCGGTCTTGGGGCATACGCACTACGTGATCAAGCCATCGAAGCGTAGATCGTTCCGTTCGGAGAAGTGGCTGCTCAACATTGAGCGCCTCGCGTACTCTGGTGTTGCGCACTCGATCCCTATGAGTTATTCCAGCAACACCGCAAATGAACCTCATTTCGGCAGCTTGTATCTGCGATCTTATTCTTTCGGTCACTACCCAAATTTCATGACCATAGGTGAGAGTTGGAACATACACCGAGTTAAAAACCGATAGCTTAGCTTGGACACTAAGTTCGGCCTTCCCTATAACAGATTGGCCAAGCTCTCTCAAAATTGATCCAGCCTGACCAATTATACAGGATAACTCGGCATTGCTCTTTCCATCACTCGTGAAAAAGACCCCGAGGTACTTAAACTTATCCACCTGCTTCAGTGGGACTCCACTAACATGCAGAGTGCACTGAATGGGTTTTTTTTTTTTTGGAAATGACCATTACTTCCGATTTGTTCACGTTGGTCTTCATTCCAGCATCATCACAAACGGCTACAAACCTTTCGAGTGCACGCTGAAGTTCGGTTTAAGAGGATCCAAGGATGACCAAATCTTCCGCAAAGACCAGATGACTAATTCTTAGGTCTTCACCTTTAAAACATTCCATGCCACGGCTGCGCTGCAACATCCAATCCATATATACAATGAAGAGGAGAGGTGACAAAATGCACCCTTGGCGGAGTCCAACGCCCACAGTGAAAGGTATTGATTTAACACCGTTTATCCGAGCACAGCTTCTACAGTTTGTATATAAAGACTAAATCGCCCTTAACAGGGAACTATCAATCCCATACTCTTGCAGAACACTCCAGAGTTTGCCTCGAGGAACCCTAACATATGCTTTTTCCAAATCCACAAAACAAGTATAGACAGGTTTGGCACTATTGTTATCCACAAGTATGCTAATTTCAAGAACGTTCTTTAAGAATTTGTTACATTTCGACCGAAAAATGTTTTCAAATTTCGCAGTTTCTACAACACAGCACTCATTCTGGAAATAGTTTCTCAACATTTGCTAGCGCTGTTTAGGCGTAGAACGATCTATTTCACGAAGGTTATTTCGATTACCTATTTTAATGTGATGAGGAAGAACTCAGTTTCTTATGTCGGAGAACGCCTTCGAGTTGAAATCTGGTCAGCAGAAAATAATGGATGTGCTGGGTCTCACTCGCCCACCACCGCGAAACCAGGGGTTTATCGAAGAATGCCGGCGAGTGCATGCAGCAAAACAAGAGGCATACAAAGCAGCGCTGCAAAGGAAGACGAGAGCTGCTCGTGAGTTCTACGAGCAAAAGAGACGGGAAGAACATCGGCTTCTCCAAAAGAAGAAGAAATAGCATGAGAAGCGCGCGCTTGAGAATATCGAGAGTTTATATTCCAGGAACAATGTACGGAAGTTTTACCTTCTTCTTCTTCCTTTTTCAGCGAGGTTGTGATCCGAAAATAAGGGGTCATAAGCCCCCCCCCCCCCACTTCATCGCATTTCTACTGATCCGCCTGTGGGGTTCGCCGGAAGTTTTACCAAAAGGTAAAAAGAACATGTCAGAGAAGCAATACCCGTACAGAAACCTGTAGAGATGAAAATCGAAACCTCGTAGTAGAATCACAGTCGGTGCTGAGAATATGGAAAAACTGCTTCTGCAGACTGTATAACGGCGACGAAGACCAACATCCCGCTGTCAGGCAGAATGAACCATTCAACATAGACGATGATAGTCAAAATTTCCGTCCACCTGACCAAAACGAAGTGAGGATAACAATATCCAAGCTAAAATCCAACAAGGCCGCTGGACCTGACGGCTTTCCGGCAGAACTTTTCAAGGCAGCTGGGGATGAATTGGTAGAGTGCATACACCAACTAATCTCTAAGATTTGGTCAGACGAGTGTATGCCTGATGAATGGAATCTCAGTATCGTTTGCCCGATCCACAGGAAAGGAGATCCCCTCAACTGCGTCAATTATAGAGGCATCAGTCTCCTCAACATCGCATACAAGATCTTTTCTGTGATATTGTGTGAACGCCTGAAACCCTTTATCAACAGCCTGATTGGATCCTATCAGTGCGGTTTCAGGCCAGGAAAGTCCACCATCGATCAAATCTTCACACTAGGCAGATCGTGGAGAAAACCCAAGAATTCCAAATCGATACTCACCATCTCTTTATCGATTTCAAGGCCGCCTATGACAGCATCTATAGAGAAGAGCTTTATAGAGCCATGTCTAGTTTTGACATCCCTGCCAAACTTGTCCGTCTGTGCAGGCTGACGATGGAGAACGCTCACTGCTCCATCAAGGTCGGTAATGACCTTACCGAGACCTTTGATGTCAAAAAAGGTTTTAGACAAGGTGACGCGCTGTCATGTGATTTCTTTAATATTGTACTTGATCGAATTGTGCGGAACTCACAAGCCAACACCGGAGGCACAATCTATTACAAGTCTGTACAACTGCTTGCATACGCCGACGATATAGACATTATCGGAAGAACTCAGCGGGCTGTCACCTGTGCGTTTGCAAGCATTGAGGCTGAAGCGGCCAAAATGGGTTTAGCGATAAACGAGGACAAAACCAAGTATATGCTGTCAACAAGAAGGGACAATCAACACAGACGAATTGGACAGAACGTCACAGTGGGCAGCTATAACTTCGAGGTAGTGGCTCTGCTATAAACCCTGAGAACAACATCAGCGCAGAAATCAAGCGTAGAATAACTCTTGCCAATCGCTGTTTTTTTGGGCTTATAAGGCAATTCAATAGTAAAGCCCTATCTCGAACAACTAAGGAGACTCTGTATAAGACCCTGATCATCCCAGTCCTGCTTTTCGCCGCGGAAACATGGACTTTATTAAAAGAGGATGAAGATATCGTTGGTCGCCTCGAGCGAAAAATTCTTCGTAAGATTTTCGGTCCCGTTTGCGTTGACGGGTTTTGGAGGAGAAGATTCAATCACGAACTATACGAACTGTACAGCGACATCGACCTAGTCAAAAAACTGCGTACTGGACGTCTGAGATGGCAAGAACATGTAGAGCGAATGGACACCAACGCTCCAACGTTGAGGCCCAGGTTCACCCCGAACTGTAGCGCCACCTAAGTACGTAAGTAAGAAAATAATGGATTTTATAACCAATACCATGTTTGGATCATGATATAGTTCAAACAATTGACAGTCTGCAATCAGATCCTTGACATTTGTCACAAAAAATGTTGTTTATTCACATTTTCTGATTTCATTGAATTAAGAAGATCGTGTCGTTCAATGGTCTACCGAATATGTGGGTTTTTTTTTGTTTTTATGATTTGCACGCGCACAAGGGATTATGGCTACCCTTAATATGTTAAAACACAGCGCGGGCGGTAGGAAAGTTAGGAGGAGATAAAAGGAGAAACCGATGAACATTGGTTTTAAATGATTGTGGGTTATTATGAGAGAGAAAAACAGAGCTTTCTATAGCATTCCACATCCGTGTTGCATGGCTCAGGAAAGAATCTCTATATTTCACAGTACTTCCGAAAATAGGCTTGAGGGTGAACTGACGAGCATACAGTGCGCGGCGAGTATTGCCAGAGAACTGTTGAAGGGGTGGAATGCAAATGGCTATTTCGCTCAAGCACTGTTTGTAAAAAAAAAATTCTGTTCTCTTTTAGTTTTAACGCACGGTTTTAAACCTGATGTAATAGGTGCAGATGTGGGCGTCATACTCGAGCTTAGGGCAGATGTATACCTTATATATCGCAGCCAGATTAGAGGGGGTAAAGTATTTCTTGCACCGTTTGAGGTATCCTAAACATTTCGCAGCGCTCTTGGCGACATCAAATATGTGATCATTCCAACGTTAGTTGCTTGTACTTCTTCAAGGGGAAGTTCAGCCTCAAGTTATTTGCTATATTATTCCACACCATGTATAAATGCAAAAATGCAACAATTTCTAATCAATACCTACCTATCTAAGCTTTGTCTGATCACACAAGTCTGTTGTAAAAAAAAAAAAAAAACACCTTATTAGGAATGTCTTTGAGTCCAAACATCAGAGAGCAGAGGCAAAGGAACTGCTAAATACTTTTAAAATTTGATTTTTTTAACATCGGCAAGATTGGACAACATTTTGTACAAGGCTGCACCTGATTCTGAAAACGAGCGTCTAATTGGATACACTTGTCTCCAGATATCAGGTACCAAAAGCACGTTCTATTTGTTAGTTGTGTTACAATATTCATACCATAAAGACTAGACCCAGATTCCATTGCCTGAACTAGCTGATCTCGAAATCGAGTGGCTGGTTTTCCATGACACAAAAAGGAATGCTAGAGCAAAGTTCGGTCAGTTCATGATGATAAGTCATTTGTACATCACAGGGGTTATGCTTATTAAGCTCGTTAGCGAAATGAACGCAAGCACAATGTTGCGCTACTACAACTTTTTCGCAGAAGGAAGCTTCAACATTTACAGCGATTGCGTGACGGCATTCTTCGATGCTAATGAAATTCTCAAAGCCGGTTTTTAAACCTATTGTGAGCAGTGAGTATGCACAAGTTTGCAATGCCATGATACTTCTCTTCAGGGTTCTCCATCCCAACCACAAGTACCTATACTCATGAGTTTTACACTGAAATTTTGCATAGGGGCCTCTGCTCTTTCATCCAGATCAGGCAACCCCCATTGACTTAATAACTTCGATTGTTGAGAATTTCTTCAGCCCACCTTGAGTTGAAAACTGACAGACTTGTGGATACGTCTTTAACACATCCAGCAAGATTTTTTGTAAAATTTCCACTTTAAGATGTACTGGTTCCAGATAAATGTGCGTAATTGGAACTACGTAGTATTAGCATTGGGTGGCATCCTTGAATAACACTGATTTATGTTCTGACTGTTCGTACTTTGCCCTCGATTATAAGAAGGAAAATTTCTGAGTTAGGTTAACTTCCTTCCTTTCTCGTTTTCTTGCGATTTCTACCTACAAGACAGATCATCCACTGCCTTAGTATGGTCGCCATTAGTAGCACGCTTTGCATTATAAGATGAGAGTGACGTACAAACCTTGTTTTTCTTGTTGATTATGCAATTATAAGGAACCTATGTTTCACTCTTTACGTGCCTTGTTGGATCAATGATGGAGGTTGCTAACCAGCTCTCGACATCATCGAATTGCTGCCCCACAGTCAAACCTTTAAGACTGAACTGAACGCTACGATGTAAGTTCTTACACTGGGAAGGTTATAGCAAAAGTCACATGTGAATACTTTCAGAATCACTGAGTGCTTAACATAGTTCGAACCGTCACGCCAATTGCAATACTATGTACAAAAAATGGGGAAACAACTAAAACCTGACAGTTTGAGACGTAGACACGCAAGTATGCTGGGCTTTCACTTCAACGATTGTGATCTGGACTCGCCTCTATTCCTATACTGAGAGAATCAGCTTCAAATTTCGAAAATGTCTCAACCAGTCCTAGAATAAGATCTCAGTGCTGCATTGAATGAATTTTTGTTTATTTTTCAAGGAATCGATATCGCGTATAAAATTTGTCATGACGACATCGGTTTTTAACTTTTCCAAGCTTAAACGTCAACAAAAGCATTCATTTCCAATGAAAGAAATCCATCGCTAGCAGGTTAATAGCTCTCGCTTCCGGGAATTAATTTTTTCAGTAACCTATCCGTCAACGAAACCACGTCTAGTCACGCTTATGTTGCTCCATAACCATAAAACCACTGATGGACTAATCATTCAATCGTATTACGCCAACGCACGCACATTCTCTAAACCAAAACACATCAAGCCGTTTCCATAATAAACAAATAAACTCCAGAGTTTCATAAACATCGCGAGTATAACCATCTTTGATGCATGGTCTGGTCATAGATAGATTCCCTTTCATCCGTGCAGTTCAATGGGTGACCCAATTTTCACTTCATCGATACGCATCGATTCCATCCAGTTGATGAGTTTTTTTTTCCTTTCTTTCTCCGAATATCAGCTGCGCGGGAAGGCTTTTCTCTTTCAACTCTAATCAGCGTGGTGTGGGCGACACGAAGCTAGCTAGCTAAGAAGCATGGAAAAGCGAAAGCATCTGACGATTTATTGGAGTTTTATGCGCTCACTTCTCCTGCTGCTGCTCCTACTGCTGCTCGGACTCCAATTTGGCTATCAATTCGTTTTTTAATTCAATCGGCCGACGAAAGACCATTTGACTGGACTGACAGACATAAAGCCAACACATGGCTAATTGGGTCAAGCGATAATAGTCCCACCGTCGTCGTTGTCGGCACACTGGTGTCACATCAATGGACGTTTGGAACGGATAACTCGTGTACGAGTCCGGCCCGGCTCGTGATGCCATTTAAGGGATCAAACTATGGGTTTCGTTGATTTACGCGGTCTTTGCCGTCCCGCCTGTCATCGAGTGGTAAGTGCATTTGATGTGTGTGCAGGCTTGAGCTGATAGCTACAGCTTGCGCGCTACCGATTGCCCCCAGTCCGATCTACGCGATCGCTATGGGAATGTAAACGAGAGTAATTAACAAAATGCATAGCTATCGTCGATGGGTGCTCTCCGAACATGGTCGTGAGGCCTATTGATTGGCCTACTGGTGGTATGTTGCCAGTGTGTCCTACAATTATTTTTCTTCCAATCAAGCGCACGGTATGTGTGGCATATCAATTGGAACGCAAAGTGACGTAGCAGTCAGTTAGTCGGTCTTTTTTTTGTTTATGGTTACGGAATGACAGATAGGGGCGGTGAGTGTAGAGCGGCATGGTTTTTTGTTTAAAAGTTTTGAATAATAATTAATTGGAAAACATTTTTTTGTTGACGGTGAGTAATTAAGTGGAGGAGGGTTTCCCCTGGCACGTAACCCCGAGGTGAGTAATTGCGGAACAACTTAGAGAGTTTTGTGGTAATGCCTTTCAACTTATCGCCTGAATATTGGGGGTGATTTGTTGTATACTTTGATCATACCGGAAACTAAAGGTCACGAGGTTATTTCTAATCACCTCAGAAGTTGGTCTGGAGATTGGCACCAATTCTATATCTCTTTAAATTTCTCGCCGAGCGGTATATGCTTCATGTTGCTGGTGGGATTGAATGAGTGATAGTGCGGCCTCACCGAGATCACTGTGGATCCATTGTGTTCTTCGATGTGGAATACCAGACTTGAAAATAGAGACTTGACATATTTTAAATGGAGTTCCGACTGTTTGCTTTTAGCAGCCTTCCTGAGACGTTTCGAATTTCAGAGTGGAAACTGGTGGCTTTATTGACAATCCACTCAGATCGTTAAAGAACTTTTCTCCGTTTAGTCTCTATTTTCGAAGTGCCATGGAGATTAAGCAGGATGAAGTTATTCATAGATTGATCTAGTTCTAAATCTAACCTTACCAGCTAGTCGCGGTTTCTGTAAAGAACTCTGTTTCCTGAGTCCCATCAGAAGAAGACGTTGACGAGGTTTTTTTCGATTCCTTTTACGGTGTAGCAACATCAGGTATCTCGCCTTTTTAGAGGTTTGAAGTAGTGTTCTGGTTAGTTTCGGTGGACGAACGTCGGTATCACTGTTCTTTCTCTAGGTGTGTAGGAGTATTTCAGTTCACATTTATTTGCCCAGTTTTTGAATGATGTTAGAATTGATTAGAGTCACAACGCCATATGTCACATATTGTATGTGCTCCTATTCAAATAAGATTCCATCGGCAAGCAAGATCCATAAAAGAATTGATAAACTAATCATAGCGCGGTGGGGCGCCATCCCAGGTCTCGAAGATTATGTGTCTGGTCTTGACCACGCATTTCACACAGTCCAAGAGCGAAGGATCTACGTTCAGGTCGTCTAGACATGATATTTTTTGCTTTTATAAAAAAATTTGTTTTTATTAAAATGAATAAAATAACTTTATGCACTGACTACCGCTATCAAAGTATTTTACCTGAAATAAATTTAGCATTCCGGGCAAATACTCGTGTTGTAAGTTTTATATATTGATGGGTGGGGTCTGTAGTTTCATATCGTTTCCGAAGGGCAATATTTTTGAAAAGCTTGCTCAATACACTTGCACTCTGTTCTGCTTCCCAGACATATGCAATGTATGGAGAATAGACAGCAGAAGTTTGCGTCCAATCTTGTACACAAAATACGAGAATTATACTACGTCTTGTATGAATCTTTACATCTGTTTTATTTATTTATTTTACCAATTAAGGCTATGTACTCACCTATGTAATAGCATCGGTCTCCTACAAAAATCTGATAGCAGTAATACTGATAACAGCACTGAAACGCTAAGTCTACTCCTACAAACTCATTTTCCCAACTCTCAGACCACTGACGCATCCACATTGCGAGTACCTGTCTATGAACCCCGTATTCACTCTCCAAATAGACATACCCCTCTAGAAAACTCTTCTCTCCCAACTCCATCAGATGAGCTATCTCAACCCAAAACCCATACAAAGCACCCGGTGTGGATGGCATTTTCCCCGCTTTAATTCAACACGGGATTGAAATTGTCATAGACTCCCTGGTCTCGATCTTCAGAGCCAGATTCGAACTAAACTACATTCCCTTTATGTGAAGAAATGCCAATGTAGTTTTCATTCCCAAAGCCAGCTGCAGATCTCCCTCAGACCCAAAATCTTTTAGACCGATTAATCTAACCTCAGTGTTCTTAAAGTTAATGGAGAAAATTATTGACTCATCTCATATTAGAGATACCGCTTTAATAAAACACCCTCTTAATAAAAACCAATTTGCTAACCAAACAGGCAAATCAACAATAACAGTCATTCAGCACTTGGTTGAAAAGATTGAAACATCACCCTTGAACAAAGACATTACGCTTTGTGCTTTCTTAGACATCTCTGGAGCCTTTGACAATACCTCGTTTCATTCTATAAAAACGGCAACCAATGCCAAAGGCATCGACCAACACACTACCAAATGGATTTGCTCCATGCTAAGTAGCAGAACTATTTCTGCCAGGCTTGATCAATTATCACTTTCCATCAAAAGCACTAAAGCTTGTCCTCAAAGTGGCGTTCCACCTCCTCTTCTTTGGTTAATCGTAGTTGACCAACTCCTAAACGACCTAAATAATGCCCACTATCTAACCCAACGTTATGCAAACGACCTATTAATAATAATAAGAGGCAAGCAAGAATCCATTATTTCTGAAAGAATGCAAAATGCCCTATCGAAAATAAACGTTTGATGTCAGACAGAAGGGTTAAAAGTTAAAAAAATAAAAATAAATATTTGGCGCAACAGCTCATTAAGTGCCAGGGCCTAGCTTCTCGCAACCATTCATGTTGTGTGCGTTATATTTTTCGCACGAATGGAAGGGACCTACAGTTTAGTGCCGTATCCGAACGGCGATTTGAGAAGCTTTTTCGAGACAACAATACTCTCGGATGTTTGTCAGACGCTCGCGAGAGGTGGGACAGTGAAAAAACTTTTTGGTGTTTTGTAGGATTCGAACTGGGAACCTCACGCGCAGTGATCCGACACACTAACCACTTACGCCACGGCGCCCACGGGTTAAAAGTTAATCCATCTAAAACTGTCATTATTCCTTTCACCAGGAGAAGAAATTTAAATCTCCAGACACTAACACTAAATGGTGTCCAACTTAATATTTCCAGTGAAGGCAAATATCTGGGGGAAACTTTTGACCAGAAACTCACCTGGAGGCCACATCTAGATAAAATAAGGCGACTAAAGCCTTTTGGGCCTGTTTGAAACTATTTGGCAAAAAACGGGGTCTCAAATTCAAAACGATTCACTGGACCTACCTTACCATCGTCATTCGCATTATTACCTATGCCTCACAAATATGGTGGGAAGGAATCGAACAGATCCATGCTCGAACTACCATTCAAAAGGTACAAAGACTCGCCTGCTTAGGTATCACGAGTGCGATACGCACATGCCAGACAGCTGCACGAGAAGCGCTATTGGACCTCCCACCTTTATATATAAAAGTAAAGACGACTGCTGCCGCCAGTGCTCTAAGGCTTTATCTCCTCAGTAATGCGATGGACTCCGATTTAACAGGTCATATGAAGGTTCTGAACAGAATTCCGCTTCTTACCTCATCAGCAGTATGTGTATCTGACTACATGCCCAAAAAAATAAACCTGAATCATCCCTTCAAAATCAACATTCCAAATCGAACCTATTGGAAAAACCCCCAGTTCCCTCATATGGATCGACAAATCAACTGCGTCGATGGCTCAAAAATGGCAGATGGTGAGGGTGCAGGAATTTTTGGACCGAATTTTAAATCTGCTGCATCACTAGGTCAAAACACCTCTATCTTCCAAGCAGAGGTCTATGCTATACAGCTATGCGCCAGAGAATGCACCAGAAGAGGCCTCCGAAGATCACACATAAACATTCTATCAAACAGCCAAGCAGCTCTAAAAGCTCTCAAATCTTTCTGCTTCGAGTCTAAATTAGTTTGGAACTGTCTCACCACCCTGAAGCAGCTTGCTGCACACAACATCCTCTCACACTTAGGTCCCTGGTCACAAAGGCGTCGAAGGCAATGAGACTGCTAATAAACTAGCAAGATCTGGTTCCAAACTCAAATTCATTGTTCCGGAACCCTTTTGCGGCCTACCTATAAGCCAAATAAAATTGAGCTAGATCGTTGGGAACAACGCGAAACGCGTTCATACTGGGACTCACAAACAGGTCTAAGACACGTAAAGAGATTTATTGATCTCTCCAGTAAAAGATCGAAAGAAATTCTCGCAATGAACAAACATAATACGAAGTTTTTAACAGACATCCTTACTGGTCATTGCTCTCTCAAATACCACCTCAAACAAATTGTCATTAGTCAATCTGAGACTTGCAGACAATGCCTTGAGGACACTGAAACTACTGAGCACATCATGTGTGAATGTCCCCCCATCACTCGCAGCAGACAAAAAATTATTCATAAAGGGCTTCTCACGCCATCTGAAAATAATCTCTTCCTCAGCCCAAACCATCTTAAGCTTCCTTTTAGAACTTGATTTCAGCTAGGACACCATAGCAACATGCTTTCCCTTTGGGGTTAGCACAAAAGATCACCTTGTAGGTCGAAGTTTGCTTGGGCTCCCAGAGAACCCTCTTATCACCCCATTCTACACTTAAAAAAAAAATCATCAATTGGAGTTATTCAACAATCTGACCACTTGCAATACTTAATTCGGATAAGCGAGATATTACTGCATGTTGGCCCAGCTCAGTGTATCAAGCCGGGATAGGGGCTTACAGCTACGTAGAACAAGAACAAAAGAAAAAGACGAAATGACACATCCACACAATTGTGGATAGTAAATGTAGTTGTATCCGCTTTCCTCCAAAGGGAACTTTTGTCATCCTAACTTTATGCAGAACTACAAAAAAGATGTGAGTGTTATGTCGTCTACTTCATGCAATTTTCCAGGGGAGATGCTTTGGCAGAGAAACCAGTGTTATCTATTGTAGTTGGCTAGGAAATAAGTCCATCAGTCTTCAGCATTTCTCTTAAGATTGCCCATTTCCTTGCCCCTCAGGAGCATACGTGATACATTCTCCATTGACAATTTGTATTAACGTAACCGACTAATTTAAGTTTATACTTCCATTTATACTCGTATATCATCATTCTTGGTTGCTTGTTAGGCTTAAAAGCATAACACAAAACTAAACCCCAATTCGATTTATGCTAATGACTCCGTAGCTATTAAAACATCCACTCAATCAAATTTTCTTAGCCAACAGACCTCAAAAATTCCTACCGCTTTTCATAACTTTCAACATCCAGCCTATTGCGAAATACCTCCCGAGGTGGTCTCTAGAAAACATTTGTTTATGATTAATTTTGCACTCCACTGCAAGTAGGTAGGGGCACAGCGCACCCCCTCACCGCATGTATAAACCGCAGGTCCTCAATCCAACTATGGTCACTTTCCCTATCTTAAGATCATTCCCGGCGAAATCGAATAGGATCACCTACACGGAGCAGAGTCCTAAAACAACATCGGAACCCAAGTGCTTCTCTATCAACCGCATACCCACTACACAGTTGGATACCAACAGGCATCAATCAAAAACATTCGATACCACGAATGGGGTAATAAATTTGAGTACATACTCTGCGCGAGGGCACCAAACCTCCACTTGAGGTATAGATACGCGACATGCGTGCGAAATACGATCGAGTACACCACCACCACACCGTGACACAAAGTCAGAGTCACTCAACCCGGGCTTCTCACAACCCAACCAACCAAGTGACAAGTGATGTCAGTGCGTGGTCGGAGTTGTACACTCCACCATCGAGAGTAGGTACCTACACCCAAAACTCCACACCTCTAAGGAAGCTGTGGTGGTGGTGTAATTCATAATATCCAGCGGCAGGGGTTCATGCAAAATGCCAATTCCTTAACGTTTATGCATGTTATTGCAGATTGGAAATTATCTTAAAGAGAAATATTAGACGCAATCAACATCAAACGGTCATCAGTATCGAATGGTTGTCAGGAGTGGATGTTACTTGCATACAGTGGGGCTGACAAGAGAGTTAAGTCCAAGGTACAAGAAAGGTCTACGCAATGTGTTTAGAAAAAACCTATTTAAGTCGACTTAAACAAGGATTAAGTACTAAAAATACTTACGTTCGTAAGGGTTTGGAAAAACAGAGGTTTTAGATTGTGGTCACACGTCAAACTTACCTGAAAAGAAAAAGAAAATTTGTTTTATAGTTTGAAATATAAAATTAAAAATGGTGGCGTTTGTAGCTTTTATTTATTTATTTATTTACAATATTTATTTTGTTGGCCTAGGATATACGTATGAACATACATATGTTTGTATTATAGTTCAACGAATTTGGCTGTGTCGAGCCACGTGAAAAGCATTAATTTATTTTGCTTTGTATTTATTTATTCATTCAGGCAGAATGAGCCATTCAACAGTGACGATGGTAGTTGATTCCCGTCAACCCGATCAGAATAAAGTGAGGATAGCGATATCTGAACTTAAATCCAACAAAGCTGCTGGAGCTGACGGCCTTGCCGCCGAACTTTTCAAGGTAGAAAGACATGAGTTGGTATGGAGCATGCACCATCTCATCTGTAAAATTTGGTCGGACGAAAGTATGACCGATAAATGGAACCTCAGCATCGTTTGTCCGATCCTGAAGAAAGGAGTCCCTCTGAACTGCGTCAACTACAAAGATATAAGCCTTCTCAACATCGCATATAAAATCATGTCTGCCGTATTATATGAACGCCTAAAACCGATTCAACAACCTGATATAGGTCCTTATCAGTGCGCTTTCAGGCCATTGGCCAAATATTCACACTATGACAGATCTTGGAAAAAAACGCATGAATATGAAATCGATACGCATCACCTCTTCATCGATTTCAAAGTTGCCTATAATAATGTGCATAGAGACGAGTTATACAAAGCCATATCTAGTCTCGGCATCCTTGCCAAGCTCGTCCGCTTATGCAGAGTGACAATGGAGAACTCTCGCTGCTCCATCAAAGTCGGTAAGAACATCACCGATCAGTTTGATGTCAGGAAAGGTCTTAGACAAGGTGACGCACTATCATGTGATCTCTTTAGCATAGTACTTGAAAGAATTGTACGAAATTTATAAGCCAACACCGGAGGTAGTCTTTTACAAGTCTGTGCAACTGCTCGTTTACGCCGATGACAATAAAATAGCCAAAAGAACTCAGCCGGCCGTCACTGGGGCATTTGCGAGTACTGAGATCGAGGCAGTGAATATGGGTTTAGCAGTCAATTAAAGCAAACAATATGCTCCCTACAAAAAAGGTCATCCAACATCGGCAATTGCCATATGAACCACCCGACTGCAGCCCTTGAAGCAATTCTACTGGACTTATACCTTAAGAAATTAGCCGCGATGAGTGCCCTACGCCTAAAAGAATCCAACTTGTGGAGAAGGGGCCACCGTACTATTGCAAGGCTCACATAGACGCCACCACAGACTATCATCCGCGAATACATACCCACTACACAGTTGGATACCAACAGGCATCAATCAAAAACATTCGATACCACGAATGGGGAAATAAATTTGAGTACATACTCTGCGCGAGGGCACCAAACCTCCACTTGAGGTATAGATACGCGACATGCACTTCCAGCATCGCTCTCCAGAAACATCTTGACAAAACACGACAATATGAAAACCAAGCTCATCCTTACTCAAAGTAGACAACATTTTTCATAGAAATCATTACCGGTCACAACCTATTGGCGGCCCACTGAATAAAAATACAACTAAGTACAGATGAACTTTGCAAAGGCTGCGGCAGATAGATGCAGAAGAGGATACAGATCACTTCCAATGCAAATGGCCTAGTCTCCACGTCAGGGAAGCACAATGGATCCTTTTGAGATCCGAGTGCAGGCTATACCAGTTCGATGCAGCTAACCCCTTTAACCTTACCCAACCTAACATCGGCAATTGAGTAACAAAGCCCTATATCGAACTTCTAAGGTAACTCTGTATAAGGCACTAATCATCCCAGCCCTGCTGTATAGCACAAAGGCACAAAATCAAATCGGATGAGGGTGCCCTTGATTACTTTGAGAGAATAGTTCTTCGACTGGTCTTTGGTCCAGTCTGCATAGACAGCGAGTGGAGGAGAAGGTACTATGCCGAATTATACAACCTATACAATGACATCGACTTAGAGAGAATTTTTCACATACAGCGACTAAGATGGATGGGTCATGTAGAGCGGATGGAGCTCAACGATCCGGTCAAGAAAGTCTTCGAATCCACCTCGGATGGACGGCGCAGTAGAGAACGACATCGCGGTAGGTGGCGCAAACATGTGGAGGGGGACAACAGCTAGCTCATAACCGCGCTGGCTGGAGAGGTTTGTTGGTTGAGGCCCAGGTCCACACCGGACTGTAGCGCCATCTAAGTAAGTAAATGTTTTTTTCTTAGATACTTTTTAATGAATCCCTTAGTGGATGCTCAAAATTACAAACAAAAACTAATAACAAAATTTTGTATCATAAATACTAAATTTGTAAGCTTCCTAGTGCCTTTCAAAGTGAGCGCGGTGGCGCAGTTGGTAGTGTGCACCACTGCGCGTGGGGTTCAATGTTCGAATTTCAGGAAACACCAAATGTATTTTCACAGTCCCACCTTTCGCGAACGTTTGATAAACGTCCAAGGGTATTGTTGTCACGAAAAAGCTTCTTAAAAACAAAATAAAAATTGTAGGTCCCTTCTATTCGTGCGAAAAATATAACGCTATTGCGCCAAAAGTGCATGTATGGCTATGTGTTTTTCAAAACAACAGTGTGCATCATTTCTTGCACCACACACTGTATTTGCTCTTCAAAAGATCAACTTTGGAGTCAATACTTTTCCACCTCCCGGCAAATAGAGTTTATCTACGATTTTTGATGGAGGATCACAGTTACAAGTTGAAACATAATAACGCAGAGGATTACCCACTCCAGCACCTCTAGTTTGATCTCTGGATAGACGACTAATGACCGCAATAATCAAAGACACCTACGTGTGCTGCGAACCAGCAGCAATCGGCATGCGGTTCCAGTGTACTCGCGGCTCCAATGAATTTCTTCCTCTTCTGCATCTAGATACAAGATCGTTTCCGTGGGGTGAATTTCCAATTCACCTACAACTATCCGAATGTATCTCTTTCTCCAAAGTATCTCTCTCCTGCCACAAATGGAAATCCACTGCATGCCAAATTACTTTGTACAAAATGTGGGATTTGTCTTTGTATACTTGTAGCTTGCGTGCTACATTGTTAAATTCAGCAACAAAGTGATCCACAATGGCAAGGGAAACCAATTTGACGTTTTGAACTTTTGTTAAACTGCCACCGGGGCTGACTGTCTGGCATATTACTGACAAGACAAACTTATTTGGCGTCTGTTTGTAAGGAGACTTGTCCCTGTCTCATGAAGCAATCGAATGGTCTTGCGGAGGAACCCCAGAGAAAGTGGTTGTTTGTTGGTAGGATTTTGACAGGTTCACTTGACATCAATATTTCAAAGCATATGTGGTCTTGACGACTCATTGGGGTATTTCCTGAGACTGAGAGTGTAGTGTAATTTGTCAGATTTTTCACGGAAGCTTAACAATTGGTTTTGCCGTTGGGCAATGGGGGTCATATGCATGTCTCGGCGATACGTTTGTGGTTTTATGAGGTACTCCGTCATTGCTTGCTTATGAGGAGGTGGTGTAAATTGGTTGGGGGAATGTCACCGGCATATTTGCTTTTCCTTTCTTTATCGGAACAAAGGAAATTACTTTTTCAGATAATGCGCAATTAGTTAGTATTTTATTTTAGATCGTATCGCACTTGATAAGGCTTTAAGGTTGAAGAACAAAAAGGTAACCTCGAATAGTGGATAATTTTGCGCATTTGGTCTACATTTTTAATTGGGGCTTCGTTTGTTTATCGCATATATTCCAGATAGTGCTCGATTTACATTTGAAAGAAAGTGTTGACTACAACATAGACAGTCTTGGGGGTATTACCACAGAAATCGTTTCTGCTTCGAAAAATAGGTAATGCCTTGGAGTTGAGAGAATCTACAGCTTAATAACTCAACAGAAAATAAGGACGATCCGCAGGCAGTAACTACACTAGATTTCTGGTCTGTGAATAGTACATCCTTAGTTCAATCTCCGTGGATTCATCAATGAGGGATGTTACACCTGAAAATAGAGACGAGGAAAGCTTGCAGTTGCTCTAAGCTACCTTAAGTAAAGAATGGCTGCCGCTTGCCTTATGCGAGTAAGTTCCTTCTCTAATACAATCAGCTTTGGGAAGTCCAAGACAGTGATAAAATTAAGAAATTGCATGGAGTTCTCTTTTCCATAGATAGTCATGTGTCCCGAAACCCATTACAGTGAAACATTGTGGTTGGAACTGAAAGACTTACACAAAAGACACTGAAAGACACTTACTCAAAAAATTGTCCGTACACCACCCAACTAAAAACAAATTTCTTTATAACTTTTTAAATATCTGTCTGATTTATATGAAAGATACAAGAAATTAAAACTAATTTATTTAGGAAACGAAACATATTCTTTATTTTTAAATATTTTTGAAAAATTTACTTGAAAAATACGATATATTATTGTAAAATAAGTTCATATTTTTGACTCAAAAAATTAGCCGTACACCTTTTTCATACGATCTAATTCGGAAAAAAAAGAAACTAATAAGGTGTGTGTTACCCTTGGCTTCAATAACTGCACGAAATCTATCTCCCATAGAATGCCGTATACCCTGGGCTATTTCTTGCCAAACTTCTTTTAGCCCAGTTTTGAGATCTGCATTGCTCCTTATTATCCGTTCTCTTAATTTTTGTTCCATATGCGACCATAAATGCTCGATTGGATTAAGATCCGGACTTTGGGGGGGATGGGGAAGAACTTTGCGGACGTTGTATAGTAACCATTCCCTTACAACCATGGATGAGTGCTTGGGATCGTTATCGTGGACAAAGCAGTAGTTCTCTTCTAGTCCCAATATCTGAGCAGAACTTGCCAAGTGTTCTTTTAAAATATTTAAATACTGCATTTTGCTCATTGTAGACTCGATGAAGACAAGATTTCCTACCCCTGCTGCTGCCATTGATTCCCATACCATCACGTTTCCACCGCCGTGTTTGACAGTATGGTTAACGTTCGAATCCTTTAATGCTGTGCCATTTCTACGCCAAATCAGCAGCATATCCGTGTACAGCAATCCGAATCACAAGCGCTGTGTTTATTCATTTGCAGCGCTATTTTTGAATCGACTGTATCCCTTACTTAGTATTTTAGTATGAATTTGGGCGCCGTGGCGTAAGTGGTTAATGTGTCGGATCACTACGCATGAGGTTCCAAGTTCGAATCCGAGAAAACACCAAACAGTTTTTTCACGGTTCCATCTCTCGCGAGCGTCTGACAAACATCCGAGAGTATTGTTGTCACGAAAAAGCTTCTCAAATCGCCGTTCGGAGTCGGCATTAAACTGTAGGTCCCTTCCATTCGTGTGAAAAATATAACGCACACAACATGAGTGGTTGCGAGAAGCTAGGCCCTGGCACCTTAAAGAGCTGTTGCGCCAAATATTTGTATTTGTATTTGTAAGAATTTGATAATCAGATTCACCCCGCTGCATATATTCGTCAAAAAAAGTGGCAATTCGCATTGCATTTTGCCTTCGAAAGTCGGACGAAAATAGTACGAATATATTTGCTAGTCAGAAAAGCCTCCTCTGAGTTGTTTATTGGAGCAGTACCGTATCTGATTCTGCTTTGAAATATATTCCTAATAATTGGGAAGGCAACATGTGCATTTCCCACTGAAATAACATCCGGGGTCTTAGACAAAATAAAAGAGCTATCCGACCCTTCAAAAAAAGGCAGTTAATATCCTTAAATACAGCAGAAACAATATAAGAAGGACTGTATGCTTCTTTACCGGTCACTGCCAATTAAAATACCACCTCAATAAAATAAGAATGTCGAAGGATCCGCCTCTGTCAAGAGGACGAAACCACAGAACACGCACTATGTGAGTGTGCACAGACCTACTCGTAAATAGGCCTAAAGAACTGCCTCGCAATTGTAATTATTACTTTCATATGGCGAGCAGAATTATTGCTGTCCTAAAAGACGGCCCCTGGCTCAAACAATTTTTTTGATTGCAGTGCCTTTTCACCAAATACTGATGTTGTCAGCTTGATAAGTGAACAAACAGATTTGGTTGCATTTCGAATTTATATTTTAAATTCAGGACGGTTGCAGGATACTTAACATCGGTGACGAGTTTCAGTAAGTATTTCAATAAACTCTCCTTCTCTACTTTTGATGTTTAGGACTAACGTAGTTCATTCGTCAGAGGCAGGCGTGTTTTTGGGCCAAGAACGAAGCACTCAGAACCCATGGGCAAGAGTATCAGCATCTTTCAAGCTGAAATATGTATATAGATAGATGTATCCAACTCAATCTCGAAAAAAGATACAGCAACTGTGACATAGCAATACTGTCATATAGTCAAGCAGCTATCAAAACATTTGACTCCTATGTCATTAAGTCAAAACCTGTATGGGAATGCATACACAAACTTAATGAATTGGGTAGAAACAATAAAGTTACGCTTTACTGGATACCCGGTAATGTCGAGATAAAAGGTAATGAGGCAGCAGGCGCCTTGGTAAGACAAGGATCCGCGGAACCCTTCACAGGACTTAAACAATTCTACGGAGTAGGGGAACATACCATAAGTGAAGAATTCAGAGAAAATGGAGAAAGAAGACAGGGCAAGAACCTGAAATAACACCACAGGTCTGAGGTAAGCTAAGAAACTACTGGGATGTTACAACCGGAAAAGATTTGAAGCCTTTTTCTGCCTTAGCAAGAATAACCTAAGAATTCTAACAGGCTTGTTAACAGGGCACTGTAAGCTCAGGGAGCACTTACGGAAACTAGATATAACAGATGAAGACTTTTGCAGATACCGCAATGAGTCAAGCGAGACTCCGGAGCACCTTCTGGAATCTTGTGGGGCACTGACTCACGAAAGATTGACGTACTTGGACAAGTACCAATTATCACATGAGGATATGCCAACCATGGACCCGCTTCTCATTCTCAGATTCCTAAAAGAAACTGGTTTGGAGAGATAGCTCTAAGGTGAACTATTCCCACCAAGGCAAAGTAAGAGTGTATGAACTTCGAACACAATTCCGAAGGAATTGTAATGCGAGGGGAACTCTAACGGGGAATAAACCTCTCCAAGGTACTAGCAGGGGGCACAATAGACCACCAGGTCGCACTGCAAAATAACCCTATACAAATAATAACGTAGTCCATTTATAAGGTTTATATCGTCGTCTACATCAGATTATTCTTTCTTAGGAGCGCCGATGACCATAAACTACAGAAGAAGAAGGCTTCTCCCTATGACATTTCTCGTGTAAGTGATCAAGGAATGCAAACACTAGTTTAACTTCAATGCGAATAGTATAGACCGTCCTTAAGTGGACATAAATAAAGTATTATCTCAAACTCGGTTGAAAGGTAATTATCTGGGAGGAACTGAAGATATTGTTAGCTCAAGAACATAAGCTCACTTAACACAATTTGGTCGAGGTATCTGTTTTTTAGTAAATGATAGTTCAGCTTATTAGATAGAAGAGCAACTATTGGTTCCTTACCCCTTTCTTCCAACAAATTAAACTATAAGTGACATTAGCGAAGTAAGTCACTGTCTTTGCCACCCAGAATGTGATCTCAAAACCCCGACACAGACAGTTGACACTCCTTATGATGCATCATCGCATTCAATTTTATTATCAAAAGTTGATTCCGCTTATCTCATGCATCCGTACCAGAAAAACAACTGACCCCAATCTTTTACTACAACACTACACACTAGTTTTTCTCTAATTTGCCTCTCAATGAGATGGTTCCTCTCGTTCTCCTTTCGGAGAAGCTATCACAATCATTCACACTGAATGACAAGCACAAACACAACACAAATGAGGTTACATGCGGACTAGGTACATAAAACATAAATAAGGCTAAGTGACACAGTCTGAGACAAAATCGTATAAATCATAGTACACCGCGACTGAGACCCAGAGAAAGATGTTGTATCTACAGCTACACTACAACGTTCGTCACTTCTCTCCTAAACCAAACCATTACATCTCTGGGCAATTAAGAACACACCGCACATTCGATAGATGAATTATGGTTTTATATCATCATTCATCAGTATACACTAGGGGTGAGAAGTTTGTGATCACTGGGCATGTTTTGTGCCTACAGGTACTTTTATTTTTGTATGAAGGCTACGAGTTCCTTTTCTCCTTATCTACTGTTTCTTATCAGAAAGGTCTAAAACAAGGCTTCTACTTATTCCAAACGGGTCTTTAAACTGCCGCCTCCTACGGCAGAGACTTCTTAGACAAGACAAAGAATATATGTACTTCCAGTGTAAGTTAATCTACAGATACATTATTTACAAGGACAGATACCCACTTTTCGCCATCAAGTAACTTCTAATTTGATTACAAGTTCAATATAAATTACATCAATACTAACAGACTTGTAGTAATGCAGTTCCAAGATCATAAAGAAAATACCGCTCGACCTCACGGAGTGTTAATTACTAGAATCCATCTTAGCCAGCGCACGACTGATTAATTCATAGGCACAAGTTAATCAGTCGCCAGAGAGAGAGAGAGATCTATGAATATGTATGAAGAAAGTCATAAAAATGTCAAATTTATTAGCTTCCAATTCATTGCACTATCTGGCATCTGATAGGAATCTTTCGTCTTTTTATAGCTCTTCTCGACATTCCTGTGCTGAGCCTACGCAAAAAATAGCAGCATTTTTCGAAAGTGCATTGGCTCCGCGCATATTTATCTAAACTAGCAGCTCCCACCTAAACTTGGATATTGTTTGTTTTTTAACTTTGTAATCAATGAATATCTACGGGATACAAGAAAATAGAAAATAGAACTCTATCCAAAAAAAAAAAAAACCAGTTGGGAGATGCATCTCTCGCAACACATGTCGTTCATCACTTGCATTGGGTTGACACGAGCCGCGTAGATACTTTTTTGACTTTGGAGTTCCCGTTTTGAATCTTAATTGAATTACGCTCGAAGAGATACTTTATGACCATGTAACTTTGTGTGGTGATCGTAGACACACATAATCAATGAGTTGGTCTACTGGAGATGTTTAGAGGCGGAGTACATTACGATAAGCGACAAATGTTATAGCAGGATGGGGGAGCACACTATGGGTGAGAAGTTTTAGAACGGACAACGATTCTTACATGTTCTTTGTGTGTTCTGTCTTTGTTATGTCATTTAGCGCTATAAAGTAGGTAACTCTGATACTAAATTAAAAAATTCTAATTATCAAGTTTTATGGCATCGGAATGGTCAGTGTTTTATTACCACGAAGAGTTAAGTTAAGTGCTTTTGAGGTAATAATTTAAAATAGTGGGATTTACCCACCTAATAACCGCTATCTGGCGGATCTTAAAAATTAAGTTTGATTTTAAAAGAGAAAATTATAAAAGGGGATATATAGTTTTCGAATTAGTTTTTGCAATAAACTTAAAGGGAATCGTACTGAGTTCTATTAACCGACTTGAATGCAATTTATCTTGTCGTGTACGTTAACTATGGTTTCGAGCAATAAATTACCTTCAAGCGTTTACCATTATGCCGAAACTACTTAAAGACTTTTATTCAACTCTTGCCTCCAGTTCTGACCGCCAAATTCATTGAGGTGCCTTTTCACTTGTCGGAAGTTTTTCCTTACGACGCGGCGTCTCTTTAGAAAAGATTTGAACACTTTTAATATCGGGGAGTAGATTTTCATTTGCTCTTCATGTCACAGCCAACTTAAGCGATGAATTTGAGACCTTTTGATCTTACTTGCTTTCGCAGATGCTAAGTGTAATTTATTGACGGCACACTTTTGTTACTCCGATTTCGAGCTATAAACTCATTCCTGCTGTTTCTATTTAAACTTTTTGGGATCTAGGTAAGAATTGGTCAGCAAACTATTGACAGTTCAAAACATGGTTTAGAGCAGTAGCACAACAATAACATTTCTAAGCCAACGATTACTGTAAGTCTACGTATTGGTCGCTGATAAGTAATGCTTTTGCATGAGGTCTAAAATGAGTGCTTGTCCTGCCACCTTCCTACTTTAAGTCGCTGAAACATAGACTTTATTGAAGATATCCTTGGTCTCTTCGAGGGAAAAATTCTTCGCAAGATATTCGGTCCCATTTGCGTTGACGGGTTTTATAGGAGCAGATTGAATGACGAACTATACGAGCTGTACAACGACATCGACCTAGTAAAAAAAACTGCGAATTGGACGTTTGAGATGAGAAGGACATATATTGTAGAACAAACGCTCCGGCCCGCAGAGTATTCGAATCTAACCCAGAGGAACGACGCAGTAGAGGGTCTCCTCGCCGTAGGTGGAGCGCACAAGCTTAAGGGGCTTCAACCAACTTGGAGTGCGCAAATGGAGGGAATTAGCTAAAGACTGAGCTAAATGGTGAGGCTTGTTGGTTGAAGATCAGGTTCACCCGAAATGTAGCGCCACCTAAGTAAGTAAGTCCTGACACCAAGCACAACTCCGGCCTACGAAAGAAGAGTACCATCCTGCGTTTCCGAATTCATTATACTGTAATAGTATGTGCCTTATACATGAATAAGACATAAATAAAAACTTAACCAACGTTTACAAATTTTGGCGAGTACTAGAGCAAAAGTTGGTAGCTGGAGCGTGAGAACCCTTCTCAATTTTGGGGAGAAACCTAGGAAATCAGCTTTGTGGAGTATAAGCTCAATATTTTGAGAGCAATATAATGCTAAGAGGCGGATAAGTTCCCAATATGTACGCGTAACACTGTCATAATTCAATCCAGAAACATTCAGGGAATAAACGTCTCAAAAGGGTTATGTGCTGCTGTGGTTAATTAAGTGCTGCCACATTTTTACACCATCACACGAGGTTCCAATAAGGGTTTACAATATATATAAATAAATATAAAATATATTGGATGCATGTACTTTTACTACTTCTACCCTTTTCTCAACCAACATTGGTATGCCCGAGGGTTGAGTCCTCTCTCCGATTATGTTTCTCATTTTTATCAATGACCTTCTATACGTCACTCGTAATCCAATCCATTCCTTCGCAGACGACGAAAGTATTGATTCTTCACAAGCTTTGAAGTCGCATCGACTGTCTGCCGAGCTCAACTTCGGTATTGATGCAGGGGTGTGAAGAACCGGGTTAGGTTCAACTTGTCAAGAGCCCAGTGTCATCTACTTTCCCTGAAGCAAAATACTAATGTAGCCAAAAGAAAAATGAATGGAGTTGACATTGACGTATCTAAAGGATTCCCAATCATTGGTATGCAATATAAGCTCAGAACTTATCTATAACCAATTAAATGGTGCTAAAATTGAGTTTTCTTAAGCTGACACTGTACAACCACGCATACATATACATTTGGTGCAACACTTCATGAAGGGGTCTAGGCCTAGCTTCTGGCAACCACTCGTGTGCGTTATATTTTTCGCACGAATGGAAGGGATCTGCAGTTTTGTTCCGTATTCGAAGGGCAGTTTTAATTTTGTCTTTGAGAAGCTTTCTCAGGACAACAATACTCTTGGATGTTTGTCAAACGTTCGCGAGAGCTGGGACTGTGGAAAAACTTGTTGGTGTTTTCTGGGATTCAAACATAGAACCTCACTTTGAACGCAAGTTTAAAGGTCAGCATCATATGAAAATGAGATAAGTCAAGATTAGTGCGTAATCCTTACTAGTAAATGGGACGGCGAACCGCGTATAAGTTTACCAAAGATCGGACAGCTTGACCCGTATCAGTTGAAGAATATATATATTTGGTTGACAGTTGATTTCGAATATTATTATTATTATTTGTATAGGGTTATTTTGCATTGCGACCTAGTGGTCTATTGTGCCCCACGCTATTACGTTGGAGAGGTTTATGCATTATGTATTATGAAGTTCGTGTACTCCTACTTTGTCTTGGCGAGAATATTTCACCTTAGAGCTCTCTCTCCAAACCAGTTTCTTTTAGAAATCTGAGAATGAGAAGTGGATCCATGGTAAGCATACTCTCGTCTGTTATTTATTACTTTCCCAAGTACTTCAATCTTTTGTGAGTCAGTGCCCTACAAGATTCCAGAAGGTCCTCCGGAGTCTCGCTTGGCTCATTGCAGAATCTGCAAAAGCCTTCATTTGTTATACCTAGTTTCCATAAGTGCTCCCTGAGTTTGCAGTGCCCCGTTAAGAAGCCTGTTAGGATTCTTAGGTTATTCTTGCTAAGGCAGAAAAAGGCTTCGAATCTTTTCCGGTTGTAACATCCCAGTAGTTTCTTAGCTTGCCTCAAACTTGTGGTGTTATTCCAGGTCCTTGCCCTGTCTTCTTTCTCTATTTCCTGAATCCTTCGCGTATGGTATGTTCCCCTATTCCGCAAAATGGTTCAAGTCGAATAAAGGGCTCCGCAGCTCCTTATCTTGCCAAGGCGTCTGTTGCTTCATTACCTTTTATCCCGACATAAGCGGGTATCCAGTAAAGCGTAACTTTATTGTTTCTACCCAATTCATTAAGTTTGTGTAGGCATTCCCATGCAAGTCTTGACTTAATGCCATAGGAGTCAAGTGCTTTGATAGCTGCTTGACTATCTGACAGTATTGCTATGTCACAGTTGCTGTGTCTTCTTTCGAGATTGAGTTGGATACATTTACCTATAACACATATTTTAGGCTTGAAAGATGCTCGTACTTTATCCCATGGATTCTGAGTGCTTCGTTCTTGGCCCAAACACGCGTGCCCCTGTTCCTTCCTCACTTCTCGAACCGTCTGTATACCACTTTATCGTGTAGCTGCCCAGTCCGTATGTCGTAGATTCGTTGCTCCACTCTTTCTTGTTACTTAACCTTGGACAAAAGTTTTTCCCAAAGTTACATTTTCTGATGCTATAGTCCCTAGGAACTGCCAGAAGGGGAAGTTTCTTGAAAAGTGCATCATATTCCCTCGAACTAACGCATTTCTCTCTTTCAATGCCTTCTTTTGTCATCCTTAGGATCGTCCGCTTTGCATTTTGCTCTACTACGAGATGGAGTGGTGTTAGCTCTAGGAGTACTTCCATGGCTGCAGATGATTTAGGATAAGAAACAGCTCAAGATCTCAATATTCCAAAATCAGGATAAGCTCGCAGATAAATCAAAACAGATCACAGCTTCAGTCATAGAACTGATAACTGATAAGAACGCAGGAGCTCTGCAAAGCTATGTAAGGCATATTGGATGTCTCTCTAAAGAATGGAAATAAATCTTCAGCACAAGACATGCGGTGTAAATATGGGTCAAGAAAACTTGGTAGTACTTGTGTCTGTTGTGTACAACTTCCAATCCTCAATTCAATTATCAGTATACCTATACAATCAGCAAATTCTCTTTTATTTACCTGCAAACACACTTCGACATAGTCGCCCCATTTGCAAAGAAGAAATTCCAAACAAGCTCTAATCAAACAAGCACCTATAGGAGCCGTCGACATAAACATACCTCTTCAAGATTAATTGAACAATTGATGTGTGTTTGCAGAAATTTGACACCACGTCAAAGGCTTCTCATCGCCCTGACGATACACACAGCATTTCACTTTGAAGTTCAAATACCTCCCCTCAAGCTGTGGCGGCAACGGCAATAGCGACGCGACGATGACGGCGACGACTGCGCAATTAAGCCTCAAGTGACTTCTACAGTTTGTCATAATAACACAATTTCAAAGGCTGAATCTAGTAATTACCGCTTGCCCAGCGAGGAATTGTTACAGATGATACCCTGAAGCGTCAAATGCTTAAAAATACCGATACCGGCTTGACCTCCTGCTGGGCCGCCAATCAAGTAGAAAACTTGAAGCCACCCGGATAGCATATAGCTTCCGTCTTACTTCAACGGGTTGCATAATTTACTATATACGACCTACAAACACGAGTCTAACCCATTAGGCACAAATATTTACGGTTGCGATGGAAATTTTTCGTGCTCTCAGTGGGTTGCACATGCGCACAACATCCATCTGAGGATCATCAATACCAGTGGCATGTTGAATGTGAAAGTTATTTGGTCACCTGAGCACCCAAAACTATGTCAAAAGTCAGACTTATTTAGTGAACCCTTCCCCCTTTGTACAGAGACGGTCGGTAGGTAATCTTCTTAGTTTAACAAGTTGAATAGGCCGGCAGTGATTTATCGTGGCGCATTCCATTGGCGTGTTTGGTGGATTGCGTATGCACCATAACGGATGGCAAAATGAACCGTTGCGGTGAGAGTGCACTCTCGAGGAATGTAGGTAAAGCAGCATCACTGCATATTGTTATTTGCATAAGCGCGAGCAATCACGGACAGATTTATGCGGTTGCGCGCATGTTTTATGCATGATGCCGCGCGTCGCGGACACGCTGATGATGCATACGCATCGATCGATGATGATGATGCACCTCGTTGGGTATTCGAGTGGCCACCGAGATATGTATACATGTGCGATTTGGAGTGATGGAATGCATGGTGGAACCACCACTTGTATGCACCGATGGCCGGGCCAGATAACGTGCGTATATGAGGCGGGCATAAATACTTGTATGATGGGTGGCGCGGCAGTGGTCCGCCGATTAATTATTTTTATTGCACAATGATGGGCATGGGGCTTTTGATTTATTTAAATATTTCAATGCTATTTGTCATTAACATAATCGCAGGCGCCATCTGCATCTAGCAGCAGCTTGACGGTTTAACATGAATGAGGAGTGTTGTTAGCCACCGCAGCAGATGTGCAATAGCCATGACCGATCTGTAATGCAGTTGACTCGTGATGTACGAGAATGGATCGAAGGAATTTCTGTGATTTCATAGTTTTGACATTGAGGTTGTCTAACTATCTATGAGTTACGAATGTAAGCATGTCAGATGACGTCTCCATATTGCGATGTTCGTCTTCCCTTCAAATTCACGAAAGGAATCAATGGGCGATAGTACCTATCATCATAGCAGGTGGATGATTTACAACTAACGCGATTTCAAAGTGATCTTTCCAGCGCAGATGCTCCTTCTGCAGCCGAATATTTAGGATCAAAGTCATTAGATTACAATTGACATTTTAGAAAAGTGAGATCCTACAAAGGACTAAATGAATTTCAAGACAGTTTTTCAACTGAATGAGCACAATAATTATTTGCTAATGTAAGCCAATATTCTACCATCTCCCAACTAGAATTTTCTGAGACCCTGCTCCTAACTAGAATACTCTGAGCCACAGTTGGGCTCCACATGTACACCATTGATGTACTTGGCTGTAAGTATGTTAAAGGCATGAATTATAACGACCACCGGGATATCAGGATTACAAACATAGAAATGTATTGAATATCCCAACGATAATGTCTTCTTTGATTAAGTTTAGCAGCGTGGATTGTCGGTATATCCAGTAGACTCTGTTGACGATTCTTCCTGTCAACTTTATGTTAAGGGATAACACCAAGTTCTCTTAGTTTGTATTAAAAGCCTCCTTTCGAAGAATCGAAACCGTGCTAATCGCCGTAATATTTCCCCGTGATCTTTAGGACGACTTTTCCCGTCATGGCACTGCACTGCAGGAGAGATCACATAATGTCCAGTGGCTATCACTGAGTCGATCTCTGTAGAGGACATCCAGTGAAGCCTTCCAGAAACTCTGGAGTCAACATGTTACGATGTGTGTTGAATACCGATAATCCTTTGCAACTGGGTTAAGTCTGCCTCCTGTCCAGATTAATCAGATCCGGATCCACTTTTATTTTATTATTATAAATTTATTATTTTTTCCGAGCTTTTGGATCAACCCCACAGGTTATAAGGCCGTTCTGTACTGGCAGTGATCTTCTTGTGCATAACAAGATTATTTTCTGATTCGGGACATAATCATCGCTTAACATCTTAATGTGAATCTTTCTTCTGCTATCCCCTCCTTCTTGAGCATAGCCTCATACCTAAAACGGTCGCAAAGACTGGACGCGAACGTCTTCTATACACGTATCTACTTATGTAGTTTCCTTATACTTTAGTTAGTTACGACAGTGCTTTATGTAAAGCATATATGCTTTCTCTCTGTCATTCCCACACGCAAGTTCTAGTTCTAGCTTCCACCAAACGTCTTAATGAAAGACATCAACATTGGTGCCTAGACCAGGACTTTCTCCAGTAAGCATATTTTGTAGTTGATTTGATGAAGCAGCGAAACTTTGTCCAGAATTTCTTCTTTGCAATTCCATTATGAACTTCCAGCTGAAGAAGCGGAGTGACAAAAGATTGAAGTAAATTAATTGCATTGAACGAGAGAAGGACCTTCACTAAACTGACATCCTGACATTTAACGAGTTGATAATCCTCCTGAAACACCTAGAGCTAAGCAAATTGTTAACTAGTACCACAAGCCGATACCAAAAGACCATCGACCTTACACCTCGACCTCGACAAATCTTACAACCACCTGTTTACAAAAGCTCTTTGGGCTCAAATATAGGCGACGGATTGTTGCACTAACACTAGAGTGTATTATGTCAAGCTGCCTATCAGATTCCTCAATGCAACGGGGTGGATTTGAATAATCCTTACCCCCTTTTTCTTCTTCTTTTCCCTAGTAGCTAACGTCCTTATTACATCCGTTACTTCACTTGAGTTGTGGTAATAAAACGGCGCTTCTGCGCTAATTAAGTGTCGGCATGGTTTGCTGACACAACCACTCCTACCTACCTACCTACGTCAAGTTGCCACCGCTTGCCGTGAAGAATGGGAATTGCAGAGAAGGCAATTCATTTTTATAACGAAGGACACTAGAAGAACTGAGCAGCATTTTATTAAAGTGTTCATTGACATTGATGCCCATTGATTGAGGCGAATCCCACAGGCTGATCAGTAGAAATGCGATGAAGTGGGAGGGTTGTGATCCCTTATTTTCGGATCATAACCTCGCTGATAAAAGGAAGAAGAAGAAGATTCACATTGATGCCCACACAGAGCCACAGCAATAAATTTCGAAACCAACAACTATCCTTCCATCATAAGTTGTACATCGTAAGCCAAATTTAACCCAATAGTTATGTCTCCTTGTACAAAAGTCCACTTAACTATCGACTTAATGGGTCCTAGACCATCAACCAGGTCTACATGTCATCGTGTGTGGTTTCTGGTGAGAGTTTTCAACTCTCTCCCGTAACGACTAAGCTATTAAAGTCTAATATTTCTCGTCCCGGGTGTCCTGTGTCAAGCTCGGCTTAGCTGACATGCACTTTCAGTCTTTAAATCTCCACTTAAACTTAAGTAAATTAGGGTCATTGGATCTAAATATGGAACAAGCAGTCAACATCGTGTAAACACATCACATCTCTCAGTTCAATAAAAATTTGATCCGTAGGCCTATTCGTCTTTAAAGACTTTCTACGGTCTTTAGCGTTGTTCTTTTCCCGCCATTAAATTGATACTGTCGTCGTACTTAATCCACTTTTATTACCTCAGAATCCGTGATTGAAATTTCTATTCCATCAAATGGAGGACCAACTCAAGAATTTAATACCCATAATCCTACAGACTTTTTGGGAAAATGATTTTTTTTTATGCGCTTTAGACATTTATCTTGAAATAAAGATAATCCCACGCTAGATACGTATCTAGAACACTCTCTCATTCAGAACATTCAGAACTCATTGAAAATTCGAAAATTTCGGGCTGCCTGCCGAGTGCGTGGCGTCAACTAAAGACTTATGGGAGTGTACCCATGGTGGTCCCCCCAACGCATCTGCACCCCCACGCAGTCTGTTGTCCCTCATGTCAGTTGTCACCTCCTTTAGCATACGATATTGTGTAATATAAGGTGATATAAAATTAAATAACATCAGAGAAGAATATCCACTAACGTGACCCACTATCTGAGATACATACGAATACTAAGTTGGTACCCTCGCATCAGATACATTTGCTTGGGTGGTGTCACAAGCTAACGATGAATGCCAGCCATTCATTGGGACGTGCAATCACGTTTATCTTTCTCCTTCGTTCCGTAATTCGTTTATTTATACGAGATGTGTGTGTAATTGATAGAACATGTGAGGGCATTCGAGTTCAAGTCTTTTTCTTCAATTTCATCTCCTCGGCACGCGGCCTCATCATAAGCTAATGCTCGTGAGTGATGCATTCAGTGTTGGGTTATGGGGTGCGGGCCGCACTCTTTTTTCGAGACTTGAAGCCGCTTTTCCTGTGCAATGGACGTGTGGGCACGACGACGACGACGACGGACAGATCGGGTTCAAAGTTCTGTACGCTCGAGAAATTACTTTCAGATGCAGATGCATCAATGTAATGTATCTACACGATGTAAGTGAGGTTCCAACTGTATGTGGAGGGGGAGAGTTTCAATTTTGAAGTGCTACTGCTGCGGAACTTTTGAAAGGCTTTGTGTTGACTTAGAGATGGTTAATTGTGTTTGGATGGATAAAGAGGGGACTGGTCGGCTCGTGTTTATTTAGGAGTGAAGCTTAGCCTCTCTTGAGGCTCCTTCAGCAATTAGGGTTTTTCTTTTCAGTTTTCGGGGGAATTTGTTTATTGATTGGGTGTTTCATGGTAATGATCGCATTTATTGGATTCAAGTGTGAAATTAGGAGAATCTTAGGAGGATTAAGCTTTGTTTGGAGATTATACTGAAGCTTGAGGTGGGTTTTAGTTTCAGTCGTATTTGGAACACTTTCCTATCAGATAAAGGTATCTGGTATCTTAATGACGTGAATGCTGTATCTGCTGGAGGAAATTGTGTGGTACTCTGTAATCTGAATGAGAGTGAATATTTCTAAGAACACAGTGTCCAACCGAAAGGAAATTTCCCCACTTTACCGAGAGTGGAGATGAAGAAAAATTAAAATGAATTCGTTTGTTTCTTCTGATGATTTCACTTTTTTCGTTGTTTTAATTGCGGTTTTTACTTTTTGTGCTTGTTATGCTTTCACGAAGTTGAGCATTTCCCTTTTGAACTGAATCACTGTGTGTAGTAGTGGATGAAAGTGAGTTTAATTGGCGGTAGGCATGTAGATACCTACTTAAAATTTTAAAATAAATTTTAGATATTACTATTTGGGTAGTGATTTCATAAAAAAAGAAACGACACGTGCTGAGTAATACCAATAAGTGTTGCAGGTAGAAGGTCAACATCTGATAAACACCTAACCTCTGATTTTCCTGGATTAAAACAGGATGCTATATTAAGATGATCATAAGTAAATTTATCTGTTCCTCTTAAGATGATGCTGTGACTAACGTTCAACATATCTTCATTATGAGATGACCAAGTAAGTGAGCCACTAATAGGACATGAGTCTTGGGCATGCACTTGCGCATGGCATTTGAGAAAAGGTCTGCCTCTGAGATTGAGTAGTCGCTCTCGGATTATTACTTATTCCTCTGTCTAATGATAAATTATCGTACCCCGCGACTTCTACAAAAAAAACACGTTCCGATGTTAATAGCTTATGTAGACATATTACCTATATATTCAGTATTATACTGGAAGATGCAAGTACCACCCTTGTTTTTCTTAGAGTTAAATTTTGATTGGACAGGTATGTCAACGTAGGATATGAGAGGGAGACTTTTACTAGATGGTGGTGAAACTATCGTCACTGTCATCCTGTCGGAGCTGATAAGACTTCACTGGGACACTTAGGGTAAGTACTTCTATCAAGATGAAACCCCTTATTAAACCTTCGTAGAAAAACGTGTAGGTCCTTCATTGATGAGGAGCTTGTGATATCAGTATTTACCAAATAAGCTTTGGTATCTGACACAAGCAAGGCAGGACAATCACAGAGGAAGTGCCCAGAGTAGTCATCCTATTCATGTGTCGCAATAATTGGGGTGTTGCTGATCCATACTCTGCAAAAGTGAAGTCGCCCGTTGGAGACATTCTATTACATATTCTGCCGAAAAATAAGAAGCCGATATCATTTCCCCTAACCTTTCAATATGGCAATGTGGTGAAAACCTTAAGCGCAGTTTGGGTGTCAGTCTCCACCTATTCATCATAATATGGTTGAAAGCATTTAAATATAGCATTGGTCTTCTATTGAAAGACAAAATTATATACATATGTATACTGTCTAACAAAAAATAAAAGCATTTGTTGTCTTTCTCAGCAAAGACTCCAGCACCAGACCCCTGACTATATTTAAGGCCTTCCTGGCTCAGATTTCGGCCAAAGCTACTTCTTAGCTTGAGGAGAGTCGATTTTAAATTTGCACAGGCAGAGTTCTGTCATCAGTATATCCGTAAGGCATTCGCTGAAGAATAATTGTCGCACGGAGTCATCAAAACACCAAAGTAGGTTGTACCAACGGGTAATTTGGTCTGACGAATTGCAGACGCTCGTGAGAGAGAGTGTGAATTTTTGTTTGAGTTTTGTGACCCCTTAAACCTGACGCTCACTAGTCCGAACGGCTGAGTGAAGATGGCCTCAGTAGAGGTTGTGGTAGCGGTTAAGTCCATGCAATCTTCCTTTGAAGACATTTCTTCCATGATATTGAATCCATCCGACCCATCTTCTTCATCTAGACTAACTTGGGCTATGCGTTTACCATACCCTGATTCACACGAATGATAATCGGAGATATTAAAGGAATACTTCCCCATCTGGATTCTATCCTTTGCGAGAGCGGCTGAAAAACTTTAATAAAAACTCTTTAAACCAGATATGAGCAGTCAAAAAAAAATCGAATTCCTTTCCTTCGACGTTCGCTCATCAGAAGGAGTAATTATATTCTTAGTCGTAAATTCATTTTCGAAAGTAACCTCTAAATATCCGTGCTCAGTTATTTTGATATTCTTGTGTCGTCGACTTTTAAGCTTAATTCTCAGAATAAAACCACCTGCGATGCTACCTAACCTCCACTTAATTAAAAGTCATCTCAAGTAACGATTTCTGGACGAACACGAACATGTTTGCAAACTCATTACCTGCTGAAACCCACCCTATGCCCAAAAAGAGTCAATCTAAACCCATTTGCATACCAATGCATCAGTTTTCTCCATTCAATAGCACTATCAACGGAAATGTCATTGATAAATCAGTCGATACATCACTCGGGACAACAATAGTCCACCCAACCCCGGCTAATTGAAAATCACATCACGTCTGTGGTGTATAGGGCACGGCATCCACCACCAGCTCTCGGGCACGCACACACGCCGCTGATATTCGCATCGCAGAGGCAGCCATAATAAATTGTAAAATTTATTGCAAATTTGTTGATTCCATCGAAAATAATTAAAACTACAATTGGCAGCAATTTAAAGTCGACAGAGATCTCTCATGCAATCGTAGGAGGCGCCACTTCATCCTCCTTCACCTCCCAACCTTGAATCCAATTCAGATGCAAAATGTCAATATACTCCCCATGTGCAGTGACCTTCTAGCTGTACAGATCCGATGGATGCTGTGTGGAAGCTAACAAAAACTGACAGCCCGCCTAGCCTAGCGCTCTGCGTGTTGAGATCATCTCGTGCCAGAGACCACCCCCATCCAGTATGACCATAATCTACTTTTTTATGTACATATGTGCCCGACTTGAGGAGTAGTCTGGGCGAAACGGCGGAAAAAGTCAAGAGCCAACGTCGAATGTCAATAGATGAATTGATTTCATTACTGCGCCGTAGAAAATCTGCCAAACAACTTGAGACAGATACACACGCGATTGGAGCTGACATGGATTGGGATTAAATATTGTGGGTGTCACACAAAGATACCCGGATAGAGAAGATACTCAGATAGACGGTGATAGTAACAAGAGCTATCGTAGTGTGACACTGATTGCAACAGCGCATCTATAGCCCCTCGGGGAACAATGATCATTGCTACTGCCATTGCACCTACTGACTGACTGCAATCGTGCGGGGTGTAGGCGGGACGAATGTTTAATGAAATTTAATCCAACTAAGCGAACTGCTTTACCTTTGTAGGCAGAATTTACAAACATTTCGTTTCTAAAGCGAATTTATGTGTTCGTGTGTTCTAAGCCGGTAAAGGCAGAATGGAGGCGCGCTATTGCTAATTGCAATAATGTGGGGAGGGAATGTGTATCTGCGGGCTTTTCGAATCGCGCATAGATGTTAGTGTTTATTTGGAGGGATTTTAGGGACCATGATGAAAATGGGTTTAAAGGTGAACAAGGGCAAAAGAAAGTACACGCTGTCAACAAAGAAAGACAATCAACATCGGCAGAATATCATGATAGGCAATTTCAACATTGAGGTAGTTAAGGACTTTGTCTACCTAGGCTCCGCTACATGAACTCGAGCAATGACATCAGTGCGGAAATCAAACGAAGAATCAATCTCGCCAATCGCTGTTTCTTTAGCTTAAGAGCGCAATTGAGTAGTAAAGCCCTCTCTCGAAGGAATAAGGTAGCCCTGTACAAGACCCTAATCTTCCCAGTCCTACTATACGGCGCAGAGGTATGGACCTTATAAAAATCGGATGAGGATGCCCTTGGCTACTTTGAGAGAAAAGTTCTTCGAGTGATTTATGGACCCGTCGGCATAGACGACGAAAATACAATATAAAGAAACTGTATGGGCTGTATGCAACCTCGCCAGAAAAGTACGAAAACAGCGGCAGAGATGGCTAGGACATGTAGAGTGAATGTGTATCAACACCCCGGCCCATTCCCAATGGATGACGCAGTAGAGGTGGCACGAACAATTGGAAAAGGAGTTCAACTATAATAATTTGGAGCGCGCAATTGGAGGCAGCTGGTGAATGACCCAGCCCGGTGGAGAGGCTTGTTGGTTGAAGTCCAGGTTCACGCCGGACTGTAGCACCATCTAAGTAAGTCAGTAAGAAGTAATGATAGTTAGATAAGGGAAAAGGAAGGAATTTTTAAAGTTATTAAGAGAAGTCCGTTTAGTTCTGAGAATTTCTGAAGCAAGAATATCAATCCAGAAATTAGCTGGATTGGTCAAACCTTTACCTTTACAGTGGATTTCGATATTGTTTACAGGACATTTGTAGTAAAGTTTAAGTGTACCTGCTATTCTAAATGCATATGGTATTTTAGGCAGCACGTCGAACGCAGCTATTGATTTTGGTAACACCACAGCCTGAGACAATGCACCCTAGATAAAGAATGTAGTCGACTTTCCTGACTATCTATCATGTATGAAGTAGATTGGTCGAACTCGATGGAACTGGTCATTTTGGGGGTCCGTGAAATCAGAAGGTTAGAAGTGGGCGAGCACTAGTCTCCAACGCGTAACACTGTATTACTCTATTCTGGAAGACCACCCGGAAGTCCGCGGGAATATGGAGTCGGACTACTGTTAACAACAGCAGCATTCAAGGGCCTAATTTCCTGGCAGCCTCATGGTGATAGGATTATGACGGCCAGACTCCCGACTAGAGTACGACGCGTCACCAATATACAGTGTTCTGCCCCAACAAATGCCTCGTCCGAGAAGGAGAGCTTCTACAATCTTTTAGGCGCCGTCTTCAACACATTGTCATAGTGATGGGGGATTTGAATGCCAAGGTAGGCAACGACAACGAAGGGCTCAAACATGTAATCGGGAAGCATGGAATAGGCAACCGCAATGACAACGGCGAAAGGTTTGTGGACTTCTGCAATGCCAACCGCCTTGTGGTAGGTGGCACCATGTTTGAGCAGAAGACCTGTCACAAAGTCAGCTGGGTTTCCAACGACAGACAAGCAACCTCCAACCAAATTGGGCATTTCTCTACTACTACTACTCTACGCTACTCTCCAACTACGCACTGCTGCAGATCCCACGAGAACATAAGAATGGTCGGGTTCAACATCCACAGACTTAGTGATCCTTCAATGCACCAACAATTAAGGGAGCCCCTTTCACAAGGTGTGGAAACAATCAGCAGCTCATTGCCCGCAACCATCTAAGACCATTGGTGTGATGTGAAAAATGTTTTTACATCTGGTGCTGAAAGAATTGTCGGTCGATCGCAGGTAAGACATAGGGCGTGGCTTTCCGAGGATACCTGGAGACGGATTGACGAACGAAAACAGCTGAAAGTTCGCGTTGCAGCTACTCAGGCAGGCAGCGGCAGGGAGCAGCGAGTTAGAGTCCCAATATAGCATGAAGATGAGGTGGAGGTGGTCACAGCTCCAGCCAACACCCAGTGAAAAGCCTAAACGGCTCCTTGCTCATTCCGGATGAGGACCAGCTCAAGAGATGGAAAGATCATGCTATGGTTTTGAACCGTGTATTCGCTAGCAATATGCTCCCAAATCAGACTGAGATGCCCGAGGTGAGAAGTTCCCGAATACACACCACGACTCCCAGTAATGATGAGATCATTACCGCGATCAAAGCACTCAAAACCAACAAGGCGGTAGGACTTAACGGTATTCCAGCAGAGCTCTTATGAGCAGCGCCAACAACATCGGCTGAGCTTCTGCTTCCACTTATAGAGAGAGCTTGGGAAGCTGAAAGCTTTCCTAACGAGTGGAAAAAGTGGAATAATCGCCAAGCTTCCTAAGAAAGGAAATTTAATGGAGTGCGGAAACTGGAGGGGTATCTGCGGGCTGCTTGCTGTAGCTAAGATAATAGCTAAAATCATCCTGGAGCAAATCAAACAAAATCTTGAAGACACACTCGATGCCGAAAAAGCAGGTTTCCGCTCTGGATCCTCCTGTGCCGACCACATCAACACCCTGCGGATTATCATCGAACAGTGCGTTGAATACCGATTGCCACTCCACCTGCTGTTCATCGATTTTGAAAAGGCGTTCAATAGTGTCAACAGGGAGTTTATTTAGCGTGCCTTACGCAGGAAAGGTATTCCCGATAAACTAATTGCTATTATCAAAGCTACATATGAAGGCTCCAAATGTCACGTTCTGCACAGTTGAAGGTTGTCTGAGAAATTTGAGACCCAAAGTGGGATAAGACAAGGATGTATCCTTTCACCAATACTATTCCTATTGGTGATTAGCGATGTGCTTCACGCAGCTTTGTCGACGGGAAACGGAAGAATTCGATGGACTCTTACATCTCAACTGAAACATCTTGACTACATTGAGGATGTATGAAATGTAATGACAGCAGATGTGGAGAGGGAGGCAGGTGTCGTTAGGCTGAAAATTAATACGGCAAAAACTAAAATTATCAGCCTTGGAACAAACTCATCGGCTCAAATATGCATTGCTGGACAACCGGTAGAGAGAGTGGAGGATTTCCAGTATCTTGGGAGTATTGTCTCGACCGATGGTGGAACCGAACTGGACATAGCTAACAGGATCGCCAAAGCAAAGTTCGCGTTCGGGATGTTATACAAAATATGGCGAAGCATATTTTGGTGTTCATACTGATCGCATAGTTTGAACACCAAGATAAAATTGTTCCCCTCCAACGTTGAATCCGTGCTGGTATTTGGATGCAGCACGTGGAGAGTGACCACTACTATCACCAGAAAGCTGCAAACGCTTGTTAATAGGTGCCAGCGTAATATGTTGAGGATTTTCTGGCCCAGTCGTATCTCTAACGAACACATTTACGAGAGAATGGGTCAGGAACCAATAGGCACAACCATCCAACGAAGGAGGTGGCAGTGGATTGGTCCGAAAGGGTAACAGTTTCATAGCTAACCATGCTATACAATGGATGGCAGAAGACCTGGCGGTCCGAAGAGAACATGGTGCAGAACAGTCGAGAAGGAGGCACGGCAGTTGAGGAAAAGTTGGAGAAAACTCGGACCAGACACATTGCCAGAAACCGTACACGATAGCGCGTAGGCGTAGTAGAGGCCCTAGGACCCACAAGGGGATACAGGACATAAGTAAGTAAGTAAGTATTGGGTTCTACAACTTTTTCTCATCAATACTGCAGAAAGAATAGTTACAGTGTGAATAATACACAGCCTTGTGCTACTCGAATTCACACTCCAACAACCTCCTTTTAATAATTGATTTTTCCATAAGGTGACATTTTTGATGCTGGCATGAATCAACTTATCTATCCCTGAAGGTTCAAAATTGATTCCGGTACTGCCCATGGATAAAGTCTTTATTTGAAACGATAAGTACCTACCGAAAGCAATTTAGAAGGATCTCCACAATTATTCTCCAAAACGATGATTTGGCGCAACAGCTCTTTAAAGTGCCAGGGCCTAGCTTCTCGCAACCACTCATGTTGTGTGCGGTATATTTTTCACACGAATGGAAGGGACCTACAGTTTAATGCCGAATCCGAACGGCGATTTGAGAAGCTTTCTCGAGACAACAATACTCTCGGATGTTTGTCAGACGCTCGCGAGAGGTGGGACCGTGAAAAAACGTTTTGGTATTTTCTGGGATTCGAACTTGGAACCTCATGCGTAGTGATCCGACACACTAACCACTTACACCACGGCGCCCACAATAATGTAATTTGGACGTATACCTTGCTATTTTCAGATTACAAGACCTTTTTCAAGCTAGTGTAGAAACTGAAGTATAGCAGTGGACCTAGAAAGGCTCTCTTATATGACGCTATGTACTGTTCTGTCTGCTGGTCCGTACCTATTAAACAATGTTGATCTTGTGTGAACTGACCACGAATTAGTAAACAGTTAGAGCTGACTATATAAAACATCTGTTTGCCACATTCGCAATTAATTACTCATAATACTTTCTGTCAAGCTTAGCTCTAATATGTGTCTTGCCAGACCGTCGGGCTTGTAATGGTCCGTTGTGCCATCCATGATTTAGCAGTAGTCTCCCCTTACTTAACGCATTCACATAATCTGATATTTTAATTGGGCCTTATATAAGAATTAACCTCTTGTTATATGTTACATGACATCTGACTGCCCGAATATCAAGACTTTGTCTCTGGGTGCCGTAGGTAAGTGGTTAGTGCATCGGACTTCTGAGTGTGACGTTTGAATCCCAAAAAAAAACATAACTATTTATTTCACGAATTCACAAGCTTTTCAGAAATAAATTTCCTTTCTGATAGAATATAAAACTGTACATACTCGTACCTTCTTAAACTCCACAGGTTGGATCTAGGGACTCCCCACCAACACGGCTGCACATCCAGGTTACACGAGTTTGTGGTATCAAAACGACACCTAGTTTTAATTGGGTTCTTCTTTTCTAAGACAAACCACCACACCTACCTACCTAAATCTCGGGTGCTTCATATTCTCCTTCAGCCCCAATACTTATATACCTAGTACTTTTGGTCTGATATTATGTTGCACTATCTTTAGTAGCTACAAACAAAGGCAATTATTTTAGGCATCCAAATATTCCTAACAGTAGATATGTACGTAAACTTCCTATTTGCAAAATTATTGTTTAAGTACGTCCCCACTGGATACAGCCACAATTTGACCATAACCTCTTAGCTAGAAACCCGTTTCCAACAGTAAACACCTAACACTTTGCGTATGCGTATGCACAATAATCATTCGCAATATCTGTACTGTTATGCAGGAGTTTCTCAATCCGGAAGCGTTACTGAATGTCGTTGAACCTTGCAAGAATTGGCACTCTAATGAGAACAAGGCTCGTTACCAGTCCATAAACCCACATCGTAAAAATGCAAAGAAGAATTTCGTCAGCTTGTATCTGATGCAATCCACTTCAGATGTAAACATGGACCATTCAAATTGAAGAGAACAGCCTTTAAAAGGCACCCTTTCTTCTACCCTAATCCATCGCACACTTCACCTGGTGTTTCTATGTATCTACCTGTGTCCTTTTCTCAAGAACCAATCCAATGAATCATTCCCTTTTCTATTTATCTACAACAAAACACCACCGAATCCACACTTAATTCCATGATCAGTGCCATAATGATGTTGGTGATGACGATTCCAGAGATAACAATCGAGTCGAATGCCTTGAATTGACGTCATCGCTTGTCTTAAAATATAGCAGCAGAAGCTGCTCCGGTTTTTTGTGCTGATACGAGTATGATTCTCCTTCTGCTCGATCGCTGCCTTTGTCTTTCACAATACAGCTCGATAATTGGAAGGCAAGCCAACCATGTGATTCCGTCCGTTACTATTAGGTAACACCACTCTTCGTATCTTCCGTGGTAAGGTAGGTAGATAGGTAGGTACCACCTCTTGGAATGTGTGTATCTTTTTTTATGACTTTCTCAAGAGGTTTGGTATTCGTTTTTTCTTCGGCTCTTCAATATACATAAATACAATTTTTTTCTTCTTTTGGTTCAAGTGCGCGGCTCGCTTCAATTCAATGTCATTTGAGCTGTCATTTGGGCTCGGGCTTTGTTCGGTCTGAGCTCGGTTTCCCGCTTGTGGCGTTTGTTTTTATTTTTATTGGAGTAACTATACGCGAATATTTATTTTTGGTTATCAATTTACAGCCCGGTTTTGGTTCATTTAATTTAAACACACGACGAGAGAGAAACCTGTCTAACCGCTACAACTTTGGCTTAGTTGTTGTGGACAGTTTGTAAAGTATATTTGTATCTATATGTGCGTACTAAACGATAAAGATAATTAAAAATGTAAAAATAAGTACACTCAGATGTCCACGACTGCATGTGAACCTTAGCTTAGGTCATTGGATAGGTAAAGCGTCTCTTAATTGCCTTGCGCCAGGCTTTGAACTACACAGACAGAGTGCGTGCGTAGTTGAACTACTTCATCGTCAGTCGCTGGCATTTGAAGGTTGAATATTATTTCATTTCTCTCGTGGTGATCTCTGGTTTGGAAGACTTTTTTGTTTTTGCTTTTGGATAACACCATGACGATCGTGACAGAAGGCGGTGTGTGATTCGTTTAAGCCCACGTTGAGTCTCGTGTGTGCGTGCAAAGGTGAACACTTAATTTGCGGTTTGTTTTTGTTGGGGTTTTTTGTGCGAATGCGAATTGTTTAGCGAATTAGCTGGTCCCCTGGTTTGAAGATAAAAATCGTTGACCCACATCAACTGTCTGCAATTGGAGTCCTTGAAGAAAGGTTAAGGTTTCGTGTGTGAGCACGATTAACAGACGACGATGTGATTGGATTTGGAGTTATGAATTAAAACGAATAATCGGAATGAGAGGTTGTATTAAAAGGATGAATCGGGCGTCGAAAACCGGAAAATAATTCCAAACCGTAACGGATGAGTTCAATAAAAATTCATGTGGATAATTTATTCACATTAAAAGGAAGATAAAACGATACGCCTGTCTATATGAAGGTGTGTGATTTTGCTGAAATGTTTAGTAAGAGGCATTGACTGGTAATAATTTTACGAATAATTGATTCATTTTGGTCATAATAATACTAAACGACGTTTGATCATCTGCATCAGCTATTAAAGTTATGATAGACGGTCAGTCAAAACGAGGAAATCGAACAGGGAAATGATGATGGAGGATTCCGAATCTCCAGACTTCCAAGCACCAAAGCCGAAGAGTACCTCGAAATTTTAAGTCAAACCCTGCATTAAAAGGTTGTTGAGACCTATTCTTAAATAAGACCCGTTGGTGCAGTGGTCTCCCCTATGTATATAAAGTCAGCATGATCGACACTGAAATGATACAATACATGGCAGTATCTAAATGACTCAATATCTCTTATAGCAGTCAACCGACCAACAGACCTCCACCGTACAGCATTGAAGCAATTAATCAGTACAATTTTAAGCTCTCGACAGAAATCCAAAGAGGGAGGTATATCTTTAAAAATGCCACGGTTACGTTCCTTTTAACCACCTTCCTATTTGCGTCCTGAGTCTGATGTCGAGTCGTTCTAAAAAACGCTGAGTCGCTCCGCGTGAATAAAAATTGCGTAGTGTAGAGTAATGACACCAAAAACGTCCCGTTTTTCCAAAGGAAGGAATTTCTTCTTGTCTTAGATCGGCCATAAGGTTCTAATCGTAATGCATGTCCCAGCTGTATCCAGCGTCTATTTGCTTTACTAATGGTTTCATCGTCTAAAGAATAGTTGACTCCTGGGAGTTCACGATCCCTGTCTTGTACCGACATCCAACTTGGAACCGTCAGTGTAGAAGCTCAATGACTTTTTAGTTGGTGACATGTCGGTTCTTTCAGTCGTTTCTTCGTTTCTATCAGGAACTCTGGTAGGGAATCTCCTGCTAAATGCCAACACCCGAGTCATATAATGACATTATTTTTAAAAAGCTCCTGCAACAACTTGGCTAGGTCTGTGGCATTGAAATTATCAGCGAATTGGATAGTGAATTTGAGAATAAGTCAAACACTATCTCCGGTATTAGTCAAACACTCGGAATCATTGTCTTATTTCCAGAATTGGCAGCCAAGCCACCAATAAAGTGTTTGAGTTTCAATGATATAAACTTTAGGGTATGCCTAGACACACTCAACAAAGTTACTAATGCCGTTTTGTAGTGCTTGATAAAGGGCCAAAGCTTGAACACTCTTACTTACGAATAAACATTGAACATGAAGTTAGACCTGGAAAACTTGATGAAACAAAGGAGAGTCCAGTTCTCATTATACTTAGACTAAATACATATCCTTAAGAAGGAATACGCCTAATTAGGTGATCTAGCCTAAAAACAAGCTCGACAAATACCAAAAGTGGGCATTATAGGTTGCAGTGAAGCAAACTCCGCCGCCATTCATTAGAGGCTCTTCATTTAAAGTAAGCCCATCCGAAACAAAAAAAAAAATTAATTAAACCTTCTTTTCCATTTCGGATGACATCTTTTAAGCCTCTGTACCAGTGTAACATGTTCGAAGAGAAGAGATTGTGATCAAATTTCTAAAGTCAGCGTCTTCCACATCAAAGGCCAGAATATGATAAGGGGATGGCTGAGGTACTCATAGATATGCAGATACTCTGGGCAATAGGTCATAAGGTTGTTCAAGATATCTGCAGGCCTGATAAACTAACCACACAAGGTGAAGCTTGATGGAGTCCACTGACGAAAAGGAATCCACGAATTATATTTCTGAAATTACATGTATCATGGAATAATGAGTAAGCTAAGTTCCAGGCAAGTTTCATTTCATTTCATTTTATTTGAATGAGAGTAGATTCACAAGATACTACAAGATTTTTATCTTTTAATTAGGTATCTAAATTCAAGCTAAAATTACGGTGTTAACAATAAAATTTGTGTAAATGAGTAAAAAGAAGCAGGAAAAGAAGATAAATAAAAATTGTGTATGAATGCAGCTACGTAAATTAAAATTGTTGATAAAGTTTTCAAAAATTTAAAAAAAGGAAACAATGCTTTTAATTCTGTGAAATTCAATTCTGATTCGACATAAGCGAAAATAATTTCCTCCGAAATACAGCTGAAATACAGTGTGCGAAAAGCTCGGTATAATTAGTTTTAAACCTCTTGGGGACTGGGCAAACTGAAGCTGTTCATTTAAGTATTCAGGACATTTGTTGTGGATTATACTTTGGAGTTTCAGAATATTTCTAAATTCGTAGTAAAGGTTAAAATCCATTTCGAAAAGGGATGCTTTAAGATGAGAAACACTATTATGCCTCGGAATACTGTGTATAAATCGTATGCAGTCGTTGAAAGCAACATTTATTCTACGGGTGCACTCATAATCCAAGCAAGGATAGACTAAACAATTCTTCTTCCTCTTCTTCCTTTTATCAGCGAGGTTATGATCCGAAAATAAGGGATCACAACCCTCCCACTTCATCGCAGTTCTACTGATCCGCCTGTGGCGTTCGCCTATTTGACCTCAGAAAATATCGACAGGCACGCCGATTTTGGATCACTCGGTTACTGAAGCCAATAAAATGCCGATGTCGTCGCATTTGTGTGATCCAGGCGTTTATAGGCCTGCCTTTCCTACATCGCGATGTGTTTGGAACGTGGATTGATATTGCCTTTTTAACGGGGTTCAAATGATCTCTTCTTTGAACGTGGCAATACCAGCTGAGCCGGTCGCGCTCTATTTTTTGTACGATGGTTTCCTTGATGTGAAAGCTTCCACGGGTCTTCGAACTTCTTATATAGACTAAACAATTCAACGTAAAAAATTGTAAAATTTAACTTTTAACTAAGTGACTCTTCATAGAAGGTAGAAGCAAATGTGATGAGGACCTCAAACTACGCAAACCAGAATATATTTTCTTTATAGTATCGTAGACAGCATCGCAACAATTTATGGAACTGTCGATGGTATAACCTAAGTATCTAACTTGACTTTCTCAACGTAAGGAATAATATCACCATTTATAATAAGAAGCGGGTAATCTTGATGATCTTCACTTCTGGAGCATATCATTCCAACAGATTTCCGAAGATTAAGTTTCAGTTTATTTGAGTTGGACCATTGATGTACATTTAATAGAACTTCGTTTAATCTGGCTACACAATCTTCCATCAAGCCGATTGGACGAGAAAGATAAATTAACATCATACGCGTACATATGCGTTTGGCTATTGACAACTTTTGCAGGTAGATCATTGATAAATAATGAAAACAGAAGTGGCCATAGGACAGATCCCTGAGGTACACCGGAATTGACAATGAGTGGAATCGAGTTTCATTGCTCTGTTTCTACAATCTGTACGCGGTACTTCAAATAATTTAAAATTAGTTTTAGCGCTGTATTTGAAAAATAAAAATTGTCACGAAATTTTTCAAGGAGGATTGTGTGGTCTATGAAATTGAAAGCTCTAGAGAAATCTAACAGTACCATAATAGAAATTTTATAACAATCCAAAACCGTGCGCATATCTGAAGTTACTTTAATAACTGCAGATTCACAGCTATGTTTGTGGCGAAACTGCCATTTAGAAAACATTTTCCCTGCCTCTAAATAATTAAGGATTTGATTGCAGATTATTTTTTCAAAAACTTTAGCTAGGAAAGGCAATAAACTAATTGGTCTTAGCTTCGACGGGCTTGAGGGATTGGATTTCTTCGGGATTGGAATAATTTTCGCGGCTTTCCAAAACTCCGGGAACTGACTACTGAAGATACATGTATTTACTATGTGTGTTATATATGGAAGCAATATGGGCAAGATCAATTTAACAGTCTTCCGTGAAATGCCGTCAAGACCAATTGCATTTGATTTAATAGACCGAATTGCATTTTGAACTTCACTCGCACCAATAAAATCGAAGAAAAAGCTTTCGTGGTTATAAGCATCAGCTGAAAAACTTTGAAAATTGGTTGGATTTGACAAAGGTGGAGCTAAAACTGAAGTCATTTCCTCAGGACTAAAGGAGCACTTGGACACATTTTTCTCAACAGCCACACCTAGTTCTTTTAAATTCTTCCGCAAGCAAGTAACAATACCAAACACACAGATTTGCTTTAGGCTGGAACGGACGATTTATAAGAATTTCAATTAATTTGTTTTCGTTATTTCATGAAATTAAATTAAATTAATATACATTCTAGGGACAACTCACAGAACACAACATTTCTCGTTATGTTTTACTCCAAGACATAAAGGTCCATTGTGCATTCTCTTTTAGTGAGACAAAGAGAAAACCTTATCCTATTACTCCCAGATTTTTGGACCAATTGGTACTTTTTAATGAATCTAAGTAGATTGGTTGTGATTCTGCCATGCTTGTAAAGAACCTAGATCCTAGTGTACTTAGGCGTCGTTCTTGTAAAGCGAGGCAATGACACACTAGATGTTGGATTGACTCTACTTCTTACTCGTCTTCGCAGCTTCTGCATAAATTGTTGGACTTAACTTTCCATCTGCGGAGCAAAGCTGTTTAGGTTCAACTGGGAAATTTCAAAATATTCAGTAGGTACTACTAATAAAGTTACATACTTGGACACTTTTTACAGTCGGGGAGTTTTTTGTCACTTTTAGAATTACGTACCGCGATACGAGTAGAAAGATTTCGGCCTAACACAGAAAGGGGACTACGATCGAAAAGTAGTTATTTTGCTCAAATAGCACAATATTTTGAATGAAATGGCACCAAAGATTGCATACCTACTATCAACTGAAACAAGTTACAGTGCATAGAAACGTTTCTTTTGAAAATGGTTTAAATTTTTTTGAAATTTTTTGACAAAAGGGGAGACCTACGACCGAAATTTTGTATGCTTGCAGGCTGTTCATGGGTTCAGAGCTCTTTCTTTTTTTAAATTTGATAGAAAGTCACCGGGCGACGACGATCTTCGAAGTAGACGTGCAGTCGAAGCAACTGGTGATGACATCGTTGAAAAAGCTGAAGATCTCATCATGTTAATAGAACAATCAGTTGACTACGAAACAGTGACAAAAATGCGGATATTGCACGAGAAATTGGACATGAGTATCAGTTGCCATTGGGTGCCCAGAATGTTGACAATAGAAAGCAACAAGTTTAACAAGCACGAGCGTCTACTATGTCGACTTATTTGAGAAACTGTATGACACCAATATTCAGAAGTGACATGCACTCATCTGACTTGATGTGATCTTTTTGCAGTTTGCACGACAACGCACCAGTTCACAAGCTGCATTTTGCATGGCCGCATGGCAGGATTATGACTGTCAAGCTTTCTCCAGACCTGGCCCTCACCGAATGTTTTCTGTTTCTTTTTTTCTTATAACTTGCGCGCACTCAAGGGATTATGAATACCCTTAACATGTTTTTACACAGTGTGGGCGTTGGAAAGGAAAAATAGAGAGAGAACGATTTGGTGTTGTGGTTTGAAGTTCAATTGTTTATGCTTCTGAGAAACTCCGGCGGTGGCGTCCAGATAACTGGGAAGATTTTTGTTATTTTTTTCTTTTGCTTCTGATTCAGAGTATTTTTTTCGCGACCACCGATGTCATAGGCATATCAATCATCCAGCAAAGCGAACAATTTTCCGGCCATATGACCAAGCTACTGCTAGTGTTGTGCCTTTGCAGTTGTATTCACTTCACACAAGCTTTCGCAATTGATCGGACTGATCTGATTTCATGAGATATATACATAGTAAGTAGGTAAATGCTTGCTGACATCAGGAATTGAACCATGAACCATTGGCGTGGCAATTGACGACGTTGCCACCCCTAAATCTGTTCTAATTCTGAAAAGAGAATTCAAAAGCAATGAAAACGTCTATGCCACTGTTTTTAAGTATCTTGAGTGCAAAGGCTCAAACTCATTTTTCCCAGGGGTCGAAGCATTAAAAAAAACCATATAAGAAGTGTATTGTGATTCGAGGAGAAATAAAAGTTTCAATAAAAGCCTTCTCTTTCACTGTTGTCTTTCTTTATCCGTACAGGTATTAGCGACAAGACTGAGCGATGAAGACTAATTTATTCAAGTTTTTGTATATATAAGTATAAACGCAGAAAAAAAAGTAATCAGCATTAAACAAGCGTACTTGATAATTCCCGACCTCCAGTCGTATTCCGAAGTCGCATTCCAAAACGATTGCCAAACCTCACTTCTATCGACTACCGAATAGTTATGCAACTGCCATGGTTCGCCCGGATGCGACTGAATTCCACCCAAGTTTTTTCTAGGCAGGCTTGTGGAATGTCTCTTGCCAAATGCTTTTTTTTTTTTTTTTTTATTATTTGCGCGTGCCAAAGGGATTATTAATACCCTTATACTGGTTCTCAGGGCACGGGCGGGTAAGCAGGGTAGACATTGGATTTTCAACTTTTTCCAACTTTAACCAAGTTGCCAAGGAGCAAGTTGAATGACGACTTAGCACGAAAAGTGACTTTCAAAATCCTTGAACTGAAGGCATCATCTATTAAACGACTGCGCAAAAGTGTCATATTTGCTCCATGCGTTGCGTACTTGTCTGTCTGCAGTCTTGACAACAACAACACGATAAACAAAAAGATTTCAACTGTCTACAAAATTCTGAGAGGTCAATAGTGAATGTCTCCGATAACAACTGACACATAAAAATCTCCAAAAATTCGAAATTTTCTAATTCGCAACTTTCTGTGCAAAAAATAAAAATAAAAATAAAAATAAGATAAATCGAAAATCCTTTCAAAAGAGATTAAGAACGAGTTCAAAGCCCCGCTTTTGTACTCGTATCTATAACAAATGTATACAAAAGACTACAGTAAATAGATACAGTAGCTAATGAATAAAATTTCTAAGAATACATCTGATATTCAACTTAATTAAAAGCTCTTTTCACCGCCAAGCAACAAATGACGCATGACGATACAGATTTATTTGTTTATCTAAATTAAAGTGAATGTGATTGTAGTCATCTCCTATAGTGATCGCAGTCATATGGGCACAAGTAGATCGTGCAAAAGGCAGTGTAAGGTGGCTCAGATATTATTTAAGTATCAGCGAAATGTGACATTTCGCTGACAGTTGGGGAAAACTATCAAAGCGAAGGGAGTCAGGTCTATATTTCTGTCAATTGAATATAAACTCAATTTTTCTGTCAACTGAGGCAAATATGTATGTATGTGCCCACAGGGAAGGAACCGTTTAAAAAGAACTCCAAACACACATCGACGAAATTATGTCTGACAGTTGTGTCAATAGGGTCTAAATATATACCCACACACATCAATATTTATTTTTTTTATCAATTTTTATTAAAAGACGAACGCATTTATCGTAGCAAAGTCCAATGAAATAAATTAAGGTCGTCGGGGTTTTTCTTTCTTTTTTTCTTTTTGGGTGGCTTTCCCTACAACGTGTATCTAATGTAAAGAAGTTGTATCTTTACCCTCAAATGAACTCAACAACCAACTGATAGGGAGTCCACTCCAATAAGGAAACGAGAAATATCAAAGAGAAAAACAAAAATGAAAAGCAGAATATACCAAAAAAGTCCTCCCAGCGTTCAGAGTCGTCCGATTCTATATCCATGTTAGATGGGTAGCTGCTTGTGGTTTGTTGAAGTGCTGAAGTCGGCCGTGTTCCTTATTTAGAAAGATGTTCCCAAAGTTTCCGAGAAGCATAAAATAATGTAAAAAAAAAAACAAAAACCCATCTGCGATTCGCAGCACAGTGGTAGCATAGAACAAAACGAAAACCCGGTTCCCGCGGCGAAGAGTGTAATGCACTGTGAATCACTTATTGTTGTGAAGATACACTTATTGCACGACGATGCAATATTACTTCTTAGCTATTTTTCTTCTTCCTTACGATTTTCTTTCTCAGTAATAAGCCAATAGATACAATATAGAAATTGCAGATACACGTTGAGAGATACTAGTATAGTATGACTTTGTGTTGTTTTTCTTCACTGCGGCACTATACGGATATTTAATAGGTGGTTCGCCATGCTAGGTAAATCACTCGGTTAATCACACACTGTGTACACCAGTAATCACTTATACACGGGCATATAGATATAAATATCTAGCCTCGATAGATAAGATAAAAAAATAAAAACCCGACCCGACGAATAGTATGATAGAATGCAAGTTAAGTTTCCGATTTAATTGTATATTAGATGAAATATTCATCTATCTACGAAGCTTTATCTGAATATTGATCACATGGTACTGTTGCACATAAGTGCACTTACGTCACACAACAACCAGATGAAATGCTTTTCAGAAAAAAGTTTAAAAAAAAAATTCCAATGTGTGCTGTTGCTGTATAGTTCGCGACGAAATTCTAAGAAAATTGCATGACTCGTACGCGAAACGTTTTGCGTACCTTCTACCTTTTTAAGAATTAGTCGACAAAAGGAGAATTGTGCTAATGAAACAAAAACAATAATGAAAACGTTATCTAAACCAGAAAGCCCGAACAAACACTTTGTTGCGGTGGCGGTAGTGAACGGGGGCAATAATTTATCAACGATGATGATAAATAAAAAAATTTATATCTGAAAGACACAGCGCGCACAATTACAGAGAGTTCGCACGATGTATTACTATAAACGGCTTAACCCAAACTGCTGTATGACTGGAGATTCCATTAAGACGATCGTCGCAGACGACGTGTTGGTGCTGGCTGGTTAGTCGGAAAAGATATGGAGATACCCACACACAGTTAAACGTGTCGCGCGAACGTTGTTCAAATCAATGGGGTAGCCATAGTGTATGTGTAATTGAAATCGAATACAGTGGAAGACGACAATGTTAAGGCGGACTGTTCAGGTGGAAAAGTGTTGGTTGGATCAGATCGCGCAAGTGATCGCGCTGACTGATCGTGTGGTGTTCGATGTTGGAATAAGGTATGTGTATGAGTCGTTTTTGGAAGAGACAACTGTGTGGATATGGCAGGGTTGCCATGTTTCAGTAATGGGGGTAGTTTATATTATATTTCTTTTACGATAGGTAAAATGGGGTTAAGTTAGAAATTGCAGTTAACAGAAAATGGGATTTTAAGTGTGCTTTTTATATGAGCAATTTACTGATTTATTGCCTGTGAATGAGTTAATTACTATAGGAAGCAGTTGCACTGGACTTAAGTTGGTGTTACCAATCGGAAAAGAAAACAAACTGACTTAAACCCATTTGGTATTTTTTGACTTAACCCCTTAATACCTGACACCAGAGATTTTTGATTTAAGTCTAAATTTAAAAATTTCTCAATGCATTAACATGCTGTCTTAAACTCAGAGATTACACTTACTTACTTACTTAGGTGGCGTTACAGTCCGGGATGGACCCTCAACCAACAAACCTCTCCAACCAGCACGTTTACGAGCCAGCTGTCTCCAGTTGCGTACGCCAAGTTGGTTGAGGTCCTTCTCCACTTGTTTGCGACACCTACCGCGAGGTCGTTCTCTACTGCGCCGTCCATTCCGGGTCGATTCGAAGATTTTCTTGGCGGGAACGTTAGGCTCCATCCGCTCTAAATGACCAAGCCATCTTAGTCGCTGTATGTGAACTCTTGTGGCTAAGTCGATGTCTTTGTACAGGCCGTATAATTCGGCATTGTACCTTCTCCTACACTCACCGTCTATGCAGACGGGACCAAAGATCGCTCGAAGAACTTTTCTCTCGAAATAACCAAGGGCATCATCATCCAATTTTGACAAAGCTTATGCCTCTGCGCCATACAGCAGGACTGCAATGATTAGTGTCTTATAAAGAGTTATCTTACTAGTTCGCGATATGACTTTACTACTCAATTGCCGTCTTAGCCCATAGAAACACCGATTGGCAAGAGTAATTCTTGGTTAGATCGCCCCACTGGTTTCATTTGAGGAGCTCACCATAGAGCCTAGGCAGACAAAGTCCTTTAGGTTAGGTTAGGTATGTAGATGGGTGCCTTGTAACAAAAAGAGTCACTGCTCACTTAAACCAACAGTTCGGGTCCATTGTGCCCAAATTATTTAACCCTGGAAACGCTGTTAACATAGTCCGCTGTTAGAACCACCCAGATAGTGATATGAATCTTAGGAGGTCCGTCAGCTCTACATTACCTAAGTCCTCCAGCTCCGAAAACAAGTAACTACCAACAGTCCTCATTCTTCTGATGGAAAAGGCAGGACAATCACACAGCAAGTGACGAATAGATTCAATTTCTTCTTCGTCCTGCCACTTCTACAATAGTCGTTATCCGCTCCGCGTGGATACCAATGGCACGATGACCAGTAATTATGCCAGAACCGACCCGTTATCTCATATGGATGAGAGAGCGCTGTCCGATACACAATTGTTTCAATTTACTCATTCCACCCCGAAATAGTGCAGCACTGGGCATTACACATGTAGACACGACATGACTGTTCAGTGCGCTGTTCCTCATTGACATCCTATACATGGACTTCTAGTAGCCAACTTCGCCTTGGTTCCAACATTAGCGCTAGCCCTCTTGATTTGGAGCGAAAACAACTGGAAACTCGCACCTGTTTGAAATTTCGTTGGTTGCAGTTGAGTGTACGAAGACAGTGTTTTCATTGACATATTACATAAAAAATTGATTCGTAATAAATATACAAATATGCAACTTATGGGGCAGTCAAATGCATATATAACGCTTTTTTATTTAAATTTTGTTGGTTCCATCCATCAGTAATTATTTGAACTAGCACGTTTTGCAGGTGACATCTGTTGTAAACAATTTCTCAACAATTTGAATTTCAACCGTTTTACTTAGCAGATCTACACAAACCCAAGTGGTGTCTCTACCATTCTATGGAGAAATTCTAGATGGTTGACAGTTTGTTTCCACATTTTTTCCGCTCCAAACCAAGAGGGCTAATTATGTTGGCGTTATTTTTTCGGCAGAGATTGTATGGAACTGACATTTCGCTAGCAGTCCATATATGTATAGCATGTCAATCTTACTTACTTAGGTGGCGTAACAGTTCGGGGTGAACCTGGGCCTCAACCAACAAGCCTCTCCATTTAGCTCGGTGTTAGCTAATTGCCTCCAGTTGCGCACTCCAAGTTGCTCGAGGTCTCCTTGAACTTGTGCGCGCCGCCTACGGCGATGATTCCCTCTACTGCGTCGTCCCTCGGGATAAGATTCGAAGACTCTGCGGGCCGGAGCGTTGGTGTCCATTCGCTCTACATGTCCTAGCCATCTCAGACGTCAGACGTCTACGCAGTTCTTTGACTAGGTCGATGTCGCTGTACAGCTCGTATAGTTCGTGATTGAATCTTCTCCTCCAAAACCCGTCAACGCAAACGGGACCGAAAATCTTACGAAGAACTTTTCTCTCGAAGCGACCAAGGATATCTTCATCCTCTTTTAATAAAGTCCATGTTTCAGCGCCGTAAAGCAGGACTGGGATGATCAAGGTCTTATATAGAGTCTCCTTAGTTGTTCGAGATAGGGCTTTACTGTTGAATTGCCTTATAAGCCCAAAAAAAAAAGCGATTGGCAAGAGTTATTCTTCCTCCGGTGTTGGCTTATGAGCTCCGCACAATCCGTTCAAGTACAATATTAAAGAAGTCACATGACAGTCACAGACATGGCTCTATAAAGCTCTTCTCTATAGATGCTGTCATAGGCGGCATTGAAATCGATAAAGAGGTGGTGAGTATCGATTTGGAATTCTTGGGTTTTCTCCAGGATCTGCTGAAGTGTGAAGATTTGATCGATGGTGGACTTTCCTGGCCTGAAACCGCACTGATAGGGTCCAATCAGGCTGTTGGTAAAAGGTTTCAGGCGTTCACACACTATCGCAGAAAAGATCTTATATGCGATGTTGAGGAGACTGATGCCTCTATAATTCGCGCAGTTGAGGGGGTCTCCTTTCTTGTGGATCGGGCAAACGATGCTGAGATTCCATTCATCAGGCATACACTCGTCTGACCAAATATTAGAAATGAGTTGGTGTATACACTCTACCAATTCATCACCAGCTGCCTTGAAAAGTTCGGCTGGTAAGCCGTCAGGTCCAGCAGCCTTGTTCGATTTTAGCTTGGATATTGCTATCCTCACTTCGTTTTGGTCAGGTGAACCGAAATTTTGACTATCATCGTCTATGTTGATTGGTTCATTCTGCCTGACAGCGGGATGTTGGTCTTCGTCGCCGTTATACAGTCTGCAGAAGTAGTTTTTCCATATTCTCAGCACCGACTGTGATTCTACTACGAGGTTTCCATTTTCATCTCTACAGGTTTCTGTACCAGTATTACTTCTCTGACACGTTCTTTTTACCTTTTGGTAAAACTTCCGTACATTGTTCCTGCAGTATAGACTCTCGATATTCTCAAACGCGGGCTTCTCATGCTCTTTCTTCTTCTCTTGGAGAAGCCGATGTTCTTCCCGTCTCTTTTGCTCGTAGAGCTCACGAGCAGCTCTCGTCTTCCGCTGCAGCGCCGCTTTGTATGCCTCTTGTTTTGCTGCATGCACTCGCCGGCATTCTCATCGCAAGTATGGACGAAAAGGCTTGGTTCAGGCATTTAGAGCAAGCTTCGGGATCACTGCATAGAATGATCTACAGCCGCTTAAGTCATAACCTGCAGGGAAATAACTACTTCCGCGATGAATACAGTATACCGGAAATAGCGACTGTGTTTAAATTACGGGGAGAGCTTCTAAAGCTTAATTATATTCCACACAGAGCAGACCTACCAGTGCTATGCAACTTGTGCAACTTGGCAGAAAGAGAAGATGTCATACATTTTGTTGGGAAGTGTCCAGTTTTAAGCGAAATTAGGAGACATATCTTTGGAAGTAATGTTCTGTCGGTGGATCAAGTTTCTATGCTTCTGAACGAACCAAACGTATTTAAGCTAACCCAGTACTGCAAAATTGCTTTAAATTATCGTGAAAGGATCATTAATGAAGATTTCTAAAATCGCTTAAAATAAAAGAAATACACAAATATACATACATATTTTAGTCAATTTTTAATTTTGAATTTATTTAATGTTGTCAATCAGGCAGACGGCAACGCCATGTTTATTGATTTTTTGTTAAAACTTTGTATTAATAGTGAAGTACATAAATAAAATCTATCTATCTATCTATCTATCTATCACTCGCCGGCATTCTTCGTCAAACCAGGGGTTTCACGGTGGTGGGCGAGCGAGACCTAGCACATCAGTCGCGGCGTTTCTGATGGCATGTTGGCAGCGTTGCCACTGGTCTTCAGTACTTGATGCTGGCGGCAAAGGGGTGATTGAGAGATTTCGGGATACGCGTTCAGCGAAGAGTCTGGCGGTCTCTTGCGATTGTAGCTTTTCGACGTTAAATTTTCTCACAGTAATTCTTCTTTGTTGCTCAGATTGGGATATCCGCATTCGTACCTTGGCTACAACAAGGTAATGGTCCGAGTCTATTTTGACCGCTCGGAAGGTCCGGACATCCAGAATACTGGAGGCATGCCTTGCGTCGATCGCAATATGATCAATTTGGTTGATCGTTACATGATCATTGGACCGCCATGTCTGCTTATGAATATCGAGATGAGGAAACCATGTGCTTGCTATGGTGACATTTTCCACAGCGAAATCAATTAGCCTTAGTCCGTTATCAGACGTGGTGTCGTGTAGGCTATGCTTACCGACTGCCCTACCAAAGATGTCCTCCTTTCCGATTTTGGCGTTAAAGTCGCCCTATACGATTTTAACGTCGTATTTAGGACATTGCTCGTATGTTTTGTCGAGGAGCTCGTAGAAACACTCTTTGGTGGCAGGGTCCTTTTCTTCTGTGGGGGCACGAACACATATTAGGCTTATGTTAGCGAATTTAACCTTGATCCGGATAGTCATAATACGCTCGCTTACGTGTCGGAAGCTTAAGACTTCTTGCCTAAGTCTACTGCGTATGACAAATCCGCATCCGAATAAGCGTTGCCTGTTGCCTCTGTAGCAATCACCGTAGTAGATGTCACAGTTTTTCATCCTCTTTTTGCCCGGCCCATCCCATCGCACTTCCTAGATTGCGGTAATATCTGCTTTATAGCAGTCGAGGGCCTCTGCTAGTTGTTCGGCTGCACGTGGTTTGTAAAGGGACAGAACATTCCACGTACAGATCCGAAGGTCGTTGTCCTTATTTCGTTTGCTGGGGTCGTCATTAGTTGAGTCATCCTTATCTGAGGCTTTTGGTTGTTTCGGAACCATGAGTTTTTTTACGTGGTTGGGAAGTTACCCCGACGGCACAACCCCCAACTTGGAGGGCCAGTTCCTTAATTATTCCCCTAGGATGAGGGGCCGGGTACACCGGTGCCAGTAGTCCGCTACGGGAGTATGAGCGCTGCCGTTGGCCCATTAAGGGCTCCTCCGCCATCATCTCTATTCCGAGGTCCTGACCAACATTGGAAATTCCTTACCGACCTGTGATCCGAATACGTCAAAGCAGCTCGCGCAACTTAGAACTTAGTCAACCTAACTGGAACTATAGACGCCACCGTTGACTCCGTCTAAGGAATTCGTCCGCTGCCGCCTGGAACAGGAAGAAGTGCTCTAGTGAGAAAAGCACTCTTCCCCCCGTCTGTCATCTGCTGCCACCAAGAAACCGCCAAACGGGGTTGGTTACCCATTTCTTGGATTAAGGTACTAGGCACCCGGCTGTCACCGCGTGGAGGTTGAGAGTAGGAGTTGGTAGGCCTCAGCTGAGTGAAAACGCTTGTGTTTTCATATGATCGCATGCACTACCGTTTGACTACCGGGTTATCATGTAATTTGGAGTATTTTTGGTAGTTGAAAACCTCTTTTAACATAAAATTTTAAAAGCTGTTCTACCGTCTCGAATTTCTCATATCGAGACGTTTGAGCTGGATACATCATCACCAATTCGGCCACTGCTATAAAAACCTTGTACTTTACGGTGTGGGCTATAAGCTTGTTTGAAAAGCATTTCTTCCAAGCAGCATTTATCACGAGTCTATCTTTTAAGTGGCTTTCCATACTCAGATTGCTCGTTATTATGACACCAAGATATTTATAGTCTTTAACAATTTCAATAGGTTCAGTATTTAAATGCCATTTTTCATTCCTTGACATTTTACCGGCGCCCTTTTTAAAGACCATCACTTTTGATTTGTTCAGATTCACCATCAAATTCTACAACCGGCAGTACACATCAAGTCGGTTGATCATAAGTTGAAGAGCTTCAGGTGAACGTGCGAAGAGGACAACATCGCAAATAGGAGGGCTTTAATTGATATTCCGGCAAACTCTATCCCACCTGGTAGTAAGTCAGTTAGATAGTCAATAAATAGAGAAAAAAGATATGGACTCGGGGGGCATCCTTGTTTAACTCAAATTGTTGTCTCGAGCCCTTCCGATATCTCGTCCCCGTTCCATACAGCTGAATAGTTCTCAACATACAGATTTTCTAAGGCCTTTCCAAACTTTGCTGTCATTCCGGCATTATCAGCTTGTAAAGTAACGCTTTTCTATCAACTGTGTCGAAAGCTGCCTTGAAATCGACGAAAAATGCATACAACTTCCGTTTTTGCTCGAGAAATGTTCCCGCAATGCTTCGTAGGACAAAGATGTTGTCGCTGGTCGAATAACCGCTCCGACACCCCGTCTGGAATTCCTTAAGCTTTTCATTTTGATTTATCCACTCACAAAGTCCTTTGGTTAAGAGTGGCACAAACACCTTGTACGAAGCATTAAGAAACGATATTCCGCGGTAGTTGTTTGGATCTGATATGTCACCTTTTTTGTGTATTGGGAATATAATAATCGATTCCTTGAACTGATGCGGTATATTTCCAGTTTCCAACACTCTATTGTAGGCCTCCGTAAGTTTTCTTATAAGAACCATCGTTCCATATTTGAAAAACTCTACTCTATATTTGAAAAATTCTATTTGCTCCTGGTGCTCTTCCATCTTTGAGTTTGTTCGCTGTCAAAAGAACTTCTTCAAGAGTGAAGGAAGAATCTAAAACAGCATCAGTAAACGACGGTTTTGCATATAGAATATGTGGTGTCATGGATAACGGGTTGAGAAGTTTTTTAAAGTGCTCATGTAATGCGACCACAGTTAACTTGATACCAATTTGTAAACTTTTCCCGTTTAAGATCGCTGTCCAAAATTCTTTTGCGTCTCTACAGTGTGTGAGCTTTGATGCCTGAGTTTCTAAGAATCTAATTTTTTTTCTTATAAAAGTTATTTGATTCAGTATAGAGTCTTCTAAAACCGAAGTCGTGATGTTTACGGAATGCTCTAAGCCATCCAAAAGATCTCTTTCTCGCCGCTTCACAGTCTCCATCAAACCACTTCGCCCTCCCCTTCGATTCGATCTATGTGATTGCCTGTAAACCGGATATGAAGATTTTATTACAAGTTCAATATCTCCCATACACAGCTCTTCCTCTGTTTGTAAGTTTCGATTCAGGTTCTGCCGATACACCGTTGCCTTGTTCTCCTTCCATTGCAATTTTGGGGGAAGTTGCAACTTTATAGATTCCTCAAGTGGTATTAGATCTGCGCTCAATTTAACTGTTATTGGCATATGATCGGAAAACGGCACACTCAATACCTCAAAATCAACAACTAATAAAGTAATAAATATACAAATATGCAACTTATGGGGCAGTCAAATGCATATATTACGATTTTTTATTTAAATTTTGTTGGTTCCATCTATCAGTAATTATTTGAACTAGCACATTTTGCAGGTGACATCTGTTGTAAACAATGCCTCAACAATTTGAATTTCAACCGTTTTACTTAGCAGATCTACACAAACCCAAGAGGTGTCTCTGCCATTCTATGGAGAAATTCTAGATGGTTGACAATTTGTTTCGATATTTTTTCCGCTCCGAACCAAGAGGGCTAGTTATGTTGGGGTTATTTTTTGGGCAGAGATTGTATGGAACCGACTAGCAGTCCATATATAGCATGTCAATGATTAACCTATAATATATCTTGGCGCAAACATGCCCACTCTACAACCAATTATTTTCTGGGAACTCTACTATACTCAACCATGAATGATAATTATTAACACTTGTTTCAACAAGAACAATTTTGAAATAAGTCCTAAATGCGGCTTCACTGGTTACGCATACATATTTGGCCCAAGATCTCATCAATTGCCTACTCCTAGTTTCTCGCAACCAATCGTTTTGTTTGCGTTGATCGAATGAGAAGTTCAAAGATCCGTGGAAGCCTCCACATCAAAGAATTCATCTTACGAAAAATAGAGCCCGTCCGGCTCAGTTATTTTTGCCACGTTCAAAGAAGAGATCATTTGAACCCTGTTAAAAAGGCAGTATCAATCAACGTTCCAAAAACATCGCGAGGCGGGAGAGGCAGGCCTATAAACGCCTGGATCACACAAATGCAACGACACCAGCATTTGATTGGCCTTAGTATTATAACTAGGTGATCCAAAATCGGGAGGCCTGCCGATGTTTTCTGAGGTCAAATAGGCAAACTTCACAGGCGGATGAGTAGAAATGCAGTGAAGTGGGAGGGTTATGATCCCTTGATTTCGGATCATAACTTCGCCGAAATAGAAAGAAGAAGAATCGTGTTGTGTGCGTTACACTTTTCGCACAAATGGAAGGGACCAACAGTTTTGAGCCGTATCCCATGGGTAATGTTCACTTTGTTTTTGAGAAGCCTTCTCATGACATTAATAGTCTCGGATGTTTGCCAGACGTTCGCGAGAGGTGGGACCGTGAAAAAGCTTTTAAGTGTTTTCTGGGATTCGAACATTCAATCTCACATGCAGTGGTCCGATATATTAACCACTGTGCCACGGTGCCCACGGCTTCACTGGTTATGCATACACATGATATTTTGTCCGTTATACTCTTGAATTAAAAAAAATGCTAGTCTATATACTAGTAAATAAAAATGGAATTCTGTTCGTTGGTAAACACGTCGCTTGAGAAAGGCTAGGCCGATTTGACACATTTTTTCTTTTTGTAATATTCGTAATAGTCCGAGTAAAGTTTTAACGGAAAGAAAAATTGGAAAAGTTGCCCAGAAAATTGGAAAATTCGGGAAAAACTGAAAGTGTTTTTTTTTCCGTGGAATTTTTGTATAAATTCGCGACCATAACTCACGATTCGAACGATGGATTTGCGTAATTCACAAAACCATCAGAAACAATTTTATTGAAATTTGGACGGGACAACGTCTGTCCAGTTAGCTAATTCTTAAAAAAAAATTTCGCCAAAATATTTTTAAATTTTTTACCTGAGACAAAATCAGACGATAATGTCGCTGGGATACGCATCCAGTTTTTAATTTTGTGCTGTTTTCTTTTTCGAATGATGGAAATAAGAAAAAAAAAATGATTCGGAGTGGGAAATATTGCTGAGAACTTCGTCTCCTTCCTATTTCGGCCAGATTAGAATCTGAGCCCAAGGGATCACAACCTTCCCACTTCTGTGTATTTTTACTGGACCGCCTGTGGAGTTCGCCTGTTTGACCTTGGATCACATCGTTACTGAGGCAAACCAAACGCTGCTGTCGCTGCATTTGTGTAATCCAGGAGTTTATAGGCCTGCCTTTCGTTTGAAATATCTTTGAGACGTTCATGATCCCTCCTTTGAACATGACAATACCACCTGAGCCAGTCGCATTCCATTTTTCTTCAGTTGGCTTCTTTGACGTGAAGGCTTTCATGGATTTCCGAACTTCTTATTCGATTAAGCCGCTGTCGTGCAAAGCGTCTTCATATCAGTTACCGTTAATTTACTTTTAAACTTTTTGTACATTGTTCAGCATTGTAAACCGTATGTGACTGCTAGATGCACAACTGCGCTGTAGGGCTTTCCTTTCAACTTAGGGAACATTTTTCAGACACTGAAGATAGTGGAATTTTCCCGCCACTTCATCCACCCTCCACTTATACGATGATTGATGTCGCCACCACAGGTTACTTAGCTATTGCTCAGAGATCCCAGATATTTGAACTTTTCGCACTTGGGAAGCACTGTTCCATTTAAATAAATGTCTGGAATAGGCCTGAGTGGATCAGAGAACGGGCAGCACAAGTAATCTGTCTTTTTTGAACTAATCCGATACCGATTTCCCTCCAAAACATCCACCCATACGTTAAGTGCTCGTTGCAGGGACGTAACTTTACCTTCAAGCAGATAGTCAAAGACTGCAATAAAGAGCAAAGGACTTAAGATGCTTTCCTGATGCACCCCGACTTCGATCGGGAACTCTTCAGTTACCCTTACTCTTGTCTTTGCTCCTTTGTATAAGTCCATGATCATCTGTACATAGGTTTCTGGAACCCCTCGATGTCTTAGCGTCACCCATATCAGATCTCGTAGTTGTCTGTCGAATGCCTTCAAAGTCAACCAATACAGTATGCACACATCAAGTGCTCGTTACAGGGATGTAGGATCCTCACTTATGATGGCTCCATCATCAGCAAAGAATAATTGATGTACCTTGGGGTCCGTCACTTTACCTTCAAGCAGATAGTCAAGGACTGTAATAAAGAGCAAAGGACTAAAAACACTTCCCTGGTACACCCCGACTTTGATTGGGAACTCTTTGGTTACTCCAGCGGGGCACCTTACTCTTGTCTTACCTCCTTCGTACATATCCATGATCATCTGTACATAGGTTTCTGGAATCCCTCGATGCCTTAACGTCACCCATATCAGATCTCGTGGTTGTCTGTCGAATGCCTTCAAAGTCAATCAATACAATATGCAAATCCTTTAAGGAATCACGATGTTTTTCCATTATGATCCTTATACTTTGGATTGCTTCTGTGGCTGATTTACCCGAGACAAACCCGGACTGATCATCAGATAGCCGTACTAATTTCGCAATCGGTCATCCAATACCCGCTCAACGATCTTTATGGTGTGTGACATCAGCTATTGATCGAACTCTAATTATCACAGTTTCGCCTATCACCCTTCCCTTTGTACATATTACTGAGAACATTTTAGGGAAATTTAGTAAATGCAGAATGTGTGTTTAACTTTTTTCTACCCGTAGGGTTCCATATATCGCTTTAAAATGAGCAGCGCCTCCTTATAATTATCCAATGCTCGTGCAACAGAATTGTTGTCGATTATAGCAAAACCATTCAACCCCACAGATCACCAAACTGTCTTCCGCCGTAATTTCATCCTAAGAGTATACAACAACTTTATTTGTTTATTTCCATTCGATCGGCTATACAGCCCTAAAGTATGATATACCTATGCACAATGAGTTAATTTTTCTGTTAAATTCAAATATATGCGGAAACGAATCATACTCGAAATTGGGTCTAATTTTAGTACAACTTCTTGTGTCGGCATCATTTGAAATTACTTGAAAATACCTATACAACTGCCCGTTTTGTGTTTTGCGTTGTGATTGTTTCATAATAATGAGCGGTCGCGTGGAGCAGTGAGAGTAGGTGGAGTACATGAAGAGCATTTTTAAGTGTAATATGCGCTTACGTGCGTATGTATCTCTAAAGTCTTCTTCTTCTTCCTTTTATCAGCGAGGTTATGATCCGAAAATAAGGGATCATAACCCTCCCCCTCTCTAAAGCAAATAATATATAAACGAATGTAGGACCAATTAACTAGGTTAGCCATCGACGTAATTCACAATCCATTGTGACAGCAATAAGCAATGAGGTAGCACCCGTAAACGCGAAAATGATGGTCACTACTATTTAAAATAAAATTATTTCCATCCAAAAAGTCATATTTAAAATCACGCAAAAAAAAAAACAAAATACGTCTGACACTTTTGTGCATTTAACCCACTTTCTGTGGAAATATAAAACTGTCGGAGGGAACGCAACACAAATGTAGACACGGATGTTTATCTCTTAATGAATACTTCGCGTATCCCCCTCGTTGCGGACTTCTTTAGGTCATTTGTTTACGAATGCAAAAAAAAAAAGTGAAACTGACGCATGAATCTGGGTGAGTGAATCAGATTTTGCAGATGAAAATATTTCATCTCAGGTTATCTTCGGAGAATCCAAGGTTATCAGGATTAATATTGGTGTGGACAATTTTTTGAGGACAACCAGGTATTCATAAACAAGAACGAGAGTACTTCTCAGATGATTGATGATTGAAGAGTAATTTTTTCGAGGTCTTAAGATAAGTTTGATAGAGAATATCCAAGGACTTAAAACTGAGGCTTAGCTATTGCCAATTCCAGATGATGTGAGATATTAGGGTAAGTATAATGGATTGGCTTCTAGTTCTAGGGAACACTATGATGGATGAAGAAAATTGTATCTATTGATGTGTAGTGACGAAAGAAATGCATGCATCTTAAGCAGTAAATGTTACCAAAAGAAGATCCATCAGCTCGGGAAGCTCAACCACTGGTAATCGCTTAGATGGGGATACAAATCTGAAGAGGCCTTTAAGCTCAATGTAATGCAAGTCTTCCAGTTCAGTGAAGAAGTAACTACCAGCAGTTTTCAATCTTCTGTCGGCGACGGGAAGACATTCGCACAGCAGGAGATGCATAGATTCAATTTTGTCCTCATCCCTGCAGCTTCTGCGTTGTGAGTTGCGTCGATACGATCTGCATGAAACCCAAAGGCACAGTGTCTCGTGACTATGACAGAAATGACCCACGTACTGTTGCGACTAAGCCTAACCAGAGAACGCGATCTCCTCATATCCTAAGCCATCATCAGATGCATGTATCGCCTGTTGTTTTCGCTAGTGGCTTCACCTCTGACGGGTTTATTTATAGAGCATAAAGGAAGCTTCACGAAGTGCCTGCGAGATGTACAACTCATCTGCTCTTTTATTACCCAGTATATCCATATACACTGGTGCCCAGCATAGAGCCACCTTATTGGTTTACAAGCTTTGATTTAATTGCTGCGGATTCCAGACCCTTATCGGCTACCTGACTATCAATGTACCATACATTTTGCAGTAATTAACAGTCCAGAAGGCCAGTTCCTCATTACTAATGACTTGTTTATTCTTCCAGTCATTTGTGTCAGGAATTCTGATTGTGAATCTCTCGTCAAATGTCAGCATCGGAGTCACATAATCGGCTACTTACTGCCTTTTCTCGATAGAATGAAGGCGTGGCAGTACAATGCTGTTGATTAGAATCCTGCTTCGCTGAGTCTGAGTGGTTATTTGGTTATTTGGACACCGCATTGCTGCAGAATAGATCCAGCGGAATGACACTTAGTCTACATTGCCGCCGCCGTGGGTTAAAATCCCGATGCAGGTTAAAATTTGGATCTTGGTGAGGCTTGAATGCTGGTATTGTTTTTTGAGTGCCTTCCACCAGACTAACGAAACATAAGTATGGCCAATATACCACGGCTGGCTTGAAACCCCATGCATGGCTAAAGGATTTGTTACATGCGTAAAAGGCTACACAGGTGTTTTTTAATATGTTCATTGATATTTTCGCTCCAATTTAATTTATAATCTAGAATAGGTATCAAGCTGACCTTAAGAGACTTAGTACGACACCTCCGATCCTCGGGGGTTTGAATGCATGGATTGACCTTTTCTTGATGAAAAGGACAAATGTCAGCCTTTGAGGGGTTCAATCTTAGACCCCGGCTTCTGACCCATTTAATTTAATTAGTAGTTGTGCATAATTGAGTCTTTCGCTAAGGACTGAAAGGAATTTCCCAGATACAAAAAAAGAACGTCGTCAGCGTAGGCCGACACGGTACGAGTATTTGCAAAATTTCATCCAGTACCAGGAGCCAAAGGAATGGTGAGAGTACGCCACCTTGAGGTGGCAGATTTGCCTTCTGGAGTTAACACCTCCCAGAGTTGAATTTATTATACTTGACTTAAGTGTTAACTCTATCCAATTACAGAGGTCGGTAGAAATTTGAGCTCTGCACAGGCTGTTTAAAGTCGTATAGTCGCTTACATTATTGAAGAAATACATATGTATATATATCGAGGAATGCTCACAGCGTGTATTTCTTGTGATGGAACGATTTATCTGTACGTATACTACTCTATGGAGAGCTGTATCGACTCATTTACCTTTCACATACGCTTGTTGTGATCTAGATACTCCCTGGAGTATAAAAGAGAGTATCATGTCTGGGTGCTCTGGGATGTAGATTTCCTTCAAAGAGATCACCAGTCAAGCTACTGCTATTGTGGTGGTGGTATATTTCATCTAGTGCCTGATTGACCGCCCATTTGAGGGGCCAACATCTCACTGGGACTTCTTGAATAATGAATACCAATTCAATTCTTACTCATCTGCGTTGTCAAAAATGAGCACACTATGTCAATAGGTGCGAATACCTTAACATACCACTTCAATAAATTTGCAAATATATAATTTTTCATTTTTCAGCTACCACAAGTCATCATCAACAAACATTGTGAAGTTTTTTTTTTCGCGAATTTTTTCGCTACTGAAAGGCATTGTATGCGAATCGTACATCCATCACAATATGTCACACCATTCAACAGTAGCTGTGGCACGTAAGGCGGCCAAAAATAAATTGACACTCGAAAATGGGAAAAATTGTTCATAAAATTGAAGGAAAAACACTAAACAAACGGCCACGAAGTCGATTTGTGGGGGAGCTAAGGTGACTGACTGAGTCAGCACCACCACCACAACCACCACCACCATCGATTGTGGTTTTCAAAAGCGTGGGGTTGACTGTTTTTTTGACTTCTCTTTAATTTATTTATTATTGACAATTAGTTTGTTTTTATTTATTTTTTCTTACGTAGTAAAACATATTAGGTGCAATGTTGTTAATATTTACTACCAAGGCCAGGAAGGATTTAGCACAACGTGCAGCCGAAGCTTTTTTTTACGACACCTTGACTGTCAAATAAAAAGAACAAATATCGTGGGCGTATTTTTTAAATTTATTAATTGTATTAAAGTTTTGTATCATATATTCCGGTTGACATTAATAATGCTAAATAAAATGTCTAAGTGATCTAATACACGATGACATTTGAATGAGACGCATTTAGCGAGGTGATGCTAAACGAAATCGCTTTTATGGGGGATGATGTGATTATAATGAAAATTCGATAATAACGCGAAAAATCGCAAAGAATTCTAGGAAAATATTGAAAATAAGTAAATAAAATTCTTGGTCGTAGTGACGTCCGATTCGAATCGGAGCAGTTGGGTGACGTGTGGTCTCAAATCACCATATAACTTGTTTTAAATGACGGAAGCGTTTCGCAAACAGTGTATTTCTACCAATTCTAGGTAGACGTTGACTGAAATAGTCATTTTATATACTTTGCAATATCTTCTCACTCATATTTAACATTGACTTCAAGACGTATGACACCCAAACACGCAACACGTGCGCGTTCGAAAACTAACTTTTAATACGTGTCATGATACTTGTAAGCCCGGTACCATTTAGGGATTCCTCCTAATGAGTTGTCGATGGCGGAGAATCAAGAAGAATGGACAGTTCACCTAAGAATCCTACCGACGACCGCAGCACATGAAAGGAGAATTCGCACGAAAACGTGTCAATAATTTATCGCCTGTCTACACTGTCTACACATTTTTGGGTACTTTTAGTGGAACGTAGGATTTGGGCCAGAGGAGAAGATTGAATCCAACTCTTTTCCAAAAATTGGAACCCAAAATACGTAGTCTGGTTCTAACAAAGGCGGGATACTAGCAAAGAAAATGATCCGTTGTATCCTCTTTCACAAAACTTTTGCGAGGTCTGCGAGAATCCAAACTAAACCATCCCTCATTATGTACCGAGATAATATAAGAGTCGATCCAGCACAGGCTTCTTACCAAACTAACACCAATTATCGCCTCTGAACACTCTTTCACCAGCGTGTCGAAGATTTCCTTGTCTAGCATTCCGCTGTAACCCTATACCCAAATGAAATAAACCATATTCCATTTGGTAAGATTCTTCAGTCTGTTCTTACACTTCAGAATAATCTTTGAGTGATTTTTGGGAGTATCAAGCGTTTCCAGTGCAGCCTGGCTGTCACTACCACGCCATCTCTCATCAATTATTCAGTAATGAACTCCGAGTAATGCAGAAACTTTCGTCTGGAAGGGAAGCGCGGAAAAATTTGTTCCATTTTCAAGAACCAGCCAGTTTCAGTCCCAGAAGTGGAGCTGTCAGTTTGGAATACATCAGTCAAACCTTGGAAAAGATCATTTGGATTTCCCCATTTGACAATTTCGGGGAAATTCACTTCATATCTTCTACCAAACATGACGAAAGGTCCCATATTGTCGATAGGCATCATGAACAAAGAACATTGCTCTGAAATCGAACGGAATAGTGTACCATACCGAATGTCATGTCCTTCGTCCCAAGCCCCATTTTTTCTGAGTCGACACATTACATTCATTGCCTCCTTCTGAACAACTAAGTTCAATGAAAGCATGTTGAGCAGCGCGTATGAGCGTCTCCGCCAAAAGTAGTGCGCATGGCATTAGTAACTCCAAGGCAGACTTTTCTCTGTAGTTTTGTTAGTATAAAGCAGGCAGACTTAACCAACGTCCTAGGTCACCGTACTAAAGATGCAAAGGTGGAAAGTGGTCTGACGATAGCAATGTAGATACAGCCAGGGCACCACACAAGGCCTCAAACCGCACGTAGTACTGAATGCTCTTAGACAATGCCAGGAAATTTTTAGATTAGACATCTGTAATGAAAGCTTTGAAACCAGCTTGAAAAGCTTGAAAAGTAAAACCAGTAGGACTGCTGGATGAATGTGGCGTATCGGAGGTGCTAAATGTACTTAAGGGGAAATTAATTAAACCTGAATACGATGGCTACCAAAGCTAGGGCACACTGGAAAAACGCTTCTAGCGATAACACCTTTCTTAGAGAAATTTAGTTCAGACTTGCCATCTAAGTCGTTGAGGAAGTACTCGCTTAAGGTATTCCTCCTTAAAGTGGATAGAGCAGGACAAATTCACAGAAGATGGGGCCACTATTTCTTCTTCCTCATCGCCTTTATAGGTTATATCAATCGTTCAATCTTCTAGCAAGTCTTTCTGTCAGCCAATATCGTATGAGGACTCTAATTTCAGGCAAAGGAGAGTAGTCTATTTGCTGATTTAACGTTCAGATCTGACCAGATTTTCCAGATAGACAGACATGCATCGATATTACTCCATCCGATATTGACATTTTTGGGGGAGTTTCGTTACTTTCAGCAAGCTTCCGACGAATACCTTCATTCCCTAGCTCATCCGCTTTGCATCCGCACAAAATGAACATATAACCTGGAATTTAGCAAAGGGAAAGCTTTCATCTATCTGCGATCTCGTTAAGAGATGAATGTAGTGTGGTGGAAGTAGTGGAGTATGTAACTTGGAAGCCAGTGCCGTATCAACTAATGGCGAATGCTGGCTTAAAATATCGGTAGAAATTCTTAAAAGAAAAGGCATGGCATTATACCGAACTGCGTTCTGTTATTTCCGAATCTAGGACATCTTCATTGCTGTCGGGACGAGTTGAAAGTTGAAGAATTGTTAACGACAGTCTTTATGGGAAAATTTAGGGGTGGCAATGGTGTAGTGGTAACGTTGTCAATTGCCACGCTAATGGTACATGGTTCAAATCCTGACGTTAGCAAACATTTATTTAGTTTTCATGAAATACCGTATATAAAGGCAGTCCGATCATTTGCGAAAGCTTATGTGAAAACTACTGCAAAGGCATAACACTAGCAGTAGCTTGGTCATATGGCTGAAAAAATTGTTCACTCTATTGGATGATTGATATGTCTATAATGTAGGTCTTGGCGAAAAATATACTGTGAATCAGAAACAAGGATAAAAAATAAGAAAAATCTCCCCAGTTATCTGGACGCCACTCCCGGAGTTTCTCTGAAGCATAAACAACTGAGCTTCAAACCACTACACTAAATCTTTCTCTCCCTCTCTATTATCATTTCCAACGCCCGCACTGTGTAAAAAAAAAAAAAAAACATGTTTAGGGTGTTCATAACCCCTTGAGTGCGCGTAAATTATAAAAAAAAAAGTATTGCTAAATTGAAAACAAATTCCGGAAGGAGATGATCTTCCCATCATATGCGGTATAGGAACGGGAGGGCGGACACCCTGCGTTTTATTGGAAGGTTCCTATCTTTACGGGAAACTCGACGAAGTGTCTTCGGCATCGATTTTATCGAACGATGAAGTAATGGACTCACTTAATGAACTTGATTAGCCAATGGCAGGTTCTCACGCGTGACATTGATGGGATTTTCTTACTCGAAGGTATTACCTTCTTAGCCGGCAGTTTCCCAAGGATATGACCTCGATGACGGTGGAGTATTGTCTCTAGAGATATACAAATGCAAGCTTACTATTGTATTCGTTTCAGAAATGCATCGGGATAGTCCTTTCCACCCAACCCATCACAATCTCAACGATGAATAAAGTGTAAGAAATAATCAGTGAAGGCAGTAATGGTCAACAGTAGGAAATAAAAGAAAAATCAAAGTGTTACCATATGACTGCTCGGCAGTGCGTGGGACTCAACAAATGGTTCAAGAAAGAGTGCATCTTGCTGACCCCTCTTCCTTCACTACATATAAGATCACTCTGAATTTTTACGGATGCGTCCACAGCCAAGAGTAAAGTCGATTGGGAAGTTTTTTCAACTCTTAAACATTGACCGGTCGTTTATCTCATTGTACGCGTAGTATACGTAAATGTTGACATCAAATCCATAATATTTAACCTGACAAGGTGTTTCTGATGTGAACACCTTAGGAAAAATCATTCAAGGCGTAAATGCCTTTAGTCAAAGACCTTATCTAAGCTCTTAGGTAAGACTAACCGTAAATGGAAACATCTGGACCAATATAATTCACCTAGACTAGTACATCCAATGATTGCTCGAGTAAGATTAATCGGACTTTTAAAACCATCTTTAGGCTAAAGAGGTAGAGGAGATGTTGGGTCCCTTTTGGCGTATTCCCCTGTTTTTTTATAGTGTAGGTATCAAACATACTCAGATTCTCTTAACGCCGTAGGGGTGCGAGTCTGGTTGTAGCCTGGAGGCGTTTTTATGTGAAAGAAAAGTTATTGGCGCTCACCTGACAACTCACTATCAACTACGAAACCTTATCTTTAGGCCAAATTGGAGCATATTTTACAATTAATTCTGCAAGTGCTACAAAGATGAAATGGGCAGACCATAACCTACTTCACTTGCATCTTACCTACACGCACTAATATCAGAAATGTTACACGCTTACACGGCTAAAACTAAACATTTCATCATTGGGTTAGGGTAGGTTGAAGTGGAATAGTTTCTTCCCCTTCTTCATCTATTCAGCTTCTACAAAAGTCGTTCGCAAAAACCCCTAGCCTTGTAGCATGCTTGTCTATTAGACAGTGTCCAGTGATGACACCTATTATAGCGCCTATACGCAATCTGTTGGGAGAAATAAAAATTCTTATAACGTTTTAGATCCAGCTTCGGCCAAATTTGTTTTGTTGCTAGACATGTGGGTCCACTTGTCCACCTAAGGTTCGTACTCTCGATAGCATCCAGCTTAAATTTGAGTTTGCAGGTAGCGATTGGTATACCTAAGAAGCCTTTGTCCGGCAGGGTGGATATAGTTGGTCCTATTCTGGCGAGTTCATCTGCCTTACAATTCCCTGGAAACAAGCTGTGCGCTGGACCTTACTTAGGTAATCGCGATTTATAGCTTTTTCCAAGGCCGTCCACCAGACAATGACCCCGTATGTGAGTGTCGGTCTAATGAGCGAGATGTAGAGCCAGTGAGTGATTCGGGGTTGTAAACCCCATCTATTTCCAACAGCTTTTTTGCAAGAGAAGTGCTACTGTAGCGTTCTTTACTTTTTCTTGAATATTAGGTTTCCAGCTTAATTTCTTATCCACGATGAGACCCAAATATTTTGCTGCGTCAGAGAAAGCTAAGCTGATACCATTTAGAGAAGGAGGGTCAACTAACGGAATTTTATATTTCCTGGAGAAGAGTGCAAGTTTAGTTCTGTGGGGGTTTACACTCAAACCACACCGAACTGCCCATCTAGTGAGCTTGTTTAAAGCTTTGGAGTGCCTCTCCTGACAGACCTTCTGGTAGACGTCCCACCCAGCTTAGAGTTGATAATCAGGCCATTAAGCTGTAGATTAATCAGTTCGCGAAGTGAGCTGTCGACCTTCAGGTCTGATAGTGCATCTGCTATCGCTGATACATTGACATTGTTGAAAGCGCCTTCTATATCCAGAAAAGCAATCATTGTATACTCCTTATGAAACGGAGAATATTCAACTCTACGCACAAGTGAGTGTAATGCCATCTTCACTGATTTTCCTTTGCAATATGCATGTTGAGCCGCCGACAGTAGTTTATTATCAATACTGGTGCGTAAATGGATATCAATCAGTCGTTCTAATGTTTCTAAGAGGAATGATGATAGACTTATCGGTCTGAAATCTTTTGGATTTATGTGAGAGCATTTACCCGCTTTGGGTACGAAGAAAACTTTGACTTCTCTCCATATCCTTGGGATATACGTATATACCAGGTCTAGACAGCTACTTAAAATTGTCTCAATCATCGACAGGATTATGTCCGATGACTTCTGCAACTCGGCAGGTATAATGCCGTTTGGTCCCGCGGATTTATATGGTTTGAAGCTGCGCAGTGCCCACTGAAGCTTGCTCTGTGTAATCAGTTTTGAGGAGTTTGTTTTTTCTACATATGGTTTGCTGAAAACCATGTTGCTGACAACTTGGGAACTGCCTGTGAAATGAGTTTCAAGCAGTAAAATTAGCGAGCCTTCGCTTGAAGTCGTACAAGACCAATCGGTTTTCTTAAGGTACCTGGGTGTTATTGGATTTGAAGAGAGAATTTTTCTCAGCCTAGATGCCTCAGAGGCTTCTCCTATTTTACCACAGAATAGGCTCCAAGCATTACGTTTGGCTTTCCTTAATTCCTTTTTCTATATGTTTAGGGATGCCTTGTACAAGTCCCAATCTAAGGCGTCTCTTGTACTTTTGGCATTATTAAAAAGTTTTCTGCAATTATTTCTTAAAGGACCTAAACCTGCAATCCACCAATGCGGCTTCTTCTTGCCCCTGGGTTGAATCAAGTGGCAGGAAGAAGTCAGCGCAGTATTTAATGCTGATGTTAAGTCCTCAACCATGCGATGAGGTTCTTGAGGGTTGCAGGGGGGATTAAGGTGATCTGAGGTAACTAAATTGTTTAAAGTTGACTTATACCTGAGCCAATCAGTTTTGTGGTAGATCCTAAAAACTGGTGGATTAATAGAATCTACGTATAGAGAGATTTGGAGATACCTGTGAACCGAGAAAGATGGTTCGCTTAAACCTTCCAATTATTGATGCGTTGGACGATGCTACCGGAGGCAATGGTGATGTCCAATACTTCTTGCCTGTTTCTGATGACGAAAGTAGGATCTTTACCTACGAGTATGTTGCACAAAATAAGGTTTGTACTTAAAATGAAATCAAAAAGCAGCTCACCTCTTTTGTTGATATCGGAACTGCCCCATACAGTATGGTGAGCATTAGCATCGCATCCTATAATGAGACCTGTCTCTTGCCTGCCCGCATCCGCGATCAGTCTTTCTAGGTCATTTCCAAAAAGAGAATCCATATAGTCATGGGCGAGATACGCCGACACCAAAATGTAAGAGCCACTGGGTGGCTGTATCTCGATCGCTGTAATTAGGGAGTAAAGCTAGATTTAGGTTACTTTTCACCAGTATATATGGTCTGGGTTTACTTTCGTCGCGCACATAGAGGGTGAAGTCGTTAGGGGTCTTGAGTCCACGTATTAAATTATCCAGAGCCCACGGTTCCTGGACCAAGACTCTATCTTCCCTGCACTTTGAGAGACGGAGAAGAAGGCCAACAGAAGCCGTAGTGGAGTGGCGAAGGTTAATCTGAACTAACTGCAGCATTAGCGCTACAATCAGGCAGAGGAATCTCCACCACTCTGATATTCAGGGCTTCCAAGTCTGGGGACGATTCCAACAATTCGTCCTCACTCAAATGCAATGGATGTAGTTTTTCAAAATTTTCATCCGTCTCCATGTCAGACTCGAAATCGTCATCATTTCATCATTAAGTAGAAGCGATTCGAAGAGTAGGCGCAGTGTCCATATCAAATGGAGAACACATCCTCATAGTTCACACAAACATGAATCCATAATTTAGCTTGCGATTGAAAAAGATATTACTGCCTTCAGCTAAGTCTATTCCATTTCTCAGGATCTCAGTTCACAAATCTAAGAAGGCAAAATTTCATTTGATGAAGTGAAAAGTAGTTTGTCCTTTCACTTCATCAAATGAAATCTCAAACCCAACTGTAGAAAGTCAATAGCGAAATACAATATCTTCCAGAGTAAGAACTGGGTCATATTCAGATTCCATAATTTCTGTAACATTACAGCCGAAGGACTAAGTGCCGTACAAAGTCATATCCTCGAGCTAATGACGCCACATCTCAATATAACTTGTGAACATGAATTTTCATTAATCATCGGACGAAAGACCAACTCCTGATGACTGCATATAAATTCAGTCATAAATGCAAAAACTTATGTATGTTTGCACTGTGCACATTTGTATCGTTAAATATTTAATTATCTGCAATCCCCTCGTTAACACACAATTTAATGTCCTTGTTCGGTCGCATAAACTTATGAACTCTCTGTTCAAAAATAAATTTCAACATGTTTACTGCGAAAGTATCTACAACTTTTTTCTTTCTTAGTCAACATTGACAATGCCAAAAAAAATTTATCGTTTCAGTTTATAAATATTAACCCAAACAATTAACAATATTCTGATCACCCACCGAATCCTCAGAGAGCTGACGTTGAAAATGATGTTTTTATGATGACCGCTGTATGAGCTCTTAATTTATGCCCTTGACACAGAAATCCAAACAAAAGGATCTCGCAGTTTGCTGTGAAAACTGATATCATTGTCTAAATTTAGAACATTGCGTTTGCGTCCTCTTCGTGCGGTCAGGATTGGGATACATCGACCAAGGGTCAAGCCAATACCGCGCCGCCTAACAAGCTACCAATGTCAACAGTAAAACAGCGCTCAAATAACTTGCTGCCGTTGCATCTGATAAATGGGAGAAACGATGTTTGTGCAAAATGTCGTCATAGGACGCCCCCGCTTTAGAGAAACAAGAACACAGAGTGAACCTCCAAAAGCCCACAAATCACTTTTTTTCTCTTTAAAGCAGCTACCGTCAGTTTCAGATGCCAATGTGTATGGATTCTACTTCATGCAACTGGGGATACCACATTGTATCTGTGTATCTAAACAGCGAAAGATACTCCCCCCGAATGCAGTGGGGGAAGCGTCGACAACGACGACGACGACGACAACGACGACTTCAACGACTATTGGCGGCATTGTGATCGTAGACGGGACGTATGCAGCAATGTTACGTTTACGTGTAGTGTTTTTTGCATGTTCTGTTGATGTTGCTGCTGCTGCTGTTGTTGTTGGTTTGTTTTTATTCGCGATCTAGCAACTGACGTTTGGTGCTTCCACCATAATCAATGTGATCAGTTTGTTGTGCGGCTTGAATCGATGTGGTAGCTTTGCGAATTGAATCCTTGCTTGCGGTGTAGTATCGCGTGTGTGATATACTACGCATTCGAGGTGATTTTAGACCTTCAGATACACAAAAACTTACTATAGATACATTAAATATTGTTAAATCATCTAATAGTCTATGTGCTAGTGATAACCTCTACAAAAGGATAATCATTCAGGTGAGAGATAAATGAATTCTTTTGGTTTCTCTTGAATTTTCTGCATCCCTTAGCTTGGCAATGTGTTAATAGGACACCAAGATAGTGTGCCACAGATGATATCGGATCAATGTTATTTGTGCAAAGTAAATCGCGTAGGTAATGATGTATCTTCATCTATTTATTTGTCTCCTCTTGGTAACGGAACACGAAGCGAAGATATTTTTGTGGTTTACGACATGACAGTGGAGATATCTCAGAAAGTATTTTTTTTTATCTGAATCTGAATTGTATCTATAGTTCTATTCTTCAGTTTGTTCTCTGTTTGAGAGGATTCCGTGGATTGAATTTCGTTGCATCAATCAAAATGTAACGGTTGCAATTGCTTTTAAAGTCGACTTTGCGATGTGTGTGATTTGCTTATCGTTTTTTTTTTTTTTTTTAACTTGTTAATTTGTATTTATAGAATCGTTGTAACCACAATTCGAGTTATGTACGTACAATTTTCTTGTTGATCGCATATATGACTAATTATGATTTAATTACTTTGATTTGAACTTAAGTAGATTGCAGTTCTTGGCTGCTTAATGATGCACTCATTAACGGATCGAAAGTAACCTTCAGTTCGACTAAGTTGATATTCTTTGGGAAATGCCTGCGACTATAGATATGTTTTTGATGACCTTCAATTTTTTTAATTCTGAATGTAAATATGTACAATTGAATCTCATATCTGGAGCGAGATACCTGGTGTTCATAAATCAGTAAGCAAATTGTTTGAAAGATTAGTTAAGGCGGACGTATCCTTATACGCTCATCGCCTTCGTAATTCTTTAGAATTAATTGTTACGCCAAAAATGTGAAATCTGACTTGTTTTCTCGACTCCAGTGAAATAAGTTCAAAAGTATAAACTTTTCATTACAAGGATCACTGAGAACATGGAAAAGGTCTTCACCCAGAGTACCTTTCTTAAAATTGGAAAGGGCAGGGTGACTATGACCTTCTCTTTATATTAACCCTAACTAACATACAGTGACCAGTTATAAAGCTACGAACTCTAGAGATGATTCCTTAAATCTAAGAAATATATTTACAATGAAGGAGGTAATAGAAGAAGGTATTCACGGTAAAAACGGTGAAACAATTATATCGTAGATACGAGTAGTGTGTTTGCAAGCCAACCAGATATAGAGCCCAGCAGTGAACAGGGAGTCCACGTGAGTCGATTGTGTCCAATTTATTCAATAAATCCTGGTAGCCTAACATTTTGACCGCTTACTAAACCAAGCATATAAATATACGTATATGAATCTCGGAGTTTGTTTGGCTCAGTGTTTCGTAGCTCATCTAGCTGTGAAAAGAAGTAAGCGCAAATAATAAAGCTTCTTTTAAGGACAGTGCAGAACTATCACACAGCAAGTGCGAATTAATTCTATTTCTTCTTCGTCTCTGCAACTTCTGCAATAGTCATTGTAGGATAGACCTAACCGGGCTGGTTGCATATCTCGCAGTATTCAGTCACGACGCCGACACCATACCGAGTGTCCTTGCGGCTTAGTTTAAGTAGATAATTAGATCTTTTCTTTATTGTAGACTTCTCATACTCGTACCAATATATGTAGCTATAGCACATGCATCTAATGGACGCCGGCGTTTATAAGCTTTCTCTAAAGATTCTGTATCTTTTTGCCTGTATAATGTGATAAGTGGTGTGCAAGCTCAACTAAAGCGTATGAACGGTTCAAGCTCTTGCTAGCTCGTCCGTTTTTTCGTTTCCGGAGAAGTCCACGTTTTACGGTACTCAGCAGAAGGTTACAGTTGATATTTCGTCTAGTTTTGTTTTACACAGTTTTACGATCTTGAATCTTACCGATGTTGATTGCAATGACTTCACGGCTGCTTAACTGTCGACATAGACGCTCATTATTATTTTTCCTGAAATATCCATAACTTGTTTTATTGCGCAACTTCGGTTTGAAAAACGCTACAAACATGCGTTAGCCTAAAAAGTGCTTTGTATGTAGCGACCCACAGTAGACACCGTTATCCATTTTGGATCCGAGATTTTCAAGGATTCTTCTGAGACTAAACGTAAAACTTAATCACTTTGCTTGGTTAAAAATACTAACTATCTTTAAGAAAAACTGTTCAATAGTTTATTTTATGGATTCTTCGTCCTGGATTTGGATTGGTTGAAATCCTTTCCAATTGCTGCGAAGAATGTTGAATTAATGTTGAGTCTGCACTTAGTGATTTCGAGATGACTTGCAAACACTGTTGCTATATGGGATTGGTACGATGGGATATTTGGTACGATTTTGGCTCGAAAAGGATGTTTCATCCGAAATCCCTCAAATAGTACGATTTCAATAACAACAACCATTTCTTTACATCATTTGTGCGCACTCAAGGGGTTATGAATACCCTTTATATGTTTTTACACAGTATGGGCATTGGAAAGGATAGACAGAGAAAAAAAAAAGATTTCGTTGTAGTGGCTTCAAAGTCGGTTGTTTATGCTTCAGAGAAACTAAGGGGGTGGCGTCCAGATAACTAAGGAGTTTTTTTGTTATTTTTTTTTTTGTTTGCTTCGATTCACAGTATTCTTTCGCGACTACCAACATCATAGGTAAATCAATCGTCCAACAGTGCGAGCAATTTTTCCAGTCATATGACCAAGCTACTACCTTTGCAGTAATATTCACTTCATACAAGCTTTCGCAATTGATTGGACTGACTTTATTTATTTCATGTGAAATGAATAAATGCTTTAAAGGTCAGGATTTGAACAATGAGCCATTAGCGTAGCAATTGACAACGTTACCATTACACCATTGCCACCCCTATTGTCTGGACCATGTTTAAGGCCGTAATATACCCCAAAAATCATGAGCCACATGTCACATTAAAAAAAACATTTCCTCGATAAAGTTTGTTCAACTATAAGATAAAACCCATACTAACGTCTATGCGGTTACAAGGAAACTAATGCAATGGTTAAAAAAAAATGGAAAACCTTTTTATTTACTAAGAAAATTTAAGTAATTTTTCAGTTAAGTGGAAGACAAGGGCAACCTAAGTACACTGAATCTCATTTTAAAAAACTTCAGATTCATGCAAGGTTTTCATTGCCATGAATATGAATTTTTTTTTTTTTTTCGAGATAGGAAACACTCGACTTAAGCACTCAGATGCAACTGGTCCATTGTACTACCAGAGAGCAAAAACCTGGCTTACCAATTTTATTGGAATTTCCTTGTCTTTCTAGATTTTAGATTAGATTAGATTAGATTTATTGCTTTATCTTGAAATACATTTTACAAAAAAAACCGTTTACAAAAATCGTTAAAGCATGGCTGTGCCGTCTGCCTGATTGACATTTTTTTGTTTTCTTTTTTTAACGGATAGTTTTTATTTGATATAAACAAAATAATAAAAAAAAAAGTGATAATTAAACAAAATTAAGGAATAGGAACGTAATAAACAGTATTAAAAAGCTTCGGCTAAGATTTGGCTTCTATAAGACATTGCAGTTCTGTAGAAATTATATAGAAGGTTTATATCTCCTCCGCAGTTAAGGATTTCAAATACTTCCGCCTCAGTTTTTGAATCACTGCCGAGAAAGGCTCTTCTAATCTCTTTTAGGATTGGACATTTCCCAATGAAATGAACGACATTTTCTCTCTCGGACAGATTACAAAGATTGCAATAAATACCCAAGTCCTCGCGATGTGGGATAAAGTTCAGTTGTATCAGCTCACCCCTCATTTTAAATATAGCAGAAATTATCTTTTGGCTATTATTGCTGTGGAAGTAGTTCCATTCACATAAGTTGTGTTGCAGATGGCTGTAAATTGCTCTGTGGACAGAGGACCTTGCTTCGTTAATACAGTCCAATCTATACCTCTCATCAACTTCCAAGATAAGATTGTACAGCGCCTCTCTGACATACCCTCCATTATTCATTTCCAGGTTTAAGTCAAAATTAAGGCCACAATAGTCCGCAAGCTCCTTCAATTTTGCAAACCATAAATTCCTCTTCTCGATTATATATTTTGCTATGATTTTCGGCAATCTTTCGTTTGGCATATCAAAGACTTTCAGTAAATAGTCCATGTGTAGCTTAAGGGTCTTAGTAAAAAGTGGTGATAATCCTGTTTCAATGGTGAAAACATCTTTTTATATAATACCTCAGCAGTTTTTCTACAGTTGCATACTTTTCATATCCCCACGTTTGCGCTGCGTACATCATCACCGATTCAGCCACTGATACGAAAACTTTGTATTTTACGCTGTGTGATACCAGTTTGTTTGAGAAGCACTTCTTCCAAGTTGCACTTATCGCACTTTTGGCTTTTATGAGTTTATCCCTAAGGTGGCTTTCCATATTCAGATTGCTGGTTATCGTGACACCAAGGTACTTATAACCTCTTACTATCTCGATCGGCTCTCTATCGAAATACCATTTCTCCCTTCTCGATGCTCTACCAGACCCTTTATTCAAGATCATTACTTTAGACTTGCTCAGATTCAACGTCAAATTCCACAACCGGCAGTACTCCTCAAGTCGATTGATCATAAGTTGCAATGTTTCGGGTGAATATGCAAAAATGATGACATCGTCAGCAAAAAGAAGGGCTTTAATCAAGGTTCCGGCAAATTCTATTCCGCCTGGTAGATAGTCTATCAGATCGTCGATAAAGAGGGCAAAAAGATATGGACTTAGTGGGCATCCTTGTTTTACCCCCATATTTGTATCAAACCATTCTAAAATTTCAGCTCCGTTCCATACGGCTGATCGATTGTCCTCATAGATATTCTCCAAAACCTTTCCAAATTTGGACGTCATTCCAGCGTTGTACAGTTTATAAAATAAAGCTCTTCTGAACCTGTATCGAAGGCTGCCTTGAAGTCGACAAAAAATACATATAGTTTCCTTTTATGATCAAGGAATGTCCCAGCTATACTCTGTAGGATAAAAATATTATCAATTGTTGAATATCCGCTTCGAAATCCGGCCTGGAATTCTTTGAGCTTCTTACTATAATTTATCCATTCGCACAGCCGATGACTTAATAGGGATGTAAACACCTTGTAGGAAGCATTGAGAAGAGATATCCCACGATAATTGTTTGGATCTGTGATATTTCCTTTTTTGTGGATCGGGTATATAATGGCTTCTTTGAATTGTTGTGGTATATCACCAGATTCCACAATTTTGTTCAATGCTGTTGTAAGTTTCTCGATTAACTCATCTGTAGCATATTTTGAAGAATTCTATGCCAATTCTATCTGCGCCAGGTGCCTTCCCATCCTTAAGTTTGTTGATTATCCATCTAACTTCTTCTTACGTAAAGGGAGTATCTAATATATCATAAGTGTACGACGGTACAGCATACTGCATAGGCGGCGTAATATTAGCTGGATTCAAAAGTTTCTGAAAGTGAGCTTGTAATAAATCAGTCGTGAGCTCAACACTTATTTGAAGCTTCTTTCCGTTTAAGTTTTTTATCGCAAGTCTCGAGTCTCTGCAATGCGTGAGTTTTAGTGCCTCTGTTTCGTAGAACTTATTTTTTTTTTCTTTACACAGTTTTTTGTATAAGGTGTTCGTTTCGATGTATACATTTTTAAAAAATTAATTGTTGTACTTCCGAAAAACTTTAAGCCATCCAAAGGTTCTTTTCCGTGCTGCTTCACATGCCTCATCAAACCATTTCTCCGTATTTTTCCTGTTGGTTGTATGCAGGTGTCTATATGTCGGATATGATGATTTGATTAAGTGTTCGATACCTAAGAAAGCCGAGCAAGGACTTCAGTGATGAGGAGCTTACAGTTGCAGCACCCACCACATTAGCACCGAGGATACGAGCAAAGGCCGAACAGCGAAGTGGCTTGTCAAGACGCCAATAAGTTGCCTGCAGTCTTTTCTGCTGAGAAACAGCAAGAATGCCGCCGATTTCTAACAGACGTCCGGGTGAATTCATTTAGTCAACCTACATCTTGGAGAGTCATGCCATACACAATTGTGTTCGTGAGAGAGCCAATCGTCAATGGAAACTCTAACCGAGGGCGCAGTGAGGGTCAACGTGAGTTCGGGACCTGAGACAGCCTTCTCTAGGCTTTGGCAAGCAATCTCATCAGAAGTCTCGTTCTCCAGTGTGACCTAGGACCCAGATTAAAGATATAGAATTCAGTCTTGCGACCGAGTTCAAAGAGATTTTGGTTTCACTAACTATTTTGGAAGGGGTTAAAGAGTTAAGCAAGGCCTTAAGCGCAGCCTGACTGTCACTACAGACACAAATACTACAGCCCTTCCACCTGTTCTTCACATCATAGTTCATGGCCATTAGGATTGCATATGTTTCCGCTTAAAAAACAGACGCATATTTGCCTAACGAGAAAAGAAGTTAAATGTTGTCGTCTTCCACGAAGACACCAGCGCCAGACCCTTGACTGGTTTTCGAACCGTCCGTGAAAAAACGACCACATTCCATTCCCGGTTCAGACTCTGGCCGAAACCAGTCCTGAACACAAGGAAAGTCGACTCTAAATTTGCGCATCATCTGATGTACTGGTGTCATTGCATCAGACGGCATATCCATGAGACCATCAAAATTGCAGTGTGGAGTATACCAAAAACCACTCCGCCCAAGACGGTGAATGGCTTTGATAGTGTAGCCCATGATATAAGTATCAAGAAGAGGTAAGTTCAGCAAAGCATCTAGAGCAGAGCCAAGGGTACTCGGAAAAGCTCTCGTGCAGCCGAGACAAGCCCTTCTTTGATTTACGCGAGAGCCCCTTCCACCAAATAATCGACAAAAACAAATATTTGGCGCAACAGCTCTTTAAAGTGCCAGGGCCTAGCTTCTCGCAACCACTCATGTTGTGTGCGTTATATTTTTCACACGAATGGAAGGGACCTACAGTTTAATGCCGAATCCGAACGGCGATTTGAGAAGCTTTTTCGTGACAACAATACTCTCGGATGTTTGTCAGACGATCGCGAGAGGTGGGACCGTGAAAAACTTTTTGGTATTTTCTGGGATTTGAACTTGGAACCTCATGCGTAGTGATCCGACGCACTAACCACTTACGCCACGGCGCCCAAACAATCGACGCATATGCGAGGAATGGTCGTGTAGATCCAAAGAACTTTATTTGGTGATAAGCCCCATGTCTTGCTAAAAGCACCCTTACACTGCCAGAAAACTGAGAGCGCCTTGTTTTCGACTCGACGCGACGTGTTTAGACCAACGAAGTTTTTTTTGTTTTTTTTTTATCAAGAATCACTCCTAGACACTTGGCTTCATTGGAAATGGGGATAGTGACGCCTTTTAGCACTGGCTGGGTCAGACCGGTCAAAATCCTCCTCCTCGTAAAGAGAAGAACTTCAGTTTTAAGAGGATTTACTGAAGGCCCGCTATTCAACAGAGTGTTCAACAGAGAGTCAGCCACCATGCACCATAGCAGTGGAGACAGAACGACACCTTGCGGACAGCCCCTGTTTACCCCTGTCATAACATATCGGCCATAATCCGAATCCACTACGAAAGTTCTATTCATTACCATTTCTTTAATCCACAACACTAATGTGTCCGTGTTGTCTGGCCGAGTCGCACATGCAGTCAAAAGTCGCATTGGCAAAAGCACCCTCAATCTCTATAAAGATGCCCATCGCGTATTCTTTCCTAACTAGCGCGCATTCAATTCTGGCCACTAAATTTTGAAGTGCACTCTCGCAGGATTTCCGATGCTGATAAGCATGCTGCATTTCCGATAATGGATGCAGCTTCAAAGCAACTTTGCGCACGTGAAATTCCACCAGTCTCTCCATACTTTTCAGTAAGAAGGAGGCATAATGAAAGATAATCAATATGTATATAATACTAAAGACAAACCAGGGTAAAGTGGAGAAGGCACAACAATCGACGTCGTGAAATCATATCTCTGTCACATGCCATAGTAGGAAAACTTATCTATTCTATATTATCAATCATACCTGTAGGTTAGGTTAGGTTAGGTTAGGTAGGGTTATGAGATTGTCATAAAACACTAGGCACCAAAATGGGCCCAACGCGATCCCTAGGGAACGTTCACGGGAAAAGACCTAAACCAATTCTCCCATACAATTAATCTCCATACAGAATTTGAAAAGGTTCTTGTTGTTGTTCAAGGACCTCACCTCTTCTAGATTATCGAAGAAGTATCTACCAAGGTGCTTCAGCCTTGTTCTGGCAATGCCTTGGCACTCACAAAGTATATGCTTTATGTCCTCTGAGACATGTAGGTCATTGCAGTGCATTGATAGTGGCCAGAGCCCTGATCTTTCTAATCCTATGATCTCCCCAGATTTTCCGCGGTCTAACGAAGGCCACAAGGCCTTAGACACTCTGTGACCATCTACGTTTCATTCTTTCACGAATAATTCCCTTAGCCACGCACCCTGGTGGTTTAATACTACCAATTATGTCACTATAAGAGAGCTCCACTCCTCTTTTGGCTAACGCGTCGGCTTGCTCGTTGCCTTCGATATCGCAGTGTCTAGGTATCCAACATAATCTGACTCGGTTCTGGGTATATAATGCCTTAAGCATTGTGCGGCAATTCCTGACTACCTCAGATTTGGTAACGTAAGACTCTAGCGCCCTTAGCGCAGCCTGACTGCCAATGTAGATGGCGATATTCTTGTCGGATATTGATCCCATCTCAAGAAATTCTGCAGCTTTAAGTACAGCTAGAATCTCTGCTTGGAACACACTGCATGTGTCCAGAAGTCTCAGGGCCACCTGTAGTTTCTTATCTCTCGAGTAAATACCTGCCCCTTAGCCTTCTCTAGTCTTAGAACCATCTGTCCATATTGCAATCTCGTTATGGACAAAGACTGTCTTTCTCTCTATTAGGATACATTACTTCGTATGGTGTCACGAAGTCTTATGTGCCGAGGGTATCGTCCGATTCGTGAGGGATCTCGAGAAATGATTCCTTGAGAATGGAGCTATGTCCTATGTTACTAGTCTTGAAGAGACCTTCGTTAATGAGCCGAAGCGCACTGTTGCCCTCTTGAAATTTGATTTGAAGGTCTAATGGTAAACGATACAGAAAGATCTCGAGTGCAACCGTATGTGTTGTACGTAGAGTACCCGTGATGGCAATGCCGGCTATTCTTTGTACCATTTTTTTTTTTTGCCGAGAGTAGGTGAAAAATCTTCTAAAGACACCATAAGGCCCGACCGAGCGTGCTTATGGTAGTGTGAGATTTTTACTCACTAAAAAAACACCTCTCTTCAAAAGTAATACTACAACTAAGCCGACGCTTATCCAGCAGTTTTATTTTCGCTTACGATACACGTGATTTTTGGAAAAAAAAAAAAAAAAACAAATGTTCGTACGAAGTTAAAAGAAATGTAGAACTATAAGCAGGTTAAATTCCAATGATAGTTCCTGCCTTTTTCGCGACCGGCATATATTACGACGCGAGGTCAAAAGGTTTTATCCTTTGCAGATGACGAATTGAATTATTCGCGTCAAGTAATAATCTTTGTACCATGGCCAACATATCCCGTGTGTTTTTCGTGTTCGTTGCCTTCCACCACACAAGAGCCCCTTACGCAAAGAAGGGTCTGACTATCATGATGTATAGCCAGTGCATCATTGCGGGCTCCAGGCCCCATTTTTTCTGCGCAGTCCTCTTACAGGTGAAGAGAGCATTATAAGCCTTGCGAACTCTTTCCTGTATGTTAAGTTTCTAATTTAGTTTCATGTCTAGCATTATACCAAGATATCTAGTGCGATCCGAAAGCGAAAGCTCCAGCCCCTCATAACCAATTCAAAAGTAGCAGTTATCCTGCAGACTACCAGATATTTCGAGGAAAGAGTTTTTTTTTTTTTTTTTTGTCGAAATACTAAGAGCATCCGGAAAATTTTGTGGACATATTTGCCAACTTTTTCAAAACATATACAATTTCTCAAATTTGGTTAGCCTTCATGATGAATACTTCGATTCATTACAGAGTTTTGTCTCGTATTTGAAACAGAATAATAGAATCTATAATACCTACCTCCCGCCGAAATGGAGGCAAATTTTAAAGTCAATTTTTTCGGGTTTGATCTAACCAGTGCTAGGTTTCTTTGCACACCATTGCCGAGCATTTTGATCCTTCATAGCCCTTCTCTAGGGGGCTTGTTCCTTACCAAATCATATTCCGCTGGCTTGAAGAACTCAGAAGTACTTGGTGGTCAGTTCCAATTTCAGTTACATACATACATATATATTTCAGTTAAGACATAAAAATACATATTCGAATGCATCAGAAAAATTTGGATCATTAACCACGTTGAATGATTTATTTTACTTAACATAGGAACATTGGTCGTTGCCGTCGTTTAATGGTCTGTTGTAGTACAATTTTGATATCAAATACAACGACTCGACAAGCTCCTATTCTGGCACTATAGAAGTGTCATGTTTCTTTTTAGTTTTGCGGTTTTTCCGGGTCCTTCTTCTTTTTTCTGAGAAGTCGATGTTCATTTCTTATCTTCTGTCTGCAGAGCCTGCTAAGAACTCTGACACTTATGTGTATGGAATCAACGAACCCATGGAACAATATCATGCAAATTTTGTGCTTATTTCAATATTAACTTACTCCGCGCATATACTGTATCCCACAGACATTGATGAATTCATTCATTAAACGGATACAAATTTTTTAAACTGGTTGACTTTGTCACTACACAAAGAATGAGAAGTAGATAATTATAATCGTATTGCCATCCTTTCCTTCTTTCAAATGTTAAGTGCAATTTTATGATCTTATAGATCTGTGTCACCACCAGGAAGTACAGGAAGCACTCAACCGCAATCTCATTAAAATCTCCACCCAAAGCAGGCTTATGTTTTCGTCCGAGGTCATGATTCGAATAATCTCTATTCAAGCGACACCCAAAACATAATCTTGAAGTTGAAATCAATGATTGACCATTAGCACTCCTCCACTTTTATAACCCAATTAATGCGGACCGCAATAAAAGAATTTTTTAATGACTTTCGCATTGATGAAGACTTAAGATTACTCTATTCGAGCCTTGTTAACACCAGGGACGTGCACAAAGGAAAAAACCAATCCAACCACTCAGTGGCTCTGAAGAACTCTTTCATTCGCTTTCAAGTTCAACGACATGATCTCACAGAATCAAAACCAAAACATAAATAAAAACGAAATCATATGTAGATACATATAAGTATAGAAGGTCCGAAAAGATACAAAAACCAGACCAGTCTCTCTCTCTGTCAAATGCGCACACAAAACAAACGTTTGTCAGTTTGGAAGATCGGGTCTCGGACAGGCAATGCAAAAAAAGCCTGTCTCCGTTTGACATGTTTACGATGTGATTTTTATTTCTCGCAGAGCCCCAAATGATGGGTGGTCTCTTGGTCTTATAATGTCCACCAGCGGCAATTGTGTCCGTCCGAGCAAAATGATGATGAAAGACTTGCAAACATTTGAGAGTTAGATCGATGGCCATCGACGTTAGCGCACAGATATTCCAACAAAACTTTCTCGTTACAAATCTCATACTAATTTCGCCGTTTTATCTTCGCTTGCGAAAGTCGAAGTGGTGGTAGTGGGCGTCTGCATCCATCGAAATCACGTTTTTCCTCCGTTTGCAGTGTAGTGCAGATACTAAGTATCTAATGCATGCATCTCTCGCATCTAACATCTTCAATGCGCCACCGAAAAAAATAGCCAAAAGGGAACAGGTATCTTGATAACATCCTTATCTACGAGATTTAAAGGAAAAACCGTCACGGAAAAGTGGGGTAATTGTGACCGTGATTTTCGTGCACGATTTTTTGTACGGTACAGGGAAACACTCTATCTAGGCCTTGAGAGTATTTAGCAAACATACATAAATCATCCCATAGCCGATGAATGATTTTTCAAGAACTTTTCCTGTTGAGTTTTTGACAGCCAACAGTCAGATGTACGAGTATGTAGTGTTTTCTTTTTGAAAAGTATCTACATGTACTGCAAATTTTTCCATTTTGAAAAAAAAAAAAAAAAATTGAAAGGAAAACGTTAATTTAGATAAAAGACATCCGGCTTTGGGTAAAACTATTTAAAGAATCTCATTTGGAAATACTACACAGGCGGGGGGACTAAGTAATGCGAGCACGAGTGCATAGCTTTTTATGGACAGAGGTGTACGCTCTGACTTAAGCACATCAGTGCTTAAGTGGGGCTGACACATCTACTTATGAGTAATTACACAGGAATAATTTATGAGCACTCGTTTCTCGCGATTTCTGGAGGGAATAAGGAGACTTTCACGGTGCGGCGAAATGATTTGACCTACCCACACTGTAGTGTGACTTGATGGAGAGACCATGAACTTGGCACAATTTGCGAATGACAAAGGGAACATCGAATGGATTCGTGTTCTTGTCAGTGAGTGAAAGGAACATGAAAATAAAAGTGACAATGGAAATAAAATGTATGTGGTCTGAAATAAATGTAAGAGAAACACTTGATACTGATTGAGTGAGTGTTTACAGCTCAGAAGGTAAGTCCTTGGAAGAATGCTCTAGCTATGAAAGTAGAGCAAGACAATACCTCGTTGCAGGGAAAAAGGGTTTTCGGAGGCTCGTCTCAAGTTTTTAATATGCCAAAGGGTTGATTGGAATATGTTTTTCTAATTTGTCTAAGAAAACTGAACAAGAAGTACGGATTTGTAGATACGTCTTAAGATACACTGAAGACGTTCGATGCTTTCATAAATCAATTGAATTTCGCTTTATAATGTACTCGTGACAATACAGCTACATAGTAGTGGGTTTTGAATTATTTTGTGATAACATTTCTCAGGAAGTAGTTAAAAGATTTAATCATATAAGTTACGTCTCAAAAATTGCTATAGTTTTTTTTAGGTTGTTAAGCTAGTTGTTAAGCAGGTTATGATCCAGATCACCATGAACCAGTCCCTGCTCAAAATTAATTGACAGTTTGCCTAAATTGTGGGCGCCGTGGCGTAAGTGGTTAATGTGTCGGATAACTACGCATGAGGTTCCAAGTTCGAATTCCAGAAAACACCAAAAAGTTTTTTCACGGTCCTACCTCTCGCGAGCATCTGACAAACATCCGAGAGTATTGTTGTCACGAAAAAGCTTCTCAAATCGCCGTTCGGAGTCGGCATTAAACTGTAGGTCCCTTCCATTCGTGTGAAAAATATAACGCACACAACATGAGTGGTTGGAAGAAGCTAGGCCCTGGCACTTTAAAGAGCTGTTGCGCCAAATATTTGTATTTTTTTTTTGGCACATGGCCTTAAAAGCTTTCTTGTTAGGTGGGCCTCCAATAAGTGTTTACCCACTGTTCTGAAGGGTGTGTTCAAAGTAATTAATGCAGCAAGTTGCCTTATTTTTCTCTTTTGTTCCACCTCGCATCAGTCGACTGTTAGAAGTTCAAAGTAAAACTAGATTTAAGAAATCGCATTTTAGTCAGAATTCGGTGATGGCTACAAATTCTCCTTAGTTCACAATGACAATGCCTTTAGAATAAATGACGGAGCCTACTTACTTACCTAGATGGCGCTACAGTCCGGGGTGGACCTGGGCCTCAACCAACAAACATCTCCAGCCAGCACGGTTACAAGCCAGCTGCCTCCAGTTGTGCACGCCAAGTTGGTTGAGGTCCCCCTCCATTTGTTTGCGCCACCTACCGAAAGGTCGTCCCCTACTGCGCCGTCCGTCCGAGGTGGATTCGAAGACTTTCTTAGCGGGAAGGTTGGGCTCCATCCGCTCTAAATGACCCAGCCATCTTAGTCGCTGTATGTGAACTCTTCTGGCTAAGTCGATGTCCTTGTACAGGCCGTATAGTTCGGCATTGTACCTTCTCCTCCACTCACCGTCTATGCAGACGGGACCAAAGATTGCTCGAAGAACTTTTCTTTCGAAATAACCAAGGGCATCCTCATCCGGTTTTGTCAAAGCCCATGCCTCTGCGCCATACAGCAGGACTGGGATGATTAATGTCTTATACAGAGTTACCTTACCGTTTTAGCCCATAGAAACAACGATTGGCCAGTGTATAACTCGTCTCTATACACGCTATCATAGGCAACTTTGAAATCGATGAAAAGATGGTGCGTGTCGATTTTATATTCATGAGTTTTTTCCAAGATCTGCCGTAGTGTGAATATTTGGTCAATGGTGGACTTTCCAGGCCTGAAACCGCACTGATAAGGACCTATCAGGTTGTTGACGATCGGTTTTAGGCGTTCACATAGTACGGCAGACAGGATCTTATATGCGATATTTAGGAGACTTATACCTCTTTAGTTGGCTCAGTTCAGAGGGTCTCCTTTCTTCAGGATCGGGCAAACGATGCTGAGGTTCCATTCATCGGGCATACTTTCGTCCGACCAGATTTTACAGATGAGCTGGTGCATGCTCCTTACCAACTCATTTCCTCCTGCCTTGAAAAGTTCAGCGACAAGGCCGTCGGCTCCAGCAGCTTTGTTGGATTTGAGTTTAGATATCGCTTTCCTCACTTCATTCTGATCGGGTTGACGGGAATCTTGACTGCCATCGTCACTGTTGAATGGCTCATTCTGCCTGACAGCAGAATATTGATCATCATGGCCGTTTAACAGTCTGCAGAAGTTTTCCTTCCATATTCTCATCACCGACTGCGATTCTACTACTATGTTGCCATTTTCGTCCCTGCAGGCTTCTGTTCTGGCTTTGAAACCCTGGCATGTTCTTTTTACCCTTTGGTAAAATTTTCGAACATTATTCTTGCAATAAAGTCTCTCCATCTCCTCGATCGAGCGCTTCTCATTCTCTTTTTTCTTCTTTCTTAGAAGTCGATATTCCTCTTTTCTCCTGTGCACGTAAAGCTCGGAAGCAGCTCTAGTCCTTCTATGCAGCGCCGCTTTGTACGCCTATTGTTTTGCTGCATGTGCTTGCCGGTATTCCTCATCAAACCAGGAGTTTCGTTGTGGTGGGCGAGAGTAACCCTGTACATCAGAGGCGGCATCTCTGATGGCTTGTTGGCAACGCTGCCACCGGTCTTCCGCATTTACTGCTGGCGGCATAGGACTTAGACTGAGATTAGAAGAAACACGATCGGCAAAGGTTCTGGCGGTCTCTTGCGATTGTAGGTTTTTGACGTCAAATTTCCTCACAGTATTTCGTTCATTTCGCTCCGTTGTGGACATCCGCATCCGTACCTTGGCTACAACTAGGTAGTGATCCGAGTCCACGTTGGCTTCTCGGAAAGTCCGGACACCCAGAATACTGGAAGAGTGCCTTGCGTCGATCGCAATGTGATCGATTTGGTTGACAGTTTTTCGATCAAAGGAGAGCCATGTTCCTTTGTGAATGCCGAGACGTGGGAACCGCATACTAGCTACGACAAAGTTTCGCCCCGCCGCAAAGTCGATTAGCCTGAGTCCGTCGTCGGATGCGATGTCGTTCAGGCTGTGCTTTCCGACCACGCTACTAAAGACGTCCTCTCTTCCTAGCTTTGCGTTAAAATCACCTAGGATAATTTTAACGTCGTGTCTAGGGCATTGCTCATACGTCTTGTCCAAGAGCTGGTTGAAGTCGTCCTTTGTCGCGTCGTCCTTCTCCTCATGAGGGGCGTGAACGCATATTAGGCTAATGTTGGCAAATTTAGCCTTGATACGGATAGTCATAAGGCGCTCGTTCACATGCCGGAAACTCAAGACTTCTTGCCTAAGTCTGCCTCCAATGACAAATCCGCACCAGAATAGATGCTGTCCTTTTTGTCTGTAGCAATCGCCGTAGTAGATGTCGCAGTTTTTCATACTCCTTTTGCCCGGCCCATCCCATCGCACTTCTTGGATGGCGGTAATGTCTGCTTTGAGACACTCTAGGGCCTCCGCAAGTTGTTCGGCTGCACGTGGTTTGTAGAGGGACCTAACATTCCATGTGCAGACACGAAGATCGTTGTCCTTTTTATGTTTGCATGGGTCGTCATCAGTAAGATCATCCGTATCCGAGGCTGTTGGTTGCTTCGTAACCAAAGGTTTTTTACGTGGTAGAGAAGTTAACCCGACGGCACAACCCCCAACCTGGAGGGCCAGATCCTTTTTTGTTGTACCCCTAGGACATGAGGCCGGATACACCGATGTCAGTAACCCACTTCGGGGATATGAGCGCTGCCGTTGACCCATTAAGAGCTCATCCGCCACCATCTCTTTTTCAATACCCTGACGTAGTATTGAAAATCCTTACAGACCTTAGCTCCAAATATGTTGAAGAAGCTCCGGTAAGGTATCCGCTGGTCTGTAGACGTCACCGTTGATTCCATCGAGAGAATTCATCCGCCGCACGTCCTCCTTCTGAGGAGCTCTTGCTAGACTTCTGAGACGCATATTTCAGCCAATCAGGTCAACAAGAGATGCCTCGTCCGGTTAGACATATGCGCCCTGAAGTTCACACAGATGTGCTTACGCAGGTCTGAGTGTTCAGCTGCACATATGGTATATCGTCAGACTCAGCATACGCTCATCGTAAGTTCACTATCAGATAGCTATCCAGCGGGCACCGCGAGGAGGTGATGATGCGATTTTGCCCACTAATGCCGGGCCTACACCTCCTCCTTATTGAAGCCTCATATTTTATTTCCATATTCCAGATTCATCTTCTTTTTGAAGTGGTCAATGTCGGGGTTAGAAATTTGAGTGCCGATTTTAATTTTGCCCATCTGGCGATAGTAATGCCCAGTTGGAGAGTAATGAATCATATGGCTTTCACTTTAACACTATTGAAGGCACTTCCAATGTCCAAGGAATTAGTCAAAGAAATCCACATATATATTTTTTCATACAGACAGGCAGCGCTAAGAGCCCTTAAATCATGTACTGTAGGTTCAAATCTTGCCTGGAACCATTTCAACCTCCTTGAAAACCTTGCATCCATAAATGAGGTTAGTGTGGCCTGAATTCTGAATACTAAGATATGAAGCTTTCGTGAAAAGTTAACTGGCTGACTGCTTGGCGAAAAGAGGGGAATGACGCCCACTCTTTAGTCGTGAACCCTAAATTGGGATACTACCTAGGAGTGGACACTCCAAAATTATACAATGGAAAAGGCATCACTGAATATTGGGCCAATCATTAAAGGCTGACGCAAACGAAAAGTTTATCAACCCCAACCAGAGTAAGGCAAAGAAACTATTTGAACTCAGCAAGG